>QXEO01000222.1:0-600000 GCA_007115705.1 Dactylis glomerata
AAGCCAACGGAAAAGAACACCAAAATAGGATCAACCGCAAAAGGCAAGAATCAAGGAGAAGATCGTGCCGGCCATGAAAGTCCTCTTTGTCCTCGTCCACATCCGCCGCGTGACCTGATGCATCAACAAAAGGATCCCCTAGCACGGGCCGGGCTTAGGGCTCGAGGGCAGCGATGGGGAACCGTGAGACGGGATTGCAGGAGGAGGGCGCACCACGGCAAGAACTTGGGCAGAGACGTCCTTGGGCACGCAGAGGAGGCCGTGTCTCCATCCTCGGTAGGCAGCACGACGGCGAGAGAGGGAAGGATAACGCTGGCTGTAGGGGAGAACCTCAGGCTCCAAGGCTCTCGCGACCTAGCCGCAGTGAAGCAGAGGAGGAAGAAAGAGAAGTGCCCGAGGAGGAGCAGGCGCCGGCTCTGCTGGCGGCCGAGTAAGCAGACTGGAAGCCAGCCGTCGAGGTCGTGCCTCGAGAGGATCTGCGCCTCCATGGCGAACCACCTCACGGCCACCGGCCATCGAGGAGCAGAAGATGTGGCATCCTGATTGATCCCTCAGTACACATGCACGATAGCTAGGGAAAGAGGATGGGCATTGGGGACTAGGAGGAAGACGACCGGCAGGGAGAGAATGGCTGTGGATTTTGGGGTGTTGCAGGCGGGTTCTTTGGGGGCACCGCTTTGACCATCTCCACGTCCACGAGAACAGGCCACGTTGCTATAGCCTATGGATCCCTCTCGTCCCTCATCCATCTTGCCTAGGAGAAAAAAAAGAGTAATGAAAAAAAGGACACGTGGGCTGTGAGGTAGGCGATACGTGGGCTGTGAGGCCTTGCACGTTGATCCACCCGAATGAACAGTAATAAACTGACGTGGTAAGCATTGATTGGACCAAAATGCACATCTACAATACCTTCGGGACGGTACCGTGGTGAGAAACTGTCTCGTCGACTTGGCTCGCTCTCAGCGCGAGAAAGCCGACCAAATTTATATATCTATCTATATCTATGTCCATAGTCACAACATCACTGGATTCGGTTTTAGATCGGCACTAAATCTTGAATTCAGTTAATAGTGAAGACCCAAAATAGTTTAACTCTATTTTTAGCAAGACGAGTTAGCTCCAGTTTTACACTTTTACTACACACAAAGGTGTATTCTTCTGTTATTTGAGAAACTAGCCTCAAGGTGACATAGATGATTAATATTTTAAAATACCCAAATATACACAATTCTAACTTTGTAATTGTAGTATATTGCTGGTCATTTATTTGTGGAGCAGAACCGTGGATGAACTTGAAAAGCAGTCTCAAATATGAAATATATGTAATATATAAGGCGTTATTTTTCTGGAAGACAAGTTTTGAGTATCCTACTATTTATTCATTTAAATAAGTATGAATATGAACGGCATTTACATGAAGAAATATGCCCAGATATTGACTCTAGGTTGTATTGATATTTAAATGGGCATTTCTTTATTGTTATGTTCTGACTGGAGTACTCCACCATAATGTGATTTTAAGGTTTATCTATCAATAAACTATTGGTTTGGACCTAGAGGATTGCAAGGTCATCTCTATAAAGGATGGCTTATTTCAATCAGGTTTGTCTATCTTTATTGTTCTTTTAAGATTGCAGTTGGTCCCCATGGGGACATATGCAGTTTAAGCACTGAGCAGAGATTACTTGCAAATGCCAACAATCATTATAGATAAAGAAGAGAAAGTAAGTGCAAGATTTGTCAGCATGGCTTAATCTAGGAACTTACCTTGGTTGAAAAGCACCACACTGTTATAAATCCATGGACTTTTGGAGAGATGGATTTTTTGTGCAGATTCTTTCTTCATTTGATATGGATTAATTTATATAAAATCTCCAATTACCCTCAAGCACAAGACTGCCGATCTGCCTTCAGTTCAGATTTCCTGGAGTCGGTTTGTTTGGGCTTTCGAGTAAAGAAAATAGAGAACGAACATGTAGGGCATATAGCAAAAGGGAACGTAGGGGGGTTGTCTAGGTCGCCCTGCTGTTTCGCCGATGAACCATTAGTATGCTCCTCTTCCTCCCTTCAGTTTCTCATGTGGGGAGCGCCGGCTGGCGAAAATACGGAGAGATGGGCGCCGGTTGGTGAAACTACGGCCTGTCAGGTGCACTCTGCCTCCTCCAAAATAGCCACAATTCATCGCGCGAGGTGGCAGATCAGGCTCCGCTCCTTGGTCTTCTGCGCAATTGCCGCCGCCTTTGAGTCACCATTGAGCGCGGCAAGGAGGAGCACACGGGGAGTGGCGCAGGGATGCACAGCTCATGGGGACACCGGATCCGATGGTTAACATCGCCATCACCGTCGTTCGTTCTCCTATTTCCGAGGAAAACTGCATCGGTGGCCCTCCCATGTCCCTTTTCTCTCCTCAAACGAGGCAGAGCAGCTCCGGTTACCAGGTATTTGCCGCCTACTGTGGCATGTAAAGATCTGGCTGTGACAGTTTTAGGAAATACCAGGTCCCCTCCTCCTCTTCCTCCTCCTCCTAATAATTATTACTAATTTATTTACTATTGCTTCAGTGCTTTTTAGGCATGGAACTTCAGGTTCGCTTACTGAAAAGCTCAGTGCGTGAATATGAAGAGAAACAAATCAAGGTAACAGTTCATAGCACTCAGACATTATAATATAGCTGGCACCGTACATGCATATTTTAGTAAGTATGGAACCTTTTGGTTTCTGTGCTTTTCAGGTTAGTTGAGATGTGCAGTTTAGAGCAATAGGTGGATTACATCATTTGAGCCTGCATTTAATTTTCTTGTTTGCTCTGTTGCTCAGGGTTGAAGACCACCTAAGGTGATTATGCATATTCATATTGAAAACATCAGCCCATGCCATCCTAGGCTGAAGCCTAAAACTAATCATGGCTTGCAACCTAAATGTAGGGCTGTATTGAATTTTATAATTTGCAGCGAAGAGTTTGCAAGGGTAAATTTAACCACCTTCATAGTTAACATTATACATCATGTGTCTTGATATTTCTGCTACTTTCAGTTCCTTAGATTGATTAATAAATAATGTATACAAATAGAAATAGAAGTCAACAATCAAAGATATGTTTGAAGACCGTCGGCACATGAAGGCAAAAGTTTGCTTCTACCAAAATGCATGATTGCTCTTTGCATTTACGGGTGATATTTTGGGTTGTTGGTTCAGATGTTTAGTTCGTCCATCTTATTTCAAACAGACATATTATGTACACTAATAGTTACCTTTATGTATGTAATTCGTTCTTCTGCTAGCAGTTCATTTTACAGGGAACATGTTATCGAAGCTATTCTTGCTGATGTGAAACATTTTTTCTTCAGTCCAGGTGCCTTTTGTTAGTACATGTTCGAAACTCATTCTTCGGCAAGCAATTCAAATTTTCTTATTCTTTCCTGATGTTTGCAGTCCTGCTATCAGTTGGTTTTTCATGTGTCCGCTAGGCGTTCGGCTCAAAAGTATCTGCCTCCAAGGTGCTCGGTGCCGAATCCTAGGGCTATATTTCTAAATACTTCTCAACTTGGGCCAGAGATGGAAGCCTCAGTGTGCCACGTAGGTGCGCTCGCTTGCAAGACAACTCGCCAGTTATCTCCAATGGGTGATGGCGCCTTGTTGAAGTCGCCATGGGAGCCCTGCCTTTTTCTCAGCAGCTCTCATCTCCTCCTATATCTCTTCCATTCTGCGAGAGCAATGCAGTTCCAATCTTCATGTCTTCTGATCAGTTCATCAAGTGGATGGACCAGAAGAGACTTTCAACCTATCTTAAATATTGATTAAGAAATTTTGCCACTTCCCTCCACACTCCCCTTCCTTTATAATTGTAGGTCATTTCTAACTAACTTCATGTTCACATTCCGGAATCGCTAAATCAAATAAAGGTTTCTCCAAAAGATAGCAGACTCTTCGGATGATTTTTCTAAGGAAAGTTTTTAGTACAATCATGTTGGAAAATATCAAAAGAAAAAACTTTGGCAGAATGGAATCAAATAGGAATTTTTACCATTGTCACAGACGTCAGCATGTTAATACATCTTTTTTCATAATTATTGCAAAAGAGTGTGTTATTTATCCTATAGCAGTCATGTAAAGTCCTGTATAGGTTCTATATTATCATATATGTGTATTAGTAGCTCTGTTGTTATTGTAGTGTTTTCTTTCCGCTATGAACTTTCTTTCACAAATATATGTGAATTCAGTTGTTTGCTTTTGTCATGCGTCTTCCTCTGCATTTTCTTTGTTGCACTTGAATAAATAATAAATGGGCCATGACATGCAGAAAATAATCGAAAATACACATACAAGAGTGTCGAAAACGCGCGCAGCAGCGCGCGCGAGGTCCTTCTAGTAAATACCACAGCTCACCTGGATTCAGACAAGGTTATAAGCGACAGTGCATGCAGCTGAGCCACAACAGAAGCACAAGTGCAGCAAGCAAGCAAGGTGAAAAAAGCTGCAGCAAACAAGCATGATGAATGCCCAAGCGCACCTGGCTCTAGCTTCCTCGCCTCTCCATGCCCACCTGGCCAACTCCAGTGTCCGTTCACGATGCGCAGTTGCGCTACGCCGTCGACCCCTCCCAACTCTCCAAAAACTGACCATAGCGGCGCCCAGTGCTGCTGCTGCTGCTGCCGCTGCTGCCGCCGCCGCCATTGGTGGCGTCATGGAGAAAGCCACCGATCGCTTCCACGTGATCGATTTCCACCACGCCGAGTTCTGGTGCGCCGATGCCGCCTCGGCCGCCGCACGGTTTTCCTTCGGGCTCGGCGTGCCACTCGCCGCGCAGTCCGACCTCTCCACGGGGAACGCTGCGCACGCCTCCCGCTTGCTACGCTCACGCTCGGGCTCACTCTCGCTCCTCTTCACCGCCCCGTACGCGCCGCACGTCGCCGACTCGGCGACCACCGCGTCCTTGCCCTCCTTCAAAGAAGCGCGGCTCCTTTTCTTTCTCTCGCCCTCGCGCGCATGCATGCACCACTCCATCGATCGCATGCATCTTAATTTGTTGCGGAACGATGGAGGATACTCACGTAACGTCACGCCAGCTGGAGGCAGGGGAGGAGGCAGGCGGTGTTTTACTGCGCGCACCCTTTTCTGTCGCACGCGCCACGTACGTTCCTGCAGCGTCATGTGCACGGTACACGCATGGACGCTCGCTTTGACCAAAACACCGATCGACCGGTACGTACGCGCGCGCGAGGTGGCACCGCGCTTTAATCCTACTCCGTATATTTTTCTTTCTGCCCGGCGGTGCTTTAATTTCTTCCGATCCTCTCGCGCGCCTGAAACGAAACGCTTTCATATGCAGTATTTTTCTTTCAAATTAGGTCACACGTCCGCTCCGCTCGCTTCATCGTTTCCTTCTTCTTCTTCTTCTCCAAATAATGTCTGTCTCGCGTGGGTAGCGAGAAGCATGCGTGCGCGTACGTAAGATCGACGATACCAAAATGCTCCGTTCGTTCGTCTTCATGGCCTAAACTACGTACCTGTATTTAAGTCCACATCCAATTCCGTCAACAACAAAAAAAGTCCCCATCCAACTCTTCTATGATTTCCAAATTTATGACTAGCGATCACATATCCTAAAGGAGCTCTAAGCTCCCTGTAATGTGAGACCTTGTGGTTGCTCCGCGTCATCGCTTGGTTGGTCAACATTATACATTCCTTTTGCAGTGCTAGGTGCGTGGATTTTTTTTTTTTGAGTAACACGACCGATGGATCTTTCTATGTCGGTTTAGGAATACAAAGGGGAATTTTTTCACGGCACCACGAGGACGGCAGTGACACCACCGCGCCGCTCCCGTGTCCCGCCCGACTCTCCACCCCCCTCTCTCTCACGGCGAGGCAACGGCCGGCGACGGCATCGCACAAGTGTCTGGAGCAGTCCGCGGCACGGGAGCTGCAGGAGGCCGCCAGGGCCTCGCCGTGTGCCACGCCACCGACGAGGATGCGTTGCGTCGGCTCCACCTGATCCCGCCGCATCCCATCAGCCGCTTGAATAGCGGTGGGATTCTGGCTCACGCCCCTCCCTCCCTCGTGTCGCGGACCTATCTAGCAGGGTTGGATTGGAGGTCATGGCTTCCCGTCGACATCGACCGCCTGTGCGCCTGGATCGGTTCCCCGTCGATGGCGTTGAAGGCATCTGGCAAATCTTTGCCTTCTCCTGCGTGCTTGCACAGCAGCGCTGCGACCAAGCTAGATCAGGCGCTAGATGGCTGGGGTCGTATGTAACCCTGGCGGTACCTGGCTGAGGCTTCGCCGACCAATCTTCGGCTACTACCTCGCCCTCTGCCATGTGATGTGGCGGCCTGGCCATGCCGCAACCAGATCTCTTCGATTCTGATCCTGGTAGGTACTCCAGGCTCATCACTCTCTTCGTTCTGCTCCCTCCGTGGTCCCTAGCCGTGGGGGCTGACTGTGATGGTGCCCATTAAATCTGTGGTGGTTGTAGTGTCTGGATGTAATGGTGAGCTCAATCCTTCAATTGGATTAGAAAGTCCCAGAGATGTGTCGCCTTGGTTCAGAACTTCAGATAGCCAACCGCTGAATTCATGTCCATTACACTGGTATACTGTTTGGTTCACTGACCAACTTACATGTTTTTGTTTTCATTTGCCAAGTATATTACTGCTACCACCAAAGCTTACATTCCCTTTGTTTCAATCCAGTAATAAGTTAATTTGTGCTTGACATGCGCTCAGTTTCTAAAATGCTAGCCGCAGTGCCTTTTTTTGAGGGCTAATCAACAAAAGGATCGACTGCCCTCTAGATTTATTTATTTAAGCCGAGGCTACTAAATGTCAGATTGCAGAGAGGAAGTGTTTGTGCAGATTAGACTGTCACCGAATGATTTGTTTGGGTACCAAGATTGGAAGGGAGTGTCAGCAGCTGGTTTTGGTTACTGAAATCAAATGGGCCGGGTTGCTTTGTTTGGGCACTGGAATCGGAAGAGAGTGATGTTGTACTGATTTTTCTTATTACTGCCCTTTGTCCCATGAAGTGCTCTTTGCAGATGGCATTTGTGCAGTTTGTCCCAGGTCACCTGAGGTTGGTTTAGAACGAATCCCATTTGATATTGAGGGCGATACATCTATAACTGTCACACCACACTTTGCTTCAGTCTTAGTAATGCTGATATATTGATTTCTACATAGACAGAACAATTGATCAACTGAATATAGTCAATGGTACCTTATGATATTTTTGAGATACTATAGTCAATGGTACCTCTTATGATATCTTTGAGATACTATTGTCAATGGTACCTTATGATATCTTTGAGAGATAGTATATACTTGGCTAATTGTTGTACATTCAGTTGTTGTGCGGTGAGCAATGGGAAGACGAGAGAAACCACATGCTCCATTAGCAAACTCAACGGCACACCGGATTAAAGAAAAGTTAGTTATATGAGGTTTTAGTAACAGGAAATCAACTGGGCAAGGAAGATACAGTTTCGTGGTTCAGCGATAGCATACAAACATATCAGGAAGTAACCTATTTGAAAATTGGGTAGGCATTTGCCTCTTTTCTTTCTTTTAGAAAATAGTCTCAGCACTTCTTATTGAGTGTTCAAAATAAATGGTTCCGGATGAAATTTAGTGCCATGCTAGGAGTACAAGTTATAATTTTTTGCATAAATAGAAGATGGGTTTGGTTCTAAAATAATTGAGCTTAATTTAGCTGCAGTGATGCAAGAGCGTGCTTGTTATTGTCGTTTCACATGGTTCTTCCATTTGTTGCTTAGATATTGAGTCATTAATTAATTTTATTTATATACTCCCATCCAGTTTTTTGTGAGAAATGTTCAATATTTTAGTTTACATCTACAATAGCATCGGAAAATTTTCATGTAATTCTGTTATGCGAAAATGCTAGAATGTTATTGCGACTTTGTAGTTTTATCTCCATAATAAGAGAATGTCTTGGTTTGATGAAATGGTCTATAGTCATACAAATGTTCCATGACATGGGGATCATAACCTGATATGATTTCATTTGCATACTATTTATTTGCGCTATATGCAATTTGAACTAAAATTTCTCTAACTTCTGATGAGATACCAAAGTTGATTGTCTTGATATGCTTTTGTATCTACTTCCCGATAGTATTAGTTCTGAAGCATAATTTTTAACTATCTTTCACATTTTACAGCTGCATACTGAATATTGCACTGTCTTTGCAGCTTTTTTCCTTCAATAACCTTGAAACTGGATTGTTAAAGTGGATTTTTATCAATTGAATGCAATTTCTTCCATCTGACTAAAACTGGAGTGTGATTTTTCCCTTTAAGGCATGATGTGCTAGAAGCATGGATGGAAAAACTTGAGGATAGAGAGAACAAAAATACATGTCTTCTCAGCCAGCCGTTCATTTAGGAAGAATATCGTTGTAGAAATGTTTTTTTGTAGATACCATGTATCTTCTTTCATTTCTATGGGTGCTTTTGTTGTACAGTTTGGTGATGGTTAATTAGTGAATTGTCGAGACGTATCGTGGATCTGAAACTTAAAAAGGGCCAATGGAGGCAATATGAAATATTGTTGTTCTCATTATACAGATTAAACATATAAGGAATCAAAATATTATTTTTTTGCTTTAAAGAGGGGTTGAAATGGTTTACAAGTGAAACAAATATGCTTTGTAAATCCGGTTGTTCCTTCAATAATGAATTTATTGACTTTGTGGTTGATGGAGTTTTTCTTTCCATATAATGGCTGCATAGTAAACCTCTTAGGACAATTTATAATAGAACAATTCTAGATCTTTGCAAAAGAAATACAATCTTTATAGCTTCAACGGTGAGAAATGTAACTGATATATCATCCTTGTGATCAACGGCGCAGCAAAGCGCGCAGGGTCCATCTAGTATCGATGGCAATACCCGCCGGCTTCGACCGCTTCACAAGCGTTCGCGTGTATCCAAGTCCACAACGCGATAAAACTTGAGGCCAAGTCTTCAACCTTCCACCGGGGATTACTTTGTCGTTGTTTCTAGACCGTGCCAAAACGCGCGCTCGATCGGAAGCCAGTCACGTTTCCTACGCTCCCCCCTCTTCTTTTTCTTTCTGCCCATACGCATGCATCGCGAAATGAACTACGACGTACGTACGTGCAGCTCTGCTCAGCTACGCGCATGCATGAATTATTAGACGGCATGGTACGGTGCAATGCATGGTTAATAAAGTAACACCCAGCCCATCACATGGACTCGCTACTTCAGGCGTTGATGACATGGACTTGTGGCCAAAAAGCCTTTGCTACCCTGCTGCTCACCGGCTTCGATCGCTTTAGAAGATAAACTCCCACTTTGATGCCCCCCAGACCAAAACTTGTACAAACTTGATCTTCTTTTGGGCTGGTCATGTTCCTATGACATATTTCAACATAAATAAAGAAGAGAGCCACATTAAATCACCTCTTTTGATGCAAAGCTAGGGTATTAGCCAGGGTTTAGCCCTAAAATCTCACGAGGAAGCGTTAGAACATGGCACTTGCTCAACTCCAACATGCCACTTGCTCACAAACAGGACTATCCCGCGGGAAGATCTCGACATATAGTGCAAACTTCCACTTTGAGGCCCCTGACCAAACTCTTGTACACGAAGTATGGACTATGACTTTTACGCTTCCAGCAGCTTTGAGGAATACAAGACCGGTTTCAGTATTTGGATTGGTAATCGTTATTTTTTTTTTCATTTTCTCTTCTGCAAAATCTTATGATTAAAAAGTATGTCGCTACAATAAGGTAGTTTTGCCCCTGCAGCCTCTCACCATTTTATCATAAACAAGTATCTGAATACATATTTCTACTGCATCTTATTTTAAACAAATTAATGCTAATGGAGGTAGTTTCATCAGATAAATTGTTTTGGCTGCAGTCTACACAGGGAAATAAGTAACTTCTATATTTTTTAGAAACTCTTAACTAAAAAGTTGGTATGCGGTGATCGAAGGCTTCTCATCTGTAGCACATGTTGTCTATACAGTAAGTACTAATTAACCTGATAGCCCGGCTTATTCTTGCATGGACTTTAGAATATTTTTACAAATGGTTCACACATGTATATTGATTTTGCTAACTAATTACGATGGGAACGGAACTATTTGACATAATACCTCAAAACAAAAAACTAAATATTGTACCAATCTGACATCTCGCGCAATCCCTTTTGAACTATTTATTTTGTGTTTGTATGACATAATTATTGTCCACATTACGTTATAACTAACCTGATTGCCTAACTGATCTTTTCATGGAATTTGGAATGCTTTTTCTTATATTTTACACATAGGTAAGCTGGTAAAGATAATATTGTACCGAATAACTAAGTGCAAAAGTAATATTTGATAACCAATTTGACTACATGTTTGAATTTTTAATGTATTATTTTTTGCATCTTCAAGTTTAATTTAGTCATTCTACAAGTTGGTGACACATGACTCACAATATTTCTTCTTTGCCGCCTATTTATTCTTCCTTTATTAGGATTTCGTCAAAGATTAGAGAAATACCTTTTGTACCCAGATGCAAAGAGATGTGAAAGGTGTCTTGCAGCAGATGTATATATGTGACTAAACCAGTGGATAATATAGAACACAATGTTTGCAAGATGATAATTAGATGAACACCGCTAACCCAATAGAAAAATAAGAAAGTAATCTAACAATTAGATGATACAACAACAATCAATGTGATCAATAAATAAACAATTACATGTTACATATTTTTTTCCCATGAGTTACCCTGTTGAATTTTACATGGTTTAAATAGTACTATTTCAAAGTGAACTTATTTACTTACCACTTTACAATTTTTACCAAAAAATATTATTTATCTCTATATTTCTAAAAACAACTAGACCGTGCAGCTGCACGGGTTAACAACTAGTGTAGCTCTAATCATGTTCCTTGTATTCATTCTGGCCTGCTGCTGGGCCTCCGGCATAGTATTCCGGATTATAGCTCTGATCTACTTGATTTACGCCAGCATTTCCAGCATTGCTCTGATTCCCGGGATTAACCGGCCTAGGCGGGACTGCAACTGTATTTGCACCTGTCAACGGCGATGGAGCTACCGGGATAGGTGGCCTAGCCGGTCCCCAGGGACCTGCACGACCCGCTAATATATCGTCCAGCCATGAACAGTTTCTCGTCAAATGATTTGCCGGCTTACCCGGCTGGAATGTGTGAAACACACAAGGCTTGTCTATGGCCAGACCCACCGTATACTTCGGCCACTGCTTCTTCTGGCCGGTGCCGCCGCCGGCATTCTTGTTGATCTAGACATTCTTCTTCTGGAAGGGCTGCACTTGCTGCTGCGGCTGCTGAGGCTGCTGATAGCCCTCATATCTCGGACGCTGGCTACCACCGGCGCCCCCTTGTTCTTCCTCCACTGCTGCCACTTGTGCCGTTCCATACCGGTAATCCGGCCTTTCATCTCTCCTCTTGTTCCGGTTATCAAATCGATAGAATTGCCCCGGTCTCCCGGTGTTGCTGTTATTCCCCTGGGTCTGCCCCTGTCCTTGTGAATCAAGGGTGGGCTGCATGTGATCTCCCAGAGCATAACTATCAGCAATCTTGATTGTCTCAGCCAACGTGGCCGGCATTTCCCTCTAAAGCTTTTGCCACAACATGGTGCCATGCCGGCACCCATGAGCAAACCACATGATGGCCTGCTGCTCCACAACTCCCTCGCAGGAATTGCGCAATGTGCACCACCTGGTCAGATAGTCACGGTCGGTCTCATTCACTCCTTGCCGGCAGTTAGCCAGCTGCTGAGGACGGTTAGGCCTCTTGTATGTACTGGCGAAGTTCGACACAAACTGCTCTTCGAAATCAACCCAGTCGTTGATACTTCCGGCCGGCAGATTATTCAGCCATATCCTGGCTGGTCCTTCAAGCATTTGCGGCACATATCGTACCGCCCATCTGAGGTTTCCTCTGGCAATGTTTACTGCAGTGGAGTAGTCCTCCAACCAATCTTCCGGCTTTGTACTGCCGTTATATGTCCTCGCGCCACGCGCGAGCTGGAAGTAGTAAGGCACCGGCTCACCCATAATCTGGGGTCCAAAGCATATAGGACCCAGAGCTCCTTGCCTCTCCACCAACTCTGATTGGTGAATCCTGTCCAGCTTGAAGCGCGCATCATTTGCTGCCAAGGACCGAGGTCCAAGCCGGGATGCAATTGGGCCTGCGATCATCTTTTGCTGCTGCTGCTCCGGCTGACACTGTTCACTCTGCTGGCCTTGCTGGTACTGCTGCTGATATCCCGCCCTGGCTAGGGCAGAATTCCCATCATCTTCCCGATATCTCAGTTGACCTGTACCTTGCTGCTGCGCTGCACCTCCGGCGCCCTGCTGCTGACGCCGGGCTGCACTATTACTCCGGCCACCACTGGCTGTGCCTGCTCCTTTCCCGGACGGCACATTCTGGCCGGGCTTCTTGTTGCCGACATACTTGTCAGCTTGGCCGGCACTCTTCTGAACCATTGCTTGCTTGCCGGCGACTGCCGGATCATACACCTGAATCTGCTTATCCCGGTGGCCAGAGGTTACACTTCCGGCACGCCGGGCGCTGGGATGCAGGGACGAGGCTTGGCCCCTCGACCTCGCACCGGCACCTCCCGCCGACATGACGTACTGGGATGCCCCGGCACCTGGGTTTGCCTACTTAAAGGCCTCCTGCTGCTTGGTAGCTTCAGACAAAAGTTGGTTAAGCCGGGCTTGCTGCTCACGCAGTGCTTCGCCGGATAAACAGGATAAATCCTTAGCTACCTCTGCTGCAGCCCTAAGGTTCTTTACTGGTGAGCTATATATCACCTTAGGTAGAGTACTAGTTGCAGTATGACTCTTAGCTCTAGCATCTTTACCTAGCTCAGTGTTAAGATCTCTACCTCTAGTTCTAACTTCCTCTATCCGGCTAGGCCGGGTTACCACAGGAGTAAAACCATGGGCTGCCTCATACTCACGGAGTTGCCGGTTAAACCGTTCGCGCTCCTGATGCATGGCCAGGGCCTCGTCTGACGAGGGCCTGGCGAGATCCCTCCAGGACCTCCCTTGTCTGCTCCGGATCATCGCCGGATCGCACCGGCTCAAGAAGCCGATCGATGATGGGGAGAAGCACCTAGCCCCTAGCCGGCACGCCGGAAGTGCCGGCCAGGTTCTCAACGCGCTCCAACGAGGACGCGCCGACCTCTTGGCCTTCGGCGGCTCTGGGGGAGAAACACCTGCCGCTGCTGCTGCTGCTTTGCCGGCATCCTCCGCCAGTGGCACGGATGTGCCGGCCATCATCACCTCGGCCGACTCTACTGAGCGAGCGCTACGCCCAGCGTGAACCAGCTGATGCGACGGCGGATCCGCCGCCATCAACACCTCTCCCCTGCAAATTCTCTCAGTCCCCACGCACACCTCATGGGAACCAAAAGACATGATCCGGCCATCTGATACGTCTCAAACGTATCTATAATTTTTGATGCTCCATGCTTGTTTTTACACCATTTGCCTATTGTTTCGTTACACTTAGTGGCACTTTTATGCATTTTCTGGAACTAACCTATTAACAAGTGCCACAGTGCCAGTTTCCTGTTTTCTGCTGTTTTTGTGTTTCAGAAGTGATACACAGGAAATATTCTCGGAATTGGACGAAACAAAAGCCAGAAGTCTTATTTTTCCCGGGATCATCCAAACATCCAAAGAGAGGAAGGAGAGGGGCCAGAGGCCTCCCTCACAAGGGGCTGGCGCGGCCCAGGCCCTGGCCGCGCCACCCCTGTGTGAGGAAGCCCTGGCAGCCCTCTAACAACGCCCCTTCGCCTATAAGAAGCCTCGGGACGGAAAAACCTAAGCCCCCGATCAGATTTCCAGAAAGAGTTCCGTAGCTCCGCCGCCGCCACCGACGAATTTCGGGGGACAGAAGTCTCTGTTCCGGCACCCTGCCGGGACGGGGAAGTGCCCCCGGAGCCATCTCCATCGGTCTCCATCGCCGTCTTCGCTGTCTCCATCGACCTCACCGCCATCTCCATCAACCTTGCTGTCTCCTATGATGAGGAGGGAGTAGTTCATCCCCGGGGCTGAGGGCTCTACCGGTAGCTATGTGGTTCACCTCTCTCTCCCATGATGTGATCTTTATGTGATCGTGAGCTTTGTATCATGTTGAACAAGTACATGTTATTATTCAGATATTTTGTGTACTCTAGTGATATTATTAAAGTAATCTATTCCTCCTGTTATGGTGTAACGGTGACAGTGCGTGCATCATGGTGGTACTTGGTTTAGGCTATGATTGTGATCCCTTGTGGATTATGAGAATAATTATTGCTATGATAGTATTGAGTGATCTATTCCTCCTTTCATGGTGTAAAGTTGACAGTGTGTGCACCGTGTTAGTACTTGGTTTAAGTTGCAATGATTTCTATCTTGAGTTGCGATCTGATTTGTTTATCGCTATGAGTGGTGTTTGTCAAGTACTTGATGAACTTTAAGGGGTGCTTCTGTAGCCACTACGCGATGATTAGTGTTATTCAATAGGAGAGTAATTTAGAGTACCTTAGCAAGAGAAGTTACTTGTTCATTCATGTTATATTGTTGGGAGTGTGTCCACTAGTGAAAGTATGATCCCTAGGCCTTGTTTCCAAGCTTTGCATACCGTTTACTTGCTATTTTATTACTTGTTTGCTCGCAGCGATATTTATTTTAAATCACGTTTGCTACTTATAATTATATATACCACTTGTATTTCACTATCTCTTCGCCGAACTAGTGCACCTATACATTTGACAAGTGTATTGGGTGTGTTGGGGACACAAGAGACTTTCTATATCGTAATTGCAGGGTTGCTTGAGAGGGATAGCTTTGACCTCTAACCTCCCTGAGTTCGATAAACCTTGGGTGATCCACTTAAGGGAAACTTGCTGCTGTTCTACAAACCTCTGCACTTGGAGGCCCAACAAGTGTCTACAAGAATAGAAGTGCGTAGACATTAAGCTCTTTTCTGGCGCCGTTGCTGGGGAGGTAAGGTAAAAGGTACTCGCATCCTCCTGTGTGAGTGCTCGGAGTTATTTCCTTTAGATTCTGCAATTACATCTTTTTGTTTCTTGTTTTTATTTTCACTAGTTAGGCTTAATGGAAAACAAAGAGTTCTTTAGTCTTTTTTCTGAGTTTAGATTTGATGAGAAAATTGAAAATCCTTTGGAGCCTATTTCGCATAGCAATGTTATTAGTACGAATGCTTTGAATACTGTTAATGCTAATGCTATAGAAAAGTCTAAGCTTGGGGAAGCTGGTTTTGTTGAGTATGATATTTTTAGTCCCCTAGCTTTAGTGGAGAAAGTTTGCTCTGATGATATTTTATCTCCCATATGTGATGTTTCTAATGATGCTTGTGCTCCTCATCCTTTTGAAATACCTATGAAAATTGTTAGGCGTGTTATGGATAACTGCTATTTTGGAGATGGAACCGTCCATCCTGGTGATCATTTGCTTTTTATACATGAATTATGCGAGTTGTTCTAGTGTGCAGGTATTTCAATGAACCAAGTTAAGAAGAAGTTATTCTCTTTGTCACTGAAAGGCAGAGCTGAGGAATGGTATCGGCTGCTTGAAGATGGTCCATCTATTGGCTGGGAGGAAATTGTACCTCTCTTTTATTCTAAATTCTATCCTCCAAGTGAGATCCATAAAGATCGTAATCAGATATATAATTTTTGGCCTCACGAGGGAGAAAGCATTGCCCAAGCGTGGGGAAGATTGAAGTTACTGATGCATAAATGTCCTATTCATGATCTTCCCCGTAATATTGTTATTAATAATTTTTATGCAAGGCTTTCAGGATATTACAAGGACTATCTAGATGCATGTTTTGATGGGTCTTTCACAAGCAAGGATGTCGACACCAAGTGGGGTCTGCTTGAGACAATTCAAAACAATATTGAAAGTTGGGATAGCGACAAAGGTAAAGGATCAGGTATGAATTATGAGTTTGATTGCATTAAGTCTTTCACTGAAACTGCTGATTTTCAAGAGCTTAGTGCTAAATATGGTCTTGATCCTCAAATTATGGTTGATTGCTTTAAAGCCTTTGCTTCCCATATGAATGTTCCTAAAAGAAATGGGGACGTGTATCATGAACCTTTTAAGGACACTTGTATAGAAAGTGATATTGTTGCTGATGATTGCAATAAACATGCTCAAACTTCTAAAAGTACTATTTCTTATAAGCATGTTAATTTTTGCGGAGTACATAGACCTTGTGAACAGAGTTACAATAAGGAAGATTATTGCATCACCCACGCAAATGAAGAAACCAGTATGTGGTACAAGGATATAGGTGAGATCGGTAAAAAGGTTTGTGAGCTTTATCCTTTTCTTTGTAAACATTGCGATGACATAGGTCATTTTAATTTCCAATGCTCAAACCCTAATAGTTACTCTTCTAGTACCTTAAGTTTGTATTGTGATGACAAGATTACTCCTAATCAGCATGATGAGCTCACTTTGTTCTTGGCGTGTGATGAGATATCTAGAAAGATTGCTTTGATAGATATGAATGATGTTGATATTAATAGCACCCTTCGTGGTTGTCGTCTCTATTGTGCTAAAGATTGCCTTGCAAATACTTACATTCAGAATCTTATAAAACTTGATATTTTGCCAAGCTATGACAAGACTGATAGATGTTTTTATCTTATTAATAGAGAGGAGGAATCCTCCAAAGTTTCTTCTGTTGTTTCTGTCAGCAAGCCAGATTATGTAGAGAAGATGCCTTTCCCTCCTAAAGAATATGTGGAGAAGATGCCCTTCAAGTCTCTCCCTCCTAAAGGAGAGAGTAAGAAGAAGAAGAAGAAGAAGAGGAGTAAGAGGCGAGAGGACACGGTATCTTCCCTTAAGCTTTATGATCCTACTATAGATTATGATAATTCTGATTGGGATGATGTTCCTATGCCTGTTACCTATGTTAGTGATCATGATTGGGAAAAGCACTCCACTTTTGATATTGAAAATATTTTTGGTACCAATTCTAAGGTTAATAATTGTTGTACCATTAGTGCTATCCATGTTCCTTCTTATGATGATATGTTTGATGAGTATGCTTTGCGACATAGTAGTTCTCTAGCTTGTGATGAAGAGTATAATGTTTTCAGTTCACCTACTTTTGAGGAGAAAAATAGTTATGATTATAATATGCCTCCTGTCTTTGATGATTATGGTGATGAGAATAATTATTCTGTTGAATCTGCTCCTACTACTATTGTTCATGTGGGGAGTATTAATCCTTTTATGCATGTGGCTCATGATAGAGATGTTTTATGTGATAGTTATATTGTTCGTTTTATTCATGATGCTACTGAAAGTTATTATGAGAGAGGGAAACATGGTTTGATGGATCTCAACAATATTGTGTTTCCCCTCTTTATGTTGCAGTTCTTGAAGTTTTACTTGTTTTGCCTTCCTATGCTTTCTGCTTTGCGCTTTCATGACTTGTCTCTCTACAAGACTATTTTTCATAGGAAGTGGTTTAGATTTAAATGTGTTTCATACATTCTTTTTGATGCTCTCTATTGCTTTAAGTTCCTATATGGCGCCTTTGCTTCAAGCTCTTATATAGCGCCCACATGAGCATCTTTGCGAATTACTGCGCCTAGCTCAAAGGCGTTAAAGAAAAGCACTCTTGGGAGATAACCCAATGTTTTTACATTTAGTACTTTTTCTTTTATTTGAGTCTTTGAAGTTATTAATACTGTAATAACCGCTCCTTATCTTGTTTATTTCGTTTTTGTGCCAAGAGAAGCCTCTAATTTGAGTGAGGTAAAGATTTGGGGTTATTGCTGTCCTGAAACTGTTTTCGGTGCTGCACCGTAAAAATTCGTGAAAATTCTCTGTTTATCTTTTGGACCTGCGATTTCTTGTGCATATGCCCCAGGTTATATCCAAACTTTTCTTAGTTGAACACTTTTTGATTGGAATAACAGAAAATCCCTCAAAAATTCGTCCATTATCAGCTGTCCAGTTTTGACAGATTTCTGCCAATATTTGTTTTTGCCACTTTATCGCTTTCTTTTGAGTTCTTTTTTATCATGGAACTCTTGTGGAAGTTGCTACAGTAGTATATACTTTATATGTGGTGGTTTTGGGTTGAAACCTGAAGCTAAAAGAGGATGAATATATTTTATGCTTGCACTAATGTTGCTAATAGAATTGTGTTTAGTTTTGTATGAAGGAAGTTTTCAAGTGTAGGGATTGGAGAATGATGAGATGAGTTGAAGAATGGACAAAAGCTCAAGCTTGGGGATGCCCAGCACCCCAAGAAATATCCAAGAAGTACAAGCGTCAAAGCTTGGGGATGCCCCCGAGGCACCCCTTCTTCATCGGCAAAAATCAGGTCACCTTTCAAGACACTATATTTTTATTGCTTCATGCACTATGTGTTTTTCTTGGAGCGTCAGTTGTTTTAGTTTTCTTAGTTGGTTAGGTTTGTTTGTTTGCTGCAATAAATGGTTAGATCACATCAAATTTCCTTTGGAGGAGATATACTCGTTTTCATTTGCAAAGAATGCTCTAGTTTTCACTCTTATTAATCGAGCATTCTAGTTTTTCTGCTACTGCTTTTGGTTTTCGTTTTCGCCTTGATATGCGTTCAGATCTTGTCATATCTTTTCATCAAGGTGTATTTTTGCCTCTGGTCTTTATTGGTTTTCATCAAAAGAGGTATCTTTAAAAATTTCAAATGGTGTTGGAAAAGAGAAAAAGCTTTGTGCAAAATAGTGGTACAAGAAGGAGCTTGTGTAGACTGCGGCTTAGGCTTTTTCATGTCATGCTTGATGTCTTCTTGATAGTATGCTTAGTGGTTTTGCTGTAGCATGACTTGTCTCAAATAACTGAGATTGCTTAATGAGCCTTTGAAAAAATCATGCGTTGTTTTTATTGTATGGAAGCATTATTTTGGTTTTCTCCTTGATGCTTTATTTGGGTTGACTTGGCGCATGCTCACACATGTTAGACTCTTCCAAAGTCGCCATTAGCCTTCATGATCATTTAGTTTTTGACTTTTGATGCCATCGTATGCTTCTTTTAATGCCGCTTTGTCGCTTTGCATGATTATGGCCATTATTGCTCTCTTAGTTGGTCGCTCCCAGTCTTTTGCTAGCCCTCGCCTTGTACTGAGTATGAGCTCTACTCGTGCATCCAACTCCTTAAAGCCAAAGTTTTCCAAAGTGTCCACTATACATACCTACTAGCAATTTGCTATTCCAAGTAAATTTGACTTGCTTTTATATTCTCTTCAAATTAAACTCTTACCAGTGTTATGCGAAATTCGGTCAGTAAAGCTCTCACGAACCGGAAGGCACACTTTACTTTTTCCTGTTCTTAAAAATTTGACATTGTGGTCTTTTATGCTGAGTTGTTATGCTTGCAAGTTGTAAGTTGGAGACTAGCCCAGCCATGCCGTCATGGGGCAAGCTTTCAACATTGCACTTCTTATTTGAGTTGATATTGTGATCTTTTGTTTATGGATGCCCGCTGTGTTAAATGAATTGGGAATCTTGTGAGGATCATGGAGTTTTTATATGTGTTAGGGAAACGCCGGGCCGCCAATCTAAGCCATGCATAATTCATGGTGGAAATTTGCAGCATACCCATGGTGAACATTCGACGACGCATCTCACAATAAAAAGCTAAACAATATAGCAAATAAAAGAGATGCCGAGGTGTTCATTGTCTGCTTGTCCTGTCATTTTGGTGTGGGCTTGTTCCATGTCATCGGGCACGGAGGTACCCCATTGGCGGTTCTCAATGATATGCATATACTTACAATGACAAGAGCCTTGCTTGGGACTCTAAGTAAACTAGCATAGTTTGGGTACTCGTATTCACGGGACACGAGGTTTTCAACTTATGATTTGTCAAGCATATGCATCATAATTGTTCTCGCATTAACTTTAACCATTCAAGATGCTTATGATGGGGGCAATGAGAGCTCAAAGCCGGTAAGTACCATAATTTTTGAAGGTTATAAAACTTGCAATCACTGCTTCCCTCTGCGAAGGGCCTTTCTTTTACTTTTATGTTGAGTCACCACCTTCTTTCTTTATGCACCATTAAGAGAGCATAGTTGTCATTCTTAGTGTGATATGCATTGTCCCAAGGTTCATTGATTGACTCATATTGTTGGTTTCACTTGTTCTTAAATTATTTGTATCTAGTCGCCCTCTTAAACTTTGAGGTGTCCTATGCATTTATGTTTTGCTCTCTTTGAAGGACAAGCTGAAAACCATTTGTATGTTTTTCCATATGATTTGAACACACACTTGACTTTCATTGTTTCATTATCATGATCTTTTGTTTGTGTTCATTTGCATGTTTACAACATGGTTGCTAAGTTCTTATTGTCATGATTATATCTTTCATGCCCATGTTTTAAGTTCTTATGATCCCAGCTCACAATGCTTACATATATGATCAAGATTGTGTAGGTGCATGTCACCTCAAAAATTATTCTTTTGTTATCACTTACCTACTCGAGGACGAGCAGGAGTTAAGCTTGGGGATGCTTGATACGTCTCAAACGTATCTATAATTTTTGATGCTCCATGCTTGTTTTTACACCATTTGCCTATTGTTTCGTTACACTTAGTGGCACTTTTATGCATTTTCTGGAACTAACCTATTAACAAGTGCCACAGTGCCAGTTTCCTGTTTTCTGCTGTTTTTGTGTTTCAGAAGTGATACACAGGAAATATTCTCGGAATTGGACAAAACAAAAGCCAGAAGTCTTATTTTTCCCGGGATCATCCAAACATCCAAAGAGAGGAAGGAGAGGGGCCAGAGGCCTCCCTCACAAGGGGCTGGCGCAGCCCAGGCCCTGGCCGCGCCACCCCTGTGTGAGGAAGCCCTGGCAGCCCTCTGACAACGCCCCTTCGCCTATAAGAAGCCTCGGGACGGAAAAACCTAAGCCCCCGATCAGATTTCCAGAAAGAGTTCCGTAGCTCCGCCGCCGCCACCGACGAATTTCGGGGGACAGAAGTCTCTGTTCCGGCACCCTGCCGGGACGGGGAAGTGCCCCCGGAGCCATCTCCATCGGTCTCCATTGCCGTCTTCGCCGTCTCCATCGACCTCACCGCCATCTCCATCAACCTTGCTGTCTCCTATGATGAGGAGGGAGTAGTTCATCCCCGGGGCTGAGGGCTCTACCGGTAGCTATGTGGTTCACCTCTCTCTCCCATGATGTGATCTTTATGTGATCGTGAGCTTTGTATCATGTTGAACAAGTACATGTTATTATTCAGATATTTTGTGTACTCTAGTGATATTATTAAAGTAATCTATTCCTCCTGTTATGGTGTAACGGTGACAGTGCGTGCATCATGGTGGTACTTGGTTTAGGCTATGATTGTGATCCCTTGTGGATTATGAGAATAATTATTGCTATGATAGTATTGAGTGATCTATTCCTCCTTTCATGGTGTAAAGTTGACAGTGTGCACCGTGTTAGTACTTGGTTTAAGTTGCAATGATTTCTATCTTGAGTTGCGATCTGATTTGTTTATCGCTATGAGTGATGTTTGTCAAGTACTTGATGAACTTTAAGGGGTGCTTCTGTAGCCACTACGCGATGATTAGTGTTATTCAATAGGAGAGTAATTTAGAGTACCTTAGCAAGAGAAGTTACTTGTTCATTCATGTTATATTGTTGGGAGTGTGTCCACTAGTGAAAGTATGATCCCTAGGCCTTGTTTCCAAGCTTTGCATACCGTTTACTTGCTATTTTATTACTTGTTTGCTCGCAGCGATATTTATTTTAAATCACGTTTGCTACTTATAATTATATATACCACTTGTATTTCACTATCTCTTCGCCGAACTAGTGCACCTATACATTTGACAAGTGTATTGGGTGTGTTGGGGACACAAGAGACTTTCTGTATCGTAATTGCAGGGTTGCTTGAGAGGGATAGCTTTGACCTCTAACCTCCCTGAGTTCGATAAACCTTGGGTGATCCACTTAAGGGAAACTTGCTGCTGTTCTACAAACCTCTGCACTTGGAGGCCCAACAAGTGTCTACAAGAATAGAAGTGCGTAGACATCACCATCCCTAGGGAATGGCCGGCCGCCGAGACATCCAGCGTTGTCACTGATGAAGCTGAGCGAGCCTAGCCTCTGGATGAGGCTAGAGACCACGCGCACTCCCAAAGCTGCTATCACGGACCCCGTCCGAACAAACACTCCGCCTAGCATATCGATCTGCCCCACGGTGGGCGCCAAATGTCATCGTGGTGAAACAACATATGCCATGGGATGGCTTAAATGGGGGCCGAACTAGATGCTGGAGGATTCGGGAGAGGGGAACGAGCTAAAAAGCATGACAGAAAGGGACACAGATCTACCCAGGTTCGGGGCTCTCGTAAGGAGATAACACCCCTACTCCTGCTCTACTGGTTATATATTTGGATCGATGGAGTATACAACAATGGTGCTTCCTAGCTCTCTGCTAGAGGAAGAAGATGAACTGCTAAGTGTAGGAACGTAGAATGACCAACCCCTACTAGGGCTCCCTGTGCCACCTTATATAGTGGTGGCCAGGGTTACAACGGTCACATGAGACCAGGAGACACCAGCTACACTCCAAATAGGACTTGCTGACGATGGCAGAGACCCTTGACTTTGCCCCTGATTGCTCTCGAGGGGACTCCTCATCCCTGTGCCTTGTACTTCTAGGACTGTGACCTTACCTATATGAGGTAAGGGCTCTACTTGTGCACAGTGAGGGTAGGTAATCCTCAACTGTGCACCCTGTCATCATACTCTGCTTCCATGCTTGGATGTTTTCTTCCTCGATTGTAGGGATGCGACACCTTTGTTGACTTATGTATCCCGAATATGATCGTTGGCCATATCCCGGACCTATATGCCGGACCACCGACCTATGAAGGTCAGGTAATCCGGCCTTCCTGCTCCTGCACAACATATCAAATAAGTTAGGCCGGCATATCTACGCATATGCCGGCACCCCATAATAAGTATCTCGGGTATACCAGCATATCCGAGCTCTAGCCATGATACACTTATATGCCGGACTGACCGATGCTCTTATGTTCCGGCCAGACCCTATCTTGGTCAACCGGCTTAAAGTCAACCATAATCCTTGTATCTTTCTAGCCTCTTGACCCTACCGGGGGTCATCCCCCCGACAAAATCAACACTATGTGACACAACCTCAAATATACACATTTTATTGGTTTGTAGTATGCACAAAGCATATCACTCCCCCATAATGTGATAAAGCAATTAATTCCGTAAGAGGCAAATAAAATCCAACATGAGATGATTAATGGACATTATAGAATTTGAATTTCTCATGAGCATGACATACCACATAGAGACTAGATAATTTAAAAATATAAACACTAAGTGGTATTCCTCATGTACACACATTTTTAGGGTTGTGAAATGCCAAAGCATATCACTCCCCCAAGATGGGATGATCCATTAATCTCTCACAAGAGCCAACAAGATACAAACAATATGCAAAAAGGCTCAACAAGAACACCCGTACATGGTGTGCAACCAACAAGCACATACTTGATTAATCAAAATAAAACAAGTAGGTAGCAGAACATATACCACCACATGTAATGGAACAAAAACCAACACATGCAAAGGGGTGAGTAACTTTCAATGTAGATAAGTTGAGTACATGTTACTGCAAAGAGGAACATTGGATATATGATATGAAAAGATAATCCAATTGACTTGACTTGAGACAATATATTGATGAAGATCCCTCAATTCTTCATGATATAGACAAGTCTCCAATGCCCTCCAACAAACACCTATTGATCAAGTTTTGGTGTGATGGTCCCCAACCAAGTTGGGTCCTAAGAGGTTAGTCACAATAGGCTTGGCCACCCAAATGGTTCTTTTATTGACACCACATTGAGTGCCAACAAATTTGGCAAACACATTGCCAACCTTATCCTTGCAAAGGGAATAAGCATCATCAATTATGATAGGGTTGGATGAGTTACCCATAGTGCATGAAGAAGAAAGGTGGCCCTTCTCACGGCAAGTGTAGCATGTTCTTTTCTTCTCCTTCTTCTCACTTGATTTCTCCACAATGGAAGCATTAGCTTGATTCTTCTTGGGAAGAGACCTTTCTTCAACTCGAGGTTGAGCATGGCCTTGAACTTGAGGTCGCTTCCCTTGTTGCTTCTCATGTAGTGCCTTTTTCTTCAAAGGGCAAGATCTAACATGGTGCCCTTCAATTTTGCACTTGAAGCAAACAATCTTGGCCGGATCTTTGACTTGTCCTTGGCCCTTGTTCTTCTTAATCTTGGACTTGTTCTTGATGTTGGAGATGAACCCAAGTCCACTCTTGTTGTTGGGGGATTTTTGCACACTCAACATATTGTCGAGTTTGGATTTCCCTTCATGACACTTTACCAAGTCTTTCTTCAAAGAAGTGACTTGGGCCTTGAGCTCTTCGATTTCCTCTACATGGTTAGTAACAACACAAGTACTAGAGAAAGTAGAAGCTTCATTGTTAGAGCAACAAGAAAAGGAAAGTAATTCATCACAAGATGTAGGAATGTTATGAGTGGATGAATTACTAGGACTAGCACAAGGCAATATGGCATTTTGAGAAGTAGTGCAAATGTCCACATGAGGCTCACTAGATGTTACCTTTGACATAATAGCCTCATGAGCTAATTTTAGCCTATCATGGGAAGCTAGAAGATCCTCATGGGAGCTAGAGAGCTTTCCATGATTTTCTTCCAATTTCCCATAATTGCTAGTTAGCAAATCAAGTTGAGCCCTTAGCTCAACATTCTCCTTCAAGATGGATGCTTCACAAGAAGTAGAGTTAGTAGCACAAGCATCATCACTAACAGAAAGCGGAGAAGGCAATTTAGTAAGCTCATTTGAATTTGAAGCTTTAAGTTGCTCATGCGACTCGGTGAGAATGATGGGCTCACACGAAATGACCCTAGAGTCACTTTTAAGAAGCTCAAAATTCTCAAGGAGTTTAGCGTGAGTAACTTCAAGCTCATTATATTTTATTTCTAAAACATTTGCCACCTCAAATGCTCCTTCATGGGATTTCTTTACTTTAGATAATTCTAGAGTAAAAGTCTCCTCAAGAGATTCTTTGGTGGTTTGTTCTTCTTCTAGAGCTTCTTTTAGATCCGCGATCTCATCCGCATAATCACGGGCATGACCTTGCATTTTAAAGATGGTATTCTCATGCTCCTCAATTATTTTATTGCTCTTGGTGGCAATAGCCAAAATCTTATAGAAGTAAGAGCAAGCAATTTTATTCTTATGAATAGCATGAAAAAACATTTCACTCTTCTCAATTAAAGAGGCAAAGTCATCATCCTCTTCTTCATTATCCTCATCATCATCACTTGATATATTGGGTTCCAAAGAAGGAGTTACCTTTGAAGACCTAGCCATAAGGCACATGTGGGAGCCAAGAGATGATGAAGAAGAATCACTTGAAGCTCTAATTAGAATCTTGTCTTGGCCCATGGAATATTTGTTTTCCTCTACATTGTTAGACACACAACAACTAGAGGAAGTAGATATGTTTGTATCATGGAAACAAGACAAATCAAACATATCATCATGAGATTTATTCATGCAACTTGCACATGATATGCAAGGACTATCAACACAAGCATGTAAAGCATTTATGGTGCTAGAGGTGTTTAAGTCCAAAGATGAGGCATTGCAATGAGATATATATAAATGGTCATCACAAGTAAGCTTAATATCAACATTGCAATATTCATCACCACTCACCATAATGTTACCTTGTGTCTTACCACACATTGGTGAAGTGGATGAGAGTTCATCACAGCCGGAAGTGGAGGGAATACAATCATCCTCAAAAGTGTTGGACACATCATATTTTTTTGAATCTTTGTCCAAAACTCATGAGCGTTACGGAAAGGCATGATTGCAAGAATAACTGCATCGCTCACAAAATCAACAAGCACATTAGAAGCTCGAGAATTAAGATAAGAGTTTCTCTTCTCCTCTAAAGATAAACTTTGGGAATCCTTAGGAGGAGAGAAACCCATATGTAAAATTCTCTCTATATTTGGGTCCATATCACGAAAATGATTAAGCATGCAGATTTTCCATATATCATAATTAGTGCCATCAAATATAAAAGTGTTATTGTGCACTAATCCCCTAGCCGACATCTTTGCTCTCAAGGCGGTGAAGCCTAAAATGAGAGACCTTGCTCTGATACCAATTGAAAGGATACGGATGTCGCCTAGAGAGGGGGGGGGGGTGAATAGGCGATTTAAAACTTTTACGAGTGGCTTGACAAATGCGGAATAAAACTAACATTTAATTTGCCAAGCATACAAAACCTAAATAAACTAGGTTCACCTATGTGCACCAACAACTTATGCTAGACAAGATAAGTAACTAAGTGATAGAAAGATATATATGACTTCAAGCACGAAGGCTATCACAAAGTAAATTGCATAAGTAAAGGAGCTCGAGTATAGAAATAACCGAGGCACGCGGAGACAATGATGTATCCCAAAGTTCACACCCTTGCGGGTGCTAATCTCCGTTGGAGCGGTGTGGAGGCACAAGGCTCCCCAAATGCCACGGAGGCTCACCGTAATCTCATCGAGCCCTCCCACCAAGATGGAAGACCTGATCCACTATGGGACCCTTGAGGGCAGTCACCGAACCCGCACAAAGCTTGGGGCTACTCCACAACTTAATTGGAGGCTCCCAAATCCACAAAGCCACTGAGATTGGGGCACACTCCACAACTCAATTGGAGGCTCCCAATAATCGCCACGGAGGCACCACAAAGCTTGGGAAGATCTTCACAACTTAATTGGAGGTCCCCAAGAAATCCACTGAGCCGTCTAGGGTTCCAAGAACCCAAGAGGAAATAAGCTTCTTGCTTTCACCACCAAATCTCCGAGGAGAACTCAAACTGATGCACCAAATGCAATGGCAAGAACACACAAAGTGCTCAAATCCTTCTCTCCCAAATCCTACCAAAGCAACAAATGCTATGGAGGGATATGAGAGGAAGAACAAGGAGGAAATCTACAAAGAACTCCAAGATCTAGATCCAATAGGTTCCCCTCACTTAGAGGAGAAAGTGATTGGTGGAAATGTAGATCTAGATCTCTTCTCTCTTTTCCCTTAAAAAGATGCAAGAAACATGGAGGGAAGTGAGGAGGGAGGGCAAGCTTTGAAGGTCAACAATGGAGGAGAGAGAAGCCCAAAAACGTGGTTGGTTCAAGGAAGAAGAAGGGTATTTATAGGTGGGGAAAAACTAGCCGTTGGAAGCAAATCCCGCCAAAGTTCGGTGGAAAGTCCGGCGCCGCCGGACTTTTTGCCAGACGGTCTGGCGGTTGCCAGAAAGCCCTTCAGTAGTGCAGTTTGGTGGGACCGCCAGAAATTTCCGGTCCGCCGCCGGACCGCCGGACGGTCCGGCGGCTCGCCCAAAAACCAAATAACTTTTGCAAGGAAACTCCGAATGAGATGAAACCAAATTTGTTGGAAATAATAAGAACCAGTAAGGGGGAATTTACTATGAATTTAGAGGTAATAAGAGTCTCTGTATGAGGAACCGGTAAATTCTCCAAACACCAAAAATGCAATAAGAGTTCCATACAAAATCCATTTTTGATGAGCTAGAGCTTGTCATGGAAACAACCACAAGCTCTAGAACCTCACATGGATAAAATCCAAATAAGAACCAAGAAAGATAATGCCAAGTATGCAAAGGTTTGAGCTCTCTCTAAATGATATGAATAAGCTACTCACTCGAGAGCCCCTCTTGATAGAATGGCTATCGATCCTAAACCCGGTCTCCCACACTATGAGACCGGTAAGAAAGAAACCCTATCAAGAACATACCTTTGCCTTGAGCATTCCACTTGAACTAGATGGTGACAATCTTGACCTTCTCAAGTTGGACTACCTTTCTTGATTGCGCTTGCTCGGTGAAGTCTTGCGAATCGCTCCCCCATACTTCACTATGGGAGAGACACTAGAGAAATATCTTCACATGTCCATTCCCACCAAATGGACACCGAGCTTCAAGCAAATGATATCTTCTAGAAGCCTATCTTGATCTTGCGCCTCGACTTGATCAACATTGCACTTCATCTTCTTCTTTCATAATAATGATGTCTTGAGAATGCACATAAGAGTTCACTCCATCTTATTCCTCAAGACACACTCTATAGGCTCAACTCCCTTATGACCAATCTTCGGATCACTCATTGAATAACACCTTGGTCATCACATAATCTTCTTTATATGCATCTTCTTACAACCTTGAAACCAACATATGGCTCAAGAGTTGTCTACGGACAAGTCCTACAAATATAACTCGATGCAAACATTAGTCCATAGGTATTGTCATTCATTACAAAAACCATACATGGGGGCACATGCTCTTTCACCTTTGTTTCAAGCAAAACCGGTGAGATTGACAACCTCATCGTAAGTTGGGAACAAAGTATTTGGTTGTGTTGTGTCCAGGTTCCATGTTGCTACTAGCTGAAGAGGCGCTAACTCATTTTGTTGTGAAACGGCGCCCTTGTTGGAGTGTCACTAGGCTATCAAGCATCATCTTTAGTCGTTTGTCTCTCCTCTCCAGATCAATGTACCTTGGTTTCTAACTGAGGGAAAACCTTGCTGCTATATTCATCATACCTTCCTCTTGGGGTTCCCAACTGGACAGTGAAAAGATAACACCACCACAAGCATCACACTGAGCTTCTTCAAGCTGGAGGAGGCAGTCCTTGATGAGGTCCTCTTGGCGAATCTCGTTGAAGGCGAGCACTCTTGGCGACCCAAACTTGACATCGGTGGGAAGAACAGCCTCCGCCCCATAGACCAAGAAGAAAGGGGTCTCTCCGGTGGGTTTGGTGGCGGTAGTCCTGATGGACCACAAGATGGATTGGAGGTTGTCTAACCATTTTTTGTCGCAGGCTTCGTGCTTGGCATTGAAGCTTCTCGTCTTGAGTCCCTTGAGGACCTCGGCATTGGCACGCTCAGCTTGGCCATTGCTCCTGGGATAGGCGACTGAGGCGAAATAGATCTTGATGCCGGCCGATGCACAGTACTCCCGGAACAGTCCGCTGGTGAACTGGCTGCCGTTGTCAGTGATGATGCGGTTAGGCACACCAAAGCGATAGACCAGCCCACAGATGAACTTGACTGCGGACCTGGCCGGGATTGTGCACACCGGTTCCACCTCCACCCACTTGGTGAACTTGTTGATGGCGATGTAGAGGTAGCGGTAGCCCCCTTGCGCTCTAGGGAAGGGACCAAGGATGTCCAGCCCTCAGACAGCAAAGGGCCAAGTGAGTGGGATGGTTTGTAGTTCCTGCGCCGGCTAATGAATCTGCTTGGCATGGAATTGGCATGCCTCGCACCTCTTGACCATCTCAGCTACGTCCTCGCGAGCTGACGGCCAGTAGAAGCTGCTTCGGTACGCCTTTGCAGCGAGAGTTGACGCAGAAGTGTGATGTCCGCATTCGCTGGCGTGGATATCCCGGAGAAGCTCTTGGCCCTGGTGAGTAGATTTGCACTTCAGAGCGACACCGTTTGGGCGATGTCGGTGCAAGTCACCATCCTTGATGCAGTATCCCAAAGCTTGGCGCACTATCCTCTCGGCCTCTGATTCATCCTCAGGAAGCCTGCTGCTGATGAGGAAGGCCTTGAGCTCGAGGATCCAATCCACTGCCTCCTGCCATGCCAATGCCAAAAGGACGCGGTCACTCGAAGGAGGCCCGCAGTCTAGAGCCCCTGCTCTGGTGGCGGTGGCAGGGCAGGTGGTGGATCTGATCTGGACGACGATGGAGAAGCGGATGGCTTGAAGAGATGCTCCTCAAAGATGCCGACGGGTTGTGCCAGGCGATGAGAGGCACGCTTGTCGATTTCGTCCGCTTCCACATTTTCTCCTCTTGGGATGTGCTTCAGCTCCAAGCCTTAGAAGCATTTTTCCATCTTTCAATGCTCCTCAAGATAAGCTACCACGTGCTCATCCTTTGGAGTGTAGCTCTTGTTCGAGAAGTTCACAACCAGCTGTGAATCTCCCTTGACAATGAGGCGCTTGATACCCAAAGCATTCGCCGCCCTTAGGCTAGCGAGTAGTCCTTCATATTCGGCGATGTTGTTGGAGACCTTGTGCTCAGGCTTAAAGTAGAGCTGGACGACATAGAAGAGCTTGTCCCCAGAGGGAGAGGTAAGGACAGCGCCAGCCCCCATGCTAGGAAGGTTGAAGGCGCCGTCGAAGTGCATGACCCAGAGGCCTGGGGCCTCCTCTCCTAGAAGTGTTGACTCCACCTCTGGAGGCTCGTCGGTGAATGGATCAGTCCATTCAGCGGTGAACTCAGCCAAAGCTTTACTCTTGATCACCTTGGTGGTTTCGAAGGAGATCTCGAAGGGCTGAAGCTCCACGGCCCATTCTGCCACCCGCCCGGTGACATTGGGATTGCGTAGAATGGTCTCTAGGGGACGATCAGTGACCACCTTAATTGGGTGACCCTGGAAGTAGTGACGTAGTTTCCTTGAGGCGATGAGCAAGGTGTAGAGCAGCTTTTGCTACATGGTGTAGCGCTCCCGCGCGTCGCATAGTACCGTGCTGATGAAGTATACGGGCTTTTGCACCTTGGTGGTGCCCTCGGGAGTTTTCTCCTCGTGAGGTTCAGGAGCGTCACTCTAAGAGAGCGGCTCGGTCGGCAAAGCTGCAGCGGGCGGCTCCTCTTGAGGGACAGAAGGAATTGCTGCCTCTACCTCGCGAGGAGCCCCCGGGCAGGAAGGATCAATTTCCTCTTTGGCGATTACCTTGGCGTCTCGTTCCGCGACGAGGACAGCGCTTGCAGTTCTCGGAGTTGCTGCGATGTAGAGCAGCAAGGGCTCGCGGAATGTTGGGGCAACCATGATCGGTGGGCTTGTGAGATACCTCTTTAGTTCGGCAAAGGCCTTGTCGGCTTCCGGAGTCCACTTGAACTTCCCAGTGCGCTTCATGAGCTTGAAGAAGGGCAAGGCCTTCTCCCCACTCCTCGCGATGAAGCGCCCTAGGGCTGCCATGCATCCTGCGAGGCGTTGCATTTCCTTGAGATTGCACGGTAGACGTATTTCTTCGATGGCCTTGACTTTGTCAGGGTTCACCTCTATCCCGCGATTAGACACGAGGAACCCCAACAACTTTCCCGATGGCACGCCGAAGGCGCACTTGGCGGGGTTGAGCTTGATATTTACTTTTCTCAGGTTGGTGAACATTTCCTCCAGATCCTCGATGAAGGTGTGACTCTCATGAGTCTTAACGATGATGTCGTCAATGTAGGCTTCCGCATTTCTTCCCATCTGAGCCCCCAGGGCCTTACGTATGAGCCTTTGGAAGGTGGCTCCTGTGTTCTTCAGGTCGAAGGGCATGCAGACGTAGCAGTACACACCACAAGGCGTGATGAAGGCAATCTTCTCTTCGTCCTCCCTTGCCATCTTGATCTGATGATAGCCGGAGAAGGCATCCAAGAATCAAAGGAGGTCACAGCCGGCGGTGGAGTTGACGATTTGATCTATCCTTAGGAGCGGATAAGGATCCTTGGGACAGGCCTTGTTGAGACTTGTGAAGTCCATGCAGAGGCGCCCACTGCCATTAGACTTTGGGACAACCACTGGATTGGCAATCCAGGTGGGGTGGGCTACCTTGCATATTAGCTTAGCCTTCTTCAGCTTCTCTATTTCTTGGACGATGAAGTCTTGCTTCTCTTGCGCTTGTTTTCTAGTCTTCTGCTTCATAGGGTGTGCCTGAGGGCACACGGCTAAGTGGTGCTCAATCACCTCCCTGGGAACACCAGGCATATCTGACGGAGTCCAAGCGAACATGTTAGAGTTTGCCCGCAGGAAGGTGACGAGCGCGCTTTCTTATTTGGGAGAAAGCCCTGCCCCGATGGTGACAAAGTTTTTTAGCCCCCACCCTGGAGCGGGACCTTCTTTGTTGCAGAGCGCTCTTGGGTGAACTGGGGCCTCCTCCCCGAGGGTACCACAGCTTCCCCAATGCTCATGTCCAGCATCGGATGGACCAGGTCCTCGCTTGGAGTAGGCGATGCAGAGGCGGCGAACTTGTTCCCTGTCGAGCCTGGCAGGTGGGGCTCGAGAGAGGCCTTCTTTGCAGCAGCCCGCTCTTGAGATACGAGCTGCTTCTTCCTCGTGAGGTCGCCAGAGTGTTCCAGTAGATCTTCATCGGCAGGGAACATGGCGGCGGCCTCACGATAGACATGCTCCACAGATCGGAGAGCATCCTTTTCATTGCAGCGTATGGTGATTGTGCCATTTGTGCCCAGAATCATGAGGACGTTGAAGCCATGATGCGTTGCTGCCATGAACCTTGCCAGGGCTGGGTGCTACGTGTGATGGTGTGTAGTTGACGTGGGAGCAGACAGTCCTTGTGTGTGGTGAATAACCAGCCCGTTGGGAACCCCAAGAGGAAGGTATGATGAGTGTAGCGGCAAGTTTTCCCTCAGTTTAAGAAACCAAGGTTTATCGAACAGGAGAGGAGAGACGGTGACGACTGAAGGTGTTGTGGAACCTGCACACACACAAACAAATACTTTGTTCCCAACTTGCGATGAGGTTGTCAATCTCACCGGTTTACTTGAAACAAAGGTTATGAGTGTATAGAGTGGAAAACAGTAAAGTATGCGAGTAAAGTAAACAGTGCGGGAAAAGTAAACAGGTGATAGCAATATGATGTAAATAGGACTGGGGTCCACAGTTCACTAGTGGTGTCTCTCCATAGATAAAATAACATGCTGGGTAAACAAATTACAGTTGGGCAATTGATAGAATAAAGATAACGTGATATGTCAAGAAGATCACTATGATATTTACTCTGGGCATTACAACAAAATACATAGACCGCCATCCAACTGCATCTATGACTAATAATCCACTCCCGGGGATATCAATCCGAACACCCTAGAAGTATTAAGTTGCGAACAACAGATAATTGCATTAAGCAAAGTGTGTAATCTAAACAAAGCATATGCCCTTGAGCATATGAATGTTGTTTTCTCCCTAGTAGCAACAGCACATCTACCACCTTAGAGGTTTCTGTCACTCCCCCAGGTGAAATAGAGGCATGAACCCACTATCGAGCATAAATACCCCCTCTTGGAGTCACTAGCAACTACTCGGCCAAGATAGCTACTAACAACGGAGAGCATGCAAGATCATAAACAACATAGAGATAACAAAAGATATAATTCAGTACAGCAACTTAATCATAAACACCAATATTCATCGGATCCCAACAAACCAACATCATAGAATTACATAACGGTGATCTCAATCATGTAGGGCAGCTCATGAGATCTAAACATGAAGCACATGGTGGAGAAGACAACCATCTAGCTACTGCTATGGACCCATAGTCCAAGGTAGACTACTCACTCATCGCTCCGGAGGCAATCATGGCGATGAAGGAGACCTCCGGTGGCGATTCCCCTCTCCGGCAGGGTGCCGGGAAGAGCTTCTGGACCCTCCCAATCTTCGGGTCGACGGCGGCGGCGGATCGCGATGTATTCTGGAAAACTGATCGGGTACTTAGGTTTTTCTCGTCGGGGGGTCTTTATAGGCAAAGGGGCGATGTCAGAGGAGGGACCAGGGTCCCTCACACATGGGTGGCGCGGCCAGGGGCCTGGCCGCGCCAGCCCTATGTGTGGGGCCCTGGTGGTCCCTCTCCGTCAGGTCTTCGGATGTCTGGAAGCTTCCCCTTGATTTAAGACTTCAGGATTTGGTTTCGTCCAATTCTGAGAATATTTCCTGTGTATCACTCTGAAACACAAAAATAGCAGAAAACAGGGAACTGGCACTATGGCACTTCGTTAATAGGTTAGTTCCGGAAAATGCATAAAAATGCCACTAAGTGTAACGAAACAATAGGCAAATGGTGTAAAAACAAGCATGGAGCATCAAAAATTATAGATACGTTTGAGACGTATCAAGCATCCCCAAGCTTAACTCCTGCTCGTCCTCGAGTAGGTAAGTGATAACAAAAGAATAATTTTTGAGGTGACATGCACCTACACAATCTTGATCATATATGTAAGCATTGGTGAGCTGGGATCAATAGAACTTAAAACATGGGCATGAAAGATATAATCATGACAATAAGAAACTTAGCAACCATGTTGTAAACATGCAAATGAACAGAAACAAAGGATCATGATAATGAAACAATGAAAGTCAAACGTGTGTTCAAATCATAAGGAAAAACATACAAATGGTTTTCAGCTTGTCCTTCAAAGAGAGCAAAACATAAATGCATAGGACACCTTCAAGTTTAAGAGGGCGACTAGATACAAATAATTTAAGAACAAGTGAAACCAATCATCATGAATCAATCAATGAACTTTGGGACAATGCATATCACACTAAGAATGACAACTATGCTCTCTTAATGGTGCATAAAGAAAGAAGGTGGTGACTCAACATAAAAGTAAAAGAAAGGCCCTTCGCAGAGGGAAGCAGTGATTGCAAGTTTTATAACCTTCAAAAATTATGGTACTTACCGGCTTTGAGCTCTCATTGCCCCCATCATAAGCATCTTGAATGGTTAAAGTTAATGCGAGAACAATTATGATGCATATGCTTGACAAATCATAAGTTGAAAACCTTGTGTCCCGTGAATACGAGTACCCAAATCTCATGCTACTTTACTTAGAGTCCCAAGCAAGGCTCTTGTCATTGTAAGTATATGCATATCATTGAGAACCGCCAATGGGGTACCTCCGTGCCCGATGACATGGAACAAGCCCACACCAAAATGACAGGACAAGCAGACAATGAACACCTCGACATCTCTTTTATTTGCTATATTGTTTAGCTTTTTATTGTGAGATGCGTCGTCGAATGTTCACCATGGGTATGCTGCAAATTTCCACCATGAATTATGCATGGCTTAGATTGGCGGCCCGGCGTTTTCCTAACACATATACAAACTCCATGATCCCCACAAGATTCCCAATTCATTTCACACCACGGGCATCCATAAACAAAAGATCACAATATCAACTCAAATAGGAAGTGCAATGTTGAAAGCTCGCCCCATGACTGCATGGCTGGGCTAGTCTCCAACTTACAACTTGCAAGCATAACAACTCAGCATAAGAGACCACAATGTCAAATTTTTAAGAACAGGAAAAAGTAAAGTGTGCCTTCCGGTTCGTGAGAGCTTTACTAACCGAGTTTCGCATAACACTGGTAAGAGTTTAATTTCAAGAGAAAATAAAAGCAAGTCAAATTTACTTGGAATAGCAAATTGCTAGTAGTTATGTATGGTGGACACTTTGGAAAACTTTGGCTTTTAGGAGTTGGATGCACGAGTAGAGCTCATACTCAGTACAAGGTGAGGGCTAGCAAAAGACTGGGAGCGACCAACTAAGAGAGCAATAATGGCCATAATCATGCAGAGCGACAAAGCGACATTAAAAGAAGCATAAGATGGCATCAAAAGTCAAAAACTAAATGATCATGAAGGCTATTGGCGACTTTGTAAGAGTCTAACATGTGTGAGCATGCGCCAGGTCAACCCAAATAAAGCATCAAGGAGAAAACCAAAATAATGCTTCCATACAATAAAAACAACGCATGATTTTTTCAAAGGCTCATTAAGCAATCTCAGTTATTTGAGACAAGTCATGCTACAGCAAAACCACTAAGCATACTATCAAAAAGACATCAAGCATGACATGAAAAAGCCTAAGCCGCAGTCTACACAAGCTCCTTCTTGTACCACTATTTTGCACAAAGCTTTTTCTCTTTTCCAACACCAATTGAAATTTTTAAAGACACCTCTTTTGATGAAAACCAATAAAGTTCAGAGGCAAAAATACACCTTGATGAAAAGATATGACAAGGTCTGAACGCAAATCAAGGCGAAAACGAAAACCAAAAGCAGTAGCAGAAAAAGAAGAACGCACGATTTTTAATAAGAGTGAAAACTAGAGCGTTCTTTGCAAATGAAAACGAGTACATCTCCTCCAAAGGAAATTTTTTGGGGTCCAACCATTTATTGCAGCAAACAAACAAACTAAACCAACTAAGAAAACTAAAACAACTGATGCTCCAAGAAAAACACATAGTGCATGAAGCAATAAAAATATAGTGTTTTGAAAGGTGACCTGATTTTTGCCGATGAAGAAGGGGTGCCTCGGGGGCATCCCCAAGCTTTGACGCTTGTACTTCTTGGATATTTCTTGGGGTGCTGGGCATCCCCAAGCTTGAGCTTTTGTCCATTCTTCAGCTCATCTCATCATTCTCCAATCCCTACACTTGAAAACTTCCTTCATACAAAACTAAACACAATTCTATTAGCAACATTAGTGTAAGCATAAAATATATTCAACCTCTTTTAGCTTCAGGTTTCAACCCAAAACCACCAAATATAAATTATATACTACTGTAGCAATTTCCACAAGAGTTCCATGATAAAAAAAGAACTCAAAAGAAAGCGATAAAGTGGCAAAAACGAATATTGGCAGAAATCTGTCAAAACTGAACAGCTGACAAAGGACGAATTTTTGAGGGATTTTCTGTTACTCAAATCAAAAAGTGTTCAACTAAGAAAAGTTTGGATATAACCTGGGGCATATGCACAAGAAATCTCAGGTCCAAAAGATAAACAGAGAATTTTCACGAATTTTTACGGTGCAGCACCGAAAACAGTTTCAGGACAGCAACATCCCCAAATCTTTACATCACCCAAATTAGAGGCTTCTCTTGGCACAAAAACGAAATAAACAAGATAAGGAGCGGTCATTACAGTGGTAATGACTTCCAAGACTCAAATAAAAGAAAAAGTACTGAAAAGTAAACATTGGGTTATCTCCCAAGAGTGCTTTTCTTTAACGCCTTTGAGCTAGGCGCAGAAAAGTGCGAATCAAGTAATATCAATAGATGAAGCATCAAGCTCATAATTTGCTCTAAGAATAGAGTCAAAAAGTAATTTCTTTCTTTTCCTAGGGAAGCGTTCCATACCTTTCTTTAATGGGAATTGATACTTGATAGTGCCTTCCCTCATATCAATAATAGCACCTGCAGTTCGAAGAAAAGGTCTTCCCAAAATAATAGGACATGAAGCATGGCATTCAACGTCCATAACAAGAAAATCAACGGGAACAAGGTTATTGTTAACCACAATAAGAACATCATTAATCCTTCCCAAAGGTTTCTTCTTAGCAACATCAGCAATGGGAACATCAAAATAACACTTTTCAAGTGGTGGTAAATCAAGCATGTCATAAATCTTTCTAGGCATAATAGAAATACTAGCACCTAGATCACATAAAGCATGGCAATATAACCATTAACATGCATATCAATGATGGGTTCCCAACCATCTTCTAACTTCTTGGGAACAGAAGCTTTTTGCTTCAACTTTTCATCCCTAATTTTTATAAGAGCATTGGTAATATGCTTAGTAAAAGCAATATTTAAAGAACTAGCATTGGGAGTCAAAGCAAGATTTTGCAAGAGCAAAATAACTTCAGATATATTGCAGCCATCAACATCAAAATCATTAAAGGAAATAGATCTATCATCTCCCACAATCCGAAAAATTTCAGCACTCTTTTGAGAAAAAGTATTGGCAGTTTTAGGCTTTTTAACACAAGGAGTGGGAGTTTTCTCTACACCAATCAAAGTAAGAGGATTGCTATCAGTAGGAGCAACATCATTAGAGGTAGTAATAGTACATACCTTCATCTCTCTAGCCATCTCATCTTCTCTTTCCCACCTGGCATGCAATTCCGCTAACAATCTAATATTTTCATCAATTCCAACTTGGGTAGAATTAGCGGCAGCAACAATATTGCTCACTTTCACATCATTAGGAAACACTTTTAATTTCAGAAGTTCAACATCATGAGCAAGGCTATCAACTTTAGAAGCAAGAATATCAATTTTGCCTAACTTTTCCTCAACAGACTTGTTAAAAGCAGTTTGCTTACCGATGAAGTCCTTGAGCATTATCTCAAGCTCGGAGGGCGCGGCCCTAGTGTTGTTGTAGGAATTACCATAAGAGTTACCATAACCATTACCATTGGTAGAAGGATACGGCCTATAATTGTTACTAGCAAAATTGTTCCTATAAGCATTGTTGTTAAAATTGTTGTTTCTAATGAAATTCACATCAACTTGCTCTTCTTGAGCAACCAGAGAGGCCAAAGGAACATTATTAGGATCAACATGAGTCCTATCATTAGCAAGTATAGCCATAATGGTATCAATCTTATCATTCAAGGAAGAGGTTTCCTCAACAGAATTTACCTTCTTACCTTGTGGAGCTCTCTCGGTGTGCCATTCAGAATAATTTACCATCATGTTGTCGAGTAGCTTTGACGCGACGCCCAAGGTAAGGGACATAAAAGTGCCTCCAGCAGCTGAATCAAGTAGGTTCCTTGAAGAAAAATTCAGTCCTGCATAAAAAGTTTGGATAATCATCCAAGTAGTCAGTCCATGAGTGGGGCAATTCTTTACCATAGATTTCATTCTTTCCCAAGCTTGAGCAACATGTTCATTATCAAACTGTGTAAACTTCATAATATTGCTACGCAACGCTATAATCTTAGCAGGAGGATAGTATCTACCAATAAAAGCATCCTTACACTTAGCCCATGAATCAATACTATTCTTAGTCAAAGACAGCAACCAATCTTTAGCCTTTCCTCTCAAAGAAAAAGGAAACAACTTGAGCTTAATAATATCACTATCAACATCCTTATATTTCTGCATCTCACATAGCTCAACAAAATTGTTGAGATGAGCTGCAGCATCTTCAGTACTAGCACCAGAAAATTGCTCTTTCATAACAATGTTCAATAAAGCAGGCTTAATCTCATAAAAGGTGGTAGCAGGAACAGGTGGTGCAATAGGAGTGCAGATAAAATCACTATTGTTCGTGCTAGTAAAGTCACACAACTTGGTGTTTTCAGGAGTACCCATTTCCGCAAAACGAAAGTAAACAAGTAAAAATAGCTACCAAGGATTCTAATTTTCTTGGGTTTTTGATATAAAGCAATGCAGGTAAAATAAATAAAGTAAAGCAAAACAAATAACAAAGTAAAGAATGTGTGTGCGAAGAACTCCCCTCGCAGAAGTCTTGTCTTCCTCCCCGGCAATGGCACCAGAAAAATAGCTGATGCTCCAAGTGGATGTTGCTGGCGCTAAGTTGGCGTGGGAGGTTTTTGTGGGGACCCCGGATTTACCCATCCGGAATTCCCGTTATGCATACAACTCACGATCCCATGATCAGTATGTCGTGAGTCCACATAACCGAGCTGATATCAAAGTTACATCATCCATTTCAGTACCGAATATAAAGTCTTACAATCGGTCACACGACCAAGACTGATAATGCCACGCAGGGCAAGTTTACAAACTAAGCAGCGGATACCAAGCAGCGTTGATGACCCACGTCATACCTACTACCCTACAGGCAACTGACTGGGAGACGTTCCTAGTTCGCACAGGCGTCATCGAACTCCTCACCATCATCTTCATAGTCTTCATAATCTGGCCAAGTTAATAGCCAGGGACAAAGCCGTGAGTACATTTGAATTGTACTCGCAAACCATCTAAAGGGGAGAGAACAGTATGCAATTTGGCTGTAGCAAGGAGGAAGGCTCTAGTCTAGTTTACCCTATCTAGACAATTTCTCGTGTCGATATAGCATGTCCTACGACATTTCTATATCCTTATTAAAGATAACATTTAGAAAACCTTTTTAGGAAAATCTCTAGGAAAGGGGGAACTCATTTGCAAGAGAGATTCGGTGGTCAATCGAACATGACCACCCTCCTTTATAAAACCAGGTCAATCACACATGACCATTTCCATTCCCTCGGTAGTACCCTGCAAGTACTCCAAACCATAGTCGTGCCACGGCAGTACCCTCCGAGTACTCTGTCCATAATCGTGCCACGGCAGTACCCTCCGAGTACTCCGTCCAGCACCTTTCTCCATTTTTCCCAAAAACATTCTCGTAAAACCAAAACTCGACATTGGGTTAGGCAACAGCCAGTTCAACCGTCCATATCCGAGGACTTGGCTATTCGAATAGTTTTACACTCTGCAGAGGTTGTACACTTTACCCACACCATCCGATAAATCCGCCGGGATACCACCACGGACCGTCATACACAAGTATGCGGGGTTCGGATAATCGATCATAGCCTTCCATCTATCCACCTTAATACGGGCGCCTACCCTGTGGAGTATACATCCCCGGCAAACCCTGGCCGTCTACCTCCGTCGAGCGTAGTTCCAGTGCCACGGCGGGAGAAACCCAAGTGTCTTCCGGCCGGATAAATCCCGATGGATCCTGATTTACTATTGCCCATAATCTGGCGGCAATCCGGATTCTGGGGTCCTCCAGACCCGTATATATTATGAGACTTCCCGCACTAAGGTAGATAAACTTCGGACTAAGCCCCGTCCCATACCAGGGTAATGTGGTTGCACGGATTAAATTGCCCCGGGTGAGTACATAATCACCAATGTCTTTTCTTTAGAAAGCCACCAACTTCCTTCCCTTCATAACCCATTTTTCCATTTTTGTCCCAAAAATCCTTTAGAAAACATTTCAGTGGAGTAGATACTACTCCAAGGTTTTTGAAAACTCCTTTGAAAATCATTTCCCAGAGTGTTTCCCAATCCTAGAGTTTTTGGCTCCACTAGAAGTTTTCTAACGGCTTTGCTGCTATTCGGCAAACCACTACTCATAAGGGTAATGATAGGTGTTCAACGGGGTCATCTCGAAGGATGATAACCAGTGGCTTGTGGAGCTGAAGCCAACAATAATTTGCTATGAGGAGTATAGCAAATCTAAAAACATGCACTTTTAAAATAAAGCAGTAAGAGACATGCAGCAGATGTAATTAGGATTCAGAGATGCATCATGTTAGATGGCTTGCCTTAGTAGCTTGTCCCTGGTCTTCTTCTTGATAATCAAAGATTTCTCCCTCCTCGGTACACTCCTCGTTCGATTCTATCACCGGAAAAATAAAAGCACACAATAAGCACACATGCATACACAAGTCACAAACATTTCAGCACTCATACCATCTTATCAAAGAGTATCAGAAGCAAACAAGTTTAGAAAACAAACAAAGTTTTAAAGGTTCTTAATTAACAAGTTAAGCCTACTAGATACTAGGGTTTCTTAAGTTGATGTGAACACCACCACTTAGCAACCAATTCAAGCATGCAGGCATCCAGTGAACCAAACAGCACACCAATCAATATTGCAGGTTGACAACAATCTTAAGAAACTACCAAAGTTGGATTTATTGAAAAGCAAGGTGTGGCCTATTTCCTATGAATTTAACAATAAGAGAATAACACTAGGGCACCAAAATAATCCTCATATATTCTCTGAATCTCAGAAAAATATGAGGTAAAGTGCTCTGGAAAGCTCCTCAAGAGCATGATCCAACAAAGTTGGATTCAACACCAAATTCTAATTCTACTGCAAGTGATGATTTTCCTAAAATTAATTACACACTAAGCCATTTTAATTACTACTGCAAGATTACAAGTCCTAAAATATCAAAACCAGTGAATCAAGCAAGATGACACAACAATCTACGACTGGAAGTTGGAATCACCCAAAAATAATATACCTACCGAGCACAATAATTAAAACCATGTGGAACCTAAGCATCACTAAGATAATTGCTACAGGCAACTCTATGCTCCTAAAATAGCAAATCTAGTGGGACAAGCAAGCTAACACATCAGGGCATCTCTAGAAATTAGAAACAAAGCATTTCAATATACAAAACCCTAGATTTGCATTTTTGACTAAAAAGGTGCTTGTTTTGCAAGTTTAAAAACAAGTATTTCTACAGGGATCTAATTTGAGTGGGACCAGTGCCACTAGCTAGACAATTTAACAAGGAATCTCCAGAAGTTTGAATCAGGTCAATTGGAGACATATTCGATTTTTTATGGATTTTACAAATTGCAGGTCAGAGGAAAAGGATTAAACAGATTTTCTTAAAAAAAATGAAACGGGCCAGATCTGACCGAACCCGGGTTGCAACCCACCGGGCCGGCCCATTCCGCACAGAGGCGTGCGGGGAGGCCGATTCAAATGCGCCGATAGGAGGGGCCCGCTGGTCAGCTGCCGGGGCTGGCCGAAACGGTATCGGACGCCGTCAGCCGTCCGATTAAGTCGCCATCGACGGCTGGCGGCCGTCTTCTTCCTCTGGCCCGGAGGAGCGGGGCAGAAACCCTAGCCGAGGGTCTGGCGGGTGCGGCTGCTCACCTAGGGGCTTCTTCGGCGACGGCGACTGGACGAGGCAGACGCGGATGACTCCGGCGAGCTCAACGATGGGCGGGTCGGTCGAAAAGGTTGCAGGGTTGCAGATCTGCGCGACATCTGCGAGTGAGCTCGATCGGGGCTTGCAGGGGTCTCGACTCCGGCGTCCCTGGGTCAAAGAGAGGGTAGGGTTAGTTAGCTACGGCTTAGGGGAGTGCAAGCAAGCAAAAATGGAGAGCGGAGAGGGTCCAGAGAGGGCATGGTGTGGTCTTCTTCCTCGCAGAACTATAGGATGCTTCCTCCTTCCCTTCTCTTTTTAGAGCAAGAGGCAGCATAGGAGGACTAGGGGTGGCTAGGGGGAGTGGCAGGAGTGTAATGAGGGGTCTGAGAGGAGCCGTGGCACTCTGATGCCTTATAACCAGAGGAAAAGTGTGTAGGTCGGTTTGGGCAAAGTGGGGCCCATAGAGGGGTTTTGATTGGTCCAAGAGGATGGTGGGGAGGGTGAGAGGGTCCTATTGGATGTCCTGGTCGGCTAGGATCAGAGGGGTGAGCCGCAGCACCATATTTAATTGATGGGCAAGGTTTCTTGTTGACCTTTCTTCTCTCCTTCTCCCTCCAAACACTAGGGGACAAAAGAGAGGAGCTGCTACAGTACCTGTCGACCAGAGGGTGGTGGTGGTGCTGGAGTGGTTAGGGTAAGGGTTGGCTAATTGGAAAAGATTTGGAATGGTTTTGATGATGGAAATTGATCTATAGGCAGAACATTGCATAGGGTTCAGATCACCAATATTTGAACAAGCTAGGTTGCTCCAAATTGAGAATGGTTTGTGGGGTTAAAAGGTACTGGTTTAAGTGCACAACAAAATGTAGTCCATGGCCAAGGGTGCAGGAGGGGTTGCTTAACACAAACTGCCAAAGTGTCACCTTTTAACAGTGCCAAAACAGATTTCTGTGGTGCTCACAAACCTTGCTTGAATTAGAGGTTAGATGGCTTCGAAAAGCTAGGGAAAAGGTAGGGTTAGTTAGTAGAGGTCATGTAGATGAGATTGGTACAAAAGTTTGGGCAAAAACTGAATTGTAGATACAAATGGTGAGGTTCCAAAGTCAGAACCTTTTAACAGAAAATGACTTGGCAGAAAACTCAGATTTTGCCAGATTTTGCTGTTATTAGCTAGACCTCAAAATAGCCTTGAACAAGCAAGCTAGGGGAAACCATTTTGATAAAACCTTGCTGGAACTAGGAGTAGAAGTCTTGAGGATCACGAACATGCCCTAATCTTGCTGAAACAACAATGGGATGTGGTTAAAAAGAATTGCAAAAAGTGCAATCTGATAACATTGCCACTTCTTGCTGTTTGACTAGGGTTAAAGACCTGTCCAAAGGAGATGCTAGATGGCCTCAGAAGATTAGGTGGAAATGTATGAAAAGGAAGTTCAGATGGCAAGGTTTAGGGATAGGAAGGTGCATGAAATAACAAGGTACCACTCATATGCATTTTATTACGCAAGAAAGATGATATAGAGAGATAGCTATTCTTGATGGAGGAAAAGTGATATTCTGCAAGAATAACATTTCCAAATGCTAGTGAGGAGGAAATGAATTTATGGAGAGATTTTATGATGAGTGCTGACAAAATACTAAGAGGATCAGGAAAAACTAGGGGGTGAAATCAGTTTTGACTAGGGTTCAAAACCTAGTCACACAAATAGGTGACATGCTTCAAAATGCACATGCAAGTGCATAGATAGTTAGAGTAGATCAAAAGGAAGAGGAATGGGTCAAGGAATGGTCTCTGAACAATTTATTTCGAATTCTAGAAGGGTGAGCAAAAGTGCATATGATAATTGTCAAATGGTCAGTGATTTGATTAGGGTCGGAAACAGGATTAGAGCAGGTATCAGATGACCTCAAATGACCAGGTGGCAATGGAAAGAATTGAAGATCACATGCCAAATATGAGTTCTAGGAAGGTACATTGCCATGGATAGAATAGATGAGCTTAATATAGGTGTTGGAAAATTGAATCTGTTAACAGACACTAAGATAGTCTACACACTAGGTGTTTGATAAAATGGCTGCCAAAAGATATTTTGAGAAGACTGAGAGGAGCCTTCTAAGATGGGGTGTAGATGATTCTAGTAACACCATGGGTGCTTCCCTTGGGCTAGTTTGAATAGTTTTAAGATCCCACAAAATGGAGCTCCTAATGCCTCATGATAAGACTAAGACATTAGAGTTAGGAATTTAGGATTGAGATGAAAATAACAAGATAGGTTTAATTTGAAAGATAGAGTGGAAATAACTTACATGGGACAAAATATAAATTGATGAGATTTGAAAAGGTTAGGCCACAGGCCTATATGAGGAGTATATGTACACACAAGCAACTCATCAAGGTCAGATAGTCACACAAAGTCAACTCACCACACAAGGTCAATCATTTGCAGCTAATCTAGCATTATCAGAAATAATGATTGAACCAGTGCTCAGTGATCATGTCATGGTCAAGTAGAGAAGAGTTTCAAATAAAGGAGTAAGGCTTTGGTAGATAGTTTTAGAAACAAATGGAGACATAAACATCTTCTTTGTAAAGTCTTCTCAAAGGTGTTTGAAATCCTTTTATAAATATCAACAAAATAAAAGTTTGTAAAATAGTTGGACCACTCTACTTTGTAGGTCTAGATAGTTTTGTAAATATTTAGGTTTGATAAAAGCTTTGTCTCAAAAATAAATCTTGGCGCTTATTTGGATAAATAAAATAATTTGAAAAGAAAAGGAGAGTTTGCCAAGATAATGGTTTTGGAAAATAACTGGAAGCATAAATAAGAGCATGATCACAAGGGCACAAGGATTGTGTTGGTTCACAATGGTGTTCAATAAGCAACTCAAGCAGACATCATTAACATAACAACCAAGACAAACAACCAACGAACACATTTCCAGAGGTTTACTCGAAAAGTTTTTGTTGGCCCTCATTTTTATCTCACTAAACACTACCTAAACAGGGTTACAAAAAGTGGGGTGTTATAGTTTTCTTCAATCTTTGGAAGTATTCTTCTTTAGTCCCCAGCAACGGCACTAGAAAAATAGCTGCTACGTGTGATGGTGTGTAGTTGACGTGGGAGCAGACAGTCCTTGTGCGTGGTGAATAACCAGCCCGTTGGGAACCCCAAGAGGAAGGTATGATGAGTGTAGCGGCAAGTTTTCCCTCAGTTTAAGAAACCAAGGTTTATCGAACAGGAGAGGAGAGACGGTGACGACTGAAGGTGTTGTGGAACCTGCACACACACAAACAAATACTTTGTTCCCAACTTGCGATGAGGTTGTCAATCTCACCGGTTTGCTTGAAACAAAGGTTATGAGTGTATCGAGTGGAAAACAGTAAAGTATGCGAGTAAAGTAAACAGTGCGGGAAAAGTAAACAGGTGATAGCAATATGATGTAAATACGACCGGGGTCCACAGTTCACTAGTGGTGTCTCTCCATAGATAAAATAACATGCTGGGTAAACAAATTACAGTTGGGCAATTGATAGAATAAAGATAACGTGATATGTCAAGAAGATCACTATGAGATTTACTCTGGGCATTACAACAAAATACATAGACTGCCATCCAACTGCATCTATGACTAATAATCCACTCCCGGGGATATCAATCTGAACACCCTAGAAGTATTAAGTTGCGAACAACAGATAATTGCATTAAGCAAAGTGTGTAATGTAAACAAAGCATATGCCCTTGAGCATATGAATGTTGTTTTCTCCCTAGTAGCAACAGCACATCTACCACCTTAGAGGTTTCTGTCACTCCCCCAGGTGAAATAGAGGCATGAACCCACTATCGAGCATAAATACCCCCTCTTGGAGTCACTAGCAACTACTCGGCCAAGATAGCTACTAACAACGGAGAGCATGCAAGATCATAAACAACATAGAGATAACAAAAGATATAATTCAGTACAGCAACTTAATCATAAACACCAATATTCATCGGATCCCAACAAACCAACATCATAGAATTACATAATGGTGATCTCAATCATGCAGGGCAGCTCATGAGATCTAAACATGAAGCACATGGTGGAGAAGACAACCATCTAGCTACTGCTATGGACCCATAGTCCAAGGTAGACTACTCACTCATCGCTCCGGAGGCAATCATGGCGATGAAGGAGACCTCTGGTGGCGATTCCCCTCTCCGGCAGGGTGCCGGGAAGAGCTTCTGGACCTTCCCGATCTTTGGGTCGACGGCGGCGGCGGATCATGATGTATTCTGGAAAACTGATCGGGTACTTAGGTTTTTCTCGTTGGGGGGTCTTTATAGGCAAAGGGGCGATATCAGAGGAGGGACCAGGGTCCCTCACACATGGGTGGCGCGGCCAGGGGCCTGGCCGCGCCAGCCCTATGTGTGGGGCCCTGGTGGCCCCTCTCCGTCAGGTCTTCGGATGTCTGGAAGCTTCCCCTTGATTTAAGACTTCAGGATTTGATTTCGTCCAATTCCGAGAATATTTCCTGTGTATCACTCTGAAACACAAAAACAGCAGAAAATAGGGAACAGGCACTGTGGCACTTCGTTAATAGGTTAGTTCCAGAAAATGCATAAAAATGCCACTAAGTGTAACGAAACAATAGGCAAATGGTGTAAAAACAAGCATGGAGCATCAAAAATTATAGATACGTTTGAGACGTATCACTGGGTAGCCAAGGATGGCGTTGTATGGCAGCGCGATGTAGGCGACGTCGAAGTCGAGGCTTTATGTCCTATAGTTGTCCTGGGTGCCGAAGGTGACGGGCACGTGTACCTGCCCAATTGGCGTTGTAGACCCTTTGGTTACCTCGAAGAACGGTCGAGTTGGCATGAGCCGATGGTACGGCACCTGCATCTTCTCGAAGACCTCGACTGAGATGATGTTGAGGCCCGCCCCTCCATCGATGAGAGTACGATTGACGGCGATGTTATTGATGGTAGGCGTGCACAAGAGGGGAATTGTGCCCATGCCCCTAGTGGAGGTCGAATGATCCTCCTCGTCGGAGTCGATCTTGCTAGTTGAACACTTCATTAAACGGTTGCCGATGTTGGGCTGTGCCACCGCGATCTCTCGCGACAGCTGCTTGAAGTGATGATTAGATAAAGGAGCTTGAGCTCCACCTAGGAGGCAAGCGGAGAAGCCTCGCGGCTCTTGATAGCCCCTGGTTCTCTTCACGATGGTCATTCGCTGGTAGAGGTAGCGGCAGCGGCTCGGGATCTGCATGAGACAGACCATCGCGGCGGCGACCCTCATCACGGTCGTCATCGCGGCGATTGCCCCGGGATCCACCCTTGCCGTGGCTACGGCTACTCCCACGGTGCTTGGTGACACCATTTTCTTCATGAAACTTTTGGACGATCCAACAATCATCGGTATTGTGGGTGTCCTTTTTATGGAGGATGCAGTAGCGGCGGCGCCGACCTTTATCGCCCTCGGAGCTGTCCCCACGGCGCTGCTTATGCTCGGGCTCCACCGCGAGGATAGCAGCCTCCTTACGCTTGGGGTCCTTGGACTTCGGCTTTGGGGGAAGCGCCTCCGGCAGGTTGTGCACGAAGAGCCTCTCCTCCTCAGCCTTGGCGCAGCGGTCGGCGATCTCAAAGAGCCTGACGACGGAAGTCAGCACATCATTCATGGACAGCTTCTCCCTCATCTTGATGTCGGAGATGCCCGTGGAGAACGCGGAGATGACCTCCTCGTTGGAGATCCTGGGAATTTTGTTCCTCATCTGGCTAAAGCGCTGGATGTATTGATGAAGCGTCTCGCCCTTGTACTGACGCACCGCTACTGGCGCGTGGTTGATGACACCAGAAGATTCCTTGTGCGTGGTGAATGACCAGCCAGTTGGGAACCCCAAGAGGAAGGTATGATGAGTATAGCAGCTAGTTTTCCCTCAGTTAAGAAAACCAAGGTTTATCATTTAGGAGAAAAAAGACAATACATCTGAAGGTGATACTTGCTAGTTTGCGATAGGTTCGGACAATTTATATATGGTGCCTCGTCCAAGGTTTGCTTGCTAGCTGCAACGTGGAACCTGTACATAACACAACCAAACACTTTGTTCCCAACTTGCGATGAGGTTGTCAATCTCACCGGTTTGTTTGAAACAAAGGTTATGAGCGTATCGAGTGGAAAACAGTAGAAGTATATGAGTAAAGTAAATAGTGCGAGTAAAGTAAACAGTGCGAGTAAAGTAAACAGGTGATAGCAATATGATGGAAATAGGACTGGGGTCCACAGTTCACTAGTGGTGTCTCTCCATAAGATAAATAACACAAGCTGGGTAAACAAATTACAGTTGGGCAATTGATAGAATAAAGATAAACGTGATATGTTAAGAAGATCACTATGAGATTTACTCTGGGCATTACAACAAGATACATAGACCGCCATCCAACTGCATCTATGACTTAAAATCCACTTGTGGCGAATCAATCCGAGAACTCCACAAGTATTAAGTTGCGAACAACAGATAATTGCATTAAGCAAAGTGTGTAATGTAAACAAAGCATATGCCCTTGAGCATATGAATGTTGTTTTCTCCCTAGTAGCAACAGCACATCTACAACCTTAGAGGTTTCTGTCACTCCCCCAGGTTAAATAGAGGCATGAATCCACTATCGAGCATAAATACCCCCTCTTGGAGTCACTAGCAACTACTCGGCCAAGATAGCTACTAACAACGGAGAGCATGCAAGATCATAAACAACATAGAGATAACAAAAGATATAATTCAGTACAGCAACTCAATCATAACACCAATATTCATTGGATCCCAACAAACCAAATATGTAGAATTACATAACGGTGATCTCAATCATGTAGGGCAGCTCATGAGATCTAAACATGAAGCACATGGTGGAGAAGACAACCATCTAGCTACTGCTATGGTCCCATAGTCCAAGGTAGACTACTCACTCATCACTCCAGAGGCAAGCATGGCGATGAAGAAGACCTCCGGTGGTGATTCCCCTCTCCGGCAGGGTGCCGGGAAGAGCTTCTGGACCCTCCCGATCTCGGGTCGACGACGGCGGTGGATCGTGATGTGTTTCTAGAAAATTGATCGGGTCCTTAGGTTTTTTCCGTCGGGGGGGCTTTAGAGGCGAAGGGGCGATGTTAGAGGTGGAGCCAGGTGGCCTCACACCAGGGCGGCGTAGCCTAGGACCTGGCCGCGCCAGCCTATTGTGTGGGGCCCCTGTGGCTTCCCTCCTACTCCTCTTCGGATCTCTGGAAGCTTCCGGGTAAAATAAGACTTCAGGAACTTGTTTCGTCCAATTCCAAGAATATTTCCTGTGTATCACTTCTAAAACACAAAAACAGCAGAAAATAGAGAACTGACACTCTGGCGACTTGTTAATAGGTTAGTTTTGGAAAATGCATAAAAGTGCCACGAAGTGTAACAAAACAGTAGGCAAATGGTGTATAAACAAGCATGGAGCATCAAAAATTATAGATACGTTGGAGACGTATCAACCGCCTTAAGATCATTCTTGGTGGCGGGGTGCTCGTACGTGGGCATGAAGTTGGCAATGAACTGATGACACAAGTCCTTCCATGAGGTCACGGATTCGTGAGGAAGATTCATGAGCCAAGTTCGCGGAGTGTCTTTGAGGGCCATGGGGAACCAATTGGCCATCGCACGCTGGTCTCCACGCGCGGCCTGGACGGCGATGACGTAGAGCTAGAGGAATTCAATGGGGTTTGTGGTCCCGTCATAACATGCGCCGATGTCCGGCTTGAACTTGTCAGGCCAGACCACGTAGCATTGCTAGCGAGTGAGAGCAAGGCACCCGGGGTTGTAGATAGGGTCCCCGGGGGTCTTGACATTCTTGCCAGCTTCACCGATGTCATCGATGGCACGGTCATGATTTTTGCGGCGGCGCTCAAGGGAGACGCGTGCGTCTTCCGGAGCGCATTGGACGATTTGGCAGCTGGTCTCCCCGCGCAGCGAAGATGCGGCGCGGGATGCCACCTTCTTGGCCTTGGCGGCCTTCCCATCTCCGGTGCCCGGGGCGTGATGCCCCGCCGCCGGATCTGGTTCTCCCGCGCCCTGGGCTCCTCCCTGGGCCGGGTCTTCATTGGCGATGGCAATGAGCTCGGCGATTTGAGCGCGCCACCCCTCACGCCCGTCATCAGTGGGCTGATAGCGCAGCAGCTCCTACGCCACGGTGAGAGCCTGCGCAGGAGACAGCTGACTCCTAGAATGAGCATGAGAAGTGGCGGTGGCAGTGATGGAGAGCGAAGTCTCTGTATGCCCGGACGGGAGGTAGGAGGACTCCAGATCTTCCTCCTCTTCCTCCTCGGCTGAGCCTTCACGACGACAGAAGATGGGCTCGGTCTGCCCCCGAACGGCATTGCGGCGGCGAAAACGCTTGAGCCTTGCATTGGCGTCGGCCATGTTGAAGCAGATCTAGAAGAAATCACACCATAGCCCCCTACCTGGCGCGCCAAATATCGATGGATTTCATGTCGCAAGAACATGGGGTACCACGCGATGGACCCAAAGATTCGAACGCAGGGGGCTGAACATGGGAGATCTTGGATCGCAACAAAACACGGTGATGGAAGCCTCGAGTCATTGAACTCACAACGCACTGCAGAGAGGGACGCCGAGCTTTACCAAGGTTCAGGGCCCTCATGGTGAGGTAAAATCCCTACTTCCTGCCTTCTTGTATTACGACGCGATACCTCGCAAGGAGTACAAGGTCTTGGTTAGAGAGCTCTAGCTGGCCGGAGGTAGAAGAACCAACTTAGCCTAGCTAGGAGCCCGGAGATGAAGATTTGATCCCCTCTAAGGGGTGGCCTCCCCTTCTTTTATAGCGCTAAGGTCCTCCTTCCCCTTATCTTCTTAGGGAAGGGGTTGCCACACATGGCCAAGGAGGGAGGACAGCTGTAGACTTGATTCTTCTATGGATGTAGTCTTTGTAGAGTAGTGGCGCCGGTCCACCGGAGTGGGTGGAGGAAGCTGACGTCTTCCTCTGGCGCCCTGCACCGTCCACGCTATTTTTAGGGGGGTGGCCAACAACCACTATGCCACTTTATGCAGGCATGGCGAAAGTTGGTCTCCTCCCTGTCGGGGGTAGCATGGGCGGTACGCGGTCTTCTGCCCTTATCTTCTTGCTCTGCACGCAAACGTGCCGAGCTGATGTGGACGTGGTCCCTCCCCTCACCAGCGGGAGCTCGTGAGGAGGTCTTCTGGTCCTTAGCCATTTGGCTGTCGTTCTCCTCATGAGGCGCCTCCTCATGAGGGTCTTCTTCGCTGAACTTTGGTCATCGTTTCTCCCCTGGGCCGAACTTGGGCCGTTGAAGGGGCCTAGGAGCAGGTGGGCCGGGATACCCCGGTATCCAGAACACCGACAGACTAAGGGAAGAGTTTACGAGATAATGTGTGTAAATTTAACTTATAGGGAAAACAACTCCTATTTTTCTAAGGGGTCTTTGTCCAATCCTAGGGTCACGAACCTAAGGGACACACAATGCTCTGATACCATCTGTAGCGACCTCACCTTTTAAAGATGACGATCTCCATGCTTTTAGTGCTAGTCCCTGGATCAAACACTAGCACACACAGTTTAAGATGTAATATCAAGAAATAAAGGTCATTTTATTATATCGCATGATCCAGCAATTCAATAAAGAAACTTTACAATACTAATAGCATAAAGCTATTAGAGTTTACAAAAAAATCAAAAATAGCATGGAGTCCTTCTTCTTCATGTGCCACAGGCGAACATGCTGCAGATAGACTCGTAACCCTGTCGTTCCTTACTTGTCATCGAAAATCTGCAACATGAAACGTTGCAGCCACAAAGGGTCAATACACTTGAATTGTATTGGCAAGATGTCATTGTTTGGTGGACATAATTGGGGCCTAACACTTAAATGAATATTTAGCTAGGTGGAGCTTCAGGCTTATTTTGCGTAAAGAAATTTTATCCTATCATTTCTCAAAGCAAAACTTCTACTAGACAACTTGATTTGGGTGACCTACCCCTGTAGACACATGCCGTAATTATCGTACGGGACATACTGGTCGATAGACACTTACATCAACTTTCAAATCCTCAGTTACTACATATGGACAACTTGGTTTGGGTGACCTACCCCTACAGACACAGGCACATAGAAATGGCACGGGACCTGCTAGCCGATAGACACTTGCACCAATTGCCATATTCCTAGTTCACCCCACAAGTTTTAATTTAAGAAATTAGGATGAGGAGATCCTTGAACAATGATGTCTACGCACGTGTCTGTTCTTGTAGACAGTGTTGGACCTCCAAGTGCAGAGGTTTGTAGAGCAGCAGCAAGTTTCCCTTAAGTGGATCACCCAATGTTTATCGAACTCAAGGAGATGGAGGTCAAAGCTATCCCTCTCAAGCAAGCCTGCAATTATGATACATAAAGTCTCTTGTGTCCCCAACACACCCAATACACTTGTCACATGTATAGGTGCACTAGTTCGGCTAACAGATAATGAAATACTAGTAGTGATGATTATGAGTAGTAAACGTAATCTGAAATAAGTATCGCTATGAGCAAACATGTAACAAAACTAAAAGGAAACGGTGTGCAAAGCTTGGAAACAAGGCCTATGGATCATACTTTCACTAGTGGACACTCTCAACAAATATAACATAATTGAACCAATAGATACTATCATCAATATGTAACTCAAAACAATTCTCCGATGGAAAACGGACACTAATCATGCATAGGGCTACGAAGCACTCCTCAAAGTCCGTATGTACCCAAACTAGATTGTCCCACACTATCACCGTGAATGGACTAGATGGTTCCAACAAACACCAATAATTCATAGAGACATTAACCAAAAAGATACACATGATGCGCACACTAGTCACCTTCACACCATGATACAAGGTATCTTTGGAGATTACAAATATAAGCACGGGAGTAGCATAATATCCGAATAATAACATCTACCAATTCAACTAGATACAAAGCTCATGATCACATAAAGATCACATCATGGGAGAGAGAGGTGAACCACATAGCTACCGGTAGAGCCCTCAGCCCCGGGGGAGAACTACTTCCTCCTCATCATAGGAGGCAGCAACGACGATGGAGATGGCGGTGAGGTCGATGGAGACGGCGGAGATGGCGATGGAGACCAATGGAGATGGCTCCGAGGGCACTTCCCCATCCCGGCAGGGTGCCGGAATAGAGACTTCTGTCCCCAGAAATTTGTCGGCGGCGGCGGAGCTACGGAACTCTTTCTAGAAAATTGCCAATTTTTTTAGGGTTTTCCGTCGGGAGGCTCTTTATAGGCAGAGAGGTGGCGTCAGGGGGCTACCAGGGCCACCTCACCCCTAGGGGCCGCGGCCAGGGGGTGTCCCGTTCCACCCTATGGTGTGGCTGCCCTTTGGCCCCCCTCTGGCTCTCGTTCGGTCTTCGTCCTTCGTTCAGGAAAAATAGGAGTTTCTACTTTTGTTTCGTCCAATTCCGAGAATATTTCCTATGTAGCTTTTCTGAAACACAAAAATAGCAAAAAATAGGGAACTGGCACTGTGGCATCTCTTTAATAGGTTAGTTCTGAAAATCGCATAAAAACGCCCCGAGTGTAAACAAAATACGAAGCAAATGGTGTAAAACAAGAATGTTGCATCAAAAATTATAGATACGTTTGAGACGTATCAAACAGCTTCAAAATCATGTCTCTCAAAGTTGTCCATAACCGAGGACACGGCTAAGTACTTAGTTTTAACACTCTACAAATTTTGTGCACTTTTCCCACAAGACTCAGTCAACCCCTTTTGTCATGATGCTCATTTTGCTCAAATGGCCAAGTGAAGACTAAGACGGGACCTTTTAGAAGCAATCCCTCAGACCAACCCGGACGCATTCCATCCTATCATCATCTACCACCCTCTGTCTGTCTGGCTGAGTTCTCGCAACTTAGTTAGTCAAGACAGAGCCCATATGACTCGTGGTTGCACTGGAAGCTTCACGACTTGAACGTATCCAATCTCTTTGTTCCTGGGTGGCCATCCACAAGTGCGATACACCTGGAGGTTTAGAGGTTCGACGACATGACCCAGGGAACCACTCAACATAATCCATCTTACCACTTCCACCCAGGTGTTTCATTAACTTAGTTGTTTTCTTAGTTTTTGCAAAACAAGGTTTTTCAACACTTAGCCAAAACATGTGAAGTTTCCCTTCCCAAAAATATTAGTGTAAGACAAGGTAACCTATAGCAAGCAGCAATTCTACTAAGAAGATGCAAATGCTAACCAAAGAGACTTAAGCAAAACCTAGCAAAGCTCTTAAGACAAAAACTCTTAAACAACCTACTCATGCATCTTCTACAAGAAAAGCTACAAGTGACAAAACTTTAGTAGGACAATAAGATGATGATACTTGCCTTAGTAATTTCTGAAGATTGTACATGTTTTAATCAACACACGTAGCTCTCCATACAAATATAAGATAGAGAATAACACAACATAAACACACCATTCAAAGCAACATAATCAAACAAGCCAAACACAAGTGTTTATTTGTTTTAGCTTAGTCCTTAACTGTCTTAGTGATAATTGGACAAAAGATTGTGGCATGAAGTTGACTTGATATGGATGGAGAGAATGGCTAAGTCAAGGAATTTTAAAGATTGATGGGGTTTTCTAAAATGTTAGAGGGTGTCAAACGCTAAGCAGAATAGCTCAAGTCAATTCTTAGGATTATGTTGAGAAATTAGAGATATAAATTCTAAGTCATTTGGTTCATCACTCTCATCATCTCATTCTTTGGAGTCCCTTCTCCAGAAGCATCTTGATTCTTCTTATCTTCTCTTTAGACTGTCTTCTCTTCTGTTTGCCCTTTCTTCAGACTTGGTATTTTCTTCGTGCTTCTTCTCCATGGTCTTGAGATGAGATAGAAATACTTAGACTAAATCTTGAGGCGTGAAATTTATCATTCTTATCATCATCTTCTTCTTCTCCCCGAACTTCTTGTCATGGACTTCTTATCTTGCATCTTCTAATATCTTCTCCTTGACTTGGCGCATAGCTCATCGCCGTCGTTGAAAATTTCTAAGTCTTGGAAGTTTTGTGTCACAGGCTTGGATTGAGAAGTTAGATAAATTCTAAGTAATGAGACATCTTGTTCTTCCAAATTCACTTCTCATGGAGCATCTTGATTCTCCTTGCCTTCTCTTTGGATTGGCCTTCTTTTCTAACTTTCCCTTTCTTCGGACTTGGTCTTGGCGGATGGGATTGAGTGTCAACTACTTATAAGTTTTTGGGTAAGACAGAGTTGATAGGTTTTTGTGGTGACCTAGCATACCATTGCATGTGTAGTATGCAAGTCATTGACATAACACCAATGAAACACCGTCTCACTAGTATTACATCAATCAGAGTGGTACAACAGAAACATCGCAGGTCCAAGGTATGTCTATAGGATTACAATTTTCATCATACAAAAGATCTTCAGAACCTTCTCAACAGGTAGAGGTTTAGTTCTGGCGATTACAATCGAGAAAGAACAACTAGAAGACTAAACTAAAGCTACAACTAATGCAGTTGGCTTGCTACAGAATTACCCTAACTACTTAGGTTCTAGGATTAGGGAATTGGGTCCCTTCTATTCCTATTCTAGTTTTCCACCAAGCTTGACATAGTCGTTGACTTCATTGCTAAAGCTGACATTGGTCGAGGGCTTCATCTTCATCTTTAGTGTCTCAAGGTTGCCTCCTATGTTGCCTCCAGTCTAAGCAAGGGTTAAGAGGGAGTGGGGTGAGTAATGAGAGTTACCCAGCAAATTCATATAAGAGATAAGGTGTTTGATGCACTATCTATAGCCTTAGACCCAAGAGTCGTTTGGCAATGCAAGTTTTCATAAAAATTTCTTCAAGAGGTTGCTTTTATTCAAAAGAACTATGTCCGCCAGCCTTCATAGGTTGATTAGAGCTTCGATGGGCTCCTTTCCTGCCGCGTTCGTAGCTCCTTCCCGGAACAGGGAGTATCCAGATACTTTCTTACACTCTGCAGAGGTGGTCACTTGTACCCATGAGAGATCAAAGCCTTGATGCACATCCGAGTCATGAGCTCATCCACACTTCCTTTGTATGGGGCCTGGTCTTGTGAACCAAGCCAATCACTATTCTTCTCTGCAACCCTGCTGACCCACCCTTTTGTAAGTCCATCCTCCCCGATACCATATATGTAGACTGATTGACGCACTGGTCCTCACCTATACACTATGGACGCTCCCATAGGTAGACTGTTCCGGACCCAGATGCCCGCTCCTATACAATATGGGTAGACTGATCCGGATGACTCTTACAATCCATCATAGATCAATTAGCATGTTTGTCCCCCCCTATACTATAGGCAGACTAGCAGGAAATGCATTTCCCCCTTTACTGTATAGTAGCCTAGGCAAGACAACCCTCGCTACTGATCCGTTGGCATGCGAGAGGGAAAAGATACAGCTGACTTCTCCATCCCATTCCAGATCTCATGGTTGACCATTATTTACGGCGCTAGAATCACTGGCGACATTTGTTATTAGTCCTAGGTGAACTTTCCAGTTGCAGTGGGACTTCCACCATACTCATCCCATGGTCCCACTTCCCACCATCCTAGGGCAACAACCATTGCGGTTGAAACTACTACTTCATATTGATTATGAAAAGAGAACCTTTTACTTTTTAATGCAGTAGTAATACCACAGGTATATATTTGCAAGTAATTTGATAAAAATACACAAGATGTATGAGCATGAGTGGACTTGCCTTTTTGACTGCAAGATTATGCAAGTCAAGGTCTTCGATACGATAGAAATCCCAATTCTGAAATAGCAATCACCATCCGGTAGGGTTGATGTTAGAAATCTGTAGCATGATATGCATAAGATATGCTATGCAATGCTCTAAGCGTAACCTAACCTCGATGATTTGTTATTATTGAGTTACGATGATTTCTTTATGATGTATTGCACTTTTAAGTTCAGTTACACACACAAGGTTGTTTACAGATTTTATGTTAGCATGGAATTGTTCTTTAACTGAATAGTATCTCATATCAATGTGATGACACTTAATTGCTTATTATTGGCACACCTAGGATCAATCATCTACTACTAGGCTTATCAAAGGCACTTAACATTTACTGGTTATATTCCTCAAAAGAATAACCTTTGAAGACCATTTTATCCCAGGTTTAACAAGTACAACCAATAAGAGTTAGTGTTCTAGGGTTTGCTATATTGATGATCATTACAAAAGACTAGGAATAAGGTGGGGGCTTGAAAGTAACACCTTTAAGTTGTAGCATATGATTAACAACTAGTTAGTTTTTGATGGACATGCAGAGTGGAGTAACTTAGGCTAGCATAACATTACCCAACTAGTTTTAGGGTTGACAACAATCTTAACATAAATTAGGGTTTTATTTTAATGGTTAAAAGGAAGTGGTTTGATGTTTACTTTTAAGATAGCTTAAAAGAATAACTTTTGAATAACATATTTCCTAAGGAATTCTTAGTACTCCAGTTCATTTTATATTGTCATATTCCTTTACCAAAGTTACTCAAATGATTAATAGGACATGGTTACTTCTATTAACATTTTCTAATATAAATTCCTACTTTTAAGTGATTATAAAAGTGACTTAGGAACTTCTTATGACTAATCATAATTTTAAAGGAAACAATTGTTGAATACTAGATTAAAATTATAAAGTTTATTTGCTCTTTAAAAGGAATATCTTAAAGGGTTTAAGTTTTAATAAATCAAGATTTAGGAGTTAGTGTTCAAAGAACAAGGGGAAAATTATATGATGGTCCTTGAACTTAATGAGATTTTATATATTTACTTATTTATAGCAATTTAAATTTTTATCAAATAAAAATGGTTTTGTGGGATTTATTTTATCCTTTTTATCTTTTATAAACTTGTTCCAAAAAATATAGAAGTAGCTGGTCAATTGGGCTGACCCTAATCTAGCCCAACTTGGTCGGGTGACGCCCATTGACCGGACTTGTCCGGTCCTCGCTCCCAGTCACGCTTCCCCCTCCTCTGTTCTCCTTCTCGCTCTCCAGTCCTGACCCCCCCCATGACGCCGTTGTGCTGTTGCTTTTCCTCGGCCTCTCTTGACCTGCTCCGGCGCCGGCGAGTTGGGTTTCTGGTCCTCCTCATCGCTCTCTACAACCTCCTCCTCTTCGATTTGATTCTTCTGGCCCCGCTCGCTCGCCTATGACCCCGCAAATCCTAGTGGTTGCTGGCCTCTCCTGGCACCGCCACCGGCCTCCCCTGGCGCTCTCGCCTACCGGCGTGGCTTCCCAACAAGCCCCACCACTAGCAACCTCCTCCTCTATGCTGCCCTACAACTGCACACATGCCCCGCGGCAATCCTAGCCATCGGAGTTCGGCTCACTGCCGGCCGCGGCCTCGTCGGCCTCTCCTTCATGTTCTTCGAGCTCTGGATGTCCCTGTTGATGGCCTCGACTTCTACCTTGTGCCCCAGCTCGACTTTGCCGGTGGTGAGATGGTGGTGATGGTGTTCTGGTGGTGTTGTGGGTGGTGCCGTGCTGTTGGTGTGGTGATGCCGCTGTGCTGGTCTACCCTTCACCCTCGATGCCGATAGGACGGTGTTGTCGACGCAACCCCGGTGTCGCTTCCTTTGCCTACTACACTGTGAGCTACTCCTCTCTATTACTCTACTGCAATGGCTATGAGTTGGTGGCTATGGGCTTGTGTGTGGCTGCCTAGTTGCGGTGTTGATCTACTCCTGCTAAATGATTGCTTGATGAGATGGTGTGCATATTGGATAAGAACAGATACATATACACTTGTTCTTGCTATTTTGATTTGAAGAATTGTTAGCTGTTCGATTTAATGGTGAGCTTGTAGGCATGATAACTACTCCATTGAAGGCATAAAATTGTGCAGTGCTAATCTGATCATGTGCAGGATTTAGAGGTGATTGATAATTGAAAAGTTCAGAAATAAGACCCAACTGAATTTTCTTATGAACTGGGAATTATCGAGTGATGATTTAGATACTTCTCCTTGGTTTAATGAGTACTAATGGTTGTGGCTTTCCTTGAATGTAAATACTGTGGAACCTCATTAGAGTGTGCACAGTATTTGCTAGACAAATCTAATTGGCTGCTATAGATTACAAATCATGTGTATACATGATCTGAGGTTGGGATTGCTTTGGTGTGGTGCAAAGTGATGAAGTCCAACCTTTGTGAAGGGCTGCTGCTAGATACATAATTGATAAGAATAGATTAGACACTTGATTTCTTAGCCTAGCCAATGATGCAAAGGCTGAGGCAAAAATCTATCATAAGAACATATACTATTTGTGGCTTTTAATTCTCTGTGATGATTTTGCATAGCACCACTATGCAAGACTGAGAGAAATCCATCTCTCAATCCTCCTAGATGGGAATCTAGTTGAAGGGTAGTTAGAGGGATCTGCTTTGGATCATTCCTTTATATTCCCATGACCCTAGCTGTACAAACTAATAAGAACAGATGCTACTGTTTGGTCTTTGGTTATTCACCATTTGCTGAGATTTGGGATAAGAACAGATATATACTTGTTTGCTTCATTAGCCAGTGATGCAAATGATTATGTTTAGTCTTTGGACAACTTTGTTGTGAGATATTTGATAAGGATAGATACTACTACTTTGATTTTTTGGTGATTCACCTTGTTGCTGGAATTTTTGGAAGAGTGAAGTTGGTATCAGGCTTGATCTGGTGCCCTTCTACTTCTTCTTGATCTTGTTCTTGTGTCAGCTCTATTCTTCTTGTTCTTGTTCTGCTGGTCACCTTGCTCCTGCTTCCCGGCAGCCCTGCTCCTCCTCTTGGTCAGCTCCTGGTGCCTGCCCTTCTTGGTTGATAGATCAGCTGCTGTTGTGAATTTGCTACAATGAGCAAAGTGTGGTGCGCTAGCTGCTGTGGTATTACCTTTATACTTCTAAGTTGTTCCTATGCAAGTGACAACACATCCTTTGCATGTGATGTGTGTGCTGCTTGTGAGTAGACTCCACGTATGGTGCAAGATGTCAAGTTGGTTTTCTTTGCCTCCTAGTGCAAGCCACGGTTGAACCTTGTACTTATCCTATTAATTCATTACTTTCCTCTGCCAAGTGTAATTTCTGTTTGGCTAGAATTGGTGTGCTGCCAAGTGGATTAAATCATGTTGGGCTTTGTTACCTGGCTGAGCTTTAATCTAGTGTGGCTTCGCATGTGACTGTACATATATAATTAAGCCTTGCTTAATTACATTGTGGCTTAGGATCATATTGACCTCTCAGTGTCAAACATGATCCAATAAAAATACTTTTGTGGGCTTTTTAAAGGACTCTAGCTAGATTAGAGGGAGATAACACTGTTGCCTTGTTGCCAAAAGATAAATAGGATCATTGTGGTTGCCTTGTCCCTCTTCTGATATGGATCAATCAGTGTTGCCTCTAGTCCCTGTTGCCTTCTTGATAATTGTTGCCTCTTGATCCAAGTGTGTGTTCAGTGTTGAGCCAAATATGCTCAAGTGATCCTTATGTTGCCAAAATAAGATTTACTCCCTCTAATCACCATTTGGGGATCAAGACTAGTTCTTGATTCCCTATTAGCTAGTTTCCAACATTAACAATGTCTCACCAAAGGTGAGGACAAACATTTTAACATTAACACACATCATTTCTCTTGTCTTTGTTGTTTTGTTTTACAGGAAAAGAAGATTAGAAGATTGAGAAGATTAGTTTAGGATTTTCCTTTCCCTTTATAATCTTTTATTTTAAGTTTGTAATTTTTATTTCATTATTGTAATTTATCTCACTATTTGAGATTTATAATATAACAAACTCATTCATTTATAATAAAGAACATTATTCTTTATTCAATGTTGTACTTTACTTTATTTATTTAAATTCTAATATAATTGTTTGTGATTTGAATTCCAAGTCAATTATATTTGAATTATTCTCTTTCAATTTTGAATTATGAATTCAAATTGTTTCCCCTCAATTGAAGAAAATCAACAAAGGTCATGTCAAAATTTATCGCACTCATGTCGATGACTAACTAAATTCCCATTGACATAAGCTAAACCTCGATCACTTTGATAGGTTTTATTAAAAGCACAAAAATTTCCCAGATTTTCTATGCATAAATGCAATGCACACTTCTGTGTTCTCTCTATTTCTAGCCTCACATCCTGGGATGTTACAGACTCTCCCCCTTAAAATCAACTTCGTCCTCAAAGTTTGAACTTTCTTACATTTGGGGCTGAGGTTATCCTTGACATCACTTAGGTCGCAACTCCTCCTCCAATTGATTGGTTATAGATGATATCCCTTTGTTTAGAGTACCCCTTGAATCCTCTTTGTCTGTCTCTAAACAATTGTCACCTGAAGCAATCCTAGGCTATCTTTGAACACTCTTGAAGATCCTAACAGTCTTCAGCTCCTTACTTTACTTAGTCTTACCAGCCTTTTTGGTGAGGTCTCCATAGTAGGGTATCAGCCTTCTACTTTAGGTCTAGCTATGGTTTAGAAAATAAGGTTTCACGGAGATCATAATGACACTTAAGTGGTCCGTTAAGGCATAGGCATACCTAAAGATTCAATTCAAAGGAATGGATTAGACTCATTTAGCCTATCGAATCTGGGGTTTTGGTTTACCTTCATAAGTTTGATCTTGGTCTTCTATGGTCGAAAAGTTACCCACTATGGTTCATACTAGTAGTGGTTCATGGTCCACAGTCGTCTTACTCCTTCACTACTCTCCTAATGGAGCTACGGTGAATCTTAGGGAAGTATCAATTACTCCATCCAACTTCCATCATCTTGGGTTTCTCCCCAATTTTAGCTTCTTAAAAGTATCAATTACTCCTTTTGTTCAAGTTTAAGGTCTAGTTGTTGCTCCCATGAGGTATAAAACCTCAACGTCCATTCTGATGAACTTCTGAGGCAAGTATCAATACAGTACCTCGACATCACCTGATGGCAATAAGGCTAATCTCATCTTAGTCTAGACCTCCTTCTTACTCCAACTGATTTAGTCTAGTTCTTCCAACTTGTGGCTTACTCTCCCCCTTAGGCTTTCCTAATGATCTCTCAAAGAAATATACAATGTACCCACACAATTGTGGATATCCAGTATGAATTCTTCAATTACGTATTTAGGTAGGGCTTTTATTTCACCTTTGGAGGTTTGAACTTACCCAAAAGTTCCAAAGTTTGACGAGAATTGGGTTTTCCCATTGTTATCTATCCATAATTGGACGGTAGGGTATATATACAAAGCCACAGGAGAAATCCAGCAGAGTTTCTCTTGTACCGGAGGACATCCACGATAGGCAATTGTATAAGTTGAACTTAATATGAACTAATCGGGGTATAAATGAATGAATGGCTTCAATGGATCATTATTAATGCGAAAACCTATGAAAATCTCACAAGTATTGGTCCATAGACCAAGACTACAACTCGAAGATAAGAAAAGATATTGCTAACGTCTTAACCACCAATCCATAATTCAAGATTTTGGGACTAGGGATCAATGTTATACAGAAATGTTATGTGTCTTAGTCACGCTAGCAATGAGGGTTACTGGGGTTACCACTCCCAGGCTGAGTAAAGCAGCAGGTAATACCGGAATGGATCATCGGTATTACAACACCTCAATCGACCCGTGATGTACTAAGCATAACCAAGGCTGCATAACAATGAGCTCAAATACCTCAATCTCAATTGTAGATAACCTAATTAGTGGTTCTACTCCATGATCTAGTGTTAGGATCTAGTATTTATGAACTTAGAGTTCCACTAATTTCCAATACTTCATACTTCTACCACCTCATGATACTTCCATGAATGGGTCTTACTACTTTTCTCTTGCTTTTTCCACCAACGGTGGTATCTCTTAATCAATTTTTCTTCTTATAGGGTTTGTATTGCAAGAAATACACCATCTACAGGTGTGTTCTCATACATTCCCTTCTTGTTTAGCTTCCTTCTTGTGATCTCTTCGTCTCTGTCCGGACTGCCTTAGGAATTCATCTCTCCTTCACACGATTCCCTTAACCCTCTAGATCAATACCATGATGTAAGAACTTGATAGTGCAACATGCATTTGCATATCAAAGTTAAACTTCCTATATGGATCTAGTCAATCAATAAAAATCCAAGAAAAAATCCAAATGTGCGCTGGCAACATACATCATCATAAGCCCATTGAGTAAAACATCTCTAGAATTTGGGCTTAGATATGTACTTTATAGCACCAAGTAATATAGGTTTATATCGTGCTATATTGCACATAATGGTGGACTACAACTCTTTTTCTCAATATTTACTTCAATTGCTCAATTGCAACCAAATAATTTGAACAAAAATGGGTTTGTGAATCTTTATAGCTAACCTATACATGCCTTTCTATCCTTTTATAACTTACCTTCCGTTCTATTGAAGACTATCCTCACATTATATCTTGAAACTTCTAGCATAGCTTCTCTAAGCACCTACTTCACTAAGCATGGTTCGCACAACTCCATGATTTTCATGGGGTTCTCTGTTGTGCTTCGATAAATCTCCTCGAACTAAAGGCTATGGTTGTGGTACACTTGACCTAGTTACCATGGTTTGGAACACTTTCTTCATCTTTCTTATTGAACATCTTCTTCCGCAGCAAGGAATTGCTGGTTTACTGTGAAGTTCTACTCCATCATGTGAAGATTCTCAAGTGAATCTCACATGCTCCAAGATTTTACACTGGGAACTTCTTACTTGTATATGGAATGCTTGAGTATCCACATACATGACTTAACCTGAGATCCTGCTACCTCATGTAACTTCACTTCATCACTCAATATCATCCTACTATAGTTTCAGATGACTCAAGTTTAACACGATGACCTTGGTATACTTCTTCAAATAGGATAGTTCCCCTTCCGGTTGTATCCTCTCTTTGGACTACCATGTATTGTATAACAATTGTAATCTACTTCCATCCATTGTATAAGGCTCTAATAATGTCATAACTACTTAGTATGGAACAAGATATCTAACTTCACTTAAGAGTAACAGGTAAAAAATTTGACTCAAGTGTGTCAGGAGTATTCTTTTATTGAATCTCCATCTCAAGTCATAAGAAGAATTGGTTTAGATAAGATAGCTTCCTATAGTCACTAACAAACCTACATGTCTCCTATTAAAGGGTCTTAATCCTAGGGTCAAAGCGTTTGCTCTGATACCAACTGTGGTGACCCAGCATACCATTGCATGTGTAGTATGCAAGTCATTGACATAACACCAATGAAACACCATCTCACTAGTATTACATCAATCAGAGTGGTACAACAGAAACATCGCAGGTCCAAGGTATGTCTATAGAATTACAATTTTTAGCATATAGAAGATCTTCAGAACCTCCTCAACAGGTAGAGGTTTAGTTCTGGCGATTACAATCGAGAAAGAACAACTAGAAGACTAAACTAAAGCTACAACTAATGCAGTTGGCTTGCTACAGAATTACCCTAACTACTTAGGTTCTAGGTTTAGGGAATTGGGTCCCTTCTATTCCTATTCTAGTTTTCCACCAAGCTTGACATAGTCGTTGACTTCATTGTGATACGTCCAAAATGTATCTACTTTCCCGAACACTTTTGCTATTGTTTCTCCTCTAATTTGTGTGTTTTGAATACAACTAACATGGACTGACGCTGTTTTCAGCAGAATTGCTCTGGTGTCTCGTTTTTGTGCAGAAATTCAACTTCAAGTAAAAATTCGGGAAAAATCATGAAAAATCCTATTTCACCAGAAGACCCACGGAGCCAAAAGATGAGACGGAGAGGGGGCTTGAGGGTCTGTCACACATAGGTGCCGCGGCCCAGCCCTGGCCGTGCCACCCCTGTGTGAGGAGGCTCCAGGCGCCCACTCGGTCTCCCCTCTCGTCTACATATACCCCCTGACGACTTAAGATCGGAGAGACGGCATTTTTCCCAGATAGACTTCCGCTGTGCCGCCGACATCAGAAACCGCGATTCGGAACCAGAAACTCCGTTCTGGCACCCTGCCGGGACGGGGATTCGGAGGAGATCTTCATCACCATCACCACCGACGCTCCTCCATCGACCATCCATGACTCCCCCATCCATGTGTGAGTAATTCCCCCGCTGTAGGTGAGGGGATGGTAGGGATTGGATGAGATTGTTCATGTAATTTGATATGAGATTGATAGGGCATAGTGCCTAGTATCTTTATTTAGTGTCTATGACATTGTTGCAACTTGTTGTGCTTAATGCTTGTCACTTTGGGCCCGAGTGCCATGATTTCAGATCTGAACATGTTATTATTTCTATGATGATACTTGTTGTTTATGGTCTTACCTACAAGTTGTATACACATATTGTTGTCCGGAACCCGAGGCCCCAAAGTGACAGAAATTGGGATAACCGGAGGGGATGGCTATGATGTGAGGATCACATGTGTTCACCGAGTGCTAATGCTTTGCTCCGGTACTTTATTAAAAGGAGTACCTTAATTACCAGTAGTTTCCCTTGAGGCCCTGCTGCAACAGGCTGGTAGGACAAAAGATGTCGTGCAAGTTTCTCCTTGTGAGCACGTACGACTATATACGGAACACATGCCTATGATTGTTTATACTAGGATGCTTTATCATTATTTATCTGCAATGCCCGTATCTCATTGATTTCATGAATTATCTTATCCATGCAACGCCCGTTATCCATCCCTATGCCTACAGTATTTGTTCCTATTGTTTACAACCGTTACTATTACTGCTGCTATTTTACTACTGCTGTTACTGTTTCACTACTGTCACCACTATAAAACTGTTGCTACTGATAAACCACTGCGAGCGAGACTATTTCCAGGTGCAGCTGAATTGACAACTCATCTGTTAAGGCTTACATATATTCTTTGGCTCCCCTTGTGTCGAATCAATAAATTTGGGTAATACTTCCCTCGAAGACTGTTGCGATCCCCTATACTTGTGGGTCATCAAGACTATTTTCTGGCAATGTTGCCGGGGACCATAGCTTTATCAGTAAGTTCACTTGGTATTCATATTGTTCGCTACAATCCTTTCATCATGGGTAAACCTCGTGATGGAAAAGTTCCTATATTACCATCCACTACAAGAAGAGGTACGACTCTCAACACCTCTATTGCTCTTGATTCACCTTCTGTTATGAGTAAGTTGCTTACACCACCACACCCACATGCTACTGCTACTACTTCTGCTGAGATTGATAATGCCACTGATAATTTAGATGATGCTTCTACTGTGCTTGATGAGACTGGTTCACTAGGTTCATTTTTAGATGCTACTATTGCTAGAGCTAAATTGGGAAATATCATTGTTACACCCGTTAGTTCACCTGAGTCTAGGGAATGTCCTAGTAATGATTATGATGATGATGCTTATATTGAGCTTAATGATGACTTTATTGCAGAAGCACGTGCTGCTCGAGATGCTGGTAAGGTTAAAGAACTTCTTGCAAGACGCTCTGTTAGATATAATTTGTCTCCTGATCCTAATTTTGCTGCTTCTCCCATAAACATTAGAGACAAGGATTATGATTTCTCTTTGGATTTATCTTACATATGTATTGTTGAGAAAACTCCCTTTTGTGGTACTAAAGATGAGAGTGCTATGGATCACATGAATGAGCTTTCTACTTTGAGTAATTTGTTTTCTGCTGATATTAAGCTCCGCACTTACTTTGTTGCTAAGATTTTTCCTTTCTCGTTGAAAGATGCTGCTAAAACTTGGTTTAATAGCTTGTCTCCTGGATCTCTTACTATTCCTATTGCTTTGGTTAATGCTTTCTTTCAGAAATATTTTCCCGCTAGTGCTCAACATGCTGCTGTGCAGAAAATCTTTGATTTTGAACAGGGAAAAGGAGAGAAATTGCCTGAATCTTGGACAAGGTTTTGTTCTTTAATTAGAGCTTTGCTTAAAGAACCATTGCCTAAAAATGAACTCCTTGATATATTTTATAATGGACTAACGGATGAATCTAAATCATATTTCGATAGTTGTGCTGGTTGTGTTTTCAGGGAAAGAACTCCGGCTGAAGCAGAAGAATTAATGGCTAAAATAAGTCGGAATCATGATGATTGGACTCTAGTTGAGCCAACACCAGCACCTACCCCTGCGCCATCTACAGAGCCTACACCAAAGAAGAGAGGGATGATCGAGTTAAATGATGAAGCTATGAAGGAAGCTAAGAAATCTCTTAAGGAGAAAGGTATTAGAGCCGAAGATGTTAAAAATTTACCTCCTATTGAAGAATTATGTAAGCCAATTCCTCGCTCATCTACTATCGAGGTACACTCTCTCCAATGCTTTAATGAAAGAGATATTCCTTATACTAAACCTCCTGATCAATGCTTAGATGAGTTTGATAATTTTATTGTTAAGCAAGAAAATTTTAATAAAATGGTGCATAATCATTTGTTGGAAAATTCTAGAGCTATTAACAAGTTGCAGGATATTGTGGAGAGAACCGCCAATGATGTGAAGATACTTGTTAAACATTTTCAAATGGTTCAAACACAAATTGATCAGCTTACCAAGGTGCAAAAAGACTTGCTAGTTAATGCTGCAAGAGAGAAGCAAGCATGTGAAATACGCACAAGAAGTGGTGCTGCTACTCAAGACCCATTATATCCTGAAGGACATCCTAAGAGGGTCGAGCAAGATTCTCAACGCACTTCAAATGATGATATTCCTTCCAAGAAGAAGAAGCATAAAACAACCGCTGAATCCTCTGATGCAGGTAAAGATCCTAACAGTGTTTCTATTTCTGATGCTGAAACTGAACTAGGAGATGCTTCCGATAAAGAAGAAGATAAAGAAGAAGTTGAAGAAGAACCAGAGAAGATTGACAAGAATCCAAAGTACACTAAAGAAGACTTCATTGCCAACAAGCATGGTAAGGAGAGAGAACCTTGGGTACAGAAGCCAATGCCTTTTCCTAGTAAGAAACACAAGTCCAAGGAAGAAGAACACTACAACAGGTTTTGTGAATGGATGAGACCTTTATTTTTGCAAATTCCTTTGACTGATGCTATTAGAATGCCTCCTTATGCAAAGTATATGAAAGATATTGTCACTAACAAAAAGAAAATTCCTAGTGAGGAAATTTCCACTTTACTTGCTAACTATTCTTTTGATGGTAAAGTGCCAGAGAAGCTTGGAGATCCAGGTATACCAACTATTCCTTGCTCCATTAAAAACAACTATGTTAGAACTGCTTTATGTGATTTGGGAGCTGGAGTTAGTGTCATGCCTTTTTCCCTCTATAAGAGACTTGATTTAGAAAAATTAGTATCAACTGATATATCTTTGCAGATGGCTGATAAGTCTACTACTATTCCTATTGGTATATGTGAGAATGTTCCTGTTCAAGTTGCTAACAGTTGTTTAATATTAACTGATTTTGTTGTGTTGGAAATGCCTGAAGATGATAATATGTCTATTATTCCTGGGAGACCTTTTCTAAACACTGCAGGTGCTGTTATTAATTGCAATCAAGGAAAAGTCACTTTTAATGTTAATGATAAAGAGTATATGGTATATTTTCCCAAGAAGATTGATAGGAAGAATGCTCTAAATACAATCAAGCATGTTGAGACCATCAAAGTTGGTCAAATTATTTGTTCAGAGCGAAAGCCCAAGGAAGAATGTCAAATTGTTATGGTTGGGACTATACCTATCAAAGTTGAGGTAACATAAGCATTGAGTGATATGCAAAGTTTCTCCTCATAAAAAGTTAGTTCGGTAACAAGACTTGATCAACCTTGTTAACAAAGTGATTTTATATGAAAGAAACTTCGTTTTCACCGCATTCACTCCACCTCATTTGTATTTACTTTCATCAATTTTATTCCTTCAGTTAAGCTGCTTGATTAAGAGTATCTCAGAGTTGTTGCATGCTTAGTTTTGATTTGCTTGAAATCTTTTCATCGTCATTTTTCTGAGTTTCATCGATATGCCAATTTCTGAAAAATCCTCGAAAATAAAGTTTCTCGAAAAATTCTAGAAAATTCTTTATAAATTTTTTGTTAAAAATGGGGTAGAGAGACACCTGGGAGGCACCAGGTGGGGCAGCCACGCCACCACACACACAGGTGGCACGGCCCAGCCCTGGCCGCGCCACCCATGTGTGAGGGGGCCCCACTAGGCCACTCACTCATCTCTTCTTCCCCAGTTCTTTCTCTCTCTCGAAAACAACGACACACTCAGCTGAAACCCGAGTTCTTGCTGTTCTTCACCTCGATTTTTCGATCTACTTGCTCAGCCCAACATTTCTGCTGAAATTTGGATCATTTGCTCTCCGGTATGTGACTCCTCCACTTGTCCAAATAGATTTTCTTTTGGTGAAATATATCTTGAGTATTTTAGCATTGTAGGTGACAGTATAAATGAGTATGCATGCTTGTTCTCTTGCTTAGAATTGATATTTTGATGCATGATAGCTCTCGAGTAACTCACCATAGTAGTTTCCTACACTTGCTTGTCTTTAAATCATTTTTTATGAGTTTGTTGAAAAATTTCAGAGAAGGAAGATGGCCAACTTCACATATGGAGAAGTGTTTGAAAGTGATGCACCAAGGTCATCAAGGCCCTCAAGATCCACTGCTCAATATACGATATCTTATAATGAGGATCTCATGTCACCAAACCCTGAAGGGGACGATGGAGATGCACATCCATCCTCCTTCCCTTGTTTTAACTTCTTGAGTGATGCAGGGATTCTTGATGATTTCTTGCTTCTTATTAACAGGGTTGGATTGACTGATTACGTGGCAGATGAAAGAGACCAATATGCTTTGCTTACAAAGATTTTCGTTGAAATTTTTAAATTTATTAACTCTCATTACAACCCTTCCGTTGCATTTAAGATTTATGATAAGTCTATCACCATGTCTTTGGGAAGGTTTTGTTCTATTTTAGGTATTCCCATGTTTGGAACGGCCAAGAAGATACAAAATCACCCCGCTGATTTGTTGGAGCTTTACCGAGGGGTGACCAATGATGACGACCGCAACGCACAGCGTGGCAAGATAAGAAATATTCAGCTCCCAGCTATTAGATATTTTACTTACTATCTTGCAACTTGTGTACTCAGTAGAGAAAACACTAGCAATATCTCCAATTATCATTTAGCTTTTCTAGCTACCGCTCTTGATGTTGGTAGGAAATATAACCTTGGTGCTGTTATTGCTCATCACCTAGCCGCTAGGGGACCTATTTATGGAGGTATTATTGCCGCGCGCATTGTTGCTAAGCTAGGACTTTCTATTGCTCCTAATGATGTATTGCTGGTTCCACAGAGGCTTGATCTTGCTGCTATGAAACTCCATCATTTTGTTACTGCTAACTCTTGTGCAGGGAAATTAGTTTACAGGATGTTATTCACTGATGGAGAGGAAAGGGAAATTCCCTTGCCTCAGCCTAACTTGTTCAGCATTCACGTGAGGCCATGGTCACGCACGAAGGTGGAGTTGGACAATCAGCTTAGGCTGCTTGGTTTCAACATCCAACATGGCATGGTGGTCTAGGAGGAAGAGGAGGAGCCGCCCTATCACTTCACCACGTACCATTCCGGGGAGTCCTCAAACTCATATCAGGACGATGGTGCTTCTTCGTCACACTATGGAGGCGCCACCTCATGGCGGAGTTGGCCGAGTTGGGATTGATCTCCACTTAGGCCAAAAGCCTAAGCTTGGGGGGAGGTACGCCGACTATTCACTCATCTACATATCATATTCTGTCGGACCTTTGTATATCCATGTTTCACTTTCTTTATTGTTCTAAGTTCTTACTTCTGCTTTTCCAAAACACAAAAGGACCAAAAATATTTTAGTTGTTTCTCTCTATTTGGTTCTTTGGTTTTCTACCTTTGGTTTGCTTTACTTGCTATTTTCAGTTTGCTACTTAAAAAACCCAAAAATATTTTGCTTTGTTTGCCTTTTCCTTCCGCTTTTGCTTTAAAAATCGAAAACCCCAAAAATATTTGTTGCTCTTCTTCAGTTTTGTAAAGTTTGTTGCAGAGTTCAGTCTCCCGTTACTCCATTGGAGCTTGGTATTCACTTTATATTATTCAAGCCACACAAGTGAAGAGCAATAATGACGACATATGACAATCCGAGATGTGGTAAGAGGCTGGTATGAACTCTATTTGTTTTCATTTTTGTACATATACTCATCTATGTGGACATCCTTAGTCGGTTCATGTGGGGGATATGTCATCTAATGGATGCTTTGTAGTTCTTGCTTTCTTATGATTAGTTTCAATTTACTATTAGCCTGTAGCATGTCATGTAGACGCTTGCATGCATTGTTTTATTCATAGTATGGTATGATATTGTGGTATCCACCTCTGAAAGCTTCATTTGAATCAACTTGGCACATGCTCAAGCATGCATATGACTGAACAAAAAGTCAATTAAGCCTCGATGATCTAAATTGCCTCAGAGTTCTTGTATCATTTTTATGCCTATATTAATTTTGTTTTGTCGCAAGCATGATTATGATAGTTATTGCTCTCTCGATTGTCGCTTCCCAGTCTTTTGCTAGCTTTTACTTGTACTGAGTATGAGCTCTACTCGTACATCCAATTACCAAAAACCAAGTCTTCCAAAGAGTCCACTATAAATTCCTATGCATGGTATTTGTAAGCCATTCCAAGTAAATTTTCATGTGCTACCTTTCAAAACTTTCAACTACTTCTCATTTTGTGCCACTGTTTTTAGCTCATGGGGACGTAGTGGTCGGAATTGCTATCTTCCATATTAAATTAAGTACCCCTCGACTAGGCAGCTTCATCTGCTCATCATTAATTTTGCAAGGGAGCTGGTCAGACCATTATAATCTTAATTTTGAAAGAAAAGAAAAAAGGCACTCCTCCAAAGGAATGTGAAAGTTGGTGGGCACCCGATGGAATCGGTTAGCCATGGTTTGAGAAAGGAAAAAGGTGGGGAGGAGTGCCAAAGCTTTATAAAAGAGCACCAATGTGCCAAATTTCAAAGAACTCGGAACCGCTCCCACTTGTTTATTATGGAAGATAGTAAGTCCCCATTGCTAGTCGTTGACATTGAACAACCACCTCTCAAAAGAAACTTTTATCTCTGGTTTTACAAATGAAAAGCTCTAGCACATGTTAAATCCTTGCTTCCCTCTGCGAAGAGCCATTCGTTTACTTCTATGTTGTGTCACCATCCTCTAACTTTAAGCACTTCTTGAGAGCATAGCTGTTATTCTTAGTGTACTGTGCTTGTCCCAGAACACGGTTAATTGTGGTATAACTTTGATGCTTGTATCTTTGATATTTCTACTTCTAGTCTTCCCTTGGACTTCAGAGGTGCCTCAGCATTTATGTTTTGCTCTACAAATAAAGGCAAGCGGGATACCACTCTTTCATATCATTTATGCATATTACAATCTTGTAGCTTCTCATGCACATGTTACTTGTTAATAGTGCATTGGCACTCTTTCATAGCTTGCTTGACTATGAGGTGACATTAGTTACATATTTCTTATTATGAATTGCCTGAGTACTTGATCACATGATTAGTATATATACATCATATGAGCAAATGTGTTCGTGAAAGTTTCTTTTATCGCTCTCAGTTGTTAACTGAATTGCTTGAGGACAAGCAAATAGCTAAGCTTGGGGGGAGTTGATACGTCCAAAACGTATCTACTTTCCCGAACACTTTTGCTACTGTTTCTCCTCTAATTTGTGTGTTTTGAATACAACTAACACGGACTGACACTGTTTTCAGCAGAATTGCTCTGGTGTCTCATTTTTGTGCAGAAATTCAACTTCAAGTAAAAATTCAGGAAAAATCATGAAAAATCCTATTTCACCAGAAGACCCACAGATCTAGAATACGAGACGGAGAGGGGGTTGAGGGGCTGTCACACATAGGTGGCGCGGCCCAGCCCTGGCCGCGCCACCCCTGTGTGAGGAGGCTCCAGGCGCCCACTCGGTCTCCCCTCTCGCCTACATATACCCCCTGATGACTTAAGATCGGAGAGACGGCGTTTTTCCCAGATAGACTTCCGCTGCGCCGCCGCCATCAGAAACCGCGATTCGGAACCAAAAACTCCGTTCTGGCACCCTGCCGGGATGGGGATTTGGAGGAGATCTTCATCACCATCACCACCGACGCTCTTCCATCGACCATCCATGACTCCCCCATCCATGTGTGAGTAATTCCCCCGCTGTAGGTGAGGGGATGGTAGGGATTGGATGAGATTGTTCATGTAATTTGATATGAGATTGATAGGGCATAGTGCCTAGTATCTTTATTTAGTGCCTATGACATTGTTGCAACTTGTTGTGCTTAATGCTTGTCACTTTGGGCCCGAGTGCCATGATTTCAGATCTGAACATGTTATTATTTCTATGATGATACTTGTTGTTTATGGTCTTACCTACAAGTGTATACACATGTTGTTGTCCGGAACCCGAGGCCCCAAAGTGACAGAAATTGGGATAACCGGAGGGGATGGCTATGATGTGAGGATCACATGTGTTCACCGAGTGCTAGTGCTTTGCTCCGGTACTTTATTAAAAGGAGTACCTTAATTACCAGTAGTTTCCCTTGAGGCCCTGCTGCAACAGGCTGGTAGGACAAAAGATGTCGTGCAAGTTTCTCCTTGTGAGCACGTATGACTATATATGGAACACATGCCTATGATTGTTTGTACTAGGATGCTTTATCATTATTTATCTGCAATGCCCGTATCTCATTGATTTCATGAATTATCTTATCCATGCAACGCCCGTTATCCATCCCTATGCCTACAGTATTTGTTCCTACTGTTTACAACCGTTACTATTACTGCTGCTATTTTACTACTGCTGTTACTATTTCACTACTGTCACCACTATAAAACTGTTGCTACTGATAAACCACTGCGAGCGAGACTATTTCCAGGTGCAGCTGAATTGACAACTCATCTGTTAAGGCTTACATATATTCTTTGGCTCCCCTTGTGTCGAATCAATAAATTTGGGTAATACTTCCCTCGAAGACTGTTGTGATCCCCTATACTTGTGGGTCATCACATTGCTAAAGCTGACATTGGTCGAGGGATTCATCTTCATCTTTAGTGTCTCGAGGTTGCCTCATGTGTTGCCTCCAGTCTAAGCAAGGGTTAAGAGGGAGTGGGGTGAGTAACGAGCGTTACCCAGCAAGTTCATATAAGAGATAAGGTGTTTGATGCACTATCTACAGCCTTAGACAGAAGAGTCGTTTGGCAATGCAAGTTTTCATAAACATTTCTTCAAGATGTTGCTTTTATTCAAAAGAACTATGTCCGCCAGCCTTCACAGGTTGATTAGAGCTTCGATGGGCTCCTTTCCTGCCGTGTTCACAGCTCCTTCCCGGAACAGGGAGTATCCAGATACTTTCTTACACTCTGCAGAGGTGGTCACTTGTACCCATGAGAGATCAAAGCCTTGCTGCACATCCGAGTCATGAGCTCGTCCACACTTCCTTTGTATGGGGCCCAGTCTTGTGATCCAAGCCAATCACTGTTCTTCTCCACGACCCCACAAACCCACCCTTTTGTAAGTCCATCCTCCCCTATACCACATATGTAGACTGATTGGCACACTGGTCCTCACCTATACACTATGGATGCTCCCATAGGCCGACTGTTCCGGACCCAGATGCCCGCTCCTATACAATATGGGTAGACTGATCTGGATGACTCTTACAATCCATCATAGATCAATTAGCAAGTCTGTCCTACTATAGGCAGACTAGCAGGAAATGCATTTCCCCCCTTTACCATATAGTAGCCTAGGCAAGACAACTCTCGCTACTGATCCGTTGGCATGCGAGAGGAAAAAGATACAGCTGACTTCTCCGTTCCATTCCAGATCTCATGGTTGACCGTTATTTACGGCGCTAGAATCACTGGCGACATTTGTTATTAGTCTTAGGTGAACTTTCTAGTTGCAGTGGGACCCCCACCATACTCATACCATGGTCCCACTGCCCACCATCTGTCGGTGGAATGGATATCGGGATATCCCGGTCCACCTGCTTCTGGGCCACGTCATCGGCCCACCTTCAGAATTGACGACCCAATCTACGAAGAAGACCCTCACGAGGAGGCGCCTCGTGAGGAGAACGACGACACAAACGGCTAAGGACCAGAAGACCTCCTCACGAGCCCCCGCTGGTGAGGAGAGGAAGTACGCCCATGTCAGCTCAGCACGTTTGCGTGTAGAGCAAGAAGACAATGGCCAGAAGACCGCGTACCTCCCACGCTACCCCCGATAGGGAGGAGACCAACTTTCTCTGTGCCTGCCCAAAGCGGCACAGTTGTCGTGGTTTCATCAACAGATCTGCCATAGGGGTAGGGATATGGCGGTTTGTGGAAGGGGGTGAACACGGAGGAGCGATCCAGGACGGTGGTAGCACGAGTTTACCCAGCTTCAGATCCCGCAACGGTGGCGAGACCCTACGTGCTGCTATAATTCACTATAAGGCAACAAGTGCTCGGTTACAATGATGAGGTTGGCTGTTTCGCTATGCGATTGGCCATATAGCTCTAATCTTGCCTCAAGGGCTGCTCCATGCCGGGCTTATAAAGGCGCCTGGCGTGGGCTACACGTTGGTACCGGAGCGGATACAACTTGGAGTCCTAGACTAAGTCCTATGCGTGCGCTACAAGGTCTCCCGCCATGGGCCGTCACCAAACCCGCCATGGGCCGTCTTCCGGATCCGCCATAAGCTCGCCTCTAGTAGCCCGCCATGGACTAGTCTCTGGATCCGCCATAAGCGCCTGCATCCAGTACCGCCGTGCCAACTTCAGCAACTGGGCCGCCCGGTATGGCAAATCCGCCATACCACCCCTGATGGGCCACCCTGGCTTGCTGAATTAGGACTACGTCGCTGGTATACCTATTTGGCATATCCCCAACAGTAGCCCCCAGGGAACTTCAAGATCACCATCTTCATCCGCCATATTCGTCCTTGATAAGTCATTTCCGCCATAGCTCTTCTTCGCTGGGATGGCGGTTACCTTGATGTTCCTTTTCCATCTATCAATCCGTCGTAAATAACGGATCAAGCGACGTAGTAATCTTAGCGAGATTTTCGGGATCCGATGGATAATACCGTTGAAATCCGCCGTAAATTTCGGCATACAGTTCCTTCTAGGGCAAGACTCACAGAGTTACTTTTTTACCCTTGGACACGTGTCGCCAGATTAGGGTTTCTGCGATTGGGATGAGCGGTGGTGAGGGCGGGCATGAATCTCGAGGCCCGGGGTCTATATATACCCCAGCCTCTTACCCCCGGCCGGTCACTCCGTCATTCGCCCCCGTCGCCTCTTTCTCTTCAGCGCCACCACGAGAGCTTCGCGATCTCCGACGAGCCACCGCGGAAGACCTCGTCGCTGGCAGCACTTCTCGCCGGACCACTTTGCTAAGTCATGGATTCCGGATCGCCAGCCCATCACTATTCCGATGCTGAGGAGGAAGACTCTCCTCTGCAACAGTCAGTCCAGGGAGATCATTCTGGGATGGCGGATTTGGACCCAGAAGACAATATGTCTAAAGCCGAGGAGGAGATGGCGGGTGCAAACCCAGATGACCCCGCAGCAGATGGCGAGGCTGAGGAGGAGGAAGCGGAAGACGAAGAGGAGCAGATTCCCCAGAACCTTCATGGGTACTGGCAGAAATCCAGCATCAAGGATTCTGACGTCCAAATTATGGAGAGCGAGGGTACTGTCGCTCCTCAAGCTGAGTCGGGATGGCGGACTGACTTCAAGGCCCCAGTGCCTCTTCCTAACCCCTCCGAAATCGTGATGCTCAAATTTCACGTGGAGAGGGGTCTCAGTATGCCTCCATCTCTTTTCTTCACGAATCTTCTGAAGTATTATGGCCTGCAGCTCCATCACATATCACCAAACAGCTTGGTGTCTGTGGCGGGTTACGCTGCTTTATGCGAGGGATACCTTGGGATCCGCCCCAGGGTAGACCTCTTCCAACTCTTTTTCTCCGTGCGTGCCAATTATGAAGACGACGGATCTCTTCAAACCTGCGGAACCGTTTGCTTCCTTCCACGCAGGTCGAAAGAGTACCCCTTCATCGCGCCACTGGACTCCACCATCGGATGGAGAGGATCCTGGTTCTATATGGCGGACAAGCCTGCGCCATCCCAACCCCGTGGCCTTCCTCCATTCAAGAACGTTGCTGCTGAATCCCACGACACCTGGATAGCTGTCAATGACGAAACCGCCACTCCCTATGTCAAGCTCCTGGCTCGGCGGATTGCCAAGCTAACTGTGGATGGCTTGAAGGGGATCGACACCATCAACTGCTGGATATCCCGGCGGATCCAGCCGCTGCAACACCGCGATCGCCTGATGCATGAGTATACTGGTGCAAATGATGGCATGCGTTGTTCAGACCAGGAGCTGGACCCCAAAATTGTCGAGAAGCGCATTCGTTCCTTGATGAAGTCTCCTAGGAAGAAGCCCCTGAAGTTTGGCATGGCTATGTTCGAGAATGGCACCTGTCCTCCGGTAAGTTCCCTTTCCGCCATAATACTATATAGTATTTTTATGCTTTATAGGACATAACACTCATCTTATCACCAGCTCAAATCACTTGGCTCTGCTCACTTCGCCCATCCCCTTCGCCGCTCCAACCTCAAATCTGCCGCTAAGGAAGAAGTAGTTCATTCTAGCGGAAACAAGGAGGAGATGGCGGGGAATGTTGAAGATACAGCCCATACGACCCAAGAGAAGGCGGTTTCCAAGAAACGTGGCGGTAGCGGGAAAACTCTTGGCGGTGGCGGGAAAGCTACGAATTCCCGTCGTTTTGAAACTCAACGTAGGGCGGAGTTAGAAACGCCATCCGAGAGTACCGCTACCATCAATCTGCCCAAGTCAAGGTAATTCTTTGGACACCCTTCTTCATTGTTTTACTGCTTTTCATTTCTAATTCCTTTCCTCTTAGAAGAAAGAAGCCAACTGTCAAGGAGCCATCCTCCAAGCGAGCCAAGCCCTCCCCTGCCGCTATCCCGCTCACCCCTGACGCACCAGCCCCCTCCTCTATTCGTATTGATATTGATATGGAGGATGCTGGTGGTCAGTTTGACCCCATACCAGAAATCAACCCAACGACTGAAGCTGCGGCTAATGATGTCGTCCAAAGCGAAAAGGTTTCTGGCTCTCAAGGTCAAGTGGCGGATACTCCGTCTGGGGGTAGCTCATACTGGAGACAGAAGCAACTTGAGGTTGTCAATCTTATTTCGAGCCAGGAAGATGCTAGCAACCAGCTGTCCAGCGGCATTGCCGCTTTTGTTGAGAAAACATCGACTATGAAGAAGGTATGTACTCCCAGTAGCCCCCGAGCGCCATGGCGGATTTTCAAATTTTAATCCGCTATGGGGCTCCAAGGTTGACTTACTGTAAGTTTTTGAATAGCTTTAGCCCTCGAGTGCTGGTAGTTCATCCAGTGCTCTATAGAGAACTTTAAATTTTCACACTGAGTAGCCCCCGAGCATTATGGCAGATAATTATCCGGCATAAAGCTCTTAGAAGACAAAATCAGCATAAGTAGTCCCCGAGCATCATGGCGGATTCATCCATCGTGATGCTCTAAGAGTAACAAAAAAGAATCAGTGAGTAGCCCCCGAGCGTTATGGCGGATTCACATCCGGCATAAAGCTCTAAGAGTGACTAACACTTCAAATTTTGCCAGAACTACAAGAAGTTGGTGGAGGACCTGGTCCAGGTCGTCAGCTCGCAGGAGAAGGAGCTGGCGGAGAAAGGCGCCCTTGTGGCGGATTTGCGGCAGCAGCTTGAGAATAGCGGTACTTTAACCTTAAGTTTTCTTTCCCTTATGCTTATTCAATCAACGCTGAGCTGACAAGATTCCGCCATGCAGACGCTGCCAAGCTCAAGTCCACACTCGAGGGGATGAAGAAAGGCCACGCCATTGCGATGGATGGGCTGAATGAGCAGCTCCGGAAATCGCTGGCTGAAAACGCCACCCTCGAGAGGCAGCTGAAGGACCAGGAGAACCAGGGCAAGAAGAAGGACAAGGAGATAGCGGATCTCCGCAAAGCCGCCGCTNTTTTGTTGTAATAACACTTAGCACTGGGATGTTCTCATACGAGAGCATTTCCTTATCAGCATGACTTTGGTTTGTATTATTAAGTGAATTTTTGTATTTGGCCCCGCTATGTTTCGGTTGTACCACTCTGAGGGATGTAATACTTGCGGAGCGATGTTCTGCAAGTTTTATGTCAACGACTTGCATACTACAACATGCAGTGGTATGCTGGGTCACCGCACCCCCGGCCACTGCGGCGCGGGTGCTCGAGGACTCTGTCGACGAAGGAGCCAGCTGGTTCCTGTGCGACGCCGACGCGATGGGGTTCGAGGGCGGCGTGTCCACCGTGGGCAGCGTGTCCGCCGTGGGCGGCGCCGAGGAGCTCCGCCCTGGCCAGATCTACTTTGTGCTCCCCGCTGACGCCCTTTTCAACGGGCTCCGGCGGGAGGACATCGCCGCGCTTGCCGTCAGGGCCTCTTCGGCGCTTGTCAAGAAGGCCAACAGCGGACGGCGGAGCCGCGCCGGATCCGTGTCGCCGCTCGTGTTCGTCCCGCCGCCAGAGGAGAAGCTTGACCCGGCTGCTGCCTACAAGACCGTGCCGGCATTGGCGGCCAAGAGGCGCCCGGTGGCGCGCGCGAAGAGCGCTGGGAGGCTGCAGACGCGGTTTGCCCCCGATCTGGTCATAGTGGGGAGTAACTTAGACTAGTAACATACATATGTTACTAGCCTATGTTACCACCTCTATAGTGCATAATAACATAATGGTAGTATAATGCATAACTACATTAATTAGCTTATAGACTTATTTTACCTTAAAAAGTGTGATGTTACATTAACATAGCTAGTTACCACTAGCATCTTTCTCTTTATTAAATAACACGCTATGTCATCAAAATGCCTAGTTAGCATTACATGTATCTTATGTTACTACTTAAATTACTCCCCGCTATGAGCAGTCTGAATGCGACACGAGTGAGTGATTCACCGAACGCCGCTTCGCGTGATCGAACCCGATGCGCAAGAACAGAAATTTGGGGATTGATTCCCGTCACCGACATGGAGGCCCTCCGACCATTCTGGAGCAAGGACTCGGGGGCGGTATTGATGTCGCGAGGCTGGCGAGGACCAGCATCAGCGGCCGAGAAAGCGGAGGGCCGTCAGATCCCTATCGGACTAACGTTGCCGGCTTGATGCGGAAGATATTATAACGTCAATGCAGATGCGGCTGATGGGACAAAATTTGTTGGAACGAAATTTTGATCGCGCTAGTAGAGTAGGTTGTGTGAAAATGACGGACGGAGATAGGATTTCCGTGTGAATACAAGCTATTGAATTTTGCCAAAACATGCACTCTAACTGTGCATTGCTATGTTTTCGTCGGTTACTCCGTTATGTAGCCTGGGATGTTAGAGACCTGAAGACAATGTTAAGAAATCTAACCTTTTTATGAAAGTTTACCTTGATATGAACTTGTTTCAAATTTTTAGCCATATCTAACCTATTTTGGTACCTCCAAACACTCCCGCGGTACCATTATACGTGGCTTACATGGGTTACATCCATGGCGGTAGGATTAGGCGTGGTACCGCCAAGTGGTAGGAATTTTTGACAAAAGAGACCAGCTGTACCAATGAATTGTCAAAAAGGACCACTCTTGAATAAATTTGTCAAAAAGGACCACCCGTCGGTGGCGGCAGGAGTGCGCAGGCGACACGTGTAACGTGCCGCCTGGGCCGGTGACGGCACACACTTGCCGCCAGCGAGAACGCCGACACGTCGCCAGCCGTCCATCGCTGTTAGCACTGCGGGCCCTGCCGCCTGGGGGGGTGCCGGCATGCTTGCGGGGCAGCCTGCCACCATCGGCGGTGGCGGCACCCTTGGAGCCTGCCTCCGGTTCTGATTCCTATGCATGGCTTTGATTCCCACACAAATTGGAAGCTTTGTCCTGGCAGGGGAGGCAGATTGTTTAGATTTTCCAGGGCATCTCGTAACGGCGCTGATTTTCATGGCATCTTGCATGCGTGTATCACTAGTATTGCATGCGGTGTGTTGCTTTGATACACTATTTGGTACAGCGAATAGACTCAAATTATTACGAAACATGAAGCGACGTGCGCTGTTGCTACAGATATAGTGCAGTAATCTGACCACCGAAAGTGTAATTGGATGAGATTGGTGTGATTCAGAACCAGCACGTCTCTTTTGAAAGGCAGCAGGTGCTGCGAGACTCATCACTCTCCCATACTCTCTACTTCTTCGCTCTCATACTAGCCTGGGGAAGATTAGGAGATAGGAAGTGAAGATCTTTAGCAAGTGAAGATCATTAGCAACGGGAGATCATGAGATGAATGAGTAGAAGAAAATTCATATCAAGGTAAGATTTCTCACATGATTAGTTCTCTAATTTCATGATAGTCATCCTTAAGAAGGAAAAATATCATTATTGTATTGAAACCAATGATTTTATGCGTCATAGGTGGAGTATAGAATGCATATGATGCTGTTATTATTTGATAAAAGTATGTAGCATTACTCGAAGTGGAGCTTTAATCCTTCAATTTGAGGTATAAAATCCATCTCGTATTTAATTTTTATAATTGTATAAACAGCATGTGCTATTAGCAATTCAAAATTTAGTATAAGCTAGGTGTGTTATTAATAATTCAAAGTTTATTTCAGGTGGATTTAAATTTGAACGTGATTGAATCATTTGTAATTGGGATTATTCAGCCACAGAAAAATTAGCGGAAGACGGTCTTCAAGTTGAGGTAAAAATTATCTGGTGTTCTTAGTGTTGTATGTAGTTTTGTAAAATGTATCTTGTTAGAATGGAAATATGAAGTAAGTTAATAAAATTAATGTACATAGACATGCGAGTAAACTTAATTAAATGGAAAAGAATACGTAGATACTATAGTTATGTCGATAGTATAGTTGTAGTAAAATTGTTATGATATTATAAACATAATTGAGATATGTTAGTATTCTTTGGCCAAAAAATTACATTCATAGGACAATATTGTGTTGAAATAGGTAGCCTTGTACTAATATAAAAATGATAAGGTATATTTGATATAATTGAATTTTTTTATCATACATAGGATTAAAAGATATAAAATGTCGTGTTGGTATAATTATAAAAATTAAAAAAACAAGCTAGCCTTGTACTAATATCCTTTTTAAATTTTTGGTTGTACGGTAGGTACAATGGAAAATTTATTAGTGTTTTATGGGGATGTGGTACGCGACGAAATATCTGGGCTAGATGTGTCTCAGTGCGAGTCTATAAATGTTCTAGTGAGAGACATGGAGAACCTAGATTTTGCGGAAGTGAGGAAATGCATCCGGATGCAGTTTGGTCCTGAGATGCGGGGGAAGAAGATGACCGTTGAGGCCGTCATATGTGTGGGAGGGGATGATGGGACAGCTCCCCGTTGGGGTCTGCGGGAGGTGAAAGGAAATAACTTATGGAGGACATACATGAGGTTTGCAACCACGCCTGGCGCCGCTATGTTTCAAAGGCCGATGGTGTATGTGCAGTTTGTCTCTCCTAATGATGAGCCTGGATGCAGTAGCGGCGCTCCAGAGGCACAGCTAGCCATCACAGGTGGCCCCAGCAGCGGCCGATCGGAGCCGATGGAACTTGAGCTTGTGCCCGACCCAGGCTATTTGAAAGAGCATGTGCCCCCATGTGTGGTTTTGGTAATTAATGACAATCCCTATGGACTAATGTTTGCATCGAGTTATATTTGTAGGACTTGTCCGTAGACAACGCTTGAGCCATTTGTTGGGTTCAAGGTTGTAAGAAGTTGAATATAAAGAAGATTATATGATGATCAAGGTGTTATTCAAGGAGTGATCCGAAGTTTGGTCATAAGGGAGTTGAGCCTATATAGAGTGTGAACTCTCATGTGCATTCTCAAGACATCATCATTATGAAAGAAGAAGATGAAGTGCAATGTTGATCAAGTCGAAGCGCAAGATCAAGATAGGCTTCTAGAAGATATCATTTGCTTGAAGCTCGGTTTCCATTTGGTGGTAATGGACATGTGAAGATATTTCTCTAGTGTCTCTCCCATAGTGAAGTATGGGGGAGCAATCCGCAATACTTCACCGAGCAAGCGCAATCAAGAAAGGTAGTCCAACTTGAGAAGATACGTGTCGCCTGCGCACTCCTGCCGCCACCGACGGGTGGTCCTTTTTGACAAATTTATTCAAGAGTGGTCCTTTTTGACAATTCATTGGTACAGCTGGTCTCTTTTGTCAAAAATTCCTACCACTTGGCGGTACCACGCCTAATCCTACCGCCATGGATGTAACCCATGTAAGCCACGTATAATGGTACCGCGGGAGTGTTTGGAGGTACCAAAATAGGTTAGATATGGCTAAAAATTTGAAACAAGTTCATATCAAGGTAAACTTTCATAAAAAGGTTAGATTTCTTAACATTGTCTTCAGGTCTCTAACATCCCAGGCTACATAACGGAGTAACCGACGAAAACATAGCAATGCACAGTTAGAGTGCATGTTTTGGCAAAATTCAATAGCTTGTATTCACACGGAAATCCTATCTCCGTCCGTCATTTTCACACAACCTACTCTACTAGCGCGATCAAAATTTCGTTCCAACAAATTTTGTCCCATCAGCCGCATCTGCATTGACGTTATAATATCTTCCGCATCAAGCCGGCAACGTTAGTCCGATAGGGATCTGACGGCCCTCCGCTTTCTCGGCCGCTGATGCTGGTCCTCGCCAGCCTCGCGACATCAATACCGCCCCCGAGTCCTTGCTCCAGAATGGTCGGAGGGCCTCCATGTCGGTGACGGGAATCAATCCCCAAATTTCTGTTCTTGCGCATCGGGTTCGATCACGCGAAGCGGCGTTCGGTGAATCACTCACTCGTGTCGCATTCAGACTGCTCATAGCGGGGAGTAATTTAAGTAGTAACATAAGATACATGTAATGCTAACTAGGCATTTTGATGACATAGCGTGTTATTTAATAAAGAGAAAGATGCTAGTGGTAACTAGCTATGTTAATGTAACATCACACTTTTTAAGGTAAAATAAGTCTATAAGCTAATTAATGTAGTTATGCATTATACTACCATTATGTTATTATGCACTATAGAGGTGGTAACATAGGCTAGTAACATATGTATGTTACTAGTCTAAGTTACTCCCCACTATGACCAGATCGGGGGCAAACCGCGTCTGCAGCCTCCCAGCGCTCTTCGCGCGCGCCACCGGGCGCCTCTTGGCCGCCAATGCCGGCACGGTCTTGTAGGCAGCAGCCGGGTCAAGCTTCTCCTCTGGCGGCGGGACGAACACGAGCGGCGACACGGATCCGGCGCGGCTCCGCCGTCCGCTGTTGGCCTTCTTGACAAGCGCCGAAGAGGCCCTGACGGCAAGCGCGGCGATGTCCTCCCGCCGGAGCCCGTTGAAAAGGGCGTCAGCGGGGAGCACAAAGTAGATCTGGCCAGGGCGGAGCTCCTCGGCGCCGCCCACGGCGGACACGCTGCCCACGGTGGACACGCCGCCCTCGAACCCCATCGCGTCGGCGTCGCACAGGAACCAGCTGGCTCCTTCGTCGACAGAGTCCTCGAGCACCCGCGCCGCAGTGGCCGGGGGTGCGGTGACCCAGCATACCACTGCATGTTGTAGTATGCAAGTCGTTGACATAAAACTTGCAGAACATCGCTCCGCAAGTATTACATCCCTCAGAGTGGTACAACCGAAACATAGCGGGGCCAAATACAAAAATTCACTTAATAATACAAACCAAAGTCATGCTGATAAGGAAATGCTCTCGTATGAGAACATCCCAGTGCTAAGTGTTATTACAACAAAACGATAAAAGATCCAAATAATTAAACAACTGAGGAACTCAACAGCTTATTTTATGACTATCGCTGCTCGGTTCCTCGCTCTCTAGTCTAAAACTACTAGTTAGGGTAATCTTCAATCTGACTCCTCGTCTGATGCGGCTCCGTTGCGGATGACGTAGTCTACGCCTTCAACTCCACGAGACAAATCAGGCTCCTCATAGAAGATATCCTTCTGGCTTCCGATGGCATTCAGCGTTGCTTCATCTAAGTCTTCGCAGTCTAGCAAGGGTTTAAGAGAGTGGGGTGAGTAATGAGCGTTACCTAGCTAGTTTCTTTAAAATGAAATTGTGGGATATGCACTAGCTATAGCCATAGACCCAAAAGAGTCATAGGCTAATGCAAGGTTTTCACAAAGGTTTCTTGAAAGATTGCTTTTACTTTTGAAAACTATGCCCGACAGCCAACACAGGGTATTAGTGCTGCACCTTTCCTACAACGTTCGCAGCTCCTTCCCGGAACAAGGAGTAACATGTCACATCTTTTTACACTCTGCAGAGGTGTGTCCTTCCAAAAGAGATCAAAGCCTTGCTGCACAACCGGGTGAATCTTTCCCGTTCACACTTCCTTGGTGTGGGGCCCAGTCATTGATCCAAGCCATTCACTGCCTTCTCCGCACAATGCATGCCCACCCCAACTCTTCCAAGAGGGTCAAACCCCGATATTCACCCCTCACGATGAAGTACCCAGGGGCCTCTTGCAGACCATCCTAGACACCAGTACCGTGGGCACTAAGGGGTCCCACCCATATGCACATATTCTCGCAAGATATACGACGTACGGTAGCTGAAATGCCCGTTGACATGCGAACAAGAGAAGACACAGATGACTTCCCCGTCCCATTCCAAGTCTTCTGGACGACACGGTTTTTATGGCGCAAGAATAACTGCGGCATTGGTTATTAGCTCATAGGGTTAACTTTCCCGTGCAAGTGGAACCTCCACCACCACAATCTTACCATGGTTCCACCTGCCAGCCTTCCTAGGTTATCACCACTCGGGTCGATAACCAGCTAGTCATATTATTAAGAAAATAGGTTTTTGAGCCTTTTTTATAAGTTAGGGTTATAAGTCAGCACTTTGCAAATAGTGACCAAATCAGTGCAAGCAAGATATATGAGCAAGATAAACTTGCCTTGTAACTGAAAAGTAGTAGAGTCGGATGCTTTGTGGTGCTCCTGGTCTCCTTGTTCTATAAAACACCATCATTGTCCGGTAAGGACAATGTTTAAAGAAGCAAATGCATGCTATGATGCAATGATATGCAATGCATAATGGTTTAGATAATTTTATTTACCTATTGGTGTGTTTTACCCAAGACTTTGCATGTTTAGTGTGTTTTATTCCAGACTTGGTCTTATTTGTGTGTTTTACCCAGAATTTGGTAATATTTGTGTGTTTTACCCAAGACTTGGTAATTAAAGAACTCAACTTAAGTATCATAGCAATTTGAAATCATAAAGTAATAATGGAAATTTATTTGTAACAATAAAGGTTAATTTAATATTGAAAAGACTTAATTTTTATTTTTAATTATTATTATTAAGAATTAGGATTTTTGAAAATGGAAATTAAAGAATATCAAAGTTTGAATTCATTTTGAAAAGTAAATAAGAAATATATTTTTAATCAAGTAGCAATTCTTTTCTGAAAAGGAAATTTAATTCAGGAAGTTTAAATCAAACAATTTTGATTTAGTTTAGAATTTGAATTATTTTGAAAACAGAATTTGAAGTTTTAAATTTGAATTCAATTTAAAATTGGGCCTTGGCCCATTGGCCAGCCCAGCCCATCTGGCTGGGTCTAACCCAACCGAACGGGTACTGGGTCGGTCAAACCGACCCAGTCAGACCCCTCGCTCACCCCTCTCTCCACCCCGAGCTCCTCCTGCGACCCCGGTCGCCGCCGCCGCCTGAGGATTCCGGCCCTGCCCGGTAGTTTCCATCGTCGTCCTTTGAAGCAAACAACCACCTCCAAGCCGCCTGCCTCCCCACCAAAAGTATTTGGAATCCCTCGCTTGTGCGAGGGGATCCCCTACTCTACCCGACTAGGGTTCCGGCACTTGGCCGAGCTTGAGCCTCGCACGGTAGCACTGGCTCGCTCCGGTGTGGTGAGCTGCCGTGATGCTGCTGGTGGCCGAGCAGGTGCGGGTCGAAGCAGCCCAGGTGAGGTTGCTCCCCGTGCCGTCGTTGCTGCCGCCGGTGAAGTCTTCCCCAGGCCGCGCCTGGTTGGCCGCGCGAGCACTGCCTCGCCATGCCAGCCAGGTAAACACCTGGGCGATTGGTGAGCAATTCCTTCTTCCCCTCTGCTACCTTCTACTCCTCCATGGTCGTAGTCACTTGCCATACTAGCCATGACTTGTTGCGCCAAGCTCACTGGGCAAGCTCTGTGGTGTGGTTAGTTTATAGCTTGCTTGCTGGTTGATTCAATTATCTGCTATGGATGCTTCTATCAAGCTGTGTTTCAGCTATGCCTGAATCCCTCTGTCAGTACAGCTTACTAACAGAGATGTTAGTCTATACCTGATGTGTTGTAGAGTTCAGTGATGAACTGCTGTTATTGCGCATGATTCCTAGCTGGTTTGCTTAGGAAAGTGATTTGATACAAAATCTTCTTGATAGGATTTGTGTACAGGGAAAACTAGATTCTACTGTCTATTATCTCAACCTGTGATGCTTTGGTAACAGAGATACCTATGTGTGCAACTGAACATCTTGGTTCAGTAAAATTGCTATTTTGCTGTAGATGATTCCTAGCTGACTAGCTCATGAAGATGATCTAAATTTCTAGTTACTGTGAAAACTAGATTGATGGTGTGGAGTTGTGTTGAGGTGCATGTCCACTTTGGACATGTGCCCAGCAACTCCTTTTCTGCTGCTGAAGTATATTGGTGAAACTTGCCCCTTTTTTTCAAATTGCCTATGATGCTGGTCTGAGGCTTAGGGTTTGTAGTGAGGTGCAAATAAAATGTTTTTGTGCCCATTATCAGGACTTAATGCTGGAATCTTGCAGTGGCTGTGTGCCTGAGGTGCATGTCCATGTTGGACATGTGCCCAGCACAGCTCTGCCAGGTGATGGCTATTTGTTTGTGATGAAAATTTCAGACTTGCAGTGAAGTTTTTTAACTGAGGCTAGATTTGATTTGGTTCAGATGCCTATCTTAAATAAACTCCCCAGTGATGATTTTGGAAGGCACCTCCTTGCAAAACTGAGGGAAATCTATTCCCCAACCAACCATGCATGCAAATCACAAGTCAGCAAGATTTGCTGATATTAATTGCAAGAAAATCAACCTGTTGGTTGAAGATGGTTGAAGTGTGTGGTAGGTGATTTGCTGTTGATTGTTGGTGCAGTGGTGGCTGCTCTTGGTGATCTGCCCTTCTCCTCCTTGGTTAGTTCCTAGATACTTGCCCTTCTCCTCCTGGGCGGCTCCTGGCTGCTTGCCCTTCTCCTCCTTGATCAGATGCTTGAACTTCAGGCTTCCATCACCTTGGTTTTGCTGGTGGTGTGTTGGTATGGGTGAGAGAACATGGCATTCTCCTGGTGGTCTTGTGAAAGTTTGCTGCTGTGGTGTGAAGAATTGTGATTTGTGTGGTGAAGCTTGTGTGCTGGTGATGTGAGCCGTGAGGCTTTGCCCTCCCCTTCTTTGGTTGTGCTACTGGCTGATAGCCTGTGTCGACAACACAGAGGTGCATACAGTGACTGAGCTGCTGACTTGTGGGTCCCTCTGGTTGAGTTCCCCACTGATTGGATGCTTGCCCTCAAAGGATCAGCTTCGGCTGTGATGTTATCTTCTGAATGTTTCTACCTTTGACTTAGCAAAGTGAGATATTTGTATAGCTAAACCTTTCTGGCTGTTTTATCTATATTCTTTTAGTTGATAAATGGATAGTAATCCAATTGTCAGACAACTCAATGATGAGCCGGCAAGTTATTTTGCCATGATCTGAGAGTAATCACCCCTGACAATTAACTTTTATTTTTTTTCTATTTGCTTAATTTTTTTGCAGGTTAAACAGTGAAATCACTTGGACGGTGAAGAACTTCAAGACTTAGTTTAGGAATAGTTTACCTTTTCATAATTTTTAATTTGTAATCTTTTTCTTTTTTATTTAAGGATAATGTAAAGACATTGTATTATTGTATTCAATTAATAAAATATGATTTCAGTTTATTTCATATTCTTTTACAAGTTTTATTTCCAACTCAATTAAGTTGAGTTGATTATCTATTATTGTTTATTGTATTATTAATTCTATAATTGTAATTATTCAATATCATCACTAAGGCCATAGCAATCCAGATAACATCTACCTCATCATGTTATCGAGATAGAGACTTTGCTCACTCCAGTTTTAGAATTTGCGAAAAATTTATCCAGATTTTAGGATGCATGAATGCACATAGATCCTCTATCTACCCTTCGATATTCCTAACGCTGGGACATTACAGGGGGCGTGTACTCCCGCAGCTCCCCTGTGGGAAGGAGCACCATGGCCGTGGATGCGACCACACCATCGGCCTGCACCGCCGCCATAGTTGCCCCGTTGCTAGACATGTGATGCGTGGTGAATGACCAGCCCGTTGGGAACCCCAAGAGGAAGGTGTGATGAGTATAGTAGCTGTTTTTCCCTCAGTTAAGAAACCAAGGTTTATCGTTCTTGGAGAGGAGAGACAAATGACTGAAGGTGACGCTTGCTAGCTTACGATAGCTTCGGACAATTTATATATGGCGCCTCGTCCAAGCTTTGCTTGCTAGCTGCAACGCGGAACCTGCACACACACAACCAAGTACTTTGCTCCCAACTTGCGATGAGGTTGTCAATCTCACCGGTTTGCTTGAAACAAAGGTTATGAGTGTATCGAGTGCAAAACAGTAGAGTATGCGAATAATGTAAACAGTGCGAGTAAAGTAAACAGGTGATAACAATATGATGGAAATAGGACCGGGATCCACAGTTCACTAGTGGTGTCTCTCCATAGATAAATAACACATGCTGGGTAAACAAATTACAGTTGGGCAATTGATAGAATAAAGATAAACGTGATATGTCAAGAAGATCACTATGAGATTTACTCTGGGCATTACAACGAAATACATAGACCGCCATCCAACTGCATCTATGACTAATAATCCACTCCCGGGGATATCAATCCGAACACCCCATGAGTATTAAGTTGCGAACAACAGATAATTGCATTAAGCAAAGTGTGTAATGTAAACAAAGCATATGCCCTTGCGCATATGAATGTTGTTTTCTCCCTAGTAGCAACAACACATCTACAACCTTAGAGGTTTCTGTCACTCCCCCAGGTTAAATAGAGGCATGAACCCACTATCGAGCATAAATACCCCCTCTTGGAGTGACTAGCAACTACTCGGCCAAGATAGCTACTAACAACGGAGAGCATGCAAGATCATAAACAACATAGAGATAACAAAAGATAATATTCAGTACAGCAACTCAATCATAAACACCAATATTCATCGGATCCCAACAAACCAAACATGTAGAATTACATAACGGTGATCTCAATCATGTAGGGCAGCTCATGAGATCTAAACATGAAGCACATGGTGGATAAGACAACCATCTAGCTACTGCTATGGACCCATAGTCCAAGGTAGACTACTCACTCATCGCTCCGGAGGCAAGCATGGCGATGAAGAAGACCTCCGGTGGCGATTCCCCTCTCCGGCAGGGTGCCGGGAAGAGCTTCTGGACCCTCCCGATCTTCGGGTCGACGGCGGCGGCGGATCGCAATGTGTTCTGGAAAAGTGATCGGGTACTTAGGTTTTTTCCGTCGGGGGGTCTTTATAGGCGAAGGGGCGATGTCAGAGGAGGAGCCAGGCGCCCTCACGCGGGGCCCGCGTGGCCAGGGGCCTGGCCGCGCCACCCCTGCGTGTGGGGCCCTGGTGGCCCCCCTCCTACTCTCCTTCGGATCTCTGGAAGCTTCCGGGTAAAATAAGACTTCAGGAACTTGTTTCGTCCAATTCCGAGAATATTTCCTGTGTATCACTTCTGAAACACAAAAACAACAGAAAACAGGAAACTGGCACTGTGGCAACTCGTTAATAGGTTAGTTCCGGAAAATGCATAAAAGTGCCACTAAGTGTAACGAAACAATAGGCAAATGGTGTAAAAACAAGCATGGAGAATCAAAAATTATAGATACGTTGGAGACGTATCAAGCATCCCCAAGCTTAACTCATGCTCGTCCTCGAGTAGGTAAGTGATAACAAAAGAATAATTTTTGAGGTGACATGCACCTACACAATCTTGATCATATATGTAAGCATTTGTGAGCTGGGATCATAAGAACTTAAAACATGGGCATGAAAATATAATCTTGACAATAAGAAACTTAGCAACCATGTTGTAAACATGCAAATGAACACAAACAAAAGATCATGATAATGAAACAATGAAAGTCAAACGTGTGTTCAAATCATAAGGAAAAACATACAAATGGTTTTCAGCTTGTCCTTCAAAGAGAGCAAAACATAGATGCATAGGACACCTTCAAGTTTAAGAGGGCGACTAGATACAAATAATTTAAGAACAAGTGAAACCAACAATATGAATCAATCAATGAACTTTGGGACAATGCATATCACACTAAGAATGACAACTATGCTCTCTTAATGGTGCATAAAGATAGAAGGTGGTAACTCAACATAAAAGTAGAAGAAAGGCCCTTCGCAGAGGGAAGCAGTGATTGCAAGTTTTATAACCTTCAAAAATTATGGTACTTACCGGCTTTGAGCTCTCATTGCCCCCATCATAAGCATCTTGAATGGTTAAAGTTAATGCGAGAACAATTATGATGCATATGCTTGACAAATCATAAGTTGAAAACCTCGTGCCCCGTGAATATGAGTACCCAAACCTCATGCTACTTTACTTAGAGTCCCAAGCAAGGCTCTTGTCATTGTAAGTATATGCATATCATTGAGAACCGCCAATGGGGTACCTCCGTTCCCGATGACATGGAACAAGCCCACACCAAAATGACAGGACAAGCAGACAATGAACACCTCGACATCTCTTTTATTTGCCATTTGTTTAGCTTTTTATTGTGAGATGCGTCGTCGTATATTCACCATGGGTATGCTGCAAATTTCCACCATGAATTATGCATGGCTTAGATTGGCAGCCCGGTGTTTCCCTAACACATATACAAACTCCATGATCCCCACAAGATTCCCAATTCATTTCACACCGCGGGCATCCATAAACAAAAGATCACGATATCAACTCAAATAAGAAGTGCAATGTTGAAAGCTTGCCCATGACAGCATGGCTGGGCTAGAATCCAACTTACAACTTGCAAACATAACAACTCAACATAAGAGACCACAATGTCAAATTTTTAAGAACAGGAAAAAGTAAAGTGTGCCTTCCGGTTCGTGATAGCTTTACTGACCGAATTTCGCATAACACTGGTAAGAGTTTAATTTGAAGAGAAAATAAAAGCAAGTCAAATTTACTTGGAATAGCAAATTTCCAGTAGGTATGTATGGTGGACACTTTGGAAAACTTTGGCTTTTAGGAGTTGGATGCACGAGTAGAGCTCATACTCAGTACAAGGCGAGGGCTAGCAAAAGACTGGGAGCGACCAACTAAGAGAGCAATAATGGTCATAATCTTGCAAAGCGACAAAGCGACATTAAAAGAAGCATAAGATGGCATCAAAAGTCAAAAACTAAATGATCATAGAGGCTATTGGCGACTTTGTAAGAGTCTAACATGTGTGAGCATGCGCCAAGTCAACCCAAATAAAGCATCAAGGAGAAAACCAAAATAATGCTTCCATACAATAAAAACAACGCATGATTTTTTCAAAGGCTCATTAAGCAATCTCAGTTATTTGAGACAAGTCATGCTATAGCAAAAACCACTAAGCATACTATCAAAAAGACATCAAGCATGACATGAAAAAGCCTAAGCCGCAGTCTACACAAGCTCCTTCTTGTACCACTATTTTGCACAAAGCTTTTTCTCTTTTCCAACACCATTTGAAAATTTTAAAGACACCTCTTTTGATGAAAACCAATAAAGATCAGAGGCAAAAATACACCTTGATGAAAAGATATGACAAGGTCTGAACGCAAATCAAGGCGAAAACGAAAACCAAAAGCAGTAGCAGAAAAAGAAGAACACTTGGTTTTTAATAAGAGTGAAAACTAGAGCGTTCTTTGCAAATGAAAACGAGTACATCTCCTCCAAAGGAAATTTGTTGGGGTCCAACCATTTATTGCAGCAAACAAACAAACTAAACCAACTAAGAAAACTAAAACAACTGACGCTCCAAGAAAAACACATAGTGCATGAAGCAATAAAAATATAGTGTTTTGAAAGGTGACCTGATTTTTGCCGATGAAGAAGGGGTGCCTCGGGGGCATCCCCAAGCTTTGACGCTTGTAATTCTTGGATATTTCTTGGGGTGATGCATGGGCATCCCCAAGCTTGAGCTTTTGTCCATTCCTCAACTCATCTCATCATTCTCCAATCCCTACACTTGAAAACTTCCTTCATACAAAACTAAACACAATTCTATTAGCAACATTAGTGCAAGCATAACATATAATCAACCTCTTTTTGCTTCAGGTTTCAACTCAAAACCACCACATATATAGTAAATACTACTGTAGCAACCTCCCCAAAAGTTCCGTGATCAAAAGAACTCAAAAGAAAGCGATAAAGTGGCAAACACAAATATTGGCAGAAATCTGTCAAAACTGAACAGCTGACAAAGGTCGAATTTTTGAGGGATTTTCTGTCGCTCAAATCAAAAAGTGTTCAACTAACAAAAGTTTGGATATAACCTGGGTCATATGTACAAGAAATCGCAGGTCCAAAAGATAAACAGAGAATTTATACGAATTTTTACGGTGCAGCACCGAAAACAGTTTCAGGACAGCAACATCCCCAAATCTTTACCTCACTCGAATTAGAGGCTTCTCTTGGCACAAAAACGAAATAAACAAGATAAGGAGCGGTCATTACAGTAGTAATGACTTCCAAGACTCAAATAAAAGAAAACGTACTGAAAAGAAAACATTGGGTTATCTCCCAAGAGTGCTTTTCTTTAACGCCTTTGAGCTAGGCGCAGAAAATTGCGAATCAAGTAATATCAATAGATGAAGTGCTAGTTACCTCAGTAGGCTCTTTGAAGGTTCCCGAAGATGATTCAACCTGAAAGTCACCCTTAGTGGAACTAAGAGTCTTACCAATTTTAAGAACATGTTGAGATTTAAGTGCAGAAACCTTGGGAACATACATAAATTTTTGCTCTTTTCCAACAAACACTTTCTCTTTCTTAAATTTAAGAGAAGAGAAGATTAAGCTAAGAGTTTCCATAGACTCCTCTAGTTTACCAATCCTCAAGTTTTGATTGTCATGAGTAGTGCTAGCCTCTAAAACGGTAATTCTCTTACCAATGTTTTCTACTAATTCACTAATGCGGCTAGCATTTTCTAGGATACTTGGCAAACTTTTCTCTAAAGAGCTGAGCTTTTCTACCACCTCCTCCAAGGTGGTCTCGGTTTTAGCAACATGAATAGGTGGTATTCCCACTAAACTTTCAATTATAGTGCATGCTTCTCCAGCGGGAGTACCCAGAAAATTACCTCCTGTGAGAGTATCAAGAACATACCTATTCCAACTAGATATGCCAACTTAAAAATTCCTAAGGAGGATCGTGGTAGAGTGCTTTTTGGTACACCTATGATGAGCATTGTTAATATGATACCAAGCATCCTTTAAACTTTCCCCTCCTTGTTGCTTAAAACTACGAACTTCTACTTCAGGATTACTCATTTTAACAAAACTAAAAGCAGATAAGTAAAACAACTACCAAGGATTCTAATTTTTTTGGGTTTTTGATATAAAACGATGCAGGTAAAATAAATAAAGTAAAGCAAAACAATAAAACAAAGTAAAGGATGTGTGTGCGAAAAACTCCCCTCGCAGAAGTCTTCTACTTCCTCCCCGGCAACGGCGCCAGAAAAACAGCTTGATGCGTGGTGAATGACCAGCCCGTTGGGAACCCCAAGAGGAAGGTGTGATGAGTATAGCAGCTGGTTTTCCCTCAGTTAAGAAACCAAGGTTTATCGTTTTTGGAGAGGAGAGACAAACGACTGAAGGTGATGCTTGCTAGCTTGCGACAGCTTCGGACAATTTATATATGGTGCCTCGTCCAAGCTTTGCTTGCTAGCTGCAACACGGAACCTGCACACACACAACCAAGTACTTTGCTCCCAACTTGCGATGAGGTTGTCAATCTCACCGGTTTGCTTGAAACAAAGGTTATGAGTGTATCGAGTGGAAAACAGTAGAGTATGCGAATAAAGTAAACAGTGCGAGTAAAGTAAACATGTGATAACAATATGATGGAAATAGGACCGGGATCCACAGTTCACTAGTGGTGTCTCTCCATAGATAAATAACACATGCTGGGTAAACAAATTACAGTTGGGCAATTGATAGAATAAAGATAAACGTGATATGTCAAGAAGATCACTATGAGATTTACTCTGGGCATTACAACAAAATACATAGACCACCATCCAACTGCATCTATGACTAATAATCCACTCCCGGGGATATCAATCCGAACACCCCATGAGTATTAAGTTGCGAACAACAGATAATTGCATTAAGCAAAGTGTGTAATGTAAACAAAGCATATGCCCTTGAGCATATGAATGTTGTTTTCTCCCTAGTAGCAACATCACATCTACAACCTTAGAGGTTTCTGTCACTCCCCCAGGTTAAATAGAGGCATGAACCCACTATCGAGCATAAATACCCCCTCTTGGAGTGACTAGCAACTACTCGGCCAAGATAGCTACTAACAACGGAGAGCATGCAAGATCATAAACAACATAGAGATAACAAAAGATAATATTCAGTACAGCAACTCAATCATAAACACCAATATTCATCGGATCCCAACAAACCAAACATGTAGAATTACATAACGGTGATCTCAATCATGTAGGGCAGCTCATGAGATCTAAACATGAAGCACATGGTGGAGAAGACAACCATCTAGCTACTGCTATGGACCCATAGTCCTAGGTAGACTACTCACTCATCGCTCCGGAGGCAAGCATGACGATGAAGAAGACCTCCGGTGGCGATTCCCCTCTCCGGCAGGGTGCCGGGAAGAGCTTCTGGACCCTCCCGATCTTCGGGTCGACGGCAGCGGCGGATCGCGATGTGTTCTGGAAAAGTGATCGGGTACTTAGGTTTTTTCCGTCGGGGGGTCTTTATAGGCGAAGGGGCGATGTCAGAGGAGGAGCCAGGCGCCCTCACGCGGGGCCCGCGCGGCCAGGGGCCTGGCCGCGCCACCCCTGCGTGTGGGGCCCTGGTGGCCCCCCTCCTACTCTCCTTCGGATCTCTGGAAGCTTCCGGGTAAAATAAGACTTCAGGAACTTGTTTCGTCCAATTCCGAGAATATTTCCTGTGTATCACTTCTGAAACACAAAACAACAGAAAACAGGAAACTGGCACTGTGGCAACTCGTTAATAGGTTAGTTCCGGAAAATGCATAAAAGTGCCACTAAGTGTAATGAAACAATAGGCAAATGGTGTAAAAACAAGCATGGAGCATCAAAAATTATAGATACGTTGGAGACGTATCAACATGCAGAGCCCCATTGTCTTCGGTCTGCTGGCGCTGCTGCGAGCTAGCGTGGTGGTGTTTGTTTAGTGAACCTGTGGTGGTAGACGAGGTAGTGAGGGAGATAGTGATGGAGGTGAATGTGTGGGAGGCCGATTCTATATAGGAGGACGCTGGGAGCGTGACGGGTTGGCGTTTGGGTGGGTCCAGGACAGCCTGCGTGGACTCAATCGTGATATTTTTACTCTCACTAGTAGAAAAAAGGGCTTCCATTCGCCCCCATTAGTCCCCAACATGTTTGGTCCGTGGCTAAAGGGTCCATCAGTCCCGGTTCGTTTGAAAATGTGGGCCAGGGGGCATTAGTCCCGGTTCAAATGGGCCCTTCGGTCCCAGTTTCAGCCACCAACCGGGACTAATGCCTTTGGGCCTTTAGTCCCAGCTCGTGGCGCAAACCGGGACTATAGGGCACCCTTTAGTCCCGGTTTGCTCCACGAGCCGGGACTAAAGGGCAGTTCAAATGAACTGCCGCTCTCCCACGCGCGCCAGTTACGCATGCATGGTCGCCGATCGCTTTGGGAAATCGCTGTGGCCATTAACCACTTCGGTAATTGAACGACGACGCATCAGGACCTCATCGCCGGCGGGCTAATTACACCGCCGGCCAGCCTCTTCTTCTTCCCTCTCTCTAGTATATAAGGATATGTATCTATAAGCAATTCTTCATCCTCTCCTAATCTCCTCCAAAATGCCATAGCCTCCTCAAAAACACCATAGCCATCACCGGCGGCGAGCTCTCTCTCTCCCTCTCATTTCAATGGAGCCAGCGACGCGGGTGCATAATCTCACCACCGAAGGGATGGAATTCACTATCACAGAAACCGTCCGTGCATCAACGGTGGAGAAGTGGCTCCACGCTGTCAATCAGCGGTTCCTCGACGCCGCACTGGTCAAATGTGTGGGCTTGGACTGCGAGTTCACCACCCCTCGCGATAAGCCTCATCAGCGTGCCGCCCTCCTTCAACTCTCGGTAGCGTCCGAGGTTTTGCTCTTCCAAATATGTCGGGTCGATCATGTGCCGTAGCTGCTCAGGGATTTCTTGGGGGACCCCACCATTAGATTCTGTGGCGCAGCTATCGGCAATGACGTGCGCATGCTGCAACCATACGGAATTCAAATTTCATCGGTGCACGACCTCCAAGTGATTATACCGAACCCCACCACGAAACCAATTCCGAGTCTATATGATCTGTCCAATGCTACTATTGGGACAAAGCTTGAGAAGAAGAAGATCAAGAAGAACAAGAAGAAGGGCGACGAGGAAGAAGAAGAAGAAGAAGAACTTATATATGGTTGGGCCAAAGTTCCATTAAGCGACAAGCAAGTGTTGTATGCCGCTCTAGACGCTCGCTTGAGCTTTGAGATTGCTAGCAATTTTTGGAACCTAGAAGGCTACTAGCTAGATGTGTGTGTGGTGTGGTGTGCGAGTGCATATATATATGAAAAAATGTACCGCCTCTTGTTTGGTTAACAAGTCTATTATATTGCTACTATTTTGGATTTTTCAAGTTTTTTGGCCTTTTTTGAATATTTTAATTATTAAAAATTAATAATTAAATTATGTATAAAAATTATTTGGAATTCATTCATGCTTATTATTACTTAATCATTGTTTCTTAATTTGTGAATTTATTTGGAATTTAAAAAAGTAATATTATATGTTTCCAAAGTGTATAGGTTAATAGAATTGGTAGCATACCAATATCAAGAAGTCGCGAGCACAGTCTTGGAAGCTACTATGGAAGGAATAGAGAAGTTAAGCGTGCTAAGGATGGAGCAGTGTGATGATGGGTGACCGATCGGGAAGTGAGGACCACATGTACTTGTAATTTGACATGACAATGGAGTGAGGACCACAATCTTGGAAGCTAGTAGGAAAGGAATAGAGATGATTAGATAATAGAGAAATAAAGAAAAATAGAGAAATAAAGAAAATACAGAAATTCCGAAATAGAAAATACAAATTTTATTCCAAGTGGACCTTTAGTCCTGATTCCGAGTTACGAACCGGGACTAAAGGTCCTCCAGCCGCAGCACATGCCCCAGGCCACGTGGAGGACCATTGGTCCCGGTTCGTAAACAATCAGGACTAAAGGCTGAAGCCTTTAATCCCGCTTTGTTAGTCCCGGTTGCTACAACCGGGACTAATGGGCGTTACAAACCAGGACAAATGGCCTTTTTTCCACCGGTGTCTATTCCTATCTTTGTATTTCGGTTTTTTGTTCTTACTGCTGTTACCTGGTCTAGGAGTGGGCGCTGCGTGTACGTACAGACTCGTCATAGGGACAGTGAGATTTAGGTGTGTCGTGTAATCACGGTAGTTACCATTTTGGATTTATGGAAAATACTACTACTGTAAATTAAATATTACTCACACTCCTCTCTACCAAATTATGGTCTTGCAGCTCGTAGTCCCGTGAAAAGAAATCACTGCATGCTTACTGTAAATTTTGCACACCATATTGAGTGTGGCTTAACCTATAGGAAAACAAGTGAGGCGGAGGAGTTATCGGTGAAATCAGTTGTTGGATGCAGATGTGTTATCGAGTGATAATGGAAATCACTACTCGTTAGTTTTCACTAAAAATTTATTGATTTCGCTAGACATCGGAATAATCATCTTTAACTTGAAATTTTAGTCATTTCAGCAACATACATTCATCCAAAAAAATATCCATAACATTTTTCAAAATTTTGAATAGATCTTTATGAAAATGTCGGTAGGGAAAGCCCATACATCTTTTTTTAATAATAAAAATAACCTAGAGTTCATTTTTCAAAAATTTGAATAGATTTTCTTTAAGGAAATGTGGTAGAGAAAGCCCATACATCTTTTTTAATAATAAAAATAACCTAAATTTACGTACCTGAGGACTTGAACCTGGATTGTTGTTTTTTACATTCACTTTTCTAACTAAGTGAGCCTAGCTAACTTTTAATTTTTTTAAATATTTTAATAAATCTTGAGGGAATTTTTCTCTCTCTTTGGCCAAAAAAAATAAAATCATTGAAACTCAGTGATTTCGGCAGGTGCCGATATATTTCCAAAACTAAAATTTGAAACCATACCTGATTTAGCGAAGGTACGGTCCAGAGTGGTATAAAAATCTCACTTGTAACGCATCTCCTAGTGCGATGAACGCACTAGCGCGGAAATAGTACTACTAGGCTACAAGTTGACTAATGTGATAATTCTACATTGATAGGCAGGGCGAAATGTCATCGCTGCATATCTTTTGGGAACATACACATATAGCGACATCGTAGCTTAGTATCTTTTTCATGATGAAATGGTACTCCCTTCAACCCATATTACTTTTCTCTAATACGGATATATCTACCGCTAAAATGTGTCTAGATACATCTATATTAACGAAGAGTATTATAGGTTGGAGGGAGTACGGAGACAGGAAAAGCGAGAAGGGCGGGCGTATTCCGTGTCGCTAGCCCAAAGTCAAAAGCGATCAGGATCAAACGGTTTTTGCAGAAACTCGTGTGCGTTTTAGCTAGTGCTACTGTAGGTCTGTAGTAGTACTACGTGCCTAGTGGTTTGTTTCCTCGGGGCGGCAACACGGCGAAAATTGGTATAGCTTGCGGGTACACCTGATCAAAACGCTTCGCAACGCCCCCGTGTCGCCAGCGCCGCCACTCCCTGTGAGCTCGCCCTCACCGCCACCTCCTTCAGCCTCCATCCTACATCCTTTTCCTCACCTTTCTCTTCAATCGCTCCGAATCGAGCTCCTACTCTGTGCTTCATGGTGGCGCCGAAGGTCATGGTTGGTCCTTTATAGTGTTGTCTCCTTCACTTGAGACCGCGAGTTGGGTCGCCCTCTCGATGGCCTAGATGTGAAGACGGCGGCATGCCACTGGAGACCTAGTAACTAGTCAGTCCGTGGCCAGATTTCACCGGGGGGGTCGGTCTCCTGCCATGAACCTTGACCTCCGAGCTGCGTTCTAGGTCTAGGCCTTTCCGGTCCGCATGGATCTGGGACGGTTGGTTACGGGGTGCAGGTGCCGGAGGTGCGTCCATGCGGCAGCGGGGGTGGTCAGCCGCGTGCGTGTGGCTCGTTCTTCTGAGGAAGACGGGTTTGGTTGGCTCCTAGATTCTTGAGCGACAGCTCCTTATGGTGGACACGATGGCACCTGGCAGCGGGTGCCGGGTGCTGGTTGGCAGTCTCGGCTGTGTGGGCAGCGGGATGGTCTATGTGGGAGGCATTCGTGGTGTTTGAGTTTGGTGCTCCTGCCCATATCTTGGCGTCACCTACCCTCTATGGCTAGGGATTCTAGGGACAGCCATCGGTATTCGGGCGAAAGCCTTCCCCGATGTGGTTGCCGGTGACATCGACGATCTCGAGCGTCGCTTCCCTCCTTGGAGGCGTCATTGTCAATCTAGCCCCTCCACCATTGGCTTTGGGTGATAACACACATTTGGTTTGTCGGTCGAGGCAGCGGCGGCGCCTTGGCGTCGCTCCCTTCTTGAAGGCGTTGCCTTGGTAGCTTTTGGTCCTTTTCAGCTAGTCGTCGTGGGTGTGGTGCTTGGGCGGCGACAGTGCGGCTTTCGGAGTGGCAGTCTCCCCCGCTGCGGGTGTGCTTAGATTCTCATATTCTTGGATGGTCTTGCTTCATTTGCATCTTGAGCTCTAGGGTGAGTACGCCATTGTTTGTCGGTACGACGCCCTCGATCCTGGGCGAGAGGGCACGTGCCCTCTTGGCGATGGACGCAATACATTGTGAAACAGTATGTCTATGCTCGATGGTGATGAAGGCCATCCTCCGATGGTGTGGTGTCTTCCTCCTCCACTCTACCTCGATCAGCGAATATTTCGGTGGATGAAGATCCAAGCATTTGCAGGCTGTGTTTTGTGTTGTACTCTAGTGTATGCCTGTTTTGTGGACGAGCTTTTTTGATGTTTTCCTCAGCACCTTGCTTTGTTTATACTTTCATTATTTGCCTTAACTGGATTTATTAATTTAAAGCTAGACGTAATGCCTTATGTTAAAAATAAAAATGGGTACACAAGAGTTCTATTGATGGTGTCAAATATGGTGAGAAAGCAATTTCATTTTCCTATAAATTCTATTTTTAACTATGGCATTGTGTTCTCGTAGTACTATTTTGTTCTGTTTTACATGAAAAAAATACTCAGAAGTAATTCTATAACTCGGGACAAAGCCATATACTGTCTATGGGAACACCGTCATTATTCAAGTCGATCTGTATCGGCTAACATGGTCGCATATATGAAATTGACAGACAGATGGTGTGTGTCTGGGTGTATACCAGGCTACCAGCAGAGGAACGACGTGTCACGAGTTGAGTCACATGACCATCATCACTCATCAGTGGTGGTATATTATAAGCTCAACCAACATCAGTAGCTGTGAAATACTGTACTAGTATATGCAGCAGTACTTCCAGGCTAGCTGCAGGTGTCTGAGAACATTCAGGAGCTAGATACTCCCTCCGTTTAGAAATATAAGATGTTTTAGTTTTGTGAAAATAGTGTATTTAGACATCTTTTAGTGTATAGATTCGCTCGAATCTATACACTAAAATATGTCTAGATACACTCACTTTACAAAGCTAAAACATCTTATATTTCGGAGGGAGTAGAATGGAAAACATGTGCCGATAACATCTTATATCTACTAATTGGAGGCACCATACGAAGCACCACGTTAATCCTAGAAGATGAGAGTTTTCAACCCTCCGATTAATGTACAACGTGTCCGCATCCATCAGATGAATCCAAGAGACACGCCCACGTTTGAGTTGTTATCTCCTTGGTCTCCTCAATAGTAGTATACTCCCTTTATCCTCATGTCCCCAAACCGCCGCCATGGATGTCTCTTGGTGCCATCGACATGTCTCAGCTGTTTTCGCTGAATCTGGTGTACTCCTCTCCTTCTAAATCAATCGATCCTCGCGCATAGCGACTGGGACGACGCGCGTGACGGAGCCATCACTGGTGCACTGGCCCGTGACCCTTAGCTGCGGCTATGTGCACGGCGACCGATGGGCACGGCTGCATCCATCATCGGCGATTCAACATGTGGTTCAACCAGCTACAACTGTTGTAGAGGTAGAAGACCAATGGACGAGGAGGTTAGGCTACATCTCTTAAGCGATCTGCAACTACCCGATCTGGCCGTGACAATTTCGATCCGAGAGCCGTCCTCCAATCTCCCACTACCTGTGTGCACAGCTGCCCGCCAGCGACAGCTGAAGATTGGCGCACAGCCGGCTGATGCCAAGATCGCGGCATCGCATAGCCAATAGGTGCATGCAGCGGCACTTCGAGCGCCGGCAAGGAGCAGAGGTAATTGGCCATCCAAATACTATCAACTTCATATATTTAATTGCCCATCTAATCAGGTGTTACTGATTTCATGTCGTGTAAATTTCCCTAGCATGGTATGTTCTATTGATATATAATTGAACACCCCTCAAGTGCTCTTGATTTTCTTGCAGTGAAGTATTGTTTTCCCCACGCCTAAGCATATGGATGCACATTTTCTAAAGACTGGACCGGTGGACTGTAGTCATCAGATTTAACGGTGTACATAGTCTCTTCCTTGATTACTCTTTGAATTTCTACTGCATGCAACTTTTGCTGAGCTGGTCTCAGAGAAGTAATCAGGTTTAGTGGGAGCAATACTGCATATAAAATGATGGTAATAGGATTGGCTGATACTGAGCTAAGAAGGGAGAAGTTGGGTTAGATCAGCTAGCCTGTTGCCATTCAAATTGATCTGATCCTTCCAATGCGAAAACAGGGTAATGCACACTCTCTAGAAGAACCGGCGACGGGTTTGTGCTGCAGTCCTGCCATGACGCCCAGTGCAAATAAACTCCGTGACTACTTCCCGTTGCCTGCCAGTACAACGCCAAGTAACATATATCTTCACTCAGTCGTACATCCAAGATTTATGTTTCTCAAATAGTCATTAAGCTTATAGTTCATTTGTACATGTTGTTCAGAAGAAGAAGAAAAACAATACATTAGTCTTAGCCCATTTATCCTTTTCTCTTGCTGTCAATCACATGACACAAGAGAATTTCATTCGCTATTTCAAAAAAAAAGGGAAATTCATTCGCACTACAGGTCTTTGTTCGTAGATAAAGCTCTCTAACCGTACAATTTGGCACTGCCAATTTCTTCAATTCCACCGTGTATTTTCCTGAGTTTATAACGAAAACGTGGCTCCTACCGAAGGAGTACTAGATAATAATGGAGGTAAACAATTTAACCATGTATTTCTTTTATTTACACCAAAAAATATGGGCAACTGTGTCATTTGCGTGGAAGGATGTACCAGTACTGCGGCCTTGAGTTTTAAAGGTAAAAAATATTAAAATTTAAAGAGTGCAAGCCTATACGTTATAACAAAAATTGAGACTAACTGTGTTTATGAAGCTAGGTATGTGATATTGATTATTAATGTATTTCTCTTCCAAAAAAGAACATGACGACAATTAATATTATTTTTATCACCTGAAAATAGGGCAATATTTATTGCCTAATTTTTGTTATGGCGCGGTTTGCATACTTTTTCCTACCCACAAACTTATATGCAATTCTGTTGTTTTGGTTTTAGCATGTGCTCTTGGTACAAGCTGATTTTATTATTATTTTTCTCCCATAATAAAAATATATCATGTTTAAATAAAATGTAGACATCCTTCTTTTCACTATAGGGGTAACAAAACAGTCATCTAATAAATACTTCTAAGAATCTTTCATTAATAGACATGTAAAAAATTAAAACATTTTTAATGTATTCTCTGAATAACTAGCCCGTGCACCCGCACGGGTTGCTGACTAGTTTGGTAATAATTGGATTGGACACGCACCGAACAAATCACTGGGGCCAGGCCAGCTAGTGCAACTTGCAGATCTCAAGGACCAGATCACTGTTCGTCCAGGGCCAGCGAAGGAATGACCAATATAATCAGGGTGGTGTGCACTTGGACAAGTAGGACAAGTAGGCATGGACCCGTTGCCCACGTATTATTGTCTGGTTGTGGTAAACATATATTGTAGAGTACGTCCTTTGTTTTCGGAAATTCGTTTTGGAACTGGGATCAGATGATCCCTGTCTCCTGGACCAATCAGTAACGGACAGGTTAATCACTGCATGCGTATATTGTCGCGTATAAAGGATATACTCTAGAATATTGTACAGTGTCCCGAAATAATCTTATATTTACTAATTGGAGGCACCATAGGAAGCACCATGTTAATTCTGGAAATCAAGAATATCTAACCGTCTGATTAAAGTAAACGCGTCCGCATCCGTTAGATGAATATTAAGACGCGACGGATCTGCTCCGTCCCTCTCGCGTGAGTCGTCGTCTCCATGGTCTCCCCCGATTTCTCTTGGAACGAAAAAACAAACTGAAAAATCTGAACGCCATCTGCTCCTAGGTTTGCCCTTCCAGTAGAGATCTATTTCGCTCCGTCGCCTGGGCTTTCACCACGGTCGTTTCTCCACCTACGCCATCGCCTGCGCCTGCTGCAGTCAATTCCCTCGCCGCAGGCGTCCTCCTCCCCACTTTCGAGTTGATCGGATGTCAACGACTTTCTCGCTTAGCCGCTCTACATGTATCCTCTACATGTCGGTAGCCCCCAGTGCTGCCGTAATTATGTCCATCCTGATGACGCCGCAGCGGGTAATTCTCACTCATATTCGTATAGGCATGAGTGTCGGTATATATATTATCCCGTTTACGCTGGGCGATGGTGGTTGGATGTTGTGCAGGAACAAAAGGTGCATATTGATGGCACGTGCGTGCTGGATGGTTAGTACTACTCAGCAGCCGTTGAGACTAACGAATGCTAGCAAGGAGCTTCTTCATTTGCTCTTGACTTATTTCTCTCTGACTTACATATGTGATTTGGCCGGTTAAAAAAGGATCGCTTCTCCTTCCCGTTTATAGCCCAGGTTGTATCCTAATAATCCCAAGTAACCATTCAGGTAAATATTATATATTTTTTGGCTCAAATAGTATTTAAATCTAATGTTTTTAATAAATATGTAAATGATTTTTAGGTCGATTTCAAATGTTATATACATATTTAGCTCCGAATAGGAGAAGCGCCATGCCGGACTGCTGCATGAGGAGACGCATATGATGTCAAGATTGTCTTTAATTTGCTGGAACAAGGACCGCTTCCATATTCTCTATGGTATATTTCAGTTACATTTTTTCTCCGCAGTTTGGCCTTTTGAGAGTTTTCTTCCATTCTAAAGGTTCTTGGTAAGATATGTGTCTAACCTGAAATAAATGAGACTTATGGTAAGTGGTGAGTGGTTTCGTTTTCTAGAGGGTTGGGCATCACTTATACCTTTTATGTTCATGTCATTGTTTGGGTTAACATGAGTGAGATTGGTGTACATCAGACATTTTTCTGTTTCATAAATTTATGATGCACAATCTGATAGCATCCCTTGCTCAAGCCAGCCATGTAGAAGGTTTGATCTGAGGAGTCGGACAGAAAACATAGAAGAAACGGCAGATGTATATCACATATTTACATCTAGATTGATATACATCCTGCATGAATTTATAGCACTGCAGATAAGGAAACCTGAAAAAACACTAAGAACTGAACCAAATCATGAATTTATTGATTGCCATACATCCTGCATGAATTTATAGCGCACCTTGCAGAAACGTCTGTGTGCTGTAACTTGGTGGAATTATTGGCGTTTACTCCTGACATTGTTCCCCATGACATATTATTTCACAAGGTATTACGTTTGGCTATGTGGTATAGTGTTCCATTATGTATGTCGAAATATCCACAGTGATGCGTTGTTGCCCTTACAAACTAAATTTTATTTGAATATTCTAGAAATGGAAAGGAAAACAATTGTATCATTTAACGATGGTGAAACCAAAGTTTGCTGTAATTAAAACCAAGGAAAATATCAAAAATATCCTCTACTTATTTCTTCTCTTTGGCAAAGATACCTAGGATTTATACCCCCATAACAAATGCAAGATGCCCCTCAAGTTATGTTTTTTTGTGTGGGTGTAATTTATGGTTTTGTGATAGTACTCTCTCAAACAAACAATGCGCCTATTAGCTTCATTATTGCATACCAATGTTCGTGTTGTATTCTGCTAGCACATGAATCCAGTCATCATAACATGTACATGTCTTTTTCTTAAGGTGGTATATATGAAGGAGAAGTGCCTAGAGGTGTTCCTGTTAGGGAACGGAGAGGGAAAACTGCTATTTTATCTCCCAAAAACATAGATGATCCAGATCACTCAAGAGCCATTCACTTAATTCACAAGTTCTCATGGGCATGATCCATTAATGTTGAGATATTAATTGCATAAACAACTACTTAATTTCTACTTCTCATTCACGCTTAATTTTTTTTTCCATTTTTCCATTAATGAGTAAATTTGTGGGAAAGCAAAACAATATTATTACAATGTTTGGTTATTATAAATTGGAGATTAATCAATTTATAATGTGATTTCACTCTCTTCATCCTCATATTTGATGTTATTATTCCAAAAAACTAACATAAACTATTATGTGTTTTAGTACTATTTCACATGCATAATTCAACAAAATTTTAAAATATACCAAACACTATAGTTTTAAATATATTTGTTTAATAAATTTATCAGTATTTAGTATTATCTACAAAATAGAGCAACTAGACCGTGCAGGTGCACGGGTTAACGACTAGTGATGGTAGAATGCTGATCCAAAGACATAGTAAAGTACACGGTAGACTCGGTCTGAACAAATAACTTAACATGATGGGAGATAAAACAAGGAGGCCACTAGTACGAACATGATCTGGAATTTCCAACAATCAACTTAACATGGTGCGGTCAGAGAATATAAGAAAGAGAAGGTTATTAGAAGGTAACGTCTACGTTACGTCTAGGGTTAGGGCTCCGGGCGAAGCCAAGGGCGACCGCGCGCCGCCACCGACCATGGACGGGAACGCTCCGGTCTACGGTAGTCTATGTGCCTACGGCGATGGGGAGGAGTCTGCCCCGGTTACTATTCCTTCGAGGGAGAAAGGAGTCCGTGTCCTTCACGACCTGAAGCCAGATCGGATCAGGAAGGGCGTACATAAAAGGCCAGCGCCTGGCGGCCGAGTTTCTGACCTAATCAAAGCTTTCGAAAATCCAACGAGAGTTTACGACCCAGGCGTCGATCTGAAACCTAAATCACCGCTTGCGATGTCGTCAATCGATGGTGGGGGCGATCATGGGGGAACCGCTAAGGATCCTGCCCGCCCGAAGCCACCGACCGGCGATGAACTTGTGCTGATACAATCAGATCATCAACTGGTGGTTGTAGCTGCAGATGAGAATCTCGATAGTAATTGGGCTGGTGTGGCGGCTGAAGGGAGGAACGGAGGACCAGAGACGATGCTAGAAGGAGAAGTCGATCTTGAAGATGAGTTCTGCATGGAGGAGGAGGAGGAGGAAGAGGCAGTGGTTGTACCGCCATCGCAGCCTAAGGTATGGCATATGCTTGCACGGTACTATTCGTTGAAGGCGGCGAACTACTCGCTGCTGCAGAAGCATCTACAGAAAGTCTGGCGTATTCGCACCAAGATGTATTTCAAGCCACTTTAGGAACTGTTAGGTTGTGGGTTCGGTTTTATGATGTCCCTTGGAATAAGCAAACAAAGGAGTATGGAGAGCTGATTGGATCAAAGTTGGGTAAGGTTGTGGAAGTTGATGTGGATGTGAAGGGGTTGGAGCTGAACGATCACCTTCGAGTACGGATTGATTGGCCTCTGAAGCAACGCCTGTTGGCCAGGTTTAAAACCAATGTCAAGGGACAAGCTGCGGCGAGAGTCTACCCCATGCAGTACAAGTGTGTGCCTTACTTCTGTTTCTATTGTGGTTTCATTGGCCACGACAAAGACCAATGCGAGAGGCTAGTGCGTGGAGCACCATCGCTCGGTTATGACGCTACCTTGCGCTGCTCCCCGAAGCGCAAATATGAAGGCCGATCCATAGCAACCTCTGATGAGCTGGCAGCCAAGCGCAACTTGTTCAATACGCCTGCAGGAAGCGTGAACTCATCCACTCTCGGCAAGCCTCGGTACAATGGACGTACTAGCAGGTTTGTAGATGGCTATGATATACCACCTGCTGTTGATGCCTACGATGGCTTTGATGCACAGGAACGGAGAACGGATGACGGGGTGGAGAAGGAGCTTGCAGCTACGGTGGACAACCTACAGCTCCAGCTTGGCCAGCAGGAGACCGATCACACTAGGGGTGGGAGGATGCAAGACAATCTTCAGATGCCGGGTATACCCCAGTACGTGGAAGGTGGAGGCAGTGGGGCTGTGAACATACAGATCGCGCTAGAGGCTATGAGGTTTATGCAGGAGGCGCCGCTGGCTGCATTTTGGCCCCAGGGATCCTCTTCCGGGCCACACTCCAGCGACATGATACCTATCATCAGGGGACTAGCACAACTGGATGGATCCAATGGAAGCTCTACTGACGTGACAATGACAGCAGCAGCAGATTCGATCCTTGGCAAGCGTTTGGCTGAAGAAAATGAGGTACAAGGAGAGAAGCTAGTTTTGTCCCTTGGGCTGGACTATGGTGCACCAGTGGGTGGTACGCAACAGAGGGGGAAGACCGGTGCGGATGATGGTCAAAGGAACAAGAAGGAGGCAGTGGTGGACAGCGTGGCGGGAAGAACCAGGAGACGGATCGCCACCGGACACACGGCTTCAGATAACCTGACGAGACCCAATGGCGGGGCTCGTCAGGCGAAATGAATTGCATATCGTTCAACTGTCGGTGGGCTGGGAATAACCCGACAGTGTGCGAACTAGCTACTATTTCCCAAGTGTGGAGTCCTCATTTATTTTTTATTTGTGAAACTAGACAGAGTACAAATAAGATGCGTCATTTACGTCATAGGTTAGGTTTAAGAGGTTTTGCTGGCTTTAGTAGTATTGGTCGCAGTGGAGGTCTTGCTTTGTTTTGGCATGATCAGTTATCTGTAGAAGTGCAAGAAATAAATGAGAGATATATTGATGTGTATGTGCATGATTCTCTGTCGGCACCTCAGTGGCGACTTACTTGTGTTTATGGTGAGCCACGAGTTGAGGATAGACCTCGTATGTGGAATATGTTACGAAACCTTAAAATGACCTCGGATCTCCCGTGGATGGTAGTAGGAGATTTTAATGAAGCGTTGTGGCAGGAGGAACATCTCTCGCGTACTCCTAGACCAGTTAATCAGATGGAGGCTTTTAGAGAAGTATTGCACGATTGTGATCTCACAGACCTTGGTTTTGCAGGTGTACCGTTTACGTATAATAATGGACGACAAGGCAATGCAAACGTTCGGGTGCGCCTCGACCGGGCGGTTGCATGTCACCATTGGCGGGAGCAATTTGCAGATACTACTGTGCAGCATCTCACTACGCCGATCTCTGACCATTGCCCTATTCTGGTTCAGATAGAACATGAGGTACGTATGCAACCTAGGCAGCCACGCAGGCAGTATGAAATTTTATGGGAAAGGGAGTCTGAAATTACAGAGAAAATTGCAACAGCGTGGTTTGAGGCGGGTCAAAAAAATAACTTGTCTGATGATGTTATGGCTGGCTTAGACAAGGTTATGTCCACGCTTCAATCTTGGAGTAAGAAGAAATTTGGCAATATCTTACAGGAACTACGTAAGGCACGAGCAAGATTAGAGCTGCTACACCTGAATAATGCGGACCAAAAGGAAATACGACAAGCTACCGATCACATGAACGAGCTCATGTATAAAGAAGAGATGCTTTGGTTACAGCGTTCCCGTGTCAATTGGCTGAAGGAAGGTGGTCGTAACACGAGGTTCTTCCATCAGGAAGCAGTGTGGCGTGCTCGGAAGAATAAAATCAAGAAGTTAAAAGATAGTCAGGGGGTCTGGAAGGACGTGCCTACAGAGATGGAACGAATGGCCACCTCCTATTTCAAGGAGCTTTTTACTAGAGACCCCTCCCTTAATGCCAATCGTGTGTTATCTCTAACGCAGCACAAAGTCACTAATGAAATGAATGAGTTGTTATGCAGAGACTTCACAGCGGAGGAGATTAGTGATGCGCTGTTCCAGATCGGTCCTTTGAAGGCACCGGGAGTGGATGGGTTTCCCACATGGTTTTATCAGCATAATTGGGGAACCATCAAAGAAGAGGTAATAAATGCAGTTAAGCTATTCTTTGTCACTGGATAATTTCCAGAAGGGGTAAATGACACTGCCATAGTTTTAATCCCTAAGTATGACCAGCCAGAAACTTTGAAGGATTTTAGGCCAATTAGCCTGTGCACTGTGATTTATAAGGTGATTGCAAAATGCATGGTAAATCGCCTGCGGCCGATTTTGGGAGAGATTATCTCCATTAATCAAAGTGCCTTTGTGCCAGGGAGATTAATAACTGATAATGCTTTGGTAGCTTTTGAATGCTTACATTTCATTGAGCATAACACAAAGGAAAACAAGAACTTTTGTGCGTATAAGTTGGATCTGTCTAAAGCTTATGATAGGGTGGATTGGGAGTTTCTAAAGAAAGTGATGCAATGGTTGGGCTTCTCTCAGCGATGGGTGGACTGGATAATGTCTTGTGTCACATCGGTGAGATATCAGGTAAAATTTAATGGAAGCCTCCTGGATTCATTTTCGCCTTCTCGGGGTCGACGACAAGGTGATCCTCTCTCGCCATTCCTATTCCTATTTGTTGCTGATGGCTTATCGACTTTATTACATCATGAGGTACAAAATAACAATATTGAACCGGTGAAAATCTGTTGCCGCACCCCGGGAATATCTCACTTGTTATTTGCAGACGATAGTCTGTTGTTTTTTAAAGCAGATGGTGGTCAAGATGCTAAAGTCAAAGAGGTCCTTGATATATATGCATCTAGTACCGGCCAGCTCATCACTCCAAGCAAATGCTCTATTATGTTTGGGGAGGCTTACCCACTGGTGAGCCGGGCAGAGGTGAAACAGGTGCTGCAAATCCAACAGGAGACCTTTGAAACAAAATACCTGGGTTTGCCAACTCCGGAAGGGAGAATGAACAGAGGTAAATTCGAGAGTTTGCAAGCTAAACTTGCAAAGTGCCTTGTTGAATGGGATGATTCCCATAAGTCTCAAGCAGCCAAGGAAATTCTTATCCAAGCCATTGCTCAATCTATTCCTGTGTACGTGATGAGTGTCTTCAAACTACCCCTGGGTTTATGTGATGAGCTTACAAAGATGATAAGAAGATATTGGTGGGGAGTGATGACCCACAAGTATAGGGGATCGCAACAGTCTACGAGGGAAGTAAAACCCAAATTTATTGATTTGACACAAGGGGAGCCAAAGAATATTTATAAGCCTTAACAGATGAGTTGTCAATTCAGCTGCACCTGGAAACAGACTTGCTCGCAGTGGTTTATCAGTAGTAACAGTTTTATAGTGGTGATAGTAGTGAAACAGTAACATCAGTAGTAAAATAAAAGCGGTAATAGTAGCAATAGTAAATAGCAGGATAAAATATTGTAGGCATAGGGATGGATATACGGGCGTTGCATGGATAAGATAATTTATGAAATCAGTGAGATATGGGCAATTGCAGATAAATAATGATAAAGCATCCTAATACTAAACAATCATAGGCATGTGTTCCGTATATAGTCGTACGTGCTCGCAATGAGAAACTTGCACGACATCTTTTGTCCTACCAGCCTGTTGCAGCAGGGCCTCAAGGGAAACTACTGGTAATTAAGGTACTCCTTTTAATAAAGTATCGGAGTAAAGCATTAACACTCGATGAACACATGTGATCCTCACATCATAGCCATCCCCTCCAGTTATCCCAATTTCTGTCACTTTGGGGCCTCGGGTTCCGGACAACAATATGTGTAAACAACTTACAGGTAAGATCATAAATAATAAGTATCATCATAAAACAATAACAAGTTCAGATCTGAGATCATGGCACTCGGGCCCATAGTGACAAGCATTAAGCACAACAAGTTGCAACAATGTCATAAGCACTAATAAAAGATACTAGGCACTATGCCCTAACAATCTCATAGCAAATTACATGAACATTCTCATCCAATCCCTACCGTCCCCTTCGCCTATAGCGGGAATTACTCACACATGGATGGGGGAGTCATGGATGGTTGATGGAGAGACGTCGGTGATGATGGTGATGAAGATCTCCTCCAAATCCCCGTCCCGGCAGGGTGCCAGAACGGAGTTTCTGGTTCTGAATCGCGGTTTCTGATGGCGGCGGCGCAGCGGAAGTCTATCTGGGAAAAACGCCAAACCCCCGCTCCTTTCAGGTCAGAGGGTATATGTAGGCGGAAGGAGGGGTCGAGGCGATGGCCGAGGCGGCCTCACCATAGGTGGGCGCGGCCAGGGCTGGGCTGCGCCCCCTAGTGGTGAGCCCAGCTCACTGCCTCTCTTCGTCTCCCCTTTTGGCTCCGTGGGTCTTCTGGCAAAATAGGATTTTTGCGATATTTTTCGGGATTTTTCTTGAAAGTTGGATTTCTGCACAAAAACGAGACACCAGAGCAATTCTGCTGAAAACAACATTAGTCCGTGTTAGTTGTATTCAAAACACACAAATTAGAGGAGAAACAACAGCAAAAGTGTTCGGGAAAGTAGATACGTTTTAGACGTATCAACTCCCCCCAAGCTTAGCTTATTGCTTGTCCTCAAGCAATTCAGTTAACAACTGAGTGTGATAAAAGAAACTTTGACGAACACATTTGCTTCATAATATGTAAATATTCCCACTATATGATCGAATGCTTAAACAATTCATAGTAAGAAATATGCAACTAATGTTATCTCATAGTCATGCAAGCTATGAAAGAGTGCCAATATACTAATAACAAGTAATATGAAACATAAGAAGTTGCAAGATTGTAATGCTCATAAATGATATGAAAGAGTGGTATCCTGCTTGCCTTTATTTGTGGAGCAAAACATAAATGCTGAGGCACCTCTGAAGTCCAAGGGAAGACTAGAAGTAAAAATATCAAAGATACAAGCATCAAAGTTATACCACAATTAACCGTGTTCTGGGACAAACACATTACACTAAGAATAACAGCTATGCTCTCAAGAAGGTGCTTTAAAGTTAGACGATGAAGACTCAACATAACAGTAAAAGAAAGGCCCTTCGCAGAGGGAAGCAGTGATTTAACATGTGCTAGAGCTTTTCATTTGTAAAACAGAGATAATTTTTTTTTGAGAAGTGGTTGTTTCATGTCAACGACTGGCAATGGGGACTTGCTATCTTCCATAATAAACAAGTGAGAGCGGTTCTGAGTTCTTTGAAAATTTGGCACATTGGTGCTCTTTTTATAAAGCTTTGGCACTCCTCCCCACCTTTTTTCATTTCTCAAACCATGGCTAACCGATTCCATCGGGTGCCCACCAACTTTCACATACCATGGAGGAGTGCTCTTTTTCTTTTCTTTTTTAGACTTAGATTACAATGGTCTGACCAGCTCCCTTGCAAAATTAATGACGAGCAGATAAAGCTGCCTAGTCGAGTGGTACTCAATTTAATATGGAAGATAGCAATTCCGACCACTATGTCCTCATGAGCTAAAAACAGTGGCACAAAATGAGAAGTATTTGAAAGTTTGAAAGGTAGCACATGAAAATTTACTTGGAATGGCTTTGAAATACCATGCATAGGAATTTACTAGATGGTCCTGGCGCGCTCTGCCGCGCCCACCTTTGGTCCTTTTGATGATTATTTGCGGCGTATGTTCTGTTTCATTCATAAGCTTGTGGCCTTTTTGTTGATTCGCTGAGCGTAGGGTTTTGTCAATGATCATTTGTAGCATGCTTTCTATTTCATCCGTAAGTGGTTGGTCTTTTTGCTGGCTCATAGGACTTTATGTGATGGATGCGTCCATACACACAAGATTTTTATACAAAACTGATATATTTAGCAAATAAACCGAGACCATACAAAATTTTATACTTCCAAGCAACATGATGTCGATGCATTAGATTAATGATAATTTGGTGAAGAAACACTTTTATATGCTTCTCTAAATATGTGAGCCATACTATTCTTCCAAATCGAAAGAACCATGTAGTATATTGTTGTTAAGATCAAGATGTTTAAATTGGCCTTTTGTACCTTCAGAGTAGGCTTTGTAAATGATTTTTGTATGTTAACTATGAAGTGCTGACCGTGCCAAGTTCCATGTCTCTCCTGCGGCCACCGGCCGGCGCCACTGCCCCCTCGTTCGCTCCTGAACTGAGCCCCTCCACGCCCTCTCCCGCCGTGGTGTCGAGCTCCGCGTTGGTCTCGTCCGTGCAGAAACCAACTGCACCCGACCGCTGCAGCTGGTCCCCCTCACCCGCAAGGACGGCGACCGGGGCCACAACGCCATCGTCCCCTTCCATGCTAAGATTAGCCACGCCATCAGATGCCGCTGCATCCAGCTCCGCCTCGGCCTCCTCCACGCGGACGCCGACTAGCACCGTCCGCCGTCGCCAATGCTCCCTCCTCGATGGCCTGAAGGATGACGCTCGACATGTCCACGCACCCACTGGAGTCGGGTGCTGCGAGCGGATGCCGCCGTTCACCATGGTGCACTCCCCTTCACTACCGGTGACAAGGGTATAGTTAATAGAGCCCGTTAGTTGAGTACCCCTAAGGCCCGTATAGCTAGGCCCAATTGTAATGATAGTCGAATACGAGTTCCTATCGTATGTCGATATTGTAATATATATCGGACCCTACCCGATCCTTGAGACCTGGCCACCTATATAAAGGGACCAGGAGGGGACGGTGTAGGCCAGACTGAAAGCAAACCAGGTAAAACACCCAAGTTTACTTTCGACGCATACCTATTTCGACTAACTTTACCTTCGAGTTCATCCGACGCCCTATCTCCCCGATCCTAAGTCCTTCATCTAGGACATTTGTCGAGTTAACCCTTGTCAATTGGCGCCGACCGTGGGGATCTGGGCGTTGGAATCATGAATTCGACGGCTTTTTCGCTTTTAGCCAACAGCAGTTCGGAACTCGACGGAAATCAAGAGATGGAGTTAACCATTGGAAGTTTGAGCATCATTATCGGGCCATCGGGTTCATCCCGCCTCTCGGATTCGACGAAACCAGATCCGTCGGCAAACAAGCCCGAAACAGAGGAAACGTTGGAATCATCAGAAGACTCTTCCAGCGAGGTAAACTCGCCGGTCAGCTTCGAAAAAGCACCAATCGCAGAAGGCGACAAAATTCGGGAAAATTTCAACTCAGAAGAAAGAGCGTGTCAGACGCACAACAACGCAAAGGACTCCGCCGGGGGAAGCAGCGGCGTCTCCAAAGTACATCAGTTATGCGTTATTATCACTGAAGCAGAAGAAGAAAACAACAGTGAAGGAAGTAAAAAGGTTGACAAGCAAGTCGACAAAATGAAAGAACACAACAAAAAGGAAAAGAAGAAAGTCCACGTTTCGGCTGGCGAATGGAGAATGATCAAATCAGCTATCAATCATGGTACAGAAGTACCCGAAGGATCGAGAAGAGAAGTTCTAATGGGCTATCCGTATGCATTATACCAACACAGGAAGAAACTAAGGGAGGAAAGAGACATGGTTTTTCAAGACAATAACAGTATATCAAGGGAAGAGTACTGGGAAGACTATAATGAAGATTCAGAGTACAGCAGAGAAAGGCACGGAGACCCAAAGCACAATAGAGGGGTGACGGCGCGCAGTGAAGAAGAAAGGTACTCAAGGAGCCCTACCCCACAGTCAGAAGAGGAGGAAGACGACCTCATATAAGAAATGCCAGAAGCAGCATTGGTAGCAGCACAAGCGTATTTACTAACTACAAGGCCAGAACCTGGGGACCCGCGAGAAGATATGCACCAAGCCGCGATACGAAGTCTTGGAATAGTGGAAAGCAAGATCAGGGAAAAAGACCTAGAGACAAAGTCGACAAGCTGCAAGGAAAAGGAGAAGTTCAGATACAACTTCGCAGATAACGAGTACAGCGAATCATCAGAAGAGGAAAGGCGACAGAAGAGGAAAGGCGACAGAAGAGGAAAGAGGACGCAAGAAATATAATAGCGCAAGCTCGAATAAACAAATCACGTCATGCTTGGAGGGAAGAAAATTATGAAGACGACGATAAAGAGATGGGTGCGTTATGCTTTACCCGCAGGGTTCGCAAAACGCGGGTACCCAAAGGATTCAAACTGCCACACGACCAGCATAAGTATGACGGGTCACAAGAGCCTACCCTATGGTTATCAGACTATCTGCAGGTAGTATAGATATTGGGGGGAACAAAGGCGACTGCAATGCAAAGTTTGTAGCTACACCTCACCGGCGCAGCACGGTCCTGGTTGAATACCCTACCCAACGAATCCATCGGAAGTTGGGGGGAACTCGAAAGTCAATTCGCAAGAAATTTTCGTTCAACATACAAGCGCCCAGCATCACTGGAGGAAGTTAAGGCGTGCGTGCAGAGGAAAGGCGAAACTCTACGTTCTTATATACAACGCTGGAGTATAATCAAAAACTCAGCAGAGGACGTCTCCGACAAACGAGCAATAGACGCCTTCACAGCCGGACTTCGTTGCTCAGATCTCGTGGAGGAAATAGGAAGAACAAGACCTACGATAGTAGCCGAATTAATGGAACAAGCCAACAAATTCACTCATGGAGAGGACGCATATAACAACAAAAGAGGACGTTCACCAGAAGTCAATAGAATAAGTAGACAGAGGAGACGATACCACAGCAGGGGTAACCAAGAAAGGCGAAGTCAGGTAGCCGCGGGCTACGTAGTAGAAGAAGAGGAAGGATATGAAAATAGGAGGTTTCAAGCAAAAGGAGTAGAAAAATCGAGATACTCTGGTCCTTCGGCCGAGGATATGCTACACGGACCTTGTTGAATCCACTACGCATATCTCGACGGGAAAAGAGTCTCAAATCACCAGATGAAGGGTTGTAGAACATTCCTAAGGCTGCAAAGCACCATGGGCTCAAGCCAAGGAGGGAGGCAAGGAGAAAAACACAGAAGTCAAGGATATCAAATGCAAAGGCTAGCAAGGCACCTAGAGTCAAAAGTTTACATATCAGCCATGATTCAACCGGTGCCCAAGTCAAAGAAAGAGCGAAAGAGCATATCCAGGCAGGTAAACCTACCAATATCATCACCACCAGCTACCACAGAGTACCTACGGTGGTCAGATCAACCAGTTAAGTTCAGTAGAGCAGACCACCCGAGTAAAGTTCCCAGGCCAGGCCACTCTTCTATGGTTTTAAAGGCGCAAATAGGAGGATACGACATCGGAAGAGTATTCATGGATGCAGGGAGTGGCATAAACTTAATATATGCTAGAACCTTAAAGGCAATGTGCATCTCGCTGTCGAGTCTGAAGCCAACAGATTGCTCCTTCCACGGAATAGTACCGGGAGCCGCAAACTACCCTTTGGGAAGAATAGAACTCGGCGTCTGCTTTGGCAGTAGTGGCAACTACCGAAGAGAGAAGCTGGAATTCGAAGTTATGGACTGGCCGTCACAATACCATGCAATCCTGGGGCGCCCAGCATTTGCAAAATTCATGGCAGTACCACACTACGCGTATCTTACGCTAAAAATTCCAGGACCCAAAGGAACAATTACAGTACAAGGGAGCTTTGAAGTAGCCAACACATGTGACAAAGAATTTAATAGGATGGCGCAAACCTTCGGCATGACAGCGGAATATGAGAGGTTAAAAGGAGAAACGGATCATAATGTGCTACCCGACGTGGGACGATCCCTGCTAGATCAGGCTTTCGACACAACTCAGGACTCGAAGAAAATCCAGGTCCATCCTACAGATCCAAACAAGACGACATCAATTGCGGTGAACTTGGATCCCGCATAGGAAGGCGCGCTCGTCGAGTTCCTCTGTGAGCGCTGGGAAATCTTCGCCTGGTGTCCATCGGACATGCCAGGGGTTCCCAGGGAACTCGTCGAGCACGCATTAAATGTAGATCCCAAGGCAAAGCCAGTCAAGCAACCATTGAGACGATTTGATGAACCTAAAAGGAAGGCGATAGCATCAGAATTGCACAGGCTAGAAAATGCCGGATTTATCAGAGAAATCAAAACTTCGAGTTGGGTATCGAACCCAGTCATAGTACCCAAGAAGAACACAGACGTATAAAGAGTATGTGTCGACTACACATCTCTCAATAAGCACTGTCCAAAGGATCCCTTCCCTCTACCCCGCATCGATCAGATAATTGATTCAACAGCGGGATGCGCCAGGCTTTCCTTTTTGGAAGCGTATTCTGGTTACAATCAGATCAAATTGAAGAAAGAAGACGAAGAAAAGATGGCCTTCATCACACCTTACAGAGTGTTTTGCTACCAAGTAATGTCGTTCGGCCTTAAAAATGCAGGAGCAACTTATCAGCAGATGATGCAAAACTGCCTCGGAAGCCAAATAGGACGCAACATCCAAGTCTACATTGATGATGTAGTCATCACCACAAGAGAGGAGAAATCTTTAATCAGCGACTTGGCAGAAACCTTCGACAACCTGAGTAGGTACAAGCTTAAGCTTAACCCGACAAAGTGTTCCTTCGGTGTATCAGCAGGACAACTTTTGGGGTTCTTGGTATCAACATGAGGAATAGAGGCAAACCCAGAGAAGATTCAAGCAATCTTAACAATGGGGAAACCCACGAAACTACATGACGTACAGAAACTCGCAGGACGCGTCGCGGCACTAAGTCGCTTCGTTGCTCGACTAGGGGAGAAGGCGCTTCCTTTTTATGCACTTATGAAGAAGTCAGATGATAAATTTGAATGGACAGAAGAAGCAGACGCAGTGTTTGCACAGTTGAAAAAAGTGCTTTCCACGCCACCAGTGCTGGTCGCACCAAAAGAAAAAGAACCACTGCTATTGTACATCGCCGCAACCCATCAGGTGGTGAGTACAGTATTAGTAGTCGAAAGAAGCGAAGAAGGAAAAGCGCACGGCGTCCAAAGGCCGATATATTTCATCAGTGAAGTATTATCTCCAACAAAACAGAGGTACCCGCATTATCAGAAGCTTGCATATAGTGTTTTCACAACTGCACGAAAACTGCGACAGTACTTTGCGGTCCACCCAATTATAGTGGTCAATGAAGCGCCACTATCGAACATATTGAACAATCCTTGAGCAACAGGACGTGTCTCTTTGTGGGGAATCGAGTTATCTCCCATGGACATCACGTACGAAAAAAGGAAGGCGATTAAGTCACAAGTCTTGCCAGATTTTACGGCAGAATGGCTGGAGCTGCAAAGCACGGGACCACCAGACTTATCCAGTACTTGGACAATGTACTTCGACGGTTCTAAGAGAGTTCAAGGTGCAGGCGCAGGAGTGGTCTTGATATCGCCCCATGGCGACAAATTAAAGTATGTCTTAAGGATGAGCTTTCCACAAGCTTCTAATAACGAAGCAGAATACGAGGCTTTATTGCACGGTATGAAGATGGCCAAAGCATGCGGAGCAACTCGCCTAAAAATATTCGGAGATTCCAACCTTGTTGTCCAGCAAGTTATGAACAGGTGTGACACAATCAATGATAACATGATGGCCTACAAGAATTTATATCATTATCTCGAGGGAACATTCGATGGATGCGAAGTCTCGCATATAAGCAGGAATAGTAATGACGAAGCCGACAATTTGGCAAATATTGGGTCACAGTGCTTACCCGTGCCATCCGGAGTATTTTGGGAAGAAATAGTAGAAAGATCAATAAAAAGTGGAAAAAGTTCGACTACTGCAGCAGACTCGGGGGCTACGTCGGAGCCAGAGGAGGTCATGATGATAGAAGAAACATGGATGCAGCCATATCTTGCATACATGATAAATAAACAATTACCAGAAGATGCAGTGAAGGCCAAGAGGATAACTCGAAGATCGAAAGCGTTTGTCGTGTTGCAGGGGAAGTTATACAAGAAGAGTATTACCGGCGTTTTGCAGCGTTGTGTAACGCCCCAGGAAGGACAAACAATACTAAAAGACATACACGGTGGAGTGTGCGGCCATCATGCTAGCAGCAGAACAATAGCAGCAAAGGCTTTCCGAGCAGGATTTTATTGGCTAACAGCCATCGAAGACGCAAAAGATATAGTTCAAAAGTGTGAAGCATGTCAAAGATTTGCATCTAGACCGCATGCACCAGCAGCAGAGCTACAAACAATACCATTGTCTTGGCCCTTTGCGCAATGGGGCCTCGATATGGTGGGAAAATTGCACAAGTCTTGGCCAGGAGGACATGTCTACATGCTAGTGGCAGTCGATAAATTTACCAAGTGGGTGGAAGCGGCCCCGGTAACAACTCAAGATTCTACAGCAGCAATCAGCTTCATCAAGTCAATAGTATTCCGTTTTGGTGTACCATATAGCATCATCACAGACAACGGGACAAATTTCACTTCAAAGGAATTCAAGAGTTATTGCGAAGGACTAGGGATCAAGCTCAAATTCGCATCTGTGGCGCACCCGAAGACAAATGGGCAAGTTGAAAAATCCAACGGCCTGATATGTAGTGGGATAAAAAAGAGGCTCTTAGCACCTCTCGAGAAAGCCAAGATCGCTTGGGTAGAAGAGTTGCCCACCGTTCTTTGGAGCCTAAGAACTACGCCTAACGCAGCAACTCAAGAAACTCCTTTCTTCCTGGTCCATGGCGCAGAAGCCGTGCTTCCAGTCGAAGTTACACACGAGGCCCCAAGAGTGATGGCATATGACGAGACAACATCGACAGAAGCACTGCAAAACGATGTCGATGCACTAGATGAAGCAAGGGACAAGGCATTAGAAAGAGCCACGCAGTATCAACAGAATCTACGAAACTACCACAGTAGTCGAGTTCGTCCACGATCCTTCATGGTGGGAAACCTAGTTTTGCGACTCAGGCAAGACAGCCATGGCAAATTGGAGTCCCCTTGGGTGGGACCCTACATCGTCACAGAAGTAATTCCAGGAGGAGCATATCGACTACAAGACAAGAAGACAGGAAAAGACGAGAGTAATCCGTGGAATGCGGAGCAGCTACGACGTTTTTACGCGTAGAATAAATCTAGTGGTATCATTAAACTCGAGTTAACCTTCTGAATCCAGAACATGAGGCCATAGGTCGGGTTCTTTGGGTTAAACTCGACAAAATTGTATAAGTATTTCTACTTCTCCGCTCGGGGGCTTCAACCCTCGGGTCGTACGAACGAAATTTCTATCGCGACATGGAGACCTTTTTCACTATAAAGGTTGTGCAGACAAGCCGATAATATTCAAACAATTTGGTTCACAAAAGAACCCGATATTCTTCATACCAATTGGTTCGCAAAGAACCCGATATATCTCAAGCATACCTCAGAACAGTGACTTGTTTTCATGGGACTAGCAAAACCGTCAAAGTAGAGTACGAATATTCATTACATATAACACGGCGGCAAGGACATTGTCAAGCGAAATTACATAAAAAGAAGATCCTAATGGAAGTGGACTTCAGCTTCGTACTTCTTCTGGCACTGGGTGCCGTCATAGATCTTCACGTCGAACTTCGACGTGCCGATGTGGAAGTCGAAGGCCATGAAGAAGCCTTGGTGGATGTCGTGGTCTTCTGCAAATTGTGACCAGCCACCTCTCAAGTACTGCTCGCCGTCGCCATCATACCAAACCTCCACCTCGTATGGAGTCCCACTGCCAGACTGTTCACGGAGAACCGCTTCCCGCAGTTCCCGCCCATCCATGAACTTGGTGAAATTCAGCGGAAGACGCTGAATCTCACAGCACTGTGCCATAGCAATGCAAAAGAAGGAAAAGATTCTGGGAGGAGCAGTGGGAGCAGCAGGAGGAGGGGCGCTTGAACCTGGCGCAACACCAGTCACTTTGGGCTTATTTTTGCTCCCAGGTGGGCGACCGGGACGACGTTTGGCCGGAACGGCCAATGACGACCCTGCGGCGGCCGGAGTTGCGTTGTTCTTGTTCTTGCTTCCACGAGGGCGACCTCGACCTCGCGGCATCACCGGAGAGCCAAGGTTCAGACGGGAACCATCTGCATCAGCCATGTGGACAAAGGAAAAGGCTAGGAAAACCCTAGATGGAGGGAGAAGATGATGCGGCGGCGGAGGAATCTCATTAGGGTTTTTACCCTTGCCAGAAGGTGCTTTATTTATAAGCACGTATTATCGGGCCCCCGTGCTAAAGCAAGGCCCGTAAACATATTTTACAATAGGAGTTAAATTCTGCACACAGCAGACGATAATACCAAAGAGAAAAAACAAGAAGAGGAGACTGTGGTCGCATGATATGAAAACCTCGACTTGGACTCGGGGGCTTGCAAACAGTAGACGTTAACAGGAGGAAGAAGAACTGAACTTTGAGTCTATGCTTGACTACAAGTATCCAAACATAGCCTCGGGGGCTACTCCCATCGGGAGCGCTGAGCGCGCACCCGATAGAGGATGAGATAATCAATAGTGCAGATGAAGAAAGATTGTCATACAAACTTCGATTACATAGTCGACGAAATACAAAGAAATTACTCCCATCGGGAGCGAAGAAGTTAATTTAAAGTCTGAAATTCTTTGATTTTATCAGTCAAAAACTTGGCTGCGACATAAGATTCTCGAGTTGCGTTATCGCAATGAAACTCGAATGCCGTGATTTATCGCGAAGGTAAGACCCCGGGATCTGTCCTGTGTGGCCTGGTATACGCACATGGATGCGCTCTGCTGGTATGTATCCGTGTCTACGACGCGAAGAAAATCCTGGTGGACGCACTGGGTACCCTGAGAATCACTGGGATTCATTCTTTGTAAGTCCTAAATGCGGCAAAAGAGTGGGTTTGACCGGTATCCCGAATTCAAGTCCAAGGGGATTGAATTTGAAGTAGGTGACAAGTATCTGTTCCGGCAGTTAACTGACCTCTTGATCCGTCTGAGTTGTCAGGCTTGTTCATCAAAACCCCTTGCGAAAGAATATCATGAAAATAAGTCGAAAGACCAAGTCGAAGATTTGAAGATAAGAAGTCGAAGAATTGATCAAGTCGAAGATTTAAAGATTAGAGATTCAACCCGAATCTGCAATTCTGGTAGAATCTCAGGGGCTACTGACAAGGGTATAGTTAATAGAGCCCTTTAGTTGAGTACCCCTAAGGCCCGTATAGCTAGGCCCAATTGTAATGATAGTCGAATACGAGTTCCTATCGTATGTCGATATTGTAATATGTATCGGACCCTACCCGATCCTTGAGACCTGGCCACCTATATAAAGGGGCCAGGAGGGGACGGTGTAGGCCAGATTGAAAGCAAGCCAGGTAAAACACCCAAGTTTACTTTTGACGCATACCTATTTCGACTAACTTTACCTTCGAGTTCATCCGACGCCCTATCTCCCCGATCCTAAGTCCTTCATCTAGGACATTTGTCGAGTTAACCCTCGTCAATTGGCGCCGACCGTGGGGATCTGGGCGTTGGAATCATGAATTCGACGGCTTTTTCGCTTTTAGCCAACAGCAGTTCGGAACTCGACGGAAATCAAGAGATGGAGTTAACCATTGGAAGTTTGAGCATCATTATCGGGCCATCGGGTTCATCCCGCCTCTCGGATTCGACGAAACCAGATCCGTCGGCAAACAAGCCCGAAACAGAGGAAACGTTGGAATCATCAGAAGACTCTTCCAGCGAGGTAAACTCGCCGGTCAGCTTCGAAAAAGCACCAATCGCAGAAGGCAACAAAATTCAGGAAAATTTCGACTCAGAAGAAAGAGCGTGTCAGACGCACAACAACGCAAAGGACTCCGCCGGGGGAAGCAGCGGCGTCTCCAAAGTACATCAGTTATGCGTTATTATCACTGAAGCAGAAGAAGAAAACAACAGCGAAGGAAGTAAAAAGGTTGACAAGCAAGTCGACAAAATGAAAGAACACAACAAAAAGGAAAAGGAGAAAGTCCACGTTTCGGCTGGCGAATGGAGAATGATCAAATCAGCTATCAATCATGGTACAGAAGTACCCGAAGGATCGAGAAGAGAAGTTCTAATGGGCTATCAGTATGCATTATACCAACACAGGAAGAAACTAAGGGAGGAAAGAGACATGGTTTTTCAAGACAATAATAGTATATCAAGGGAAGAGTACTGGGAAGACTATAATGAAGATTCAGAGTACAGCAGAGAAAGGCACGGAGACCCAAAGCACAATAGAGGGGTGACGGCGCGCAGTGAAGAAGAAAGGTACTCAAGGAGCCCTACCCCACAGTCAGAAGAGGAGGAAGACAACCTCATATAAGAAACGCCAGAAGCAGCATTGGTAGCAGCACAAGCGTATTTACTAACTACAAGGCCAGAACCTGGGGACCCGCGAGAAGATATGCATCAAGCCGCGATACGAAGTCTTGGAATAGTGGAAAGCAAGATCAGGGAAAAAGACCTAGAGACAAAGTCGACAAGCTGCAAGGAAAAGGAGAAGTTCAGATACAACTTCGCAGATAACGAGTACAGCGAATCATCAGAAGAGGAAAGGCGACAGAAGAGGAAAGAGGACGCAAGAAATATAATAGCGCAAGCTCGAATAAACAAATCACGTCATGCTTGGAGGGAAGAAAATTATGAAGACGACGATAAAGAGATGGGTGCGTTATGCTTTACCCGCAGGGTTCGCAAAACGCGGGTACCCAAAGGATTCAAACTGCCACATGACCAGCATAAGTATGACGGGTCACAAGAGCCTACCCTATGGTTATCAGACTATCTGCAGGTAGTATAGATATTGGGGGGAACAAAGGCGACTGCAATGCAAAGTTTGTAGCTACACCTCACCGGCGCAGCACGGTCCTGGTTGAATACCCTACCCAACGAATCCATCGGAAGTTGGGGGGAACTCGAAAGTCAATTCGCAAGAAATTTTCGTTCAACATACAAGCGCCCAGCATCACTGGAGGAAGTTAAGGCGTGCGTGCAGAGGAAAGGCGAAACTCTACGTTCTTATATACAACGCTGGAGTATAATCAAAAACTCAGCAGAGGACGTCTCCGACGAACGAGCAATAGACGCCTTCACAGCCGGACTTCGTCGCTCAGATCTCGTGGAGGAAATAGGAAGAACAAGACCTACGACAGTAGCCGAATTAATGGAACAAGCCAACAAATTCGCTGATGGAGAGGACGCATATAACAACAAAAGAGGACGTTCACCAGAAGTCAATAGAATAAGTAGACAGAGGAGACGATACCACAGCAGGGGCCAGGAGGGGACGGTGTAGGCCAGATTGAAAGCAAGCCAGGTAAAACACCCAAGTTTACTTTCGACGCATACCTATTTCGACTAACTTTACCTTCGAGTTCATCCGACGCCCTATCTCCCCGATCCTAAGTCCTTCATCTAGGACATTTGTCGAGTTAACCCTCGTCAACCGGGGTCTGAGCCAGCTCCTAGCCTCCCCATCTCCTGACACGCCCCCTTCCTCCCCACGCGGCTCCCCCGCCTAGCTTCTTCCTGCGCCGCCGTCAGATCGCCCTTGATCGGGTCAGAAATTGACCGGATCCTGGCCTACTCTGGTGTGTGTGGCGCCCTGCTCTACTCCGAAGAGCCATGCTGCTCCCCCCTCCTCGCCCACGAATTTGCTCCACTCCGGTGAGCATCTCCTTCCCAAGTGCGGTGTGGCCTGCCCGATGATGTCGCATTCTCTTCGTACTTGCTTTTGTAAGGCTTCGTATCAGGTCGGTATTATGCTGTGATCCAACATGGCACAGCAGAGTAACCGACTAACTCGACTAATCAGAAGCGGTGGACTTGACCAGCACCGACTTTCCTATAGGTGGGTCCGATGATAACGACCTACAGATCGACCACAAAGCCTCAAAACCAGGGAGCTTGAAGCTCCTTAGGGATAGTGGACTCTTTGGTAGATTTGGTTTTTGGTGATTGGATGCACGAGAAGTATTCCCTCTCAGTACAAGTGAAGGCTAGCAAAAGAATGGGAAGCGACAATCGAGAGAGCAATAGCTGTCATAATCGTGCTTGCGACAAAACAAAATTAATATAGACATAAAAATGATACAAGAACTCTGAGGCAAAGTAAATCATAGAGGCTTAATTGACTATTTGTTCACTCATGTGCATGCTTGAGCATGTGCCAAGTCGATTCAAATGAAACTTTCAGAGATGGATACCACAATGTCATACCATATTATGAATAAAACAATGCAAGCAAGTGTCTACATGACATGCTACGAACTATTAGTAAATTGGAAACATGAACCGACTAAGCATGTCCACATAGATGAGTATATGTACAAAAATGAAAACAAATAGAGTTCATACCAGCCTCTTACCACATCTCGGATTGTCATATGTCATCATTATTGCCTTTCACTTGTGTGGCTTGAATAATATGAAGTGAATACCAAGCTCCAACGGAGTCACGAAGACTGAACTCTGCAACAAACTTTACAAAACCGAAGAAGAACAACAAATATTTTTGGGTTTTCGATTTTTGAATCAAGAATAGAAGAAACTAGCAAACAAAGCAAAATATTTTTGGATTTTTCAAATGTCAAACCGAAAATAGCAAGTAAAGCGAACCGAAGCTAGACAACTAAAAAGACAAACGAAGAGAAACAACGGAAATATTTTTGGTCTTTTTGTGTTTTCGAAAGTAGAAATAAGAACGAGAACAATAAAGAAAGTGAAATATGGACATACAAAGGACCGACAAAATATGATATTTAGATGAGTGAATTGTCAGCGTACCTCCCCCAAGCTTAGGCTTTTGGCCTAAGTGGAGATCAATCCCAGCTCGGCCAACTCGGCCATGAAGTGGCGCCTCCAAAATGTGACGAAGAAGTACCTTCGTCCTGGTACGAGCTCGAGGATGCCCCGGTGTGGTATGCGGTGTAGTGATCGGCCGACGCCTCCTCTTCCTCCTGGTCCACTGCGCCGTACTGAACATGGAAGCCAAGCAACCTAAGCTGCTCATCCAACTCCTCCTTCGAGCGCGACCATGGCCTCCTGTGAATAGTGAACAAACTGGACTGCGGCAAGGGAATTTCCCTTTCCTCCCCATCAGTAAATAACATTCTATAAACTAATTTCCCTGCACACGAGTTAGCAGTAACAAAGTGATGGAGCTTCATGGCAGCAAGATCAAGCCTCTGTGGAGCCAACAATATATCATGACGAGCAATAGAAAGTCCTAGAGCAGCAACAATGCGTGCAACAATAATGCCTCCATAAATAGGTCCCCTAGCGGCTAGGCGACGAGCAATAAGAGCACGGAGGTTATACTTCTTGCTAACATCAAGAGCGGTAGCTAGAAAAGCTAAATGATAGTTAATGATATTGCTAGTGTTCCCCCTACCAAGAATGCTAGTGGCAAGATAGTAAGTAAAATATCTAATAGCTGGGAGCTGAATGTTTCTTATCTTGCCGCGCTGCGCTGTGCGATCATCATCGTTAGTTACTCCTCGGTAGAGCTCCAACAAATCAGTGGGTTGCTGCAGCATCTTCTTGGCTGTCCCAAACATGGGAATACCTAGAATATCACAAAACTTCTCCAAAGACATGGTGATCGACTTATCATAAATCTTAAGTGCAATGGAAGGCTTGAAATGAGAGTTAGTGAATTTAAAGCTTTCAACAAAAATCTTTGTGAGCAAAGCATATTGATTACTCTCATCCGACATGTATGTAGTCAATCCAACCCTGTTGACAAGGAGTAAGAAATCCTCAAGAATCCCTACATCACTCAAAAAGTTAGCACAAGGGAAGGTGGATGGATGCGCATCTCCATCATCCCCCTCAATGTTCGGTGACATAAGATCTTCATTGTAGGATATCCTATATTGAGTAGTAGATCTTGAAGGCCTTGATGACCTTGGTTCTTCTCTTTCAAAGACTTCTCCATAGGTATAGTTGTCCATTTCCCTTTTCTGAATTTTTTTGACAAACCTCATAAAAATGATTTGAGACAAACAAGTGTAGGAAACTACTATAGGGAGTTACTAGAGGGCTAACATGCATCAAAATAACATTTCTAAGCAATTGGACAAGCATGCAAACTCATTTCACCTGCAGCCTATAGAGCTAAAATACTCAAGAAATACTTCACTAAACAAAATTCTACTTGGATAATCGAAGGAGTCACATACCGGAGAACAAATGCTCTAAATCTCAGCAACAATGATGGGCTGAGCAAGGAGATCGAAAAATCGAGATGGATAGCAGCAAGAACACGGGTTTGAGCTGGGGTGTCATGATTTTTCGGGAGAGAGAAAGAGCTGGGGATGAAGAGATAAGTGAGAGGCCAGCCCCCCTCACCATAGGTGGGCGCGGCCAGGCTTGGGCCGCGCCCCCTAGTGGTGAGGTGGCGTGGTGGGTCCCCCTGAGGTCTCCCAGGTGCCTCTCTGCCCCATTTTTGACATAAAAATTTAAAAAGATTTTTCTAGAATTTTTCGAGAAACTTTATTTTTGAGGGTTTTTCAGAAATTGACAACAGATTAAAAACTCGGGCAAGCAAAGATGGAATGATTGCAAGCAAATAAAAACCAAGTATGCAGCACCTCTAAGATACTCTAATCATGTAACTAACAAAGGGAATAAAAATGGTGAAAGTAAATATGAGTGAGGTAAAGTAAATGCGGTGAAAACGAAGTTTCATTCATATAAAATCACTTTGTTAACAAGGTTGATCAAGTCTTGTTACCAAACTAATTTTATAAGAGGCAAAACTTTGCATTTCACTTTATGCTTATGTTACCACGACCTTGATAGGCATAGTCCCAATCATGACAATTTTATATTCTTCCTTGGGCTTTTGCTCTGAACAAATAATCTGACCAACTCTGATGGTCTCAACATTCTTGATTGAATTTAGAGCATTCTTTCTATCAATCTTCTTGGGAAAATAAACCATATACTCTTTGTTATTGACATTAAAAGTTACTTTTCCTTGATTGCAATTAATAACAGCACCTGTAGTATTTAGAAAAGGTCTTCCAAGAATAATAGACATATTATCATCTTCAGGCATTTCCAACACAACAAAGTCAGTTAATATCAAACAACTGTTAGCAACTTGAACAGGAACGTTTTCACATATACCAATAGGAATAGAAGTAGACTTATCAGCCATTTGCAAAGATATATCAGTTGATACCAATTTTTCTAGATCAAGTCTCTTATAAAGAGAAAAAGGCATGACACTAACTCCGGCTCCCAAATCACATAAAGCAGTTCTAACATAGTTATTTTTAATGGGGCAAGGAATAGTTAGTATACCTGGATCTCCAAGCTTCTCCGGAACTTTACCATCAAAAGAATAATTAGCAAGTACAGTGGAAATTTCCTCATTCGGAATCTTCCTTTTGTTAGTAACAATATCTTTCATATACTTTGAATAAGTAGGCATTTTAATAGCTTCAGTCAAAGGAATTTGCAGAAATGAAGGTTTCATCCATTCACAAAACCTGTTGTAGTGTTCTTCTTCCTTGGATTTATGTTTCTTACCAGGAAAAGGCATTGGTTTCTGAACCCAAGGTTCTCTCTCATTACCATGCTTGTTGGCAATGAAGTCTTTTTTGGTGTACTTTGCATTCTTAGCAAGCTTTTCTGGTTCCTCTTCAACTTCTTCTTTATCGGGAGCATCACCTGGTTCAGTTTCAGCATCAGAAATAGAAACACTAATAGGATCTTTACCTGCTTCAAAGGATTCTGCAACTGTTTTATGCTTCTTCTTCTTCTTCTTGGAAGGAATATCATCACTTGAAGTGCATTGAGAATCTTGTTCGATCCTCTTAGATTGTCCTTCAGGATATAAGGGGTCTTGAGTGGTAGCACCTCCTCTTGTGCGTATTTCACACGCTTGTTTTTCTCTTGCGGCATTAACTAGCAAGTCTTTTTGCACCTTGGTAAGATGATAAATTTGAGTCTGAACCATTTGAAAATGTTTGACAAGTATCTTCACATCATTGGAGGTTCTCTCCACAATATCCCGCAACTTGTTAATAGCTCTAGAATTTTCCAACAAATTATTCTGCACCCTTCTATTAAAATTATCTTGCTTAACAATGAAATTATCTAACTCATCTAAGCATTGATCAGGAGGTTTAGAGTAAGGAATATCTTTATCATCAAAGCGTTGGGGAGAGTGTACCTCAATAGTACATGAGTGAGGGATTGGCTTACATAATTCTTCTATAGGTGGTAAATTCTTCACATCTTTGGATTTAATACCTTTCTCCTTAAGAGATTTCTTGGCTTCCCTCATAACCTCATCATTTAATTCAATCATTCCTCTCTTCTTTGGTGTTGGCTCTGGAGCTGGCGCATGTGTTGGTGCTAGTGTTGGCTCAACTAGAGTCCAATCATCATGATTCCGGCTTATTTTACCCATTAGTTCTTCAGCTTCAGCCGGAGTTCTTTCCCTGAAAACACACCCAGCACAACTATCCAGATATGTCTTAGATTCATCAGTTAATCCATTATAAAATATATCAAGGAGTTCATTTTTAGGCAATGGCTCTTTAGGCAAAGCTCTAATTAAAGAACAAAACCTTGTCCAAGATTCAGACAATATCTCTCCTTTTCCCTGTTCAAAGTCAAAGATTTTCTGCACAGCAGCATGTTGAGCACTAGCAGGAAAATATTTCTAAAAGAAAGCATTAACCAAAGTAATAAGACTATTAAACCAAGTTTTAGCTGCATCTTTCAACGAGAAAGGAAAAATCTTAGCAACAAAGTAAGTGCGAAGCTTAATATCATCAGAAAACAAATTACTCAAAGTAGAAAGCTCATTCATGTGCTCCATAGCACTTTCATTCTCAGTACCACAAAAAGGTTCTTTCTCAACAATAGATATGTAAGATAAATCTAAAGAGAAATCATAATCCTTATCTATAATATTTATGGGAGAAGCAGCAAACTTAGCATCAGGAGATAATTTATATCTAACAGCACGTCTTGCTAGAAGTTCCTTAATAGCATTAGTATCACGAGTAGCCCGTGCTTCGGCAATAAAATCATTGATGCGTGGTAAATGACCAGCCCGTTGGGAACCCCAAGAGGAAGGTGTGATGAATATAGCAGCAAGATTTTCCCTCAGTTAAGAAACCAAGGTTATGTCGATCAGGAGAAGAGCGGGCAATACGACTGTAGGTGATGCTTGCTAGTTTGCGACAGCTTTGGACAATTTATATATGGCGCCTCGTCCAAGCTTTGCTTGCTAGCTGCAACGCGGAACCTGCACACAACACAACTAAGTACTTTGCTCCCAACTTGCGATGAGGTTGTCAATCTCACCTGTTTGCTTGAAACAAAGGTTATGAGTGTATCGAGTGGAAAGCAGTAGGATTATGTGAGTAAAGTAAACAGTGTGAGTAAAGTAAACATGTGATAGCAATATGATGGAAATAGGACCGGGGTCCACAGTTCACTAGTGGTGTCTCTCCATAAGATAAATAACACATGCTAGGTAAACAAATTACAGTTGGGCAATTGATAGAATAAAGATAAACGTGATATGTCGAGAAGATCACTATGCGATTTACTCTGGGCATTACAACAAAATACATAGACCGCCATCCAACTCCATCTATGACTAATAATCCACTTGTGGCGAATCAATCCGAGAACTCCACAAGTATTAAGTTGCGAATAACAGATAATTGCATTAAGCAAAGTGTGTAATATAAACAAAGCATATGCCCTCGAGCATATGAATGTTGTTTTCTCCCTAGTAGCAACAGCACATCTATAACCTTAGAGGTTTTTGTCACTCCCCCAGATTAAATAGAGGCATGAACCCACTATCGAGCATAAATACCCCCTCTTGGAGTCACTAGCAACTACTTGGCCAAGATAGCTACTAACAACGGAGAGCATGCAAGATCATAAACAACATAGAGATAACAAAAGATATATTTCAGTATAGCAATTCAATCATAACACCAATATTCATCGGATCCCAACAAACCAAACATGTAGAATTACATAACGGTGATCTCAATCATGTAGGGCAGCTCATGAGATCTAAACATGAAGCACATGGTGGAGAAGACAACCATCTAGCTACTGCTATGGACCCATAGTCTAAGGTAGACTACTCACTCATCGCTCCGGAGGCAAGCATGGCGATGAAGAAGACCTCCGGTGGCGATTCGCCTCTCCGGCAGGGTGCCAGGAAGAGCTTCTGGACCCTCCCGATCTTCGGGTCGATGGCGGTGGTGGATCGCGACGTGTTCTAGAAAATTGATCGGGTACTTAGGTTTTTTCCGTCGGGGGGTCTTTATAGGCGAAGGGGCATCGTCAGAAGTGGCCCGAGGGGCTCTCACACATAGGAGGCGCAGCCAGGCCCCTGGCCGCGCCGCCCTGGTGTGTGGGGCCCTCGTGGCCCCCCTCCAACTTCTCTTCGGATCTCTGGAAGCTTCCGGGAAAAATAAGACTTCAGGAACTTGTTTCGTCCAATTCCGAGAATATTTCCTGTGTATCACTTCTGAAACACAAAACAGAAAACAGGGAACTGGCACTGTGGCGACTTGTTAATAGGTTAGTTCCGGAAAATGCATAAATGTGCCACGAACTGTAACGAAACAGTAGGCAAATGGTGTATAAACAAGCATGGAGCATAAAAAATTATAGATACGTTGGAGACGTATCAAGCATCCCCAAGCTTAACTCCTGCTCGTCCTCGAGTAGGTAAGTGATAACAAAAGAATAATTTTTTAGGTGACATGCACCTACACAATCTTGATCATATATGTAAGCATTTGTGAGCTGGGATCATAAGAACTTAAAACATGGGCATGAAGATATAATCTTGACAATAGGAACTTAGCAACCATGTTATAAACATGCAAATGAACACAAACAAAAGATCATGAAAATGAAACAATGAAAGTCAAACGTGTGTTCAAATCATAAGGAAAAACATACAAATGGTTTTCAGCTTGTCCTTCAAAGAGAGCAAAACATAAATGCATAGGACAGCTTCAAGTTTAAGAGGGCGACTAGATACAAATAATTTAAGAACAAGTGAAACCAACAATATGAATCAATCAATGAAAACTTTGGGACAATGCACATTATACTAAGAATGACAACTTTGCTCTCTTATGGTGCATAAAGAAAGAAGGTGGTGACTCAACATAAAAAGTAGAAGAAAGACCCTTCGCAGAGGGAAGCAGTGATTGCAAGTTTTATAACCTTCAAAAATTATGGTACTTACTGGCTTTGAGCTCTTATTGCCCCCATCATAAGCATCTTGAATGGTTAAAGTTAATGCGAGAACAATTATGATGCATATGCTTGATAAATCATAAGTCAAAAACCTCGTGTCCCGTGAATACGAGTACCCAAACCTCATGCTACCCAACTTAGAGTCCCAAGCAAGGCTCATGTCATTGTAAGTATATATGTATCATCGAAAACCGCCAACGGGGTACCTCCGTGCCCGATGACATGGAACAGGCCCACATCAAAATGACAGGACAAGCAGACAATGAACACCTCGACATCTCTTTTATTTGCCATTTATTTAGCTTTTTATTGTGAGATGCGTCGTCGAATGTCCACCATGGGTATGCTGCAAATTTTCACCCTGAATTATGCATGGCTTAGATTGGCGGCCCAGGCGTTTCCCTAACACATATACAAACTCCATGATCTTCACAAGATTCCCAATTCATTTCACACCGCGGGCATCCATAAACAAAAGATCACGATATCAACTCAAATAAGAAGTGCAATGTTGAAAGCTTGCCCCATGATAGCATGGATGGGCTAGAATCCAACTTACAACTTGCAAGCATAACAACTCAACATAAAAGACCACAATGTCAAATTTTTAAGAACATGAAAAAGTAAAGTGTGCCTTCCGGTTCGTGAGAGCTTTACTGACCAATTTTCGCATAACACTCGTAAGAGTTTAATTTGAAGAGAAGATAAAAGCAAGTCAAATTTACTTGGAATAGCAAATTGCTAGTAGGTATGTATGGTGGACACTTTGGTAAACTTTGGCTTTTAGGAGTTGGATGCACGAGTAGAGCTCATACTCAGTATAAGGCGAGGGCTAGCAAAAGACTGGGAGCGACCAACTAAGAGAGCAATAATGGCCATAATCATGCAAAGCGACAAAGCGAAATTAAAAGAAGCATAAGATGGCATCAAAAGTCAAAAACTAAATGATCATGAAGTCTATTGGCGACTTTGCAAGAGTCTAACATGTGTGAGCATGCGCCAAGTCGACCCAAATAAAGCATCAAGGAGAAAACCAAAATAATGCTTCCAAATAATTAAAAATAACGCATGATTTTTTTCAAAGGCTCATTAAGCAATCTTAGTTATTTGAGATAAGTCATGCTACAGCAAAACCACTAAGCATACTATCAAAAAGACATCGAGCACGACATGAAAAAGCCTAAGCCGCAGTCTACACAAGCTCCTTGTACCACTTTTTTGCATAAAGCTTTTTCTCTTTTCCAACACCATTTGAAATTTTTAGAGACGCCTCTTTTGATGAAAACCAATAAAGATCAGAGGCAAAAATACACCTTGATGAAGAGATATGACAAGGTCTGAACGCAAATCAAGGCGAAAACGAAAACCAAAAGCGGTAGCAGAAAAAGAAGAACACTCGTTGAACGATAAGAGTGAAAAACTGAGTGTTCTTGGCAGATGAAAATGAGTACATCTCCTCCAAAGGAAATTTGTTGGGGTCCAACCATTTATTGCAGCAAACAAAACTAAGCTAACTAAGAAAACTAAAACAACTGACGCTCCAAGAAAAACACATAGTGTATGAAGCAATAAAAATATAGTGTTTTGAAAGGTGACCTGATTTTTGCCGATGAAGAAGGGGTGCCTCGGGGGCATCCCGAAGCTTTGACGCTTGTACTTCTTGGATATTTCTTGGGGTGATGCATGGGCATCCCCAAGCTTGAGCTTTTGTCCATTCTTCAACTCATCTCATCATTCTCCAATCCCTACACTTGAAAACTTTCTTCATACAAAACTAAACACAAATCTATTAGCGACATTAGTGTAACATAACATATAATCAACCCCTTTTTGCTTCAGGTTTCAACCCAAAACCACCACATATAAAGTATATACTACTGTATCAACTTCCCCAAAAGTTCTGTGATCAAAAGAACTCAAAAAAAGCGATAAAGCGGCAAACACAAATATTGGCAGAAATCTGTCAAAACTGAACAGCTGACAAAGGTCGAATTTTTGAGGGGTTTTCTGTTGCTCAAATCAAAAAGTGTTCAACTAATGAAAGTTTGGATATAACCTGGGGCATAGGCACAAGAAATCGCAGGGCCAAAAGATATACAGAGAATTTATACGAATTTTTATGGTGCAGCACCAAAAAGAGTTTCAGGACAGCAACATCCCCAAATCTTTACCTCACTCGAATTAGAGGCTTCTCTTGGCACAACAATGAACTAAAAATGATAAGGAGCAGTCATTACAGTAGTAATGACTTCCAAGACTCAAATAAAAGAAAAAGTACTAGAAATAAAACATTGGGTTATCTCCCAAGAGTGCTTTTCTTTAACGCCTTTGAGCTAGGCGTAGAAAATTGCGAATCAAGTAACATCAGAAAGGGCATTAAGATCAACTGTAGAAGTTTTGTCAATAAGGCATTGTATTTCATCCACATAAGTTTTAGAAGCCCCTTTGTGATCACGCTTTGGTTCACTCAAATCACTAAAAAGATTTTGGGGACAGATCCAGTCAAAATTATTTTCGAAAGCTTCACATAATCCCAAGAGCTTGCTAGGTATAGGTATTTTGGCTCCTTCATCGTTTGTACTAATAACCTTTATAGGTGAACCGAGTTTATTAAAACGTTTAAGAACTTTTCTAGCTTCAATAACGACATCTTTAAATTCTAGGCGCAAAGTTTCCAAAATAAAAGCTTTCTTTTCAGGATCTTCAATTTCATGAAGCTTAAGGAACATGTATTGCATAAAAGGATTAAGACTAGCAAACCTAGTTTCGAACATGTGAATTAAATAAGCAGAAGCAACTTCAATACTAGGAGCTAGCTCAACCAAAGACTTTTCCTCAATTTCCTTATGCATACTAATGTGATTAAAGAACTTCTCAATGTTACTTTTTCCAATAATTGAACCACTACCTACTGAGAGATCCTCCAGAACATACTTAGGGAACAGCATGATGAACTAAAAGTAAAGAAATAACAACTACCAAGGATTCTAATTTTTTTGGGTTTTTGATAAAAAACGATGCAGGTAAAATAAATAAAGTAAAGCAAAACAATAACAAAGTAAAGGATGTGCGTGCGAAAAACTCCCCTTGCAGAGGTCTTCCACTCTTCCCCGGCAACGGCGCCAGAAAATTGGCTTGATGCGTGGTAAATGACCAGCCCGTTGGGAACCCCAAGAGGAAGGTGTGATAAATATAGCAGCAAGATTTTCCCTCAGTTAAGAAACCAAGGTTATGTCGATCAGGAGAAGAGCGGGCAATACGACTGTAGGTGATGCTTGCTAGTTTGCGATAGCTTCGGACAATTTATATATGGCGCCTCGTCCAAGCTTTGCTTGCTAGCTGCAACGTGGAACCTGCACACAACACAACCAAGTAATTTGCTCTCAACTTGCGATGAGGTTGTCAATCTCACCTGTTTGCTTGAAACAAAGGTTATGAGCGTATCGAGTGGAAAGCAGTAGAAGTATGCGAGTAAAGTAAATAGTGCGAGTAAAGTAAACAGGTGATAGCAATATGATGGAAATAGGACCGGGGACCACAGTTCACTAGTGGTGTCTCTCCATAATATAAATAACACATGCTGGGTAAACAAATTACAGTTGGGCAATTGATAGAATAAAGATAAATGTGATATGTCGAGAAGATCACTATGCGATTTACTCTGGGCATTACAACAAAATACATAGACCGCCATCCAACTGCATCTATGACTAATAATCCACTTGTGGCGAATCAATCCGAGAACTCCACAAGTATTAAGTTGCGAACAACAGATAATTGCATTAAGCAAAGTGTGTAATGTAAACAAAGCATATACCCTCGAGCATATGAATGTTGTTTTCTCCCTAGTAGCAACATCAAATCTACAACCTTAGAGGTTTCTGTCACTCCCCCAGATTAAATAGAGGCATGAACCCACTATCGGGCATAAATACCCCCTCTTGGAGTCACTAGCAACTACTCGGCCAAGATAGCTACTAACAACGGAGAGCATGCAAGATCATAAACAACATAGAGATAACAAAAGATATATTTCAGTATAGCAACTCAATCATAACACCAATATTCATCGGATCCCAACAAACCAAACATGTAGAATTACATAACGGTGATCTCAATCATGTAGGGCAGCTCATGAGATCTAAACATGAAGCACATGGTGGAGAAGATAACCATCTAGCTACTGCTATGGACCCATAGTCCAAGGTAGACTACTCACACATCGCTCCGGAGGCAAGCATGGCGATGAAGAAGACCTCCGGTGGCGATTCCCCTCTCCGGCAGGGTGCCGGGAAGAGCTTCTGGACCCTCCCGATCTTTGGGTCGACGGCGGCGGCGGATCGTGATGTGTTCTGGAAAATTGATCGAGTACTTAGGTTTTTTCCATCGGGGGGTCTTTATAGGCGAAGGGGCATCGTCAGAAGTTGCTCGAGGGGCTCTCACACATAGGGGGCGCGGCCAGGCCCCTGGCCGCGCCGCCTTGGTGTGTGGGGCCCTTGTGGCCCCCCTCCAACTTCTCTTCGGATCTCTGGAAGCTTTCGGGAAAAATAAGACTTCAGGAACTTGTTTCGTCCAATTCCGAGAATATTTCCTGTGTATCACTTCTGAAACACAAAAACAGCAGAAAACAGGGAACTGGCACTGTGGCGACTTGTTAATAGGTTAGTTCTGGAAAATGCATAAAAGTGCCACGAAGTGTAACGAAACAGTAGGCAAATGGTGTATAAACAAGCATGGAGCATCAAAAATTATAGATACGTTGGAGACATATCAATCATCGACAAGCTCAATATAAGCATCATCAAAATTATCACTAGGACATTCCCTAGACTCAGGTGAACTAACATGTGTAATAGTGGTGTTTCCCATCTTAGCTCTAGCAATTGTAGCATCTAAAAAGGAACCTAGTGAATTACTCTCATCAAGCACAGTAGAAGCATCATCTAAATTATCAGTGGCATTTTCAAGCTCAGCAGAAGAAGTAGCAATAGCGTGTGCGTGTGGTGGTGTAAGCAACTTACTCATAACAGATGGTGAATCAAGAGCAACAGAGGTGTTCAAAGTCGTACCTCTTCTTGTAGTGGATGGCAATATAGGAACTTTTCCATCACGAGGTTTACCCATGATGAAATGATTGCAGCGAACAATATGAATCCCAAGTGAACTTACAAATAAAGCTATGCTCCCCGGCAACGGCGCCAGAAAATAGTCTTGATGACCCACAAGTATAGGGGATCACAACAGTCTTCGAGGGAAGTAACACCCAATTTTTTTGATTCGACACAAGGGGAGCCAAAGAATATTTATAAGCCTTAACAGATGAGTTGTCAATTTAGCTGCACCTGGAAACAGACTTGCTCGCAGCGGTTTATCAGTAGTAACAGTTTTGTAGTGGTGATAGTAGTGAAACAGTAACAGCAGTAGTAAAATAAAAGCGGTAATAGTAGCAACAGTAAACAGCAGGATAAAATACTGTAGGCATAGGGATGGATGTACGGGCGTTGCATGGATAAGATAATTCATGAAATCAGTGAGATATGGGCAATTGCAGATAAATAATGATAAAGCATCCTAGTACTAAACAATCATAGGCATGTGTTCCGTATATAGTCGTACGTGCTCGCAATGAGAAACTTGCATGACATCTTTTGTCCTACCAGCCTGTTGCAGCAGGGCCTCAAGAGAAACTACTGGTAATTAAGGTACTCCTTTCAATAAAGTACCGGAGCAAAGCATTAACACTCGGTGAACACATGTGATCCTCACATCATAGCCATCCCTTCCAGTTATCTCAATTTCTGTCACTTTGGGGCCTCGGGTTCCGGACAACAATATGTGTAAACAACTTGCAAGTAAGATCATAAATAACAAGTATCATCATAAAACAATAACAAGTTCAGATCTGAGATCATGGCACTCAGGCCCAAAGTGACAAGCATTAAGCACAACAAGTTGCAACAATGTCATAAGCACTAATAAAAGATACTAGGCACTATGTCGTAACAATCTCATAGCAAATTACATGAACAATCTCATCCAATCCCTACCATCCCATTCTCCTACAGCGGGAATTACTCACACATAGATGGTGGAGTCATGGATGGTTGATGGAGAGACATCGGTGATGATGGTGATGAAGATCTCCTCCAAATCACCGTCCCGGCAGGGTGCCAGAACGGAGTTTCTGGTTCCGAATCACGGTTTCTGATGGCGGCGGCGCAGCGGAAGTCTATCTAGGAAAAACGCCGAACCCCCGCTCCTTTCAGGTCAGAGGGTATATATAGGCGGAAGGAGGGGTCGAGGCGATGGCCGAGGCGGCCTCACCACAGGTGGGCGCAGCCAGGGCTAGGCCGCGCCCCCTGGTGGTGAGCCCAGCTCACTGCCTCTCTTCGTCTCCCCTTCTAGCTCCGTGGGTCTTCTGGCAAAATAGAATTTTTGCGATATTTTCCGGGATTTTTCTTGAAAGTTGGATTTATGCACAAAAATAAGACACCAGAGCAATTCTGCTGAAAACAGCATTAGTCCACGTTAGTTGTATTCAAAACACACAAATTAGAGGAGAAACAACAGCAAAAGTGTTCGGGAAAGTAGATACGTTTTGGACGTATCAGGAAGCTGAAAATGGGAAGAGGAAAACTCATTGGGTGGCATGGGATATTATGATGCGGCCGAAGTCACATGGAGGTGTTGGCTTCAGGGACATGCACCTCTTCAATCAAGCCTTGTTAGCTCACCAAGCATGGAGATTAATTCAGTACCTGGATACGTACCCTATGTGCACAATTACTGAAAGCAAAATATTATCCTAATGGTCTCCTCACTGACACTATTTTTACAGGCAACAACTCCTCAACTTGGTCTGCCATAGAACACGGCCTTCAGCTCCTAAAACAGGGCATTATATGGAGAGTAGGTATGGGGCCAAGATACGAGCGTGGCGGGATCCGTGGATTCCAAGTGAGGCCAGCCGACATCCACGGACATCACAGGGAATATGCAGATACAGGTGGGTGTCAGACTTCCTTATGAATGATGGTGAATGGAACATGCAGCGTCTATAGCAATATTTCTCTGAGGATGATATCGTGAACATTCAGAAGATAAAACCCTCCCGCCGGCATGAGGAAGATTTTATTGCTTGGTTCCCGGAGAAGCGTGGTTTGTTCTCTGTTAAGAGTGCCTACATGCTAGGACTGAACCAACCGATACAGGTGAATCGTTATGGTGCCACCAGTGGTCGACCAGATGGCGCTAGACCTTGCTGGAAGATCATATGGAGTAGCCCTGTACCATCGAAAACAAAAATTCTAGCCTGGAAGATATGCAACAACGCTATCTCTACGCAGGTCAATTTGGCTCGCAGAGGTATGTCTAATGTCCGGGTATGCCAAATATGTGGCCAGGCAGAGGAAGACACGTTCCATGTCTTTGCTCGATGCCCTCATGCACGCGCGCTGTGGCAAGCCATGCAGGAGGTGTGGGAGATACCGAGTATTGATGCTATCCAGAATACAAGGAAGGAATGGCTGCTGCGTCTACTCAACCAAATTTCAGAAAATCAATGAGCTAACCTTCTGATGCTCCTTTGGCGCATATGGCACGCACACAACGAGATCACACATGATAAGCCATGTCCCACAATTGAAAGTTCACGCAGATTCCTAGTCAGTTACTTAGAATCTTTGCTATTGACTAAGCAATTTCCTGAAGCAGACATTGCGAAGGGTAAGATGGTACTGGAACCACATGCAGGATTTAAGAGGAGGAAACAAAGTACAGAACATGTTGAGAAGGCGAAATGGGTAGCACCGGACCCGGGTGTAGCAAAGCTGAATACTGATGGTGCTTACACTTCAACGCAAGCAGGCATTGGTATGATACTCTGAGACGATCAGGGTGGAGTTATTATGGCGGCATGCCGGACGCTCGAAGGATGCCTAGATGCAACGGAGGCGGAGCTTGCAGCAATAGAGGAAGGACTCAAATTGGCAATGCAGTGGTACCCGGGCAAGTTCTCGCTTGAGACAGATAGCACTCATGCAGCGGAGCTGATCAAGCAAAATACACCGAATGCCTCGGCTTATGCTTTTCGTATTAATGCTATTCGTGAGCTCATTAGCGAAAGAGATTTTAATGTTTTCCGTATTAGTAGGGATGCTAACTCTGCTAGCCATGAACTTGCTAAGATTGATAGAGTGCAAGGTAGGAGTCAACTGTGGCTATATGCTTGCCCTCCGGAACTAGCCGAGGCAATTGTCAAAGACTGTAATATCACTTTTGTTTAATGAGAGTTTTTTCCCCCGCAAAAAAAAAACATGGTGCGGTCGACGGGAAGGTAGTCAAGAAAATATTTAAATTTAGGATCCATGAAATGCAACTATGTAAGAACATAGGAAAACATTTAGTAAAAGATATAAACTTCTCACAAAATCACGGAATGCCACAATAATATCCCAATTTAAGGAACGGTTGGCAAATATGAAAAATAATTTAATCTTAGCTATGACGCATGAGTACTGCGTGTACGGCCCGGTACTCTAGAAGTTGGCTCGAGAACAAATCCGTGAGACCTCACCCTTTCTACTTAAGGCCTGGCTGTTCAATTCAGGTATACTTTGATTATCTTCTTCGCTCGTACCTCTCTTCTATCTGAAGATTGGAAACAAAACTTCTACTAATCTATCCATGCCTACTAGCTCGACATTAAAGACAATGAGGTAGCTGGATTTGCCGTGAGAGACCCATGCTAGCTGTCAGCGCTTGCCTCTATGCTAGGTCCACTACTTCGTGGTTCATGAACGATCATCTAGATAACCCTAGTACAAATAATAATAAATGGCAGGTCTGCCACTGTGACTGCTTATTTATATTAAACTTTTTTACCTCTCACTTACTCTTTATGTTCCTATTATATGTCGGCTTTCACTAATATAAATAACTTATATATTAAAATAATTAATATAATTAACCATGTACATTGCTTAATGTTAAATACATGTTATTTACTATTGTAGCATTTATTTGCAAATACAATTATGTGTTGTGAAAAGCTTTGGAAATTTATATTTCCGTGATAAAATAATTATAGACCAAATTTTGCACTAATTCTAACCAAAGCAAATAAAGAGAGGTCGAATAAACCTGTATGTTTTTGTCTACTTTAATATACTATAAATATTTTGGTAGAGGGTTGTAGAGCTTTGGAGTATTATTCTTTTGAATTGTACTATAGTTTTACATTGTTTGCTTGCTTTTTTCATACTTCAATATCCATGGAACTAGCATAGTCTTTGTTTAGATGAGAACTAGCATAGTCGGCCTAAATTGTTAACCCACCCAAAGAATATAACAATGGTTGGTATCCCTAATAAGGAGCTCCAACTCCCTAGTTTTGGAAGCATGTGAGCGATCAACCTGTCTCGATCGTGGGGCCTGCTTGACACATGGAGACGTACGATTGGATTCTTTGTTTTTTGGGTTCGCTCGGCTAGGCTGTTTGCTCTTGGGCTTTCTTCTGGGCCGTGAGCGGTTTGAGCTGCCGTTTTTTACATCTGTTTGTACGCGTGTCGACGGGAGGTGATCTAGCAGGGTCGGTTTGCTGTGTCGCTTTGACCATGAGCGCCTTTCTTCTTCCTTCTCAGACGGCGGGGAATTCTTGTTCTGGTCAATGCTGGTCGTCGTGGTTTTGTTGAAATATTGGGCCATTTCAGCTTGGACCATAATAGATTTCAGAAATTCTTAGAAATCTCAAAGCCCATGTGTGTAAGACCATGTGACATGCAGCCCATATTTTTGGCTGCACAAAGGCAAGGGGTGGGAGCTAAGTTTAGTCCCACATGGAAAGTTGGGAGAGATGTAGACCAACATATAAGGTGGGGTGTTGCATAACTTGGTAAGTGAGTGAGAAGAGAAGTGCCACACACGCGCTCCTCCTCCTCCTCCTCCTCGCTCGCTCGTCTCGATTCGACTCGACACGACACGTCCCAATGCGCGCGCGCGCCGTGGTTTGCGGAATTGAGCCTCGGAACCGATCTTATCTTTTTGCTGCACAGGAAAACCGAATGTTTGACCGAGTCTTTGACGGACGCGTCACAGCTAGCCGGTTCGGGTCGCTCCCGGATCGTGGGCTGCTGTAACCGACTCGGGCGTGCGACGTGGGCGTGGCCCATGTTGCCTAGGGTTTCTCCGCTGCACCGCCTATATAAACTCTTGCCCGGCTACCGTCGCACACATCCTAAAACCGATCTAGGGTTTTGCCACCTCTCGCTGCTTGCGCCGCCTTTGTAGTCTACTCCATCCTGAGCGTCGGCGTGCACCGGCGAACGGGAGAGCAGGTCTCCGGAACCACTCGCCTTTGCGATCCTGTACGGGAGAGGGCGAATTAGGTTTTTGGGAAGCACTCTGTGCGACTGCTCAAGCTCTTCATCACGGGTCGTCTTCCATCCATGTCGGGCGGTGCAGCCTACCGCCGTCTTCATCACCGTCTGCTTCGACCGGTCTTCTCCAACGTTGTGATCAACAACGTTACTACAACGACTACATCTGCAAACGAACGGTATGTGTGGTCTACTGTTATTTGTCTGTTCATCATGTTCTGCGAGTACATATTTAGCTGCTACTTGTTTCTGTTCATCTTGTTGTTTAGTACATTACATGTGGTAGTAGCTGCTGTTATCATGTCAAATATTCTGGAATTACTCATGGAAATTGTGCCTAATTATCCAACAATCTAAAAACCTAATCGTAGGCAATTTCCTGAATTATCAATGGCTGGTTTTACCGACGCACTGAGGCCGGATAAATTTACCGGTGTGCACTTTAAGAGGTGGCAGTACAAGGCTGAGCTTTGGCTGACCATGATGAAAGTGTTCCAGATTAGTAAAGGCAAACCTGAAGGAACAATGTCTGAGGATGATCAGAAAAAGTTCGAGGAATCCAATACTGTCTTTGTGGGATGCATTCTGAGCATTCTTGCTGACCGTTTGTGTGATGTGTTTATACACATAAAAGACGGGAAGGACCTCTGGGATGCACTGGACGCCAAGTTTGGTGCTGCAGATGCTGGCAGTGAACTGTACATCATGGAGAGCTTTCATGATTTTAAGATGACTAAGGACCTTCCTGTGGTTCAACAAGCTCATGAGATACAGTGCATTGCCAAAGAGCTCGAACTCCTTAAGTGTGCCTTACCCGACAAGTTTATGGCGGGTTGCATTATTGCTAAGTTGCCCCCTTCATGGAGGAACTTTGCCACAACTCTCAAACATAAGAGACAGGAGATATCAGTTGAAAATCTGATAGCGTCCCTTGATGTTGAGGAGAAGGCTTGGGCTAAGGACACTACTGAGAAAGGAGAGGGTCATGCTACTGCTAACTTTGTGCAGCAGAAAGACAAATCCTCAGGCAAGAACACAGGGAACTTCAAGCCCTCTTTCGACAAGCCTGTAAAGACTACAACCTTCAAGAAGAAGAAGCCGAACAGGGACATGAGTGATCTGACTTGGTTCACTTGTGGAGAGCCCGGCCACTTTTCCAAGGACTGCCCAAAACGCGCAGAGCGCAGAGGGAAAAAGGCCAAGAATGTCAACATCATGACTGCTAGCAATACTGATGGGTATGGTAATCTATTTACTGTTCTTTTGGTATTTCAATCTCCCTCTTGGTGGATTGATACAGGTGCTAACGTTCATGTGTGTGCTGACATCTCTGTGTTCACTTCTTACCAAGCCGCACGGGATTCCTCCGTCCTAATGGGCAATGGGTCACATGCCTCTGTTCGTGGTGTTGGCACGGTAGATCTGAAGTTTACTTCGGGGAAGATCGTACAGCTGAGGAACGTGCAGCATGTCCCTTCTATGAACAAGAATCTTGTTAGCGGTTCTCTTCTCTGCAGAGATGGGTTTAAGGTTGTTTTAGAGTCGAATAAGGTAGTCGTTTCCAAGCATGGACAATTTATTGGAAAAGGCTATGAGTGCGGAGTCTTGTTCCGCTTTTCACTTTCAGATTTCTGTAATAAATCCGTGAACCATATTTGTGGCGGTGTTAATGATGATACCAGTGTTTGGCATTCTCGTTTATGTCACATTAATTTTGGTTTGATGTCTTGGTTATCCAGCATGAGTTTAATTCCGAAATTCACTATTGCCAAAGGTTCTAAGTGCCATAGTTGTGTGCAATCGAAGCAACCTCATAAGCCTCATACGGCGGCCGAGGAGAGAAACTTGGCACCTCTAGAACTCATACATTCTGATCTATGCGAGATGAATGGTGTATTGACAAAAGGTGAAAAGAGATATTTCATGACATTGATTGATGATGCGAATAGATTTTGCTATGTTTACTTGTTGCGAACTAAAGATGAAGCTTTAGACTACTTTAAAATTTGTAAGGCCAAAGTTGAAAATCAACTAGAGAGAAAGATCAAGCGTCTTAGGTCAGATCGTGGTGGAGAGTATTTTCCTAAAATCTTTGACAAATTCTATGAGGAACACGATATTATTTATGAGAGGACGCCTCCCTACTCGCCCCAATCCAATGGGGTGGCCGAGAGGAAAAACCACACACTGTCTGACTTGGTGAATTCCATGCTCGACACTGCTGGTTTATCGAAGGCATGGTGGGGGAGGCTTTGTTGACTGCATGTCATGTCCTAAATAGAGTTCCTAACAAGAATAAAGAGAAAACCCCTTATGAGGAGTGGGTTGGGAGAAAGCCATCACTTTCGTATTTGCGCACTTGGGGATGCTTGGCGAAGGTCAACATTCCCATCCCAAAGAAATGCAAACTCGGACCAAACATTGTGGATTGCATCTTTCTAGGTTATGCTCAACGGAGCATTGGCTATAGATTTTTAGTAGTTAAATCCGAGGTACCTGATATGCATGTTGATACTATAATGGAATCTTGTGATGCAACATTTTTTGAGAAAATGTTTCCTATGAAAGATATGTATAGCACTGCTAGATTTTCTTCTGAGATAATTCCTGAATCTAGTACATCTGATGATTATTTTGAACAACCACATGAGAACGTTTTTGAGAACGTTCATGAGAAGGATGACAATAAAGCTCCTACAAGGAGCAAGAGACGAAGGACTGCAAAGTCTTTTGGTGATGATTTCATTGTGTACCTTGTGGATGATACTCCCACGTCCATTGCTGAGGCATTTGCATCACCAGATGCAGATGATTGGAAAGAAGCTGTCCATAATGAGATGGACTCGATTCTTTCTAATGGAACATGGGAATTATCTGATCGCCCCCATGGCTGTAAGCCTGTGGGTTGCAAGTGGGTGTTCAAGAAGAAGCTAAGGCCTGATGGTACTATTGAGAAGTACAAGGCGAGACTTGTAGCGAAAGGCTACACACAGAGAGAAGGCAAAGATTACTTTGACACCTATTCACCTGTCGCTAGACTAACCACCATTCGAGTACTACTTTTCATGGCTGCCTCTTATGGTCTTATCGTTCATCAAATGGACGTAAAGACAGCCTTCCTCAATGGAGAGTTGGAAGAGGAAATCTATATGGATCAGCCTGATGGATTTGTGGTAAAAGGTGAAGAGAGAAAGGTGTGCAAGGTTTTAAAATCTTTATATGGCCTGAAACAAGCACCTAAGCAATGGCTTGAGAAGTTTGACAGAACTTTAACTTCTGTTGGCTTTGTCGTTAATGAGGCTGACAAGTGCGTTTACTATCGCCATGGTGGGGAGAAGGTGTTATATTGTGTCTGTACGTTGATAATATTCTCATCTTTGGTACAAACATGAAAGTAATACTTGAGGTCAAATCTTTCTTGTCAAAGTGCTTTGATATGAAAGATCTGGGAGAAGCTGATGTGATCCTGAACATCAAGCTGAATAAGAACGAGAGTGGGATTACTTTATCGCAATCTCACTATGTTGAGAAGATCTTGAGCCGTTTTGGCTTTATTGATAGCAAGTCTTCTCCAACACCTTATGATCCCAGTGTGATATTACGTAAGAACAAGAACGAACCAACAGATAAACTGAGATATTCTCAGATCATTGGTTCACTCATATACTTAGCGAGCGCGACAAGATCTGACATCTCTTTTGTTGTGAGCAAGTTGAGTAGGTTCATATCAAACCCAGGTATTGATCATTGGCATGCACTTGAAAGGGTCATGCGCTATCTATGTGGTACAATGAGTTACATGATTCACTATTTAGGGCACCCTACTGTGCTTGAAGGATATAGTGACGCAAATTGGATCTCTGATGTAGATGATATTAAAGCCACTAGTGAGTATGTGTTTACCTTTGGAGGTGGCGCTATATCATGGAGATCATGTAGGCAAACCATATTGACGAGGTCAACTATGAAAACAGAACTTACTGCTTTAGACACAGCCACTGTAGAGTCAGAATGGCTGCGTGAACTCTTGATGGACTTGCCGGTGGTTGAAAAACCTGTGCCGGCCATCCTCTTGAATTGTGACAATCAAACAGTTATTGTCAAAGTGAACAATTCTAAGGATAACGCGAAGTCATCAAGACACGTTAAAAGACGTTTGAAGTCTATCAGGAAATTGCGAAACTCTGGAGTAATAACTGTTACGTATATTCAAACAGACAAAAACCTGGCAGGTCCTTTTATAAAGGGACTATCACGTAATGTGATAGACAGTGCATCGAGGGAGATGGGTTTGAGACCCATAGATGTTATGCCATAGTGGTAACCCAACCTTTGTGATCGGAGATCCCGTGAATTAGGACCTGTGAAAACAAGCTAGTGGTTTAACTGAGAAGAGTATTCTGTAACCCTCTCTATGTGAAGATGCAAAACTCTCAAAATCTGTAAGGCAGGTTGGCAACATGCCTTAATGTGTTTCTGTTGGCTATGATTAGCAAAGATGTTATCCTATAGAGCATTCTTGAAAGAACACACCTATATGAGCCCGATTGTTAAACGTCGCAGTCTATGAGATTTGGGTGATCTCTAGTAAACTCATGAAGAGACCATGGAGTACGACGCATATGCTCCAACCCGCGGGGTAGGCTACTGGCAGCCATGTACTGGTTATGGCTTTAAGTGAAATCTTGACGCACCAAACTTGCAATTCAAAGCGTAGTCCATTATTCAAGTTGCTGATAGACGTAGCTTAAGGTTCTAGGCGGAAGTTCAACTTAACAGTCTCTGCTGAAACACTGGTATATAAACAAGTAGTGAGGTTTGGCAAATCTCTAAATGGGCATTTGAGATCTGGTGGGGGATTATTGAAATATTGAGCCATTTCAGCTTGGCCCATAATAGATTTTAGAAATTCTTAGAAATCTCAAAGCCCATGTGTGTAAGCCCATGTGACATGCAGCCCATGTTTTTGGCTGCACAAAGGCAAGGGGTGGGAGCTAAGTTTAGTCCCATATGGAAAGTTGGAAGAGATGTAGACCAACATATAAGGTGGGGTGTTGCATCACTTGGTAAGTGAGTGAGAAGAGAAGTGCCACACGCGCGCTCCTCCTCCTCCTCCTCGCTCGCTCGTCTCGACTCGACTCGACTCGACACGACACGACACGACACGTCACGACGTGCGCGCACGCCGCGGTTTGCGGAATTGAGTCTCGGAGCCGAGCTTATCTTTTTGCTGCACAGGAAAACCGAACGTTTGACCGAGTCCTTGACGAACGCGTCACAACTAGCCGGATCGTGGGCTGCTGTAACCGACTCGGGCGTGCGACGTGGGCGTGGCCCACGTTGCCTAGGGTTTCTCCGCTGCACCGCCTATATAAACTCTTGCCCGGCTACCGCCGCACACATCCTTAAACCGATCTAGGGTTTTGCCACCTCTCGTTGCTTGTGCCGTTTTCGTAGTCTACTCCATCCCGAGCGTCGGCGTGCACCGGCGAACGGGAGAGCAAGTCTCCGGAACCACTCGCCTTTGCGATCCTGTACGGGAGAGGGCGAATTAGGTTTTTGGGAAGCGCTCCGCGCGACTGCTCAAGCTCTTCATCACGGGTCGTCTTCCATCCAAGTCGGGCGGTGCAGCCTACCGCCGTCTGCTTCGACCGGTCTTCTCCAACGTTGTGATCAACAACGTTACTGCAACGACTACATCTGCAAACGAACGGTACGTGTGGTCTACTGTTGTTCGTCTGTTCATCATATTCTGCGAGTACATGTTTAGCTGCTACTTGTTTCCGTTCATCTTGTTGTTTAGTACATCTAGTATATTCGAGTTACATATGGTAGTAGCTGCTATTATCATGTCAAATATTTTGGAATTACACGTGGAAATTGTACCTAATTATCCAACAGGTTTTCCTGGAGTTGCTTCGTCGGCTAATCGCCGCACGCCGCCAATCCATCAACCAGTAACTCACCGCAGCAGCCCAAGACCATGAGTCACTGCTTAGCCCGTCTCACCTCCTCTCCCGCAGCGATTCAATGGCCGACGAGGCAGCGACGACGCCGTCCTGGCAGAGCTGGTGTGCAGGAGCTGTGCCTGGCGGAGTTGGTATGCACTGCGAAAGTCCGCCACGGTCCTCGCCGTGTGCCGCGCGACCGAGGGAAGGCGCTGCGGCGGTGCTGGACGGGGATGTCTACAGTCTCCCGGGCTCCGTCGCCTTACCGGCAAGCCGGGGTTGGGCTCCTCGGTCCCCACATCCTCCCCATGTCATGCACAAGCAACAGATGTGACGCGTGCTCCTAGATTGATTGTTTCCTAACCAGACCATTCTCTAGAGATAGCAGACAGCGTCGAGATGGTGGTGGAATCCTCATCTTCTCCCTCTGTCATGCTCCAGCAGCAGCATCAGCTTGTCACGTCCTCTTGGCCTCCTCCCCCTCTCAGGCTCCCAGCAACCTCAAGGTATGATTGCGTGCTTCCTATACTTTTCCCCTCCATCCATCCTATAAATTTCTATCTAATGGAGTTGTGGTGAGAAGTGCAATAAAGTCATGAATTCAGTGGGATCAAAATCATTTTGGTTCTATACGAGATTAGTTTGTTTTTAATGCTTTTCAGAAATTATCTAAATTGTGAATTAATCATGGAATCTGTGCTCTATAGCTATACGGAACCAATTTTTGATCTAAAGTAGCTGTGCTTTTCTACATCTATGTTTTCTGTGATGACGTTGAAATAAAATCTTTTTCAGCTCCTTTGGGATAATTTCGGGCTGGTAGCATTTGTAATTCACAAGCTGATTTATCAGCGTTCTGTACATGTTGCCGTGTTGTGCTTATCCTTGTGATCCCAAACAGTCATGAGGGCCTTGGCATAGCCAAAAAAAATCTGCCCTCATAGGGTACACAATCCACATGGTATACACGATGTTCCAATCCTGTAAATCGTTATGATCTGAATTTGTGTACAGAATCCATTTCTCTGCATTTTTTTCATTGACAGTTCAACCACCTAATGAAGTATCTTCTTGCGTCAGTGGATTTTTTTTGGTTTGCAGATTATGCAAGGGCTTCTTTGATCAACATACAGTGGCTGGAATGTCCAGGTCCCTCACGATGGTGGTTGGGATGAGTGATTGAGTGATTACTTCAGCGGCCGTGTAAAGTTTCGTACAGAAAATACAACATTGAGAGGCATTGGGAGTCTGTCAACTAGGAGAACGGGGGCATGAATGATATGCACTACCAGCTCTACATTATAATGGTGATCCGGCTATTATGTAGTTTGTGTTCTGTTTTAGAAGCATGTTCTAGACAGAGTTCAGAGTTGATTATTCCTCTAACTTGGGCAGGACGATTTCAAGCATTTGACACTGGCTCACCTCTTTGACAAGCCATTCCTTTTAGGGTTGATTGCATTTCAGGTTTGGTAATTTTAATTGTGTCTCTTTGGATATTCAGAGTGTGTATTAGTTTGTTGCAAATTATTCAAATGAAATCACCATTATTTTTCTTGTTTGCACCCTGAGTATTCATTTTACATGATTTATACTTACTATATCAAATGTATTGATGCATGTCTGTTCTATTTAATTTGGTTGGTGTCTAAGTAGCATATTGATCTAAATTATACCACCTTCGCAATGAAGTGTGTGTTGTGATATATACAAAATAATATAGTAAAATCACATCATTTAAAATTTTATTGACCTGAAAACCTTTCGATCTTGGCTGCACTCATCTTGACTGAATTTCTCAGGCCTGTCGTTGTTCTCTACATTTCCGGGCACTACCTAACCTGAGCACAAGTCATGTAGTAGATGGACCTAGCGTGCACTTCCCATTCCTACCCCCTTCCCGGCACTAAGGTCATTGGATGATGTCGCCCCTCCGGCCCTCCCTCATCGAGCTGCATTGTCCACATTTTCCCGGTACCTGAATCCTATACTTTGATCGCGGAGTCTAAGTTTCACATTTGCAAAAAAATCACTTATATTGTACTGCCATAAGTATTAACATCACATCACCCTACTAACGTTCTAATAATAGGTTCCTGTGGAAGTTCTCTTTAACCTGTTATTCTCTGATGGTGCCCTTGGCTTTTTAGATGATCTCCCCAAGAAGTGTGGTGACACAGGTTAATACCAATTGCGTACCCATTTCCAGTTAGGCTGAAAATTATTAAGCCATGAGCATCGATATAACTGGAGGTCGGTCCGGCAGAGCGCGCCAGGACCATCTAGTCTTTTCAATCATCTAAAACGGTTAGAATCCATTCAGTGAAGAGGATGGTTGGTTCCGGTATTGGAGGCGTGGTCACGCAACTTTTCTCTCGTTGCGGAGGACCCGTTCCATCTGGGTTCGCCCCCTACGTACCCGTCCAATAATGTTGGTTTGATCCTTTTGGCTATGCATGTATTCTGCTTTTCCGGGTAGTTTGCACTTGGGGTAAACAGATGTGGTAAAACTTAGGGGAAGTGCATGTGAATCGAGACCGGTGAGTAGTTACACAAAATTAAAATTAAAAACTTGAAGAATTGGCAAATTCTAAGGTCGATGGTGCAGCTAGTAAAATAGTAGGGTTGTTGTTCCTTATAGTGGCTTAAAATGTTGATCAAAATGCACAGTAAAGTTATAAAGTATGTTGAAGTAAGTAATGAACTCCTCTAGATGAGTAGTCTAGCTCAAATGCAACATATGATTCCTAGAATTCTAGGTGGGGTTGATGGAGAAACTTCCTGACTGATTTTCGATCAATTTAACTTCCTGACTTGATTTGATACTACTATATATATGCAAGAAAAGTTATACACACGTACACACGTTATACATAAATAACACCAACTGAAAATAATACTATCTCATATGATTATAAATAATAATCACCATTTTTCATTAACACACATAGGAAAAAAAGCACTGCAATATTTCGTAAAAGTGTTGCATACAAGTGTTGCATCTATGATTTCCTATGATTGCGTAAAAGTGTTGCATCTAAATTTAATGATTTTGGCATCATGCATGTATTTGATTGGGCTAGACTCTTAATTTTTTATAGATCACAACATGTCATCTTTCGTAAAAAAAAATTGAACTTAGCAATACAGTCTTGGCTATATGTTTAAAACTGGGTTTGATAAGTTCATGTTATAACTTGAGCGTTTTTACGAATAATTTATGAATAAATGCTTTCAAATGTTGCTCATATACCATAGCATCTAAATATAGACGCAAAATACAAGTCTCATGGCTGAACATCAATGCCACGTTGTAGCCGTAGCCTATGGAGGAGCCTAGAGCCGAGGGACCAGCCATGTAGGAGGAAGAATGAGAAGAAAGAGTAGAGACCACACGCGAGGAGTATCTCAATGGAGACATTGAACGACGAATACGACATATGGGCACTCATGAGGGTGTCAGATAGATAATCAGGGTCTCACGAGTGTGAGAAAATAATTAATACAAGTCTGAGCAAAAGAGGGAAATAGAGAGGCTACCAGTGGGACAAAGGAAGACAAAAGGCAAGTCGAGAAAGATACAACGAGAAGAAAGTGGCGAATCAGACCAGAAATTCAATTCGACCCATGAGCTCATATAAACCCGTTGTTAAAAAATATATTTCAGACTGTCCAAAAAATCTATAAAAAATCAGATGAACATCTCGACATTCTAAGACATGACTGTTCATGAAAACAAAATACCATGTAAACAGAGAAATTTGAATGCTATGACATGACTGTTCATTGGTCTTTTTTGGGTCTTTTTTTACATAGGTCACATGGAATGTTCGCTTTTTCTAAAAGCCTTTGCGAACATGTAATGTATGAATGTACATGCAAAACATTGTCTTGCTTAACAATTCAACATTTATATTTAGTGTATTTTTCATAAAAGGTCGATATGCACCTTGGAGCCAAAAAAAAATAGCACCTCCTAGGTCGGACACCGACCCTATCGTTTGAACCACACCTTTAGTGAGTTCTTATTCTATAATTAGGTTATAGAATGTTGAAGTGTGTTACCCCTTGCATGCAAATAAAAAATGGGTCAGTAGAGACACCGAAATAAAGGGGCCAAAAGATAGACTGTCTTTTTCTTCAAAGTCGTGACACTTTTGAAGTTCTCATTAAATCAAAATTTGGGTGATCCAAGTTTTACTAACAAACAAAGTTTGACGACTGGAAATGAATTTTTTTTAGAATGTTGTGCATCGACTACTGGTGCATCCTTTCTTTGTAAAGCAAGGCCATATTACCATTTTAATTGCAGTTGTAAAAAACATTTTTAGTTGCAGGTCTCCAACATCCGAGGCTAACAAACAGGCAACGGACGAAAACAGAGCAGCCCGCAGGCATAGTGCATGTTTAGGCAAAATTCAATAGTTTGTATTCACAGAAAAATTATCTCTCCATCCTTCATTTTCACAGAACGAACTCAGCTAAACTATCAAAATTTTGTTCCTACACAATTTTTGTCCCCTCGACCACATGTGAATTGACGCCAAGCCAGCAACCTCCGTCCGATAGGGATCTGACGGCCCTCCCATTTTTCTGCCCCTGATGCAGCCCCCGCCAGCCTGGCGGCCATCAATTCCGCCCGTCCGCGACCTTGCTGCAGAAACAGAATGGCCGGAGGGCTCTCCATGTTCGAGACTGGAGTCGGTCCCTAAATTTCTGTTCTTGCTCCGATCAGGCGAAGCGCCGTTCGATGAATCACTCACTCATGTCGCACTCCGGAATGGCGACGAGATCGGGGGCGAACCGCATCTGCATCCTCCCGGCGCTCTTCGCGCGCGACACCGGCCGCCTCTTGGCTGCCAGAGCCGGCACAGTCTTGTACGCGGCGGCCGGGTCAACCTTCTCCTCCGGCGGCGGGGCGAACACGAGCCGCGACACGGAGGCGGCGCGGCTCCTCCGTCCGCTGCTGGCCTTCTTGACGAGCGCGGCTGAGGCCCTGACGGCGAGCTCCGCGATGTCCTCCCGGCGGAGCCCGTTGCGAAGGGCGTCAGCGGGGAGGACGAAGTAGATCTGGCCCGGGCGAAGCTCCTCGGCCCCGCCGACGGCGGACACGCCGCCCTCGAATCCCATGGCGTCGGCGTCGCACAGGAACCAGCCTGCTGCTTCTTCGACAGAGTCCTGGAGCACCCGCGCGGCTGTAGCCGGGGGCGTGTACTCCCGCAGCTCTCCTGTGGGTAGCAGCACCATTGCAGTCGACGCGGCGACCCCGTCGGCCTGCACCGCCGACACAGCTGACGCGCCGCTAGACATGCAAAGCCCCATATTTTTGGTGTCTGATTTGAGCTTGCTGCTGCTGCTGCGAGATAGTGCGGTGTTGCTGTTGTGTTTGTGTGAACCTGTTGTGGGAGGAGGAAGCAGCAATGAGTGCGATGGGGATGAAGGTGAATGTGAGGGAGAACTACTTATATATAGGAGGAGTGTGACGGGCTGGCGTTTTGCTGGGGACTCAATCGGGATATTTTTACTCTATACCTATCCCTGTATTTCGATTTTTTTTTTGTTCTTACTGCAGTTACCTGGTCTGGGAGTGGGAGCTGCGTGTGCGTGGTGAATACGTGCTCGTACAGACTCGTCAGAGGGACAGTGAGATTTACGTGTGTCGTGTAACCGCGGCCCGCGGGCAGTTACCAGTTGTGATATATAGAAAACAGCTAAATTAATTAGTACTCACACACTCATGGCTTCAAAAATTAAGCAAAGCTAGCTAGCCTTGGCCAGATTATAAAAATAAATTGGGGCTATTTTTTTTATAAATTCGCTTTTTTGTGATGCCTAGGCCTACAGTGTCATGCTAGATTTATATTTATGAGCCAACGGGCTATCCCCGTCAATTTTCATTAAAGAAGCCGCCACAAGTCTTTACAACTTATTACAGAAAGCAATGAAATAAAAGGAAAAGGCTACTAGGATCCTAGATGATGACCCCCTACATCCTGCCAGCATCAGTTTTCCACACACGATCAGCAACAAAACGAAACTAAGGTACTTCAAAAACATAACATATTCTAAGTATCCCAGCAAACCATAGGGACCAAAATCTAAGACAACAGAAGCTTCAGAAGATCAGCATACATCTTTAAGCAGCAATTTGTGCAACTATAGGAGCCCAACCATGCGACTTGGAGTAAGCTTCCCAGATCACCAGCTTCAGTCTTGTCACCCCCTCTTCAACTTTTCTTTTGTCTTGATTTTTCTGCAGAATTGCCCAACCATTAAACAAGCTAAAGAGTCTATAAATGAAATTTGCTAGGTCACTTATAGTAGTTCTATTGAAGCACACATCGTACCTAGTCTTTCAGAGCACCCAACACACTGGTGAGGCACAACACATGACCAGATGTCTTTGATCTTTAGGGAAGGATTTTATCCAGGCCCCAAACATGTCAGTTATGTTTTTTGGTGGCCTCACTTGGTGAAAAGCACACTGGATCACTTGCCAAATCAATTTGGCTAGTGCACATGTGAACATAAGGTGATCAATGCTTCATGCTTACTACAGAAATGGCATTGTGGATCACCAGTCCAGCCTCTCCTCAGCAAGTTGTCTTTTGTTAGGACACTACATTTCAGCACCAACCAGAGGAATATTCTGACTTTCATAGGAATTTTTTTCCAAAGGAATTTATGTGGGAAGCTCCTCTCTGCTCTCAGCTGCAGGTACGAATCCTTCACTCTGAATTGGCCAGAAGCCCCAACCTTCCATCTCACCTTGTCTTTTCTATCTGACAGTTGGACACTATTAACTAGTATTTTCATTTCTTCCCATTGTTGCAAAGTTTCACCAAATAAAGTTCTCCTGAATTTTATCAAGTTTCAGCCTTGTTGTTTCAACTGCTTCATAGTAAACCCTTTTCTCGAATGACAAGTGATACAATCTATGAAACTGCACTGAAAGTGGTGCATTGTTCACCCACTTATCTTCCCAGAACAAGGTTTTTTCACCTCCAAACATCACTCTCTCACTAAATTGCTGAAATATATCATTCACAACCATTAGACTCTGCCAAAAGTGAGAACACCCAGGGCCTAGAGTAGCCCGTGACAGAACTTGATTAGCTAAGTATTTTCTACTTAGCATTGTTTGCCAGGTCCCTTGTGTATTTCCCAAATTCCAAAGGCATTTGAACAGCAGACTTTTATTCATTGTGGTTAGATCTAGCACACATAGCCCTCCGTAATCTTTGGGAAGATAGATAGTGTTCCAATTAACCAGATGATATCTTTTCTTATCATCAATTTTATCCCGCACCATTCTTTTTCTATGAATGTCAGCTTTATTGATGAATCCTTTAGGAGCTTCCAGGAAAGATAGCATATAAAAGCAGATGCTGGTAAGGCAAGCATGAAAGCAGATTGTCTTGCTACATAGCAACATGTTACATGATTAATCGCTTTGAATTGAAATTTGCGTTATTCTTTTAATTTTCACGATTGAAAATTTGATGTATAGTAAGTAAAAAAAAGTATGTCGATATTGGAAACAAAAATTTGGTATATTTTTGTTGCGGGTATATTGGAGTAATAGTACTGATTATATCAAATATGGCCAAAAAGTACTTTTACGTCCTTACAAATTCTAATATTTTTGCTCTGGCATCGTGTTCTTGTAGTACTATTTTTGTTTTATAGGAAAAAATACTCACAAGGAATTTTGTAAGTCGGGTCGAAACCATGCATATATATACTATGAGAACACCGTCATAAATTATGTCTGGATCGGATACACTACAGGAATAATGTGGTACGCCGACGGCCGACTACCCTCGGCGTAGCGGATAATTGTCGTCAGCGTAGTCTACGCCGAGGGCTGTCGTCGGCGTAGTCTCTCGACGTAGATGCCCCTCGGCGTAGCTTTATTTGGCCATCGGCGTAGTTTCTGCCCTCAGCATAGTCTATGCCGATGGCTTTACCCTCGGCGTAGCCCCGTCGGCATAGTTTATAACTTCTTCAAAAAAAGTTCAATTTTTTTAATTTTTTTTGAATTGTTTGACTTGCTAATCTCTCAATTAGAATATTTTTAGCACTAATTACACTTAATCTTTGGTCAAATTTAAGTCCTGGTCAAACTTCTCGGTCGGTCACCCATCCTCAGACTACTCCACCCCCAGCACGCTTAACTTCTCTGTTCCATCCGAATGAGTTTCCACGAAACAAATTATACCTTGTTGATAATACTACCATATCAATCCTATTAACCCTTATATCACTATGTCACACATCATTGGTTTTAAATTTCCAAACTATATATTAAGTAAACAACAATAAATAAGTAATAAGTATATTGAGTTCCAAACTATATAATAAGTAAATAAAAATGAATAATTAATAAATATATTGAATAATTTATATCTTTAAATCTGTAAATCGGAATTTGGCAAATTATATGTCTAAATTGATAAGAAAAATGAGAGGAATCAAAATATGACATCCATATATAATGTTTTTATGTTTTATATAATTTTGAATTTCTTATGCTCATTTTTGAATTTCATGTATCATCAGTGATATCTCGAACTTATGAGATTTACATTGAAAAAAATCATAAACAATTCAAAAAAAAAATCAAAAAAGGAAAAACCTTCGCACATAGTCCTCTTATGTCAAATATTAACGAGTCGAACTTATGAGATTTACATAGTTTTTTTATGCTATACCCCCGCTTTACCCCATTAACCCTTTCTTTACCCTATTGATAAACGACGGGCATAAACCTTCTTAGCTAGGTGTCAAATTTTACAAAACTCTTTGTGTATCTCTAATAAAATAACATGTTGTGTACCTAAAAGTGATTTTTTCAAAAAATCACGAGGAAGCCATGATGGAGTTGTAGTTCAAATTTACCCCGTTTCCTACTGAATTGGCAAGAGTTTATCTTTTTTGTGGTAGGTTACTGCAAAGTTTCACACACACAAAAAATTAGTGATATATACACAAAATGTGTTCTAATATTGTTTAAAATTATGGTGGTCTAGTTTTGTAATGTATTTTCAGTACTTCCTTCACAAAAAAACCTAATTTTGACACTTAGAAAATGGAAATTGATTTTTTTATGCATAGAAAATGAAAACTCCCAATATGAACTTTTTTTGCCATCCTAATATGCACACATGTGCACAATATGGGGTCATTTGAACAAACTATTCTATGATTCGGGTCATGACCTAGCTTATGTGGCTTGAAAGCCATGAAACTTCGTGCATGATAGGTCATTTCTGAGAAGGAGTTTCTACAATGTTTGTAATAGTCCAAGTTTATTATTTTTCCTCACAACTAGGTAACATAAAATGACACAATGTGAAAGCTTTACATTTTTTGAATTTTTTTGAACTTCTTATGCTTGATTCAAAATGCGGTCGAAACGGCGGGCATGAACCTTCTTAGCTAGGGGTTGAATTTTGCAGAACTATTTATAGATCTATGATAAAACATATACTTGTGAACCTAAAAATGATTTTTCAAAAAAATCATGGGCAAACTATGATATAGTTGTAGTTCAAATTTACCTCGCTTCCTGCTGAATCGGCAAGAGTTTGTCTTTTTTGTGAACGGCTAATGCAAATCTTCATAGACACAAAAAATGGTGATATATACATAAAATGTGTCCTACTATTATTGAAAATTAGGTTGGTCTCGTTTTGTAATGTATTTTCAGTACTTCCTTCACAAAAAACCCAATCTTGACACTTAGAAAATGGAAATTGATTTTTTTATGCATAGAAAATGAGAACTCCCAATATGAACTTTGTTTACCATCCCAATATGCATACATGTGCACAATATGGGGTCATTTGAATAAACTATTCCACAATTTGGGTCATGACCTAGCTCATCTGGCTTGAAAGCCATAATACTTCGTACATGATAGGTCATATCCGAGAAGGGGTTTCTACAATATTTGCAATAGTACAAGTTTATTATTTTTCCTCATAACTAGATCACATAACATGACACAATGCGACGGTTTTACATTTTTTGATTTTTTTGAATTTCTTCGGCTCGATTCAAAATGCGGTCGAAACGGCGGGCATGAACCTTCTTAACTAGGGGTTGAATTTTACAGAACTATTTATGGATCTCTGATAAAACTTCTACTCGTGAACCTGAAAATGATTTTTTAGAAAAATTATGGGCAAACTATGATGTGGCTCTAGTTCAAATTTTCCCGACTTTGAGTTGAATTAAAACCCTAAATCCTAAACTAAAAATCCTAACTAATTAAATTAATTAGTTCTAAATTTTGGAAGGTTTAGATGAATAGATCTTATTTTTCTGCAAATTTTGATTATTATTTGTATTTTTTTGAATTAGAATAATTTAGTTATGATTTTTCCAAAATTAATGTGGTAAAATGGAAAATAGTTATACCGAGGGCATTGCCGTCGGCGTATAAAAGACTGTCGACGTAGCTATCTTACGCCGACGGCAGTTTTACACCAACGGCCAACTTCGTGGGCTGCCTGGTCCGTGGCCTACGCCGACGGCACCGATATTTGGCCGTCGGCGTAGACGCTGACCGTCGGCATAGTGATAACGTGGTCGCATATACGAAATTGACAGATGATGTGTGTCTTCGTGTATACCAGCTAACCGACATAGCCGAACTTGTTTAGAAACTTGAAACAATGTTCCTTCTCACCCATATGGACACGAGCGCCCCCACCCAAACAGAGATGCATGGCCTACTTTCTTTAATCTGGCCCCGTTTTGTATATTCTACCGGATCGACGACCCACACAAGCAGAGGGAACGACGTGTCTCTAGTAGAGTCACAAGACCTTCATCAGTGGTCGTAACTAGTACTTCAGTAGATGTGACGTACTAGTATTAGTAGTATATGCAGCAGCACTTGCACTTGCAGGCTGCATGCAGGTGTGGAGAATATTTAGGAGAATGAAAAACATGTGCCGATTGGACACGCAGAGGGACAAATCACTGGAGCAGGCCAGCTAGTGCAACCTGCAGATCCAGTTAAGGACCAAATCACTATTCGTTCAGGGTCAGCGTCTAGGTGAAGGAATGATTAATCGGGAAAATGGTGGCGTGCGGTAGGTGCAGCATGAGTGGTCGCTGTTATAGTATAAAGTAAAGAGACAAAAGGAAGAGACACAAGTGAGAACTTGTATTATTGCATTGTGGGAGACCCACTTATATACAGGGGTGAAAGGGTGTGTTGGGGAGACACCTTTTTTCCAACAGACACCTCCTGGGAGGCATCCCTCCCATACAATTGATTACATGTTTAATTTATCAACACTCCCCCTTGATCAATTCGTTTTCTGTATATTGCAATCCAAAAACTCTTCCTAAAAACCCTGTGGAAAAAATTAAGGAGAAATATTATAACAATATGCCATCGAAAACTCCTTCAAAAACCCAGTGGGAAAAATATAAGGAGAAACCATATGACATATGTCCGCACTTGTTTTTGTATTGTCTCATTAAAAACCTTATATGAGAAACCTTAGGGAAAACTCATAAAGGGAAAAAGAGTACAATATCAGTGATCGGGAGATCATCAACGAGTTATAACTTGGGATTTTACTCCCCCTGAACATTGCAAACCTCAAGGTTATCCCATACCAATTCCACGAACCTAATTCTGGAATATAAACGTTGGTAGAGATATTGTGAATGCCACAATAGGTTGTTTGCAAATTATCCTCTTACATTTCTGTAATTCATGAGGATGAATACAACTCGTAAGCAATACAAGTGACATTATCTCGGTAGACAATGATAACCTCCACATGATTTCACATGTCACCAATCATTCTGCAAAGCCATGCACATCTTGTGATGCTTTAAATAATTACCGCAGAGTGATCATTGGAAGGACTCATTTAGAGTCTATTCAAAAGAATTTCTTCAGAATACTCTTCCAGTAAATCCAGTCTTTGATATGGCAGCGTTGGGATCACATAATTAGCCACTATTGTATATCACACCATGGTCCAATCTTGATTTTCATGATAGAATTAATCAAGACATTTTGTGCCTTGGACATATCTGAAAATATTCCATGCACAAATCTTATACCCTTTCGGGAATTGCACTCTCAATAACTTGCCAACAACTATAATGTCAGGCCTGACATATTCTGTAAGATAATTGAGTGCTCCGATGGTGTTTAGATATTGAACTTCGTGTCCAGCTATCATGCCACCATTTCCCCTACCTATAAAAGGATTTGTATCCCAATATTAGGTATAATATGACCTTATGTGTCACTGATGTCATATACCCATATTGAACATCTCCAATATTTCTAGATATATGAAGACTGATAGACATCTATTCCTGAGGGAATATGCTTCAAGTTACAAACTTAAGCACAATTTGGTTTGACCCAAATCTCCATCTTAAAGTGATTGTATGTATTCATATGTCGTTTAGACATCGATGATAAGATCATCAACACCACACATGTGATGTAGAATCCAATTAAGGATTTCTTCGTGAATACACATCAACAATCATCAATATTAGAGTTATCCTTATCAAGGAAGAACTCACTTAGTCGGTCGTACCACACAATTATCCGACTACTTCAAGTCATAAAATGACTTCAGAAGTTCCACACATTCATGTTGCAATTTTGTCTGAATTCAGAATATTGAGTCCTTCAGCGACTCGAATATGCATATTTGAACTTACTGTCTCATGTGAGTATGTAGCTACTACACACATCAACCACATGGATCTGTACTGCCAATAACATTCTTTATCGAAACATAATTCCACTCATACCTTAGAAAGTATGCAACATCGTAATCGATGTCAGGTCTCTGCGGAAACCCTTATGCTACAAGCCTCGCTTTTCTCACCACCTCATTTATTTTCGTTTCCAAACGAAAAATCAATTCTCTTCCCTACGGAAGATACTTATGAGGAGCAGGTTTTACAATTGTAAACACCTCTCTTTTGATGAGCGAGCTCTACTCTTCTTCAATTGCTTCCTTTCATTTGAACCAATATAAGTGCAACAACACTTTCCATGGATTTTGGTTCAGGGCCCAAAAGGATTTTAGCAATTCTCAAGAAGAAATATATGTCGACATATGTAGACTTTATCATATACGATTTTCATGAATCAATATCCTTTGTGGAATTCTATAACCTCTTAACTCCTTATGATTTCCCACAACAACGGAGTAAGGTGTTCCGATCTCCCAGCACTTAAACTTTTGTGCACATTTGTGTTGGGCTATGGATGATACACATCCATCTTTTGTCACTCAACTCGAGGTTGACTCAAATTTACTGACTAAGGAGACCATCTGCTTTGTTTCAACAGAAACAAATGAGAACTTAGTCTCAAGTGACCAGAATTCTTCCCCTCTTGCTCTCATTTGGGGGATGAGTGGTTTATTAGGTACCTCCAGTCATTCTAGTACTTGACCAAGGTTACACCTTTGCCATCAGTAAATAATTTGGCAGATTATTTGCAATATTCTACAAATTTCTTATAACCTGAACCTCTAGTTCAGATTCTTAAGTACGTGGACAAAATGTCTATGACATTTCTTATCCATTCAATGGCATTCTTTGTGGTACTCATCTCCCCCTAATGCCAGAGAATGTCTTTATTGCATATAGCAATCAGCATACGGGCTACAGTAACTCCCTTGTTTGGGTTAAGGTATTCGATGGATTAACAATTATACCACAGTTATTCCTCACATAGATCCCAAATATATGTGAAGCCCCATGATGTATGCTGGGGTGGTGATATCGGTATGCAACCGAATTACCGCAGATGGGAAATACTTCACTGATTTCCACGTACAAACTGCAAGGGGATGCAGTATTATATGCATTTGATCTCAATTAGACCAAATATGCGACATATGAAACCGCATTTTACCACCAACAAAATGTTGGCAAATCACAATTCTGCAACATTGGCCATGTAATTTTGACTCTCTTTCATAAGAAATCTAGCCAGACAATTTTGGGTATGTACACATACTGAATTTAACCATTGAATGGTTGTGAATCAAATTCAACAATAGTTCCATTCCATGGCATTATCCCATGTTAGAATACTTTGCTCCAAATTCGTCAATTTGAGCACTCAATTCAGTAAACACATGGTTTTGTGTGAATGATACACACCTAAGACCATCTTCTATCTTCTAGACGTGTCTAGTAAAACCATGAAGTACCAACATAACCCATACATGGTTGAGTAATCCACATATATTCTTGAATGCTTTCAAGAATAATGTCTGGCTCATTTCAGATTTTAAGGTGAGAGTGCCTTAAAATTATTTTTTCATGGCACATGAAGTGCTCATAAAAATCTCATGATTCTTAGGAATATTGCAACTTTTAAGTTGTGGCCAATGGAGTTGTCAATAATTTCCATGTGTCATAATGACAAAGGATGGCAAATTATTGTGTACGCAACAAGATTGAGTATGAACTGATTCATACACTCAATTTTCACAACGATCATGTCCGAGGGACAAGATATTGCAAATTATACTACATGTAGTAGTACAATTATAGGCTCATGATATTATGGGATGACTAAAAGACTACAAGAGTTCTCCAAAATATCTTGGGAATAACCATCCACAAGCGTATCATCAAAGTAGAGGAGTCATTTTCTATCTACATACCAGAATAATTTCTAGTTGTTCCTTTTGAAGTTGAACTTCAAAACTTTCCCATTTGAATCATCTGTCTTGCCAATGACTCGGTGGTATGATTCAACCCAATACATAACAGATTGGTAATCATTGGTACGATACTTTGTACAACCACCCCTTTGTCATTGCGATCATTTTTATCTAAATGATCCCTTCTCTTTTGAGATACATACGCCATGGTATATTTGACATTTTATTTTCACTTTATGTTTAACTCCTCGTGGTTCTCTAACCACTCAATCGCTTAGTACTAAAAGCACCAGCATGAATTTCAGGCAATGGTGTCACACCCGCTGGGCGAACCTGATGAATCTTCATAAGAAGTTCATCATATTTTTAGCCTAAAATAAAGATGGCATTTCTATTTACCACCATAGGAGATCATAAAGGGTAATAAGGATTTACAATCAGATTTAGATCTGAAATTACCTTATCACGTAATCCCAACTCGGTGTTGATTTATTGGCAACAGAATTATAAGCCTTGATGGACTTGAAGTCCCGACTACGAATGATTTGTCATTCGTGTTGCGCTTATAACAACATATCTCTTTGCAAGGAAGTCCCTCCAAGGGCATATGGATATTCATCATCCACTAAATACTCAGTTTGAGAAGTGAGTCATTGCGATGCCACATAAATGCAAACATGCATTATTTATAGCTATATTGGAAATAGCCATGACATTCTTTAAAGGTGGAGTTTCTGTGGCGACAATGCCACAAGTTGACATAATATGTTCTTGACCCATGTTGGATAATTGCTCCAACCTAATGTCATCACATCGCATTTCCTTTCAAAGGAAGGACGGCCATATGCTACATGAGCTGCTCATGAATTAATTCACTTTTAGCAAATTAAGTAGGATGAAAATGCTATGGCTAAACATAATCATTGTCATGGTGATTTAGTGACCCATAGGGCAAACCTTCCACAAGAAGATAATCACCACAATGTGGTCTCTATCTTCAAATTAAAGGTAATCACCTCAAAAGGGATAAACCTTAAATTTCATTAAAACACATAGAGTCATCAACAACCTAGTGGTCCCTCACACTTATGGACAGTTCTCATCGATCATAGCCCCCATAACCTTATGTTATTTATAACACATGAAGGTAATCACCCTGAAGTGATGTAAACCTCTCAGTTGTGCATGAAATTTAATTCATAGCTATGATGATGTCTCATAAGTTGTGTATGCATGGATGGTAATCACCAAAATATGCAAGTATATTGCATAATTCTTTTCATAGCACCATATGTGATATAATCATCACCAATGTTTTGGAATCCACTCCTCTTGGAGTATATGACAACCAATGATAAATGCTATGAAATTGTCATGTTTTCGAAAAATATTATGAAGGTAGACACCAACGGTGTAGATATCATAGTTGAGAACGAAAATTATTTCGTTGCTATGATACCATGCCATAACTATTGCGCCTTCACTTTTGCTTTAAACACATGGAGATAATCACTACCAAGTAGTGTAGACCTCTCTCTTATGGAGCTTCTCACAACCTTGTGTTAACTAAAACACATTGAAGGTAATCACCATATGGTGGTGTAGACCTCACAGCTGTGAACGAAACTATTTCGTTGCCGTAATGCAATCCATAAGTTGTGTGCAAAATTGAAGATAGTCATTATGTCAAAATGACATCTAGACCTCACAGTAATGGTGCATAGTCTACAATTAAGTAGTAGATGCCATATATCCATTACCTCGTGATTCACAATATAAACTTGAAATAGTTAGGCAAGTGTCATACACTTCACTACCATATGTTTTCGAACTTTGCAAGCAAATTCCATATTCTATATGAATGATGGATTCAACATTGCTTTGCAATAGTATTATTCAAGTAATACATATGTTCATTTTACATTACGTAAAACATTGTAAATTAGTTAAATTATGCAATTCAGCAAGACCGTATTTGCTTTGAAGCCTAGGTCAACGTGCTCAAAATTAGCTCGAAGGCTAAATGTCCAACGAACCCAAAGGCTCTAATGTAATTTTAAATAAGCCCGAGGCTCAACCAGAAATTACATGGACTTGTTCAGGATTATCAAATAATCCAAAAACTGATTTGCAAAATTACCGAAGAGATAGGATTTTCTTTCCTTCTCTCCCGCTTGCGGTTACCAATTCCCCAAGGGAATAACCGTCACTGGCTCTGGCAGAAAATTCGCCGAGGCCCCGTGGTCGACAGCGGTGGTGGCGCGTCACCGTCGGCTAGGCCTCGCCTCGAGCTGCCGTTGCCCCGACGGCCAAGCAGCGCTGACAGGCCCTTGGCCGCCGAGTGCGCCGACCACCGTGGCAGTCGACATCCACGCTGGGCACCGGACTCCTTTGTCGCCGGAGCCGCCACGAAGAAGCCATCTCCGCTGCAAGAGGGACCGTAGCCGCGTTGCACGGCTGCCGCAGGTTGTGGAGAGCGCGCGCCTCCTGCCGATGCTAGAGCGCATCGTCCGCCACGCAAGACCTCCGTGCCAGGAGTCGACATGGAGAGCCTCGTCCATGCGTCGCCGGTTGTCGTGCTCGCTGGCGCCCGCTTCCCGGAACCGAGGCCGCCGTGCGCGCTGAGAGCCACCGGTCCGTCGTGTGGCGCTGCAGTGATTTGCAGCGCTACCGTGAAGAACATCTTTTGGTTCGCCGTCTTCTGCCGTTGTCGCTGCATGGCTAGACTCGCCGAGTCCCTCGCCGAGGACAACATGTGCATGTCGCCTGTCAATTTTTCTATTCCGACAAGAAGACGCAAGGGAAGCAATGCAAGGATGAGTTCACCAGTTCTAACAGAAACAAAAACTAATCAATGGATGCGCTAGTGATTGAATGCTTGCATGCAGAAGCATGCTAATCGATCTATAGCAATCGATTCAGTTTTCTTGTTTGCATATTTCTGGTGTGCGGACGCAATCTTTTTTAATCTTCGATCTTGTCCGAACTCGGTAGTTTCGAGCGTGCTGATAACGTGTTATAGTATAAAGTAAAGAGACAAAAGGAAGAGACACAAATGAGAACTTATATTATTGTATTGTGGGAGACCCACTTATATACATGGGTGAAGGGGTGTGTTGGGGAGACACCTTTTCCCCAACAGACACCTCCTAGGAGGCATCCTTCCGATACAATTGATCACATGTTTTATTTCTCAACGGTCGCTACGACGCAGCATTTCTAGACGGACATACGTGGCGCCGTGCATGCGCTCCAAGACTCCGGCCGGCCACGTACGCGGGAAGAAGATGGGTGGTCCGGCACAGGAGGCGCCGTCACATGCCTCTCGTTGCGCAGGGACCGGCCCGCTCCATCTATCTTGGGTCCGACCCCGACCGGTGCGTCGTACCTGATCAATAATGTTGTTCGTCGGGTGATTTTGGACGCGCATGTATTTTGGCGTACACTTTGACAAGTAGGACAAGTAGGCATGCATGGACGCGTATTATTGGCTGGCCGGGGTAAATACTAAATAGATGGGGTAAAACATAGAGTACGAAAGCGTGAATGCATGGATAGATCGATGAATGGTTATACGAGATTGAAACAATTGTTTTACGCCTTGGCATGTTTTGACGAAATCCAGTTCTCTTAAGTTAAACCTTTTGTAGGTAGATGACGCAACTTTTAGTAATTTTTTTTTTACGATTATAGTGGCTTGAAATAATGATGGCAAAATGTTGTCCAAAGACTTAGTAAAGCACCTGATCTGAACAAAGAAATTACCACAATGGGAGATGAGCCTGTAGCGGATCCAAGAATTGAGGTTACACTGGTAGAAAAAGGGGCTTTATTCTCGGTTGGTAAGGGGCTTTAGTCCCGGATATCCAACCGAAACTAGCAAAGCGGGACTAAAGCCCCTTCTCTCTAGTCCCGGTTGCTCATAAACCGGGACTAAAGGTCCTCCACGTGGTCCGGGTTGTGTGCAGAAGGCTGGAGGACCCTTTAGTCCCGGTTGGTGGCTCCAACCGGGACTAAAGGGATCCGATATAATTTATGGTAAAATTATTGAAAAAAAGCCCAATTTTTTTTTAGATTTTTTTAAATTTCTATATTTTTGAATATTTGAATTGTTTAACAGTCTTCACTCTCCACTCTCCACTTAATCTCTAATCACCTCTATTCTCATGTTAAATTACATACTTATGGTACTCACTTCCCGGCCGGTTACCCATCCTCACACTACTCCACCTTTAGCACGCTTAATTTCTCCATTCCTTCTCTACTACCTTCCAACACTGCGCTCGCGACTTCTTGATAATGCTATGCTATCAATTCTATTAACCCATACACTTTGGTAATATATGATTTTAATTTTTTGAATTCCAAATAATTCACAAAATAAGCAACAATGATTAAGTAATAATAAGCATCAATGAATTCCAAATAATCTTTATGCATAATTTAATTATTAATTTTTAAACTCAAAATATTCAAAAAATAATAAAAAAACTTAAAAAATTCCAAAATTCTAAAATTAATAAAAAACTTCAAAATGACCAAAAAGTAGAAGAAACGACAAAAGAAATGAAAAAATCCAAAAAAAATCATTTTTTCTCATTATTTCTGACAAAATCTAAAATCTTCCTGCTTTCATATTTCCCTTTGGAATTTTGAGAAACAAGAAATTGTGCAAACGGCCGTAGGCTGTTGAAATCGGATGTAAAATTTTGTGTAGATAGTTTTTCATATATTATACTTTTTTTCAAGTCCGTATGCAAAAGTTATAGCCGTTTTAATTTGGAACAACCTTTTTTTACAAAAAATATCAAAATTAAAATTTTCAAATTTTCCATAAAAGTTGGTTGCGTGAGGTACATGCATGTCAAAGGATTTTGAAATTTGAAGTTTTTATCATTTTCGTTTATTTGTTTTAGACCTTTAGTCCCGATTGGTGGCTCAAACCGGGACTAAAGCCTCCATTTGAACCGGGACTAATGCTTCCTGGCCCACATTTTCATTTGAATCGGGACTAATGCTCATATTAGTCGCGGACCAAATTGTTTGGGGACTAAAGGGGTCGAACGGAAGCCCTTTTTTCTACTAGTGTTAGCAGGGAACAAAAAAAACTAAGGTCCAAAGTTTTAAATGCAAAAATGCATGCAACTCTATTCGTTAAAATTAGATGAGATAACTAGTAGCTATGGATTAATACTTCTATTACGATTCTCCAATTGCAATAGCAGCTGGGGGGGAGCTTTCTTTTCCTCTCTCGCTTTCTCTTTCTTCTCCCCCAGCTTGAGAGTCGCCTGTGTGCTCTCGGCGCCGCTTCTCTCCTTTTCTGCCGGCCTTGCCGGTCGGAGAGGAGAGGGCGTTGGCCACCGGGCTCCCCTGTTTATAGTAGTAGTTGCTCTCGCCGTAGTTGTAGGTGTAGGGTTTGTAGTTCGTCCCTTTGTGGCGATTTGCGAGATGCCGTCGGGCTTGTCCCTTCCAGTGCTGCCGCTAGGCGCTGGTAGTTTGTCCTCGAGGTTCTCCGTTGAGCTATCGAGGTGGGAGGTTGCAGGAGAAGCTGCGGAGGCCGAGATCCCTCTGAATAAGAGCGAGTTTGGCCAGCTCCTTGGTTTACATATTGGAGCTGTGAATCTTCTTCCGACTGGCCATGGGGGCGAGGGGAAGAAGAGGACCAGTGCCTTGCTCTGCGGATCTGGAGGTTGGCGGCTGAAGACGCGGATGCTGCGGCTTGCTGGAGCGACACCTCGACGGCAGTCATGCCCTTGAAGATCTCAACTGAAGGGCAGCCGCTCCTGATATGTGGGTGTTATTCTTCGACAGCGCTGCGACGACTTGTTGTCGTCAAGCTGCCGAAACTCGCGGCTGTAGGGCAGCCACTCCCGCCCTTGTCACTGCTGATCCCTTATTAATGTGGAGCAGAATGTCCTTGTGCGTGGTGAATAACCAGCCCGTTGGGAACCCCAAGAGGAAGGTATGATGAGTGTAGCAGCAAGTTTTCCCTCAGTTTAAGAAACCAAGATTTATCGAACAGGAGAGGAGAGACAATGACGGCTGAAGGTGATGCTTGCTAGTTTGCGACAGCAGCGGACAATTTATATATGGCGCCTCGTCCAAGCTTTGCTTGCTAGCTGCAACGTGGAACCTGCACACACACAAACAAATACTTTGCTCCCAACTTACGATGAGGTTGTCAATCTCACCGGTTTGCTTGAAACAAAGGTTATGAGTGTATCGAGTGGAAAACAATAATAATATGCGAGTAAAGTAAACAGTGCGAGAAAAGTAAACAGGTGATAGCAATATGATGGAAATAGGACCGGGGTCCATAGTTCACTAGTGGTGTCTCTCCATAGATAAAATAACACATGTTGGGTAAACAAATTACAGTTGGGCAATTGATAGAATAAAGATAACGTTATATGTCAAGAAGATCACTATGAGATTTACTCTGGGCATTACAACAAAATACATAGACCGCCATCCAACTGCATCTATGACTAATAATCCACCCCCGGGGATATCAATCCGAACACCCTAGAAGTATTAAGTTGCGAACAACAGATAATTACATTAAGCAAAGTGTGTAATGTACACAAAGCATATGCCCTTGAGCATATGAATGTTGTTTTCTCCCTAGTAGCAACAGCACATCTACCACCTTAGAGGTTTCTGTCACCCCCCCAGGTGAAATAGAGGCATGAACCCACTATCGAGCATAAATACCCCCTCTTGGAGTCACTAGCAACTACTCGGCCAAGATAGCTACTAACAACGGAGAGCATGCAAGATCATAAACAACATAGAGATAACAAAAGATATAATTCAGTACAGCAACTTAATCATAAACACCAATATTCATCGGATCCCAACAAACCAAACATGTAGAATTACATAACGGTGATCTCAATCATGTATGGCAGCTCATGAGATCTAAACATGAAGCACATAGTGGAGAAGACAACCATCTAGCTACTGCTATGGACCCATAGTCCAAGGTAGACTACTCACTCATCGCTCCGGAGGCAAGCATGGCGATGAAGAAGACCTCCGGTGGCGATTCCCCTCTCCGGCAGGGTGCCGGGAAGAGCTTCTGGACCCTCCCGATCTTCGGGTCGACGGTGGCGGCGGATCGCGATGTGTTCTGGAAAATTGATCGGGTACTTAGGTTTTTCTCGTCGGGGGGTCTTTATAGGCGAAGGGGCGATGTCAGAGGAGGGGCCAGGCGGCCACACACGGGGGTGGCGCGGGCCAGGGGCTGGCCGCGCCACCTGTGCGTGTGGGCCCCTGGTCCCTCGCCTCCTACTCTCCTTCGGATCTCTGGAAGCTTCCGGGTAAAATAAGACTTCAGGAACTTGTTTCGTCCAATTCCGAGAATATTTCCTGTGTATCACTTCTGAAACACAAAAACAGCAGAAAACAGGAAACTGGCACTGTGGCACTTCGTTAATAGGTTTGTTCCGGAAAATGCATAAAAATGCCACTAAGTGTAACGAAACAATAGGCAAATGGTGTAAAAACAAGCATGGAGCATCAAAAATTATAGATACGTTTGAGACGTATCAAGCATCCCCAAGCTTAACTCCTGCTCGTCCTCGAGTAGGTAAGTGATAACAAAAGAATATTTTTTGAGGTGACATGCACCTACACAATCTTGATCATATATGTAAGCATTGGTGAGCTGGGATCAATAGAACTTAAAATATGGGCATGAAGATATAATCATGACAATAAGAACTTAGCAACCATGTTGTAAACATGCAAATGAACACAAACAAAAGATCATGAAAATGAAACAATGAAAGTCAAACGTGTGTTCAAATCATAAGGAAAAACATACAAAAGGTTTTCAGCTTGTCCTTCAAAGAGAGCAAAACATAAATGCATAGGACACCTTCAAGTTTAAGAGGGCGACTAGATACAAATAATTTAAGAACAAGTGAAACAAACAATATGAATCAATCAATGAACTTTGGGACAATGCATATCACACTAAGAATGACAACTATGCTCTCTTAATGGTGCATAAAGAAAGAAGGTGGTGACTCAACATAAAAGTAAAAGAAAGGCCCTTCGCAGAGGGAAGCAGTGATTGCAAGTTTTATAACCTTCAAAAATTATGGTACTTACCGGCTTTGAGCTCTCATTGCCCCCATCATAAGCATCTTGAATGGTTAAAGTTAATGCGAGAATAATTATGATGCATATGCTTGACAAATCATAAGTTGAAAACCTCGTGCCCCGTGAATACGAGTACCCAAACCTCATGCTACTTTACTTAGAGTCCCAAGCAAGGCTCTTGTCATTGTAAGTATATGCATATCATTGAGAACTGCCAATGGGGTACCTCCATGCCCGATGACATGGAACAAGCCCACACCAAAATGACAGGACAAGCAGACAATGAACACCTCGACATCTCTTTTATTTGCCTTTTGTTTAGCTTTTTATTATGAGATGCGTCGTCGAATGTTCACCATGGGTATGCTGCAAATTTCCACCTTGAATTATGCATGGCTTAGATTAGCGGCCCGGCGTTTCCCTAACACATATACAAACTCCATGATCCCTACAAGATTCCCAATTCATTTCACACCGCGGGCATCCATAAACAAAAGATCACGATATCAACTCAAATAAGAAGTGCAATGTTGAAAGCTTGCCCCATGACAGCATGGCTGGGCTAGAATCCAACTTACAACTTGCAAGCATAACAACTCAACATAAGAGACCACAATGTCAAATTTTTAAGAACAGGAAAAAGTAAAGTGTGCCTTCCGATTCGTGAGAGCTTTACTGACCGAATTTCGCATAACACTGGTAAGAGTTTAATTTGAAGAGAAAATAAAAGCAAGTCAAATTTACTTGGAATAGCAAATTGCTAGTAGGTATGTATGGTGGACACTTTGGAAAACTTTGGCTTTTAGGAGTTGGATGCACGAGTAGAGCTCATACTCAGTACAAAGTGAGGGCTAGCAAAAGACTGGGAGCGACCAACTAAGAGAGCAATAATGGCCATAATCATGCAAAGCGACAAAACGACATGAAAAGAAGCATAAGATGGCATCAAAAGTCAAAAACTAAATGATCATGAAGGCTATTGGCAACTTTGTGAGAGTCTAACATGTGTGAGCATGCGCCAAGTCAACCCAAATAAAGCATCAAGGAGAAAACCAAAATAATGCTTCCATACAATAAAAACAACGCATGATTTTTTCAAAGGCTCATTAAGCAATCTCAGTTATTTGAGACAAGTCATGCTACAGCAAAACCACTAAGCATACTATCAAAAAGACATCAAGCATGACATGAAAAAGCCTAAGCCGCAGTCTACACAAGCTCCTTCTTGTACCACTATTTTGCACAAAGCTTTTTCTCTTTTCCAACACCATTTGAAATTTTTATAGATACCTCTTTTGATGAAAACCAATAAAGATCAGAGGCAAAAATACACCTTGATGAAAAGATATGACAAGATCTGAACGCAAATCAAGGTGAAAACGAAAACCAAAAGCAGTAGCAGAAAAAGAAGAACGCTCGATGAACGATAAGAGTGAAAAACTGAGCGTTCTTTGCAAATGAAAACGAGTACATCTCCTCCAAAGAAAATTTGTTGGGGTCCAACCATTTATTGCAGCAAACAAACAAACTAAACCAACTAAGAAAACTAAAACAACTGACGCTCCAAGAAAAACACATAGTGCATGAAGCAATAAAAATATGAGAGAATTCCTTATTTGCCACTCTCTTAAAATCTGCTTCCCTTTTTGACACTACAAAAATTTTTCTTACCAATTTGACCATTGGTCTAAATTTGTTTCCTAAAATGACACTTTAGTTCATTTTGTGCACTAACGGTGTTAAGTAGAAACATGAAAAGACTCATTTGCCCCTGATAAATTATGTGACCAAAAAACTCTACAAGACAAAAGATAACAATATTGTAACCTATTTTCCCTATCTATGATCAGTAATTGGGTAGATCATTGTACAGTTTATTCCAAAACTTCATAATCAGATTTTGTTTCTAAAATTCAAAAATTGGACAGAACCTCCCCTATTAATTGACCAAATCTGTGCACACAATTCTAATATATATAGATAATTCATCATATAGCATATACAAGTACCAGAATCATCCAGGTCACCACATATAACACTAGTAGACCAAATAGCAGGTTCAAAGTCACCACATATAGAATTAGAGATCTCATAGCAGTAGTACAACATAGTCCAGGTTCATGTACATCACATATATAGACATGGCATGATCAGCACAACCATGCTCCAAAAGCAGAGATCTCCCAAAAGTAACCTAAACAGCAAGACAAGGCATGCGAATCACAAACTGAGCCTCCTTTTGCTTCTTGTGCTCATTGCGGGGCTAGCAGGGTTAAACTTCTTGCTTCTGGTGCCCATTGCTGGGCTGTCAAGTGGTACCTTAGGAAGCTTATCAACACTCTCTTTCTTTTTCTTCTTTGTTACCTTGACAGGAACATCTGCTTTCTTGCTGGGCATATCAAGCTCGATGGGAATAGGCTCAGGTTGATTTGATCCAGTTTTTGACCTGAAGTCATGCATGTATTGCAGCAATAAAAAGAGAAAAACAAGAGAATATAGTCTTTTTAACTAACAGTAGAAACACTACCTCTTTGCTCCTCCAGATCCAGAGTTGTCTTTTTTTCTCTTTTTGCTCTTTGATGATCCAGCACTAGTGTTTACATCTTTTCCCTCTTTCATAGTTGTAGTTTCCACAGTTTGACTACGACAAAATAAGCTACTTAGAATTCAAATTCAGTTTTATGTATTCATGAGAAGAAATGGTTGACTAAGTTGCTAACCTGGGTGGAAAACTCATCCTTGTGGGGGGTTCATCCACACAAGGCACAATGGCCGAGTCATTTGCTTTGCTGGTCTTCGTCCTCTTCTTTGGCGGTTCTCTACATGAGCAACAAGAAATGTAGTTAACATGTATAGTTGGGCAGAAAATAACTAATACAAAAGAGATCTCAATACAAAAAGTGATCACATACAAGAAGACTAAATCCACATTACCTTACTGCCATCATTGCAGCAATGTCATCAGGATTACCTTTCTTACAATTGTGCCAATGATGGCCATAGTCCTTACAAATAGGGCATAGGTGTTTGCCTGATTTTCTTTTCTTCTCACTGGTACCTTTGTACCTAACGCCACAAACGTGAGTGTCACATTAGGAAAGAAACCAAATTAAGAAGTCAAATTGGTAAGAAAAAATTTTGTAGTGTCAAAAAGGGAAGCTGATTTTAAGAGAGTGGCAAATAAGGAATTCTCTCTAAAAATATAGTGTTTTGAAAGGTGACCTGATTTTTGCCGATGAAGAAGGGGTGCCTCGGGGGCATCCCCAAGCTTTGACGCTTGTACTTCTTGGATATTTCTTGGGGTGATGCATGGGCATCCCCAAGCTTGAGCTTTTGTCCATTCTTCAACTCATCTCATCATTCTCCAATCCCTACACTTGAAAACTTCCTTCATACAAAACTAAACACAATTCTATTAGCAACATTAGTGTAAGCATAACATATAATCAATCCTCTATTTGCTTCAGGTTTCAACTCAAAACCACCACATATATAGCATATACTACTGTAGCAACCTCCCCAAAAGTTCCATGATCAAAAGAACTCAAAAGAAAGCGATAACGTGGCAAACACAAATATTGACAGAAATCTGTCAAAACTGAACAGCTGACAAAGGTCGAATTTTTGAGGGATTTTCTGTTGCTCAAATCAAAAAGTGTTCAACTAAGAAAAGTTTGGATATAACCTGGGGCATATGCACAAGAAATCGCAGGTCCAAAAGATAAACATAGAATTTTCACGAATTTTTACGGTGCAGCACCGAAAACAGTTTCAGGACAGCAACATCCCCAAATCTTTACCTCACTCAAATTAGAGGCTTCTCTTGGCACAAAAACGAAATAAACAAGATAAGGAGCGGTCATTACAGTAGTAATGACTTCCAAGACTCAAATAAAAGAAAAAGTACTGAAAAGAAAACATTGGGTTATCTCCCAAGAGTGCTTTTCTTTAACGCCTTTGAGCTAGGCGCAGAAAATTGCGAATCAAGTAATATCAATCGATGAAGCATCAAGATCAACTGCAAAGAACTTTTCAACAATGAAGGAAAATATGTTCAACTGAGTCTTTGAAAATCCTTTATGATCACACTTTGGCATACTACTTTCATCGAAAGGATTTTCAGGGCAAATCCAACTGGAATTCTTTTCCCAAGCATCATGAATTCCTATAAGTTCATAAGGTATTGGTACTTTAAAATCATCGGGCGTACCAACAACCTTTACAGGCGAGCCAAGCTTATTAAACTTCTTAAAAACTTTCCTAGCCTCAATGGCAACATCTCTAAATTCTGTGCGCAAGGTTTGTAAGATAAAAGCCTTCTTTTCGGGATCCTCAATTTCATGAAGCTTAAGGAACATATATTGCATAAAAGGATTAAGACTAGCAAACCTAGCTTCTAACATGTGAACCAAATGAGCAGAAGCAACTTCATAGCTAGGAGCTAACTCAACCAAAGACTTTTCCTCAACTTCCTCATACATACTAATGTGATTAAAGAACTCATCAATGTTACTTTTGCCAATAATCGAACCACTACCTACTGAGAGGTCTTCCAGAACGTACTTAGGGATCAACATGATAAACTAAAGTAAAGAAATAACAACTACCAAGGATTCTAATTTTTTTTGGGTTTTTGATAAAAAGCAATGAAGATAAAATAAATAAAGTAAAGCAAAACAATAAAAAAGTAAAGAATGTGTGTGCGAAGAACTCCCCTCGCAGAAGTCTTCTCTTCCTCCCCGGCAACGGCGCCAGAAAAAGCTTGCTGATCCCTTATTAATGTGGAGCAGAATGTCCTTGTGCGTGGTGAATAACTAGCCCGTTGGGAACCGCAAGAGGACGGTATGATGAGTGTAGCAGCAAGTTTTCCCTCAGTTTAAGAAACCAAGATTTATCGAACAGGAGAGGAGAGACAATGACGGCTGAAGGTGATGCTTGCTAGTTTGCGACAGCAGCGGACAATTTATATATGACGCCTCGTCCAAGCTTTGCTTGCTAGCTGCAACGTGGAACCTGCACACACACAAACAAATACTTTGCTCCCAACTTACGATGAGGTTGTCAATCTCACCGGTTTGCTTGAAACAAAGGTTATGAGTGTATCGAGTGGAAAACAGTAATAATATGCGAGTAAAGTAAACAGTGCGAGAAAAGTAAACAGGTGATAGCAATATGATGGAAATAGGACCGGGGTCCACAGTTCACTAGTGGTGTCTCTCCATAGATAAAATAACACATGCTGGGTAAACAAATTACAGTTGGGCAATTGATAGAATAAAGATAACGTGATATGTCAAGAAGATCACTATGAGATTTACTCTGGGCATTACAACAAAATACATAGACCGCCATCCAACTGCATCTATGACTAATAATCCACCCCCGGGGATATCAATCCGAACACCCTAGAAGTATTAAGTTGCGAACAACAGATAATTGCATTAAGCAAAGTGTGTAATGTAAACAAAGCATATGCCCTTGAGCATATGAATGTTGTTTTCTCCCTAGTAGCAACAGCACATCTACCACCTTAGAGGTTTCTGTCACTCCCCCAGGTGAAATAGAGGCATGAACCCACTATCGAGCATAAATACCCCCTCTTGGAGTCACTAGCAACTACTCGGCCAAGATAGCTACTAACAACGGAGAGCATGCAAGATCATAAACAACATAGAGATAACAAAAGATATAATTCAGTATAGCAACTTAATCATAAACACCAATGAAAGAGCATGGAGCCCCCATGTGTGGTTTTGGTAATTAATGACAATCTCTATGGACTAATGTTTGCATTGAGTTATATTTGTAGGACATGTCCATAGACAATGCTTGAACCATATGTTGGCTTCAAGGTTGTAAGAAGGATCAAATGAAGAACTTTAAGTGATGACCAATGTGTTATTCAAGGAAATATTGAAAGAATGGTCATATGAGAATTGAGCTTATTGCAACTATGTCTTGAAGAATATAATTGAGTGAACATTTGTGTTTACCTTCAAGACATCATCATCATGAAGGAAGAAGGAAGGATACAAGGTTGATCAAGTCAAAGTGCAAATATGGGATTCAAGTTGATCAACTCTCAAAGCATACATAATGTATCGAGTGGGATCTTGTGATCTCGGGCTAGGATATTATTAAGTGGTGATCGTCTTCATGGATGTGAAGTCAAGTTCAAGATGTGCCATCTCAAGGATATTATATGCTTGATGCATGTATTCTATTTGGTGGTAATGTCTATGTGAAGATATTCCTAAGAGAGTCTTTCCCATATTGATTTATGGGGGAGCAATTCGCAAGACTTCACCAAGCAATCAAGATCAAGAAAGGTGTTCCAACTTGAGGAAGACAAGACGGTCATAATCTAGCTCAAGTGGAATGCGCAAGGAAAAGATATGCTTAAAGAGAGTCTTTCCCATAGTGTGTATGGGGGAGCAATTCGTAAGACTTCACCAAGCAATCAAGATCAAGAAAGGTGTTCCAACTTGAGGAAGACAAGATGGTCATAATCTAGCTCAAGTGGAATGCGCAAGGAAAAGGTATGTTCTTGATAGGGTTTCTTTCTTACCGGTCTCGTGTGTTAGTTTGGAGACCGGGTTATAGGATTGGTAGCCGTACTATCAAGAGGGGCTCTCGAGTGAGTAACTTAACCGCATCGTTCGAAGAGAGCTCAAACCTTTGCATATTTGCCATCATCTTTCTTGGTTCTTATTTGGCTTTTATCCATGTGAGGTTTTAGAGCTTGTGGTTAATTCCATGACAAGCTCTAACTCATCAAAAACGGATTTTGCATGAAACACTTATTGTGTTTTTGGTGTTTGGAGGTTTTACCGGTTCGACTTTGAAGAGAGGTCAACCCTCTTATCATTTGGTTTTATCCTCCCTTGTTGGACTATGATGTTTCTATGCATATACTTGTAGAGCTCGTTGTTGTGATTCCAACGAGCCCAAGATCATCAAAAACGGAGTCTGGATGCTCAAGTTATGGTCGTTTTCGTGTTGGTGTTTCTGCCAGTTTTTGGTGGCCGGAGTCTCCGGCCCGAGACGAAAAGTCTCCGGCCCAACTCCGGCCGGGCACCTGATTCGTCCGTCCTGAGGCCCCCGAATGACCCCGGGGCACCGGAGACTTCGGCCCCCAAGGCCGGAGACTCCGGGGTAAGTGCCCAGCAACGGCTAGTTTTCGTGGGGGACCTATATAAGGCCCCCTTCTTCTTCCTTGGGCTGGTTGGCTTCCTATTCTCACTCTCCTCCATTGTTGACCTTGAAGCTTTGCTCTATCTCTCAATCCCTCCAATGATTCTTGCATCTTCTTGAGGGAAAAGAGAGAGGAGATCTAGATCTATCTTTCCACCAATCAAAATCTCCTCTAAGTGAGGGGAACCTATTGGATCTAGATCTTGGAGTTCTTTGTGGATTTCCTTTGTTCTTCCTCTCATATCTCTCCATAGCATTAGTTGCTTTGGTAGGATTTGAGTGAGAAGGATTTGAGCACTTTGTGTGCTCTTGCCATTGCATTTGGTGCATCGGTTTGAGTTCTCCTCGGAGATACGGTAAGTGGAAGTTGTGAGCTTATTACTCTTGGGTTCTTGGAACCCTAGACGGCTTAGTGGCCTTTGTGGCATATCCTTGGGGCCTCCAATTAAGTTGTGGAGATTCCCCAACCTTTGTGGTGCCTTTGTGGCGATTCTTGGGAGCCTCCAATTAAGTTGTGGAGATTGCCCCAAGCTTGTACGGGTTCGGTGACCGCCCTCAAGTGTCCCATAGTGGATCGTGGCATCTTGCTTTGTGCGAGGGCACGAGGAGAATAAGGTGAGCCTTTGTGGCGTTCGGTGCGTAGCGTGCCTCCGCATCTTGAGGTGAGCCTTTGTGGCATTTGGTGAGCATTGTGCTACCACATCTCAAGGTGAGGCCTTTGTGGCGTTCGGAGTGCATTAAGCCGCCACACCTCTCCAACGGAGACTAGCTTCCTTGGAAGTGAACTTCGGGATACATCTTCGTCTCCTTCGTGCCTCGGTAACTCTTATCCGAGCTCCACTACTTATGCACTTTACATTTGTGATAGCCATCGTGCTTGAAGTTATATATCTTGCTATCACCTTGCTACTTGTCTTGCTTAGCATAAGCTGTTGGTACACATAGGTGAGCCTAGTTTATTAGGTTTTGTAAGCTTGTCAAATTAAACGTTAGTTTATTTCCGCATTTGTATAAGCCTTTCGTAAAAGTTTTAATCGCCTATTCACCCCCCCTCTAGGCGACATCTGTATCCTTTCAACCAATATTCATCGGATCCCAACAAACCAAACATGTAGAATTACATAACGGTGATCTCAATCATGTATGACAGCTCATGAGATCTAAACATGAAGCACATAGTGGAGAAGACAACCATCTAGCTACTGCTATGGACCTATAGTCCAAGGTAGACTACTCACTCATCGCTCCGGAGGCAAGCATGGCGATGAAGAAGACCTCTGGTGGCGATTCCCCTCTCCGGCAGGGTGCCGGGAAGAGCTTCTGGACCCTCCCGATCTTCGGGTCGACGGCGGCGGCGGATCGCGATGTGCTCTGGAAAATTGATCGGGTACTTAGGTTTTTCTCGTCGGGGGGTCTTTATAGGCGAAGGGGCGATGTCAGAGGAGGGGCCAGGCGGCCACACACGGGGGTGGCGCGGGCCAGGGGCTGGCCGCGCCACCTATGCGTGTGGGCCCCTGGTCCCTCGCCTCCTACTCTCCTTCGGATCTCTGGAAGCTTCCGGGTAAAATAAGACTTCAGGAACTTGTTTCATCCAATTCCGAGAATATTTCCTGTGTATCACTTCTGAAACACAAAAATAGCAGAAAACAGGAAACTGGCACTGTGGCACTTCGTTAATAGGTTAGTTTCGGAAAATGCATAAAAATGCCACTAAGTGTAACGAAACAATAGGCAAATGGTGTAAAAACAAGCATGGAGCATCAAAAATTATAGATACGTTTGAGACGTATCATCACCGGCGATCTGGCGAAGGGCGTTCATCCTCCTGGCGTTGATGCCATTTTGGAGGTTCTCCTGCTCTAAGGCGGTGTGCTCCCGCTGCTCTACCCCAAGTGGCTACGTCCCCGATGGTGGAGCAGTTGGCTGTGCTCGGATGCGTCGACATGGATGTGGTGGAGGAGGAGCTGGAAGAAGGCTGGGACCTGATAGCTTTTTTTTGATTATTCCGGGGTCTTACAAGAACTAAGGGCCATGTTGTAATCTCTCTTTCTTTCAATGTCCTTTATGTAAAATACGCTCCACCGACGATAATTAAATGCAGCATCGGGGACTCTCTATACCCCTCTTCCTATTCAAAAAAATGCAGCTCTATTCGAGAGAGAAAATGGTTCAAGAAAGTATTTATGTTTAGGATACACTAAATGCTACTCCCTCCATTCCAAAATGTAATGCGTCTAAGATTAGTTAAAAGTTAACCTTTTTCTCAATTTGACCAAGTTTATATACAAAAATATATTCATCTAAATTATTAAATAAATATGATTCACCATAAAGAATATTTTCTTAATGTGCCCATTCAATATTGTAAATATATATATATATATTTACTAAATACTTGGTCAAAGTTGGTAGGTTTTGACTTTTGACTAATCCTAGATGCCTTATATTTTGAGACTTAGCAAGTACTACATAAGAAACATGGAAAAACATAAAACATAAATAAAATCTACTAATACAAACCTTCGACAAACTCACAAAATGACACAATATGATCCCAATTTAATAAAGGATCTACAATGCAAAAATAAAATAAATCTTAGCTTCGACGCATGAGCACTCTATATGGTATGTGTTGTGCTCAACAATTTAGTGAGACGACAAATGCATGAGGCCGACCTTTCCACTTAAAGTCGAGATATTCAGTCCAAGACCACTTCCCCTATCTTCTTCTCTCGTACCTCTATTCTATCTAAAGATTGGAGAGAAATATTCTACTAATCTATCCATGGCTACCAGCTCGATATTGAGATACCTAGCTCCATCATAGGAGATCCGGGGCGGCCGCTACTGCTCAACACTATGGTAGGTCAGCCACTTAATGATGCATGGACGATCATTTAGATAACGGTAGTGCGAGTAATAAAATATGGCATGTGCACCACTGGTTATTTATATTTAACTTTTGTACCTGTTAGTTACCCTTTATGTTCCTACATACATACATGTCGGCTTTCATTGATATACATATCTTGTACTCCCTCCGTTTCAAAATATAAGATGTTTTAGGTTTATGAAGCAAATATATCTAGACATCTTTTAGTATGTGTATTTGAGTGAACCTACGCACTAAAAGATGTATAGATATATTTGCTTCACAAAGCTAAAACATCTTAAATTTAAAAACAGAGGGAGTATATCTTTAAAAAGTTTGCATAATTAGCCATGCATGTGTTGCTCAATGTTAAATACAAGTTATTTACTATTGTAACATTTATTTGCAAATAAAATAATGCGCTGTTTATATTTCGATAATTTGAGAAAATATTTGGGTACACCAAATTTTCATCTATATCTAACCAAAGCGAATGAAAAGGGATCGAATGAACCAAAAGGCAAATAAAGAGAGATCGATGAACAATTCTCTACGGATTAAGTTGCTAGATTTATCTATCCTGGTGGGTATGTATGTTTCTGTCTATTGTAATATAATATAAGTATTTTAATAGAGGGTTGGTTGTAGAGCTTTCGAGTCTAAATGACTATCTTTATTGTTCTTTTGCAATGTAACTATAGTTGTGCAATTGTTTGCTTTCGTCAAAACATAGAACTAGCATATATAGTTAGCCTAAATTGTTAACCCACCCACAAAATAACAGTGGTCGGTCTCTTTTGAATCACCCGAAATGGTCAGAATCTATCAAGTGAAGAGGATGGTTAACCCCGTTCCATCTGGGTCTGACCCCTGCATACCCCGTGCATGTATTTTGTTTTTCCTGGTGGTTTGCACTTAATGGACCGCTGCGCTCGCATATTATTGGCTGCTCAGGCCACTCAGGATAAATAGACATGGTAAAACCTAGAGAAAGAGCACATGAATGGAGACCGATGAGTAGCGCTACACGAAATTAAAATTAAAAAAATTGACGTACGCTTCGCAAATTCTGAAGGGTGGATGCTGCAACCAGGCCATGGATGTTCTTCTACCTGATCTCAGCTTACAAATTCTCTATATCTCCTCACTGAACATCCATGGAATAAATGACCATCGTTGCACATATCCGATCTGGTGATAGCAATACTCTTATTTGGATTGCATGTCCGTCACTCAAAGTCGATAACAAAGAAAAAATCCAATGTATGGCTCTCGCTCTTACTCTAAAGCATGACATGAAATCATTATTCCTAAATTTTATTACATGATCTGGGGGGTGCAAGCATTCGATTATCGGAGAAATTTATAGCCTGGTGCTGTTTTTGTTTTCGGAATCGAATATTGGTACGTAGTACTTTCAGCTAATGCTGGTGTGGTGGTGGAGCAGCATAGCTAGTCGCAGTCGGCCAGAGAGGGCTCAGGATCATATTTGACAGTAGTACGATCGAGGGCCCATCGAGGTCGACGCATGCAAGATATTTCTCATGGAGATATTTCGCATCCCCTGTCTGTGTTCGACATGTGACTGCCAAGTAAAACTGGCAGCATCTATACCCTTTATCATTTTTGCAGAAAACAACTAGTGAACTTGAGAACTTAGGGCATTTCCAGTGGGCCGATGCAAACGATCCGTTCTGGTTTGTTTGCGTCGGGATCTGGACAGGATATGCGTCGCTGTCCGGCCGGCTGAGCCAGGGCACGCAACGGCGCGACCCATCTTGTGCGTGGCTTTTTTTTCTTTTTCAAAAATTGAACTTAATGCAAAATTGGCTCAAATTTGTAACGCAACTTGAATTCATTTAAATAAAATTTACAATGAAAAAAAACTAACGACGATGCAGTTTCGTTTAGCCAGCGGCCGTGCCGCCGCCAGGTACTCGTTGTCGGAGACGAGGTCGACGACGACCTCCGGCTAGGGCTGAGGCGGGTTGATGACCACTCTGAGCGAGTGGTCATGTCGACGCCAGCGGCGCGGAACACTAGGCGAAGGCGGGACTACCTGACTCTTGTAATCCGCTAGGGGTGACGCGTGCGCCAGCATCGGAGGTGGAGATAGCATCGAGGCAAAATGCTCCGCTACCATCCCGGTGAGCGCCTCCTAGAGGTCGAGGAAGCTTGCTTCGATGTCGGCCTTGGCCGCCTCAAAGACCGGCCGCGGGAGGGCGTCCTCGTCGTACCAGGTAGCTAGGACTGTATGGTACTCTGGGGGAAGATTGTATATGGCTGGCGGGGTGGCGTCCTCCATGGCCTCGTCGGCCTCCTGCTTGACCACGTCGTAGTGGCCGTCTTCCTCATCGGGCTGGGGTACTCCTCGATGGGGCAGGCCTTCCATGGCTGGTACTCGTCGTGGAAGGTCGACTAGCGGCGGGCGGTGTGCTCCCAGGTGAGAAAGTCGTACCAGAACTGGGGTTCTGGTACTTGCGCTTGTAACGCTGCGGCTCGGGGAGGTTCTGGATGCGGTGGCGTATCTCCGCATCCAGCTTGGACCCCTCCTCGGGCACCAACAGGACTGGCACCCTGGCATGGTTTACGTGCTAGACTTGGAAGAGCCCGACATTGCGGTTGTTGACGCTTTCGTTGTCCTCCCACAGTTGCTCGCACTCCTCGAGCGGGACGTACCGGCGGTTGCGCTGCCACCTGGGGCACGCGACGACATGCGCTGGCCGCGTCACATAATCCTCTAGCCAGGGCGCCAAAGGAAGTTGGCGTAGGAGCGGTGCCAAAGGCGGGGACGGAGGCCTGCGGCTGCGGCTGCGGTCACGGCTCGAGCCCGCCTCGGCGTTGTTCTTCCCCTTCTTCAGCCAGGACGACATCTTCATGGCGCGGGCTGTGGAGGATTTGTGGTGGTACATGCGACAACGACAGCCGCGCATGCCAGCATATAAAGGCCTAGGCTGCCACCGCCCACGCAGGGCCTACTAGAGCAATCGTCATTAATACCGATGCAAAAGCTCAGACGTCACCGCGTCAGTCACCGCCCACGCAGGGCCTACTAGAGCACATATCCGATCTGGTGATGGCATTACTCTTATTTGGATTGCATGCCCGTCACTCAAAGTCGATAACAAAGAAAAAACAATCCAATGCATGGCTCTCTTTCTCTAAAGCATGACATGAAATAATTATTCCTAAATTTTACATGATATGGGGGGTGCAAGCATTCGTGTATCGGAGAAAATTCATGGCCTGGTTCTGTTTTAGTTTTTGGAATCGAATATTTAATTTGTACGTAGTACTTTCAGCAAATGCTGGTGTGGTGGAGCAGCATAGCTAGTCGGCAGGAAAGCTGTTGGCTCATGATCAGATATTTGACAGTAGTACGTTCGAGGGCCCATCGAGGTCGACGCATGCAAGATATTTATCATGGAGATATTTCACATCCCCTGTCTGCATTCGACATGTGACTGCGCCAAGTAAGTAAAACTGGCAGCATCTTTATTTATACTTTGGATCATTTGAGCAGAAAACAACTAGTGAACTTCAGAACTTAGGTACACCGGAACTCAACATTTGAATACCTACAAACAATCATATATGTAAGTTCTGAAATGTTACAAAAGATATCCTGCATGTAGGTATCTGGTAGAAGCTTACTCTTTAATCTACTATCTACTAAAAGCATAATACGGGGTCTAAAATAGAGACACCATGTTAACCCACATCATCTTAATTATTTAGATGGTTAGATCTAAAATTTACGGCTCAGATTTAATGAAAAACTTACCAGTTAAATAGTTACTTAACCAGTTTAACATGGCCAAATTCAACTACAAAGCTACATGTTATATAACCGGTTTGACAAAAAAAAACATCACGTAACCAGGGAGAACATCACGTAACCGGGTAGAGACGTGGTGCTTATGGGCTGTTTAAAGAAGTTTATACATATATCGGTAGGTCTCAGTTAAAAAAAAGCTTATGCTCCAAAAATTGTATGGTCTCTATCGTTTCAAGTTACATAACCGGTTTTGATAAAAAATACAGAATGCAAGCAAGGAAACGTCTTGGTCATGGACCATATTTTTAGAAAAAATTTGTGCATACGGTCATGTCAAACTGTGACTCGCGACTCCTTTTTTTTACTTGATCGCTGATTGATTGCACGCTGCCATCGAACGAGGGGTAGGGAGCCATGGGGACGGCCGATGGGTATCCAGCGACGGAGGTGCGGCGTTTATTTTAATGGGAGCTCTGCTTCGCTGGAGGCTACGCCGAATAAGATAATTAGGATCAAACATATACATGCACGTAACACATATTCAACCATGAAAAATATAAACTTATTTATTAAATTGACTATATAAAACAATCAAGAGATAGTTGTATTATAAAAAATGAAAATATATCTGAAAACTGTCAACTCAAGTATGCATGAAAACTCACATCCAAATGTCTGATTGGCCCCTAAAGTTGAAACGAACTGGCCAAGATAGAAATATTCGATAATCATATGTCTTGATTAAAAATTCTATGTGATCTAAAATCTTTACTATTGGTTTCGAGTTGGTGGTGAAGCCACCAACTCGACATACATCATTTGAGTTCCGAAAATACCCCTTATAAATATTACAGGGACATCAATACGGGAATCTGGCTCCAGGCTCCATAGTGTATTATTTCGTTTTAATGACACATTAATATCCCCGCTAATTGCTCTTGACGGGAAGACCAATACTATAGTAAAGATTTCGTTTTAATGACACATTAATATCCCCGCTAATTGCTCTTCCCGTCCAAGTCAAAGAGCCCAACAAAAAGAGCCGCCACAAAGAATTCTGTCAAACAAACGAACTACCACCGGCCTCTTCCTCTCCGGCGCCCCCTCGCTTCGGCCCTCATGAAGACATGTCGTTGGTACTCGGAGACCAAACGTCATGGCGACCTTGCCTTGAATGATGTGGTGACATGGGATCAAGGAGAAGGGGCGAGGCGGAGCATAGGGCATGGCGGACAGATGGCTATCGAGGTGTGAATTCTTTTCTCCCCCCTCTCAGATTTATGTCTTCCTCCGATCTTGACCCGTTTACAATTAATCTTCCTACTGCAACCTTGCTGCATCGCTGATTGTTGGTTGGTGGTGACGGCGCTGATGGGGTTCGAGGGCTGGCGGCTGGGGGCGATGAAGGCTGTTGTGATTCGGCTAATTATCCACTGCCAAGGACGTCGCTCCCCGCGTCGTTGCCAACCATCCCACCGCCATCATCACAAGTACCTAACTGTTTGCCCGTTTTATTAATGGTTCAATATCAGGTCTGTCACGGGTGGATACCACGAACAAGAACAACCTTGAAGGGCTAAATGCCGAATTGAGCGAGGAAGATATGCAGTAAAGGTAGCAATTTTCAGCTTAAAGTGAGTACCGAATGCAGAGTCTATTTTCATGTGCACCGTGATGATTAATTAATTAGATCAGGAAGAATACAAATTGAATAGTATGGTTATCTGCAACTTGGAATATTTGCATGTTATGTCCTGCAGGTTGCAGTTCTCGGACGTTAATCAACAACTTGGAATATTTACATGTTATGTCCTGCAGGTTGCAGATCAGTTTCAAAGTGAAAAGTAACTGGGCTTTACTACCCGCAAGCAAACTTACTGAATATATATACCTCATGTATTTGATCTGATTTCCAAGAAGCTTTGCTGGTAAACAAAAGGGAGTTCAACAAAGGGAGTGGAACTCCATTTATGTATTGACTGATTTGAGGGCCACCAAAAACTACACTTCAACTACAGGTAAATGCAATCCAATTGCTTGTGCTTCGTGATAGTTCATATCTTCATCATGGTTACTTACATTTCAATAATTTTCTATTTATTTTGATCTGTGTGGTAACAAGTTGGTCTGTAGATGCGATGGTCTATTTCAAAAGCATGAGATGGCACATGTTATCACGGACACTGGCCTAGCTTTGGTACAGTGAGCTGTTCGAAGAAATTCCAAGCAGCATTTTATATACGAAAGAAAAATGTAGGTTGATGCTTTGCATGGTAAAGATATCTCCTGTTCGCATGGTGAGTATTACAGCGAGCACATAGTAGGTTTCACAATAACCCTTCCTACTGTTTTTTGTCACATCCATTCTAACATTCGAACTTTATTTTTGCAGGCCCATGGATCAGCAAAGGCTGCTATACTTGGCTATCAACTATGTACATTAGAAGGCAGAACATTAGAAGAAATAGATATAGGATTAGTTCAAATATCTTATTTTGAAAAAAAAATCTATTTTGTTATATATTTATTACACTGTTCAACTCTTTTAAATGTCGTATAGACAATTATATGGCATTGGCATTTGGTAGAATCGATAATCTATTTAAAATGTCATGCTAATGAAAAGAACATAGATCCCATATGTTGTTTCCTGACAAAGGATGATAGTACAAGAGCATGATATGTGTTGAATTTTTACATGTGTTGAATTTTTACATGTGTTGAATGTGAAAATAAATTTAAGATCCGTAGCAACGCACGGGCATTCAACTAGTAAAATGTAGTGTCGGACTTGCATTTTTCTCAGATTGAATGTTTGTTATATATGTAAAATAATCGACACAATTGACATAAATTATAGAAAACATAAAAATATTGAGGGTTCAAACCTGCCCTACTTGACAGATACACGCGTTGAACAATATTTCCTTTGCCAAAACAATATATTGTGTGGTGTGTGATCAGCTACTCACGTGAGCATGCGTTGTGAGTAAGACAAACAGTACTTGAAAAATGACAGTTTGATAAGTATAAATTGTGGTATTATTTAGAAAAAAATATAAGAACCAAAAAGGAGAATCGAGCTAGAAATACCTAAATGTAAGTTCTTAGTCTGTAGACATGGTAAACAATAGATCTTGAAAATCACATAATTTGAATCTCATAGAGTTTCAAAAATATGACAAAAATGTTCTTGCATTTGCGAGGGCCACCATGCTAGTTCGTATAACAAGTGTTGAGTTTGTAAAGACCAAATAAGTTATAAGATCAGAGGTCGTCGTGTTTAAGTTATAAAATTTAGAATTTGGTATGCAGAGCTAGGATTTAGAGATGTTTTTTACATATCACAGATGGTCATATTTAAAGTAAAGTTATTCTTAACCGGTGCACCAAAAAGTTTCTTATAATATTCAGTAATGTAAACTTTTACATTTTCCTCGCCAACTATTGTCCCTTTGTCTTGCTGTAATTAAAAATCTTCTTTTTCTATTTTTTCCGGTTGCAATAAGTCGAAAATATTTCATATTATTTTCTCCTTCTTGCACATATTTAAACTTAGCTCTTTGAGCCCATTTAACCTTAGCTCTTTGAGCCCATTTAGCTTCTTGAGGTTATTAGCTTTGTGTGTCTCTTATTTATTGGAGTTATTGAAAAAGACCCCCCCCCCCCCAACCCCGCGTCGCTCCCCGTGAGCGACTCGGGGAAACCCTAGCGCCACCGCCGGTCTCGGTCCTCTCCTCAGCCCCCTCCTCCCTCGCCGCCGTCGGAGGGCGCAGCCGGGCGAAGCCCGTGTGGCGCTGGCGGCGGCGATGCCACTCCTTCTTCCCGCGGGGTGTAGGGGTCGCGCGGGGCGGCTCTCCTAGTGAGGATGCTGCCCTGGTAGAGGCCTCCGACGGCGGGGGCGAGCTGGGCTCGCGCGGCGACGGCGTCGCTGGAAGGTGGTGGTGTGGTGCGGTGGTTGCATCGGTGCGGCGTCTCCTTTGGTACCAGGGCGGCGGCGGTGGATGGTGCTCAGGCAGGCGGCCTCGTCAGCTCTGTGCGCCGGTCCGGCTGGTCTCGCCCCGGCGGTCATGGCTGGCATGATGACGGTATGCACCTATGGCGTTGGTGGTGGCGAGGTCCTGGACGGCAGCGGCACTCGGACGGCAGCAGGTGGCGCTCGCCATGGACGGCGAGGGCCTCAGCCCAGATCTAGGCCCATTTGGGCCCGATCTGGGTAAGGCATGCCCTGCTGTCAGATTGGTTTCAGGGGCTCTCGGAGCCCACCCATGGCCACGGCGTGGCTGGGGTGCCGGATCCGGACCATGAGGGCCTAGATCTGGTGGCCACTCGGTAGTCCCATTTCGAACAATACAGGTGCGACTTGCGGATGTCTGTCCTGCTCGTTGTACCTCGCTGTCTGAGAGCTGACTGGCTGTCCTCGACCTCCCCCGTTTGCACTGGTGGTGCTGCCGTGGTGGTGCCTGCTGCGCCGTCGGGATGTGACATTGGATGCCGGGACGGCGGCCTCGGGAGGGTGGTCTGCGCGTACGGCTCTACGGCGAGTGATGTGGCGGTGGTGATGGTCTTTCTCTTTGGCCATGTGGGTGGCGAGGAGTAGGCGGCGGGTGACCCTGGAGTTGACGGCGCTTCGGCAACATCGGCTCCCAGATCGTGTCTTGGAGGCTTGGCTCGGTGGCAATGGACGGTCTGATATACCGGGTATGGTTCGAAGGTTTTTCTGGGTGAAAGCTCAGCGCTCTGGCGCCAACGGTGGCGATACCTGCAGGTACCGTAACCCTCTTGTGGGCATCGTTGTGGGTACCTTCTCCATGTCAGGGCTCCGGGTGAAAACCCTGGACCTTCTTGGTCTCGATGGCGGCGGCGTGCTACGTCATCACTCTCTTGGGAGCGTCGTCGTGGAGCTTCGGTACATCTCGGTCTCGTTCCGGTGTCACTGGTGGCAAGTCCGGTTCTCCTGTACATTTTTAGCTATTTTTAATCTGCTTTGTAAGAGGTTCTCCTCATCACTTTGTATCGGTTCGGCCGTTTGGCTTTATTTATAAAGCGGGGCGAAAGCCTGTTTCGAGGTGTCTCTTATTTATTTTTTGTGTCCACCCACATTCCCGTGCCTCTGCTTCTGTCACCCTTGCGCTGGTGTCATCATCTTTAACCGCCGTGACCGAGTCGTCAGCCTGCTCTTTGCCCTCGAGAAGATTTCATGAGCTTGTCGTTGTTCACACAAATGAACATGGAGATGACCATAGTTAGTGAGTTGGCCCAGGCGAACAACGGTCCCACATGAACCGAAGTGCGGCCATTAGGAACCCATTATATTAATGACGAGAAATGTTGGAGGAAGAGACTGGAGGACTAGGTAGGGCACACAACCCCGCCAACCCTTGTATCATCCAGCCTAACCGAGCTGAGTAGCTTATGACAAGGGCATGAAGGTTTTGTCACACTCACGCATAGAACCGTTTCCTCTATGCTCAAACTTTATTTTAAATTAATCTTATATCTTATATCTACTAATTGGAGGCACCATACGAAGCACCACGTTAATCCTAGAAGATGAGAGTTTTCAACCCTCCGATTAATGTACAACGTGTCCGCATCCATCAGATGAATCCAAGAGACACGCCCACGTTTGAGTTGTTATCTCCTTGGTCTCCTCAATAGTAGTATACTCCCTTTATCCTCATGTCCCCAAACCGCCGCCATGGATGTCTCTTGGTGCCATCGACATGTCTCAGCTGTTTTCGCTGAATCTGGTGTACTCCTCTCCTTCTAAATCAATCGATCCTCGCGCATAGCGACTGGGACGACGCGCGTGACGGAGCCATCACTGGTGCACTGGCCCGTGACCCTTAGCTGCGGCTATGTGCACGGCGACCGATGGGCACGGCTGCATCCATCATCGGCGATTCAACATGTGGTTCAACCAGCTACAACTGTTGTAGAGGTAGAAGACCAATGGACGAGGAGGTTAGGCTACATCTCTTAAGCGATCTGCAACTACCCGATCTGGCCGTGACAATTTCGATCCGAGAGCCGTCCTCCAATCTCCCACTACCTGTGTGCACAGCTGCCCGCCAGCGACAGCTGAAGATTGGCGCACAGCCGGCTGATGCCAAGATCGCGGCATCGCATAGCCAATAGGTGCATGCAGCGGCACTTCGAGCGCCGGCAAGGAGCAGAGGTAATTGGCCATCCAAATACTATCAACTTCATATATTTAATTGCCCATCTAATCAGGTGTTACTGATTTCATGTCGTGTAAATTTCCCTAGCATGGTATGTTCTATTGATATATAATTGAACACCCCTCAAGTGCTCTTGATTTTCTTGCAGTGAAGTATTGTTTTCCCCACGCCTAAGCATATGGATGCACATTTTCTAAAGACTGGACCGGTGGACTGTAGTTATCAGATTTAACGGTGTACGTAGTCTCTTCCTTGATTACTCTTTGAATTTCTACTGCATGCAACTTTTGCTGAGCTGGTCTCAGAGAAGTAATCAGGTTTAGTGGGAGCAATACTGCATATAAAATGATGGTAATAGGATTGGCTGATACTGAGCTAAGAAGGGAGAAGTTGGGTTAGATCAGCTAGCCTGTTGCCATTCAAATTGATCTGATCCTTCCAATGCGAAAACAGGGTAATGCACACTCTCTAGAAGAACCGGCGACGGGTTTGTGCTGCAGTCCTGCCATGACGCCCAGTGCAAATAAACTCCGTGACTACTTCCCGTTGCCTGCCAGTACAACGCCAAGTAACATATATCTTCACTCAGTCGTACATCCAAGATTTATGTTTCTCAAATAGTCATTAAGCTTATAGTTCATTTGTACATGTTGTTCAGAAGAAGAAGAAAAACAATACATTAGTCTTAGCCCATTTATCCTTTTCTCTTGCTGTCAATCACATGACACAAGAGAATTTCATTCGCTATTTCAAAAAAAAAAGGGAAATTCATTCGCACTACAGGTCTTTGTTCGTAGATAAAGCTCTCTAACCGTACAATTTGGCACTGCCAATTTCTTCAATTCCACCGTGTATTTTCCTGAGTTTATAACGAAAACGTGGCTCCTACCGAAGGAGTACTAGATAATAATGGAGGTAAACAATTTAACCATGTATTTCTTTTATTTACACCAAAAAATATGGGCAACTGTGTCATTTGCGTGGAAGGATGTACCAGTACTGCGGCCTTGAGTTTTAAAGGTAAAAAATATTAAAATTTAAAGAGTGCAAGCCTATACGTTATAACAAAAATTGAGACTAACTGTGTTTATGAAGCTAGGTATGTGATATTGATTATTAATGTATTTCTCTTCCAAAAAAGAACATGACGACAATTAATATTATTTTTATCACCTGAAAATAGGGCAATATTTATTGCCTAATTTTTGTTATGGCGCGATTTGCATACTTTTTCCTACCCACAAACTTATATGCAATTCTGTTGTTTTGGTTTTAGCATGTGCTCTTGGTACAAGCTGATTTTATTATTATTTTTCTCCCATAATAAAAATATATCATGTTTAAATAAAATGTAGACATCCTTCTTTTCACTATAAGGGTAACAAAACAGTCATCTAATAAATACTTCTAAGAATCTTTCATTAATAGACATGTAAAAAATTAAAACATTTTTAATGTATTCTCTGAATAACTAGCCCGTGCGGGTGCACGGGTTGCTGACTAGTTTATATAAAGTAGATTCTAGGTTTTTAGTCTTCGAGAGTGAATGCACACCCTGGCCATTAAATCTTACAAACAAGTGTAGATGTTAACCGTATTTTTTTTGGTTGCCATGTGGTAGCATTCACTCTTTTGTTGCCATGTGGCAAGACCGCGTCCTAAATTGCCACGCTATTTGTGTCCTTTCTTTTTAAGGCAACGTAGTTTATTCTCCATCCTAAATTATGTTATATATAATTTTTTTATCAAAGTTAAACTCCCCGAGCACAAGGAGACTCGTGCGTTGGTGTCCCCATGCACGGTATGTGCATTTAGCTAATAAAAAAAATTATCATGAAATATTTTCATATTATATACATTTGGTATTGCAGATGTCAATTCTTTTGCTGTATACTTGATCAAATCTTATATGATTTGAATTTGGGAAAACATTAGATAGGAGTAATACCATTGTTATTGCAGTTCTACGAACATTCAAGGCTAACTAAACTAATACGGATAGGTAACAGAACTGTAGACAGGTGAAGTGCATGTTTAGGCAAATTTCAATACTAGTTTATATTCACAAAAAAATTATCCCTACATTTACAGAAACAACTCTCACGATCAAAATTTTGTTCCTACAAATTTTGCCCCATCAGCAACACCCGAATGGTCGGAGGCCTCCAACTCCGAGACAGGAAATCTGGAATCAATTCATCCCCAAATTTCTCTTCTTGCTTCGATCACGAGAAAACGCAGTTGGATAAATCAGTCACTCGTGTCGCATTCGGAAATGGCGGTCAGATCGGGGGAGAACCGCGTCTGCATCCTCCCGGCGCTCTTCGTGCGCGCCACCTGCCGCCTCTTGGCCGCCAGCGCGGGCACGGTCTTGTAGGCGGCGGTCTGGTCGACTTTCTCCTCCGCTGGAGGGGCGAACACGAGGGGCGACACGGAGCCGGCGCAGTTCCGCCGTCCGCTGCAGGCGGCGGTGCTGGATTTCCTGACGAGGGCCGCGGACGCCCTGACGGCGAGCGCGGCGATGTCCTCCCGATGGAGCCCGTTGCGAAGGGCGTCAGCGGGGAGCACGAAGTATATCTGGCCCGGGCGGAGCTCCTCGGCCCCGCCGACGGCGGACACGGCGCCCTCGAACCGCATCGCGTCGGCGTCGCACAGGAACCAGCCGGCTGTTTCCTCGACCGAGTCGTCGAGCACCCGCGCAGCTGTAGCCGGCGGCGTGTACTCCCGTAGCTCTCCTATCGGTAGCAGCACCATTGCAGTCGACGCGGCGACCCCGTTGGCCTGCACCGCCGCCACAGCTGACGCGCCGCTAGACATGCAGAGCCCCATCTTTTTAGCGTCTGATTCGAGCTTTCCTGCTGCTGCTGTTGTGAGCTTGTGTGATGTTGCTGCTGTGTTTGTGTGAACCTGTGAAGGGAGGAGGAAGAAAGCACTGAGTGAGATGCGGATGGAGGTGAATGAGTGGGAGAGCCAGTTATATATAGGGAGAGGTGGGGAGCGTGACGGGCTGGCGTTTGGCTGGGATCAGGACAGCGTATGTCCGCGTGCGTGGACTCTGGATATTTTCTTGTTTATATATTCTGTCCCTATCTGTATATTTCTATTTTTTGTTCTTACTGCTGCAATCTCTATCTGGTCTGGGAATGAGAGCTGCGTGTACGTGGTGAACACGAGTACGTCATTTAACCGAGGTAGTTACCCACTTACCCTTTGATCATACATTAGTCTGAAAATAATACTCAAAGTGAAAACATGATAGCTTCCTACTAATCCAGTGGGAAAAAAAAATCAGTGCATGCATGTTGGCTATCAAGTGGTAATTTGGCGAAGGTATGGTCGGGAAGAAAGGGATAAAAATATCACTTGTGCTGCATATCGTAGCACACAAGTTGACTAATGTGTTAATTCATACTCCCTCTGTCCCGTTTTAATTGACGTGGAGGAATGTGTAAGCTAGTACTTCAATTAAATCGGAGTACAATTTTGTACAGAGATGGGTCAATTAAATCGGAATAGAGGTAGTACATATATTAAGTTCAAACACTTTAGAGGTCCGGCAGGGCAAAATATCACTACAAATCTTTTGGAAACGTACTACATATAGGAGACAGCGTAGCTATCTCTTGATGAATGCTACGGCCTACTGGGAAAGGAAAAGCGAGAAGCAGCGGGTGTATTCCGTGTCGCTAGCGCAAAGTCAAAAGCGATCAGAATCAAACCGTTTTTGCGAAAACTCGTCTGTGTTTCAGCTAATGCTATGGTGCCTAGTGGTTTGTTTCCTTGGGACGGCACCACAGCAAGAACCGTGGTCGCAATGCTGTCCAGCCCAGTTCCCGCTATACCCAAGCTTCAACTTCGAGATTATCCACCCATACAGCAATAACTAGTTGAAAGTCTTGGTATGCCATCTAAATTTTATTTTTATTTTTTTACAGAAAACCTGTGTTTAGATTTTACACGATTACTCATATTGAATCAAAATTCATGCCGCTGTTTTATTTCTCAGGATTTACAATTTGACTTATAAGTCCAAAAAAAAAAACATATTACATCGAGAATGGAAACAAAAATTAATATTTTTTATGGGTAGACGGTAGTTCTATCAATTTTAAAAAATATGATCACAAAGCACTTTCACGTCACCATGACTTATAGTTTCTTGCTATGAACTTCTGTTCTTGGCACAAAATTTTAATACTATTATATATCTTTTCTAAAATTTCAGAAATATTATTTTGACATAATTATTTTTGGAATTTGAGGAAAAGAATAGTAAATAAATAAAAATAGATTCGTGTTTCTTGTAGTACTATATCTTGTTGTGTTTTACAGAAAAATAAAATACTCAAAAGGAATTTTGTAACTCGGGACAACATATAGTACTACAAGCACAGCACAGTGTCTCATATAGTTCAACTCTGGGTAACATGGGCGTATATATGATGACACGATATACTATAAGAATAGTGTCATATATTCAACCCTGGGCAACATGGGCGCGTACATGAAATTGGCAGATGGTGTGTATACCAAGTAACCGACATAGCTGAAATGTTTTTATAGATTGTTTAATACTCATATGTCAGTACTGGCGTAACTTGAAGCAAACGTTCCTTCTTACCCATATGCATCCAAATGGACATGTCCTACGTTTCTTTAAGTTTGGCCCCGTTTTTTTGTATATTCTACCCGATCGATGACCCACAAAAGCAGAGCAACGACGTGTCTCTAGTTGAGTCACAAGACCTTCATCAGTAGCTGTGCAACCAGATCCAGGCCATCATCGCACTGTAGCGCGTCGAGGTGAAAGAATGATGCATTTGCATGCGGTGGGTGGAGGGATGAGTGCCTATGCTGCAGAATTTGTAGACGTACGCGGTACGTGGCGCGCTCCAAAACTTTGTAGACCTCCGGCCACGTACGCATATGGAAGAGGATGGGTCATGGAAGAGAAAGGGAGGCCACTCGTTGCGCTCATCTGGGTCCGACTCCGTCAGTGCGTCATACCGACCAATAATGTTCGTCGGGTGCTTTGGACGCGCACGTATTTTGTTTTTCAGGGCAATTTACACTTGCACAAGTAGGACAAGTAGGGATGCATGCGCCCGTTGCCCACGTATATATTATTGGCTGCTCGGGGTAAATAGTCATGGTAAAACCTAGTGTCACAGCGCGTGAATGAATGGACCGATAAATGGTTAGGGGGAAATTTTGATGAAAATTTTACGCCTTAGCAAATTTTGAAGAAATCCAAGTCTTAATTTTCACCTCTTGAAGGTGGATGGTACAACTTTAACAAAATAGTAATTTTATCATTTTCTATAGTGGCTAGAAATGATGATGGTCGAATGTTGATCCAAATGCATAGTAAAGTAACTGGTAAACTCGTTCTGAGCAAACACTTAGCACGCTGGGAGATGAGCCAGCAGGGCAATAGTATGAACGTGATCTGAATCTCCAACAATCAGCATAACATGGTGTCAGCGGCGGACCCATAAATTGAGGTTAACCGGCGCACAAAATCAAATGCAACTCCACTCGAACAAAAAGTAGTCTAGAAAATATTTAGCTTTTAGACTCGATGGAATGAAGCTACATAAGAACATGGAGAAACATTAAAAAGAATACAAACTTCTAAAAAACTCACAAAAATACACATAACCTTCCATTTTTTTAAGGAAAGATATGCAAAATGTGAAAATACTATAAATATTAACATCACCACATGAGTAGCCGTGTGTGGTATGGACGGTGCTCAGCAACTAAACACTCTCGCACTTCTCTTCCATCTGAAGTTTGGATAGGACACTTCTCGGGATCAATGATTGGCTACTTGCTCGACATTAGTGACAACAAGACACTTAGCTTCAACGTTGGGGTGTCCGCCCCTGCTCGCCGCTATGGTAGGTCGGATACTGCGTGGTTCATGGATGACCACTTAGATAACCCTAGACCTAGAAGTTTCGCCACTGCCTGTTTATATTAAACTTTTTTACGTCCCAGTTACTCTATATATGTTCCTCTACATACATGTCGGCTTTTATTTATACACATATTTTGTATTTTTTTTTAATAATTAACCATGTACATCGCTAAATTTTATATAAATGTTATTTGGTATACTATTGTAACATTTATTTGCAAATACAATTATGCGTTGTGAAAAGATTTTACAAGTTTAGAGTTCCATAATTTGAGAAAATATTTAGATACACTAAATTTCCGTCTGAATCTAACCAAACCAAATAAAGAGAGATAAAATAGGAAAAGCAAATCAGGAGAGATCAATTAACAATTCTCTACAGATTAAGTTGCCACATTTATCTATCCTAGTTGGTATTGTATGTTTTTCTCTATTTTAATATACTATAAATATTTTGATAGAGGGTTGTAGAACTTTCAAGTTTAATTAAATGACTATCTTTATTATTCGTTTCCATTGTAATATAGTTTCGCAATTGTTTGCTTGTTCTTTCTATAATTCAATCTACATAGAACTTGCATAGTCGGCCTAAATTATTAACCCACAAATCTCTTTCCATTCATCCGAAATGGTCAGAATCCATCAAGTGAAGAGATGCTTTGTCCCGGTGCTAGAGGCTGCGCAGGACCTGTTCCATCTGGGTCCGACCCTTGCATACCCGACCAATAATGTTGCATGTATTTTGTTTTTTTCAGACTGGTTTGCACTTACAAGTAGGCATGGACCGCTGCGCACGCATATTATTGGCTGCTCGGAAGTAAGAGCGCATGAGTGGAGACCAATAAGTAGTCACACGAAATTAGCAAATTAGGTTGGATGGTTGCTATCCTTAGTACCAGTAGCCCTCCCCCCCCCCCCCCCCTCTCCCCGCTCCTGCGTCGCCTCCTCCAGGCGACATGGGGGCGAAACCCTAAAATCTACCTCCGCCGGCCCTCTCCCCGTTCCTCCCCACCTCTCGTCGCCCCCCGAGGACGCCGCCGGCGACGCCGGTGAAGGGGGCGGCGGGACTTATGCCTCTTGGCCCTCCCACGGTGGCTTTGGAGGCGGGCCGCCACGCCGACGGCCGGAGGTGGCTCTGCAGCGACGACGATGGCGTCCTGGCGTGCCGGCGGCGCGGATCCATGGCGTTGGCGACTGGCGGGGCGCTCTGGCGGCGGCGTGGGCTTGATCTGGGCCTGATGGGCCCGATCTGGGTCCCTCGGGCCGCGGGCGTGGCGGCTCCAGCGTTGTCCTGGCGCTGCCGGTCTGTCCCGGCGTCGCCCGCGTGCACGGCTCTGGCCTTGCCAGGATGCGGGGTCTGGCACCTGTTGGTGACGCCCGTGTGCGCGGCGTGCGTGGCTCTGGCCGTTGCCTGGCGCTGCCATGGGGATGGTCTTCGGCAACGCCCGTGCGCGTGCGGCTGCGTGCGGGCCAGCCAGGCTGACTTCCCTCGTCTTCCTCAAGGTCTCGGGGTGGCCGGAGCTTCTTGCTCTGAACCGCTGTGTACCTCTCCCGCTTTGGCGGGACTATCTCGGTCCCTCCTTAGCATGCTGGGTACTCTTGCGGTGGTGGTCGACATGCTCCTCCTCGTCGACAAGTTGCCCTCTGCGGTGTTGTTCTTGATGCGTGCTACCTCCTGTCTCCGTTCCGCCGGGGTGGGGCCTCCTGCCCGGGTGAAAACCCTGCTTGGCGTCGCTGATGCGGACCACGGTGACACCTATGGGTGCCACTCCCTCCTTGGAGGCGTGTTCTTGGGTCGGAGCCGCCCCTCCCCCCCACCCTTTTTTGTGCCAGGGGAAACCCTAGGTCAATTTTGTTGGACCGGCCAGCAGCGGCGCTTCGGCGTCGTCCCCTTCTTGAAGACGCTGTGTTGGTTGCGGGGGGGGGGGGGGGTTGTGGCTCTCGGAGATGGTGGCCTCGCCGGTCTTGTGCGAGGCTGGGGGTGCTGTGTCAGATTCTGCTCGAGATGTGAGGCTCTGGGGCGCCTTGCATGCCATTTTCCGCACTCTTCAGTCGACTCCTTCCAAGTTCATCTAGGCCCTGCCTTTCGCTCGCTTCGCGCCGCCTCTTCTAGGTGCTTGAGTAGTGGTACGCTGGTTCGGGCGACCTCGGAGTTTTAGTCGTGCTTGTATGTGTGGTGTTGGTTGTGGCGCGGCCTAGAGACTCTTTGCCCACCTTCTCGCTTGAGGTTGGGCTAGGCGTGCTTGCCGTCGGTGTTGCAGGAGTGTGTTGTAAGTCGAAAGGCTAGTGTGGTGCTATAGCCTTCTTTGACGTTCTCTTCAAACTTAATACAAAGACGCGCACGTCCGTTGCGGGTTCTCAAAAAAAAAAGTTAGATGGTGCAGCTAGTAAAATAGTACTACTACTAGTGTTGTCGTTTCTTATAGTAGCTTGAGGCCTTCTTTGATTCACAGAATTACAAAATGTAGGAATAGAAATAGGAATAGGAATATGGCAGGAATGCAACTGCAAAACTACGAGTACAGAAACACTTTCTTTAGTGGTTGTTTGAAACATAGAAAAGGAATACTAGAGAAATTCAGCATGCTTTCTTAAGCAAATTGATTAGCCTAAAAAATGAGTATGAAAGTACTGTTTGCTGGCTATGTTACAGCAATTTGAAGTCAGACAAGCAGTATTAGCCTTGATTGGCCTCGTTCCTTGCAAAGAAATGGAAAAAAGAGGTCCAGCTGAATTGTTTATTTCCGGCGTTGTCCATAGGAATCTTGTAGCAAAGGAAAAATTCCTTCAAAATTCCTTTGCTTTATTCTTATGAATCAAACGCCTCTACAGTCCTAATTCCTATAGAAACAAGATTCCTTCACTTTTCCTACAACAATCCTTTGATTCAAAGGAGGCCTGAAAAGTTGATCTAAATGCATAGCACATCCTAGTTTGGTGGACGCACTAGCGCCGAAGGAGAACAAGCCGGCTAATGTGCTCATTCCACACTGATCAGCAGGGCAAAATATCACAGCAAATATTGTGGGAACATACCACATATGGGGGGGCAGCGTAGCTATCCTTGCCCCGATGAATGCTACTCTCTTCGATTGGAAATAAGTGTCTATTAATTAATATAAATTTTATATTAAATTAATATAAAATTATTGATATTTATTTTTGATTGAAGGGAGTATCAAGAAAGGAAAAGCGAGAATCAGCGGGTGTACTCCGGAATTTTTGACATAAAAGACCACCTGCGTGAGTGAAATGCTAGAAAAGACCTCCTGTAAAAAATTTTGTCAAAAAAGACCCCCTACGGGTGGCGGCACGGCTGGCCAGGCGACACGTGGCACGTGCCGCCTGGGCCGATGCCGGCATGAGGGTGCCGCCACCAGCAACACCGGCATGTGGCCTGGCACACAAAAATTCACAGTGCAATGGGCCCTGCCGCCATTGTAAGTGGCGGCATGCTAGCTTACCTTCCTATTTTCCTTGTACTGGCGGCAGCCAGGCCACATGCCGGCGTTGCTGGTGGCGGCACCCTCATGCCGGCGTCGGCCCAGGCGGCACGTGCCACGTGTCGCCTGCCCCCACCCGTAGGGGGTCTTTTTTGACAAAATTTTTCATAGGTGATCTTTTCTAGCATTTCACTCACGCAGGTGGTCTTTTATGTCAAAAAATTCGTGTACTCCGTGTCGGGAGCGCAAAGTCAAATGCGATGAGGATGAAACGTTTTTTTTACAGAAACTCGTGTGCGTTTCAGGTAGTGCTAAAGTGCCTAGTGGTTTGTTTCCTCGGGACGGCAACACAGCGACGGCGAGAAACTTACGGAAATCACCGTGGCCGCATGCTGTCCAGCCCGGTTGCTGCTATACCCACGCATCAACTTCGATTATCCACTCATGCAACCAATAAGTAATCCAAAGTCTTGGTATGTCATCTAAATTTTACTTAAATTTTTACTGAAAACCTGCATTTAGATGTTACGCGATTAATCAGACACTGAATCAAAATTCATGCTGCTATTTTATTTCTCAAGATTTAAAATCTGACTTGTAAATCCAAAAAATATCATAGTACACCGATAATGGAAACAAAAGCTGGTATTGATGTTTTTTGGGTACACTTGATTTTATCAATTATGAAAAATATGATTACAATGCGCTTTCATGTCAACATGATTTATAATTTCTTGTTATGACCTTCTGTTCTTGGCTCAAATTTTAATATTATTTTTCTTTTTCTAAAATTTCTAAAATATTATTTTAGCATATTACCTTTTTAATATTATCTTCCGGGCTATATTCAGAGTAATACTGCTGAACATATTTTTTTTGGCATATTATGTTTTGAAATTGCAGAAAATAAAATAATATTTAAAAATTAATTTGTGCTCTTGTAGTACTATTTTGTTCTTTTTTCAGGAAGAAATAAACAAAAGGAGTTTTGTAACTCAGGACAAAACCATATACTATATCAAAGTTCAACTCAGGGTATCATAGGCGCACATATAAAATTGGCGGATGGTGTGTTACGTGTGTATACCAGGTAACCGACATAGCTGAAATTTTTATAGCTTGTTTAACAAATAATTACACATATGTCAGTACTAGTGTGTATATATCTACTATCTGGAGTTACTTGAAGCAACGCTCCTTCTTGCCCATACGCGCATCCAAATGGACACAAGCGCACCCACACAGAGATGGCCTACGTTTCTTTAATTTGGCCTCGTTTTATATATTCTGCCCGATCGACGACCCACACAAGAGAGGAACGACGTGTCTCTAGTTGAGTCACAAGACCGCAAGATTACCTGTACGTGGTTGACTATTTATCAGTACTGCTACGTGTTTTAAACTCAAACATCATCAGAGAATGTGACATAGTAGAATATGCAGTACTTAGCATCTCCAGCCGTGATCCCAAATTTGGATCCGGCTGTCGCGTTTTTTTAGCCATTTGGGGAGACGCCGGCACGATGGTGCTAAATGGGAGCACCAGTTTAAACTTGACTAAAATATAGCAAACTTCACCGAAACATAGCCGAATAGTTCAAATTTAAACAGAAATTTAAAACAACAGATAAAAAAACTATCTAATGGCGGCCACGGCTGCGGCCGCCGATTCCGAGCCGGCGGTACATCTCCGCGGCGTAGTCCATCAGCTCGTCCTCGTCGCTAGGCGGCTCGTCCTTCGCCGGCGGTAGGCGGCTGCTGCATCCCTCGTCGTCGTTCCCGGTCCTGCGCGGCGGCCTGGAAGGGCCCGCCTCGTCCTCCTCGGCCTCGACGACGAGGCCGCGGCGCCTGGCGCGCTCGGCCTGCTCCCGCCGCCAGTCCTGCGCGGACCACCTGGACGAGAACTCGTCCGTGGCCGGCGGGACGGGGAACCTGGCATGCCAGAGGGCCAGCTCGTTGGCGGACGCCCGCTCGAGCATCCTCTGGCCCAGAAATTCTTCCGGGTCCTCGCCGTCCGCCAGCTGGAGCGCCGCCGCCTTGTACTCCGGTGGTGGCGTCCACTCCTTCTTCGGCTCGGGCTTGGGCCTGCCGAGAGCGAGATAGCACGGCGACGGCGAGCCGTACAACGAGAACCGCGGTGACACCGACGAGCACGAGGAGGAGGAAGAAGATGGCGAGCGGCGAGGCCCCCTGTTGGGTCGCCGGGGAGGTGGCGGCATCGCCAACGGCGGGTTGTTGCCATTGGCGATGTGGCCCAGGACCCAGGTGAGGGTGCGCCCTGGAGAACTCCACCATCGCCATCGGCCCTCGCTGTTGAAGGCCTCCGGTGGCGGGCCCGGGCCGTCGTACGCCGCGATGCGGTCCTCGTGCTACCGTACGAAGAACGCCGACCACGCCTGCCGGTTGTCGGGATCCCACTGGGGGTCGTTGCGCTCCTCGTCGGTGAGCGTCCCCCAGTAGTGCCCGTAGATGGCGGCCTGGCGGTTGCTGCCTGTGGGAATGGGCGGCACGGGGAGGCCGCCGGCGCTCAGCACCCACCCCGACGGGAGCCGAAAACCCGGCGGGACGGGGTAGCCGGCGTGGAAGAGCGCTTGCGCCTCGTGGACGTGGAGCCAGAGGCGGCCAAAGCCGTTGGCCGCCGCGCCGTCGTAGTTCATCATTGCTCGCAGAAGACGAAGAGGGAGAGGGAAGAGTTGGTGGAGCTCGCCGTCGGTGGAAGAAGTGGCAGCAGCAATGGAAACCGCCGGGGCATTTTATAGTGGGGAGGTAGGTGGGTGGGCAGCCGCATTAACGCCGGCGTGCGCCCCATTGACGGGACTCGTCGGCTGCTCCGCCTGCTGTCGTTGGCCAGAAAGGCTGCGGCGAGCAGCGCCATTACTCGGCGCTGATGGCGAGGAAGAAGAAGCCGCGTGTGGCTGCCAGGCGGGCCAGCTTTGACCGGGCAGGTTCCCACGCGCGCGCTCTCTCTTCCTTCCCGCCACCAGCCTGCCACGCGTCCATCCGGCACCCCCGCTCGGCTCCCTATAGATTGGGTTCGGACCGGGGCCGCCGGGGAAATAACTGGGCCGCGTCGGCGCCAAAAAAAAAATAGGGACCGCGGCTGGGCTCAAAATTTCACGCCTGCGGCCCACAAAACGCTATGGGGACCTTTGAGGACCCCGAGTGGAGATGCTCTTACATGAGCTGCAGCTGTCCAGAACATTCAGGAGCTAGCTAGAATGACAAAACATGTGCCGCAAGATAAAATTTGATAATAATTTGATTGGACACGCAGAGGGACAAATCACTAGGCCAGGCCAGCTAGTGCGACGAAATCGACAAAATTGACCCTTGACTAAAAGTTCAGCACAAAATGAACCTAGTTTGAAACTATTTCAAAATCTAACCCTTTTTTGTGAAGCCTGCATCAGTGGCGCTACCCTACATGGGGTAGCTCCATTCTGAGTGGAGCTACCCTTTCTTCAGCGTGGCACTGGACGACCCCACATGTCACAGGTACAGCACGGTAGCGCCACAGAGAATGGCTTCACAAATTGTAGGGTAGCTCCATTCACAATGGCGCTATCCTTCTTAATGGGCCGGCCCATTAGTGCGCCGCGTGCTTGCTGCTCCGGGTGGGACTTTTTAGTCCCACCTCGGAAGCTGAGGGTGGTGCGCACCAGTTTATAAGCCCCGGTCTGAGAGGGCCTGTGAGCTCCTCTCAGATCCGGTGCATGCATGTGTGTGTGCGTCCTCCCTGCCCCGTGGGCCCGGGGTCCCTGGTCCCGCTGGCAGTACTGGCCCCGCCGACGGGTGGGGTCGTGGACCCCAGTGGTACCCGGTTGACCCTCGGGCGGGCTTTTTTTTATTATTATTTGTTTAGGTAGCGCCACTCTGAGAGGAGCTACACCTTGTAACGTAGCGCCATTCTCAAAGGAGCTACCCTTTGTTGTGTAGCTCCAAGCTCAAAGGATCTACCCCGTGTATGTATGGACAACCGCGACCCCGACACCCTTCTTCCTCCCCGTCTCACTCCTTAGCAGTTTTTAGGGTACCTACATTTCTGGATTTTTGGATGAACCAAGGTGTCCCAGATCTGGCAGGATAGGAGAGAAATTTTCAGATGAAATCGAGGGGAACGGAAGAGATTACCTTGGGGAGGACTCCAGCGACGAAATCCCCAAAATTTGCCTTCAGACCTTGAGGGATTTCGGGGGGGGGGGGGGGGGGGGATTTGAGAGGAGGGGTGAGAGGGCGGCCCGCCCGGGTAAAAACTGCTAAGGAGTGAGATGGGGAGGAAGAAGGGTGTCGGGGTCGCGGTTGTCTATACATACACGGGGTAGCTCCTTTGAGCTTGGAGCTACATAACAAAGGGTAGCTCCTTTGAGAATGGCGCTACGCTACAAGGTGTAGCTCCTTTCAGAGTGGCGCTACCTAAACAAAAAATAAAAAAAAGCCCGCCCGAGGGTCAACCGGGTACCACTGGGGTCCAGAACCCCACCAGTCGGCGGGGCCAGTACTGCCAGCGGGACCAGGGACCCCGGGACAGGGAGGACGCACACACACATGCATGCACCGGATCTGAGAGGAGCTCACAGGCCCTCTCAGACCGGGGCTTATAAACTGGTGCGCACCGCCCTCAGCTTCCGAGGTGGGACTAAAAAGTCCCACCCGGAGCAGCAAACACGCGGCGCACTAATGGCCAGCCCATTAAGAAGGGTAGCGCCATTGTGAATGGAGTACCCTACATTTTATGAAGCCATTCCCTATGGCGCTATCGTGTTGTACCTGTGACAGGTGGGGTCGTCCAGTGCCACGTTGGCGAAAGGGTAGCTCCACTCAGAATGGAGCTACCCCATGTAGGGTAGCGCCACTGATGCAGGCTTCACAAAAAAAGGTTAGATTTTGAAATAGTTTCAAACTAGGTTCATTTTGTGCTGAACTTTCAGTCAAGGGTCAATTTTGTCGATTTCGTCAGCTAGTGCAACCAGATCCAAGCCAGCGTCGGACTGTAGCATCGAGGTGAAGGAATGACCTCTTAATAATCAGGAAAAAAAACTATGAGTGGCGTGCGTAGCTGCATCTGCATGCGGTAGGTGGAGCCCGACTGGCTACGTCAGTGAAGGGTGGACGTGGCGCCATGCATGCGCTCCAAGACTCGGGCCCACCGCCCACGTACGCCGGAAAGAGGAAGGGTGGTCACATGCATGCCTCTGCCTGCCTCTCGTTGGCTCGTTGCGGAGGACCTGCTCCATCTATCTGGGCCTGATCAATAATGTTCGTTGGATGATTTAGACGCGCATGTATTTTGTTTCTCAGGGTCGTTTGCACTTGGACAAGTAGGACAAGTAGCCATGCACCAGCTGCGCACGCGTATTATTGGCTGGTGTAGGGGTAAATAGACGTGGTAAAACCTAGTGTCACAGCGTGTGAATGCATGGATAGACCGATGAATGATTATACGAAATATAATTAATTTGTTTACACCTTAGCAAATTTTTGAAGAGATCCTAGTCTTAGATTGCCGTTCAAAAAAAAAGTCTTAGATTGCACCTTCTGAAGGTGGATGGCGCAATATATAGTAGTGTTGACATTTTCTCGTAGTGGCTTGAAATGATGACGGTAGAATGCTGATCCAAACACGTAGAAAAAAGTACCGAGTAGACTCGCTTCGAACAAACATCTTAGCACAATGGGAGATGAACCCGCAAGGGGACTAGTACGAACGTGATTTGAATCTCCAACCATCAACTTACATTCCCTATAAAAAAAAAACCATCAACTTACATGGCGCCAATGGGAGATCCAAGAATTGAGGTTAGTGGGACAAAGGAAACTAAGGTCCAAAACTTTTAATGCACAAATTCAATACTATTCGAGAAAAAAGGTAGTCGACAAAATATTTAGTTTTAGAATCGAGAGAACGCATCTACATAAGAACATGGAAAAACATTTAAAAAAATAGAAACTACTAATTCAAACTTCTAAAATACTCACAAAATTACACATTACGATTCCATTTTTAAGAAAGGATCTACGAAATGTAAAAAATATATATAATTCTTAGCATCAAGACATGAGTAGCCACGTAGCAGCGTGTGTGGTATTGGCAGTGCTCACCAACTTAACAGGAGACCACATGCTGAGACGTTTCAATCCACGTGAAAAAAAGGCCATTAGTCCCAGTTTGTAAAACCCATTAGTCTCGGTTATGCAACCGGGACTAAAAGCCCCCACCTTTTAGTCCCGGTTGTAAACGAACCGGGACTATTGGCCATCCACGTAGGCTCGGCTGCGCGCGCCGCCTCGGAGACCTTTAGTCCTGGTTCGTAATACGAACCGGGACTAAAGGGTTTTGTTTTTTTCATTCCTGTTTCAGATTATGGGTTTAGGTTTTATGGTTAGGGTTCACTTAATTTAATTTTAAACGAGTTTCCATACACATATTCTACGACTAGTTGATGGCTTGTTGATGAAGGAGATTATTCTTCTTCGTCCCCCAACAGCAATCCTTGTGCGTGGTGAATGACCAGCCCGTTGGGAACCCCAAGAGGAAGGTGTGATGAGTATAGCAGCTGGTTTTCCCTCAGTTAAGAAACCAATGTTTAATGTCGGTCAGGAGAGGAGAGACAATGACGACTGAAGGTGATGCTTGCTAGTTTGCGACAGCAGCGGACAACTGGCGCTTCGTCCAAGCTTTGCTTGCTAGCTGCAACGTGGAACCTGCACACACACAAACAAGTACTTTGCTCCCAACTTACGATGAGGTTGTCAATCTCACCGGTTTGCTTGAAACAAAGGTTATGAGTGTATCGAGTGGAAAACAGTAAAAGTATGCGAGTAAAATGAACAGTACAAGAAAGTAAACAGGTGATAGCAATATGATGTAAATAGGACCGGGGTCCACAGTTCACTAGTGGTGTCTCTCCATAGATAAAATAACACATGCTAGGTAAACAAATTACAGTTGGGCAATTGATAGAATAAAGATAACGTGATATGTCAAGAAGATCACTATGAGATTTACTCTGGGCATTACAACAAAATACATAGACCGCCATCCAACTGCATCTATGACTAATAATCCACTTCCGGGGATATCAATCCGAACACCCTAGAAGTATTAAGTTGTGAACAACAGATAATTGCATTAAGCAAAGTGTGTAATGTAAACAAAGCATATGCCCTTGAGCATATGAATGTTGTTTTCTCCCTAGTAGCAACATCACATCTACCACCTTAGAGGTTCTGTCACTCCCCCAGGTGAAATAGAGGCATGAACCCACTATCGAGCATAAATACCCCCTCTTGGAGTCACTAGCAACTACTCGGCCAAGATAGCTACTAACAACGGAGAGCATGCAAGATCATAAACAACATAGAGATAACAAAAGATATAATTCAGTACAGCAACTTAATCATAAACACCAATATTCATCTGATCTCAACAAACCAAACATGTAGAATTACATAACGGTGATCTCAATCATGTAGGGCAGCTCATGAGATCTAAACATGAAGCACAAGGTGGAGAAGACAACCATCTAGCTACTGCTATGGACCCATAGTCCAAGGTAGACTACTCACTCATCGCTCCGGAGGCAAGCATGGCGATGAAGAAGACCTCCGGTGGCGATTCCCCTCTCCGGCAGGGTGCCGGGAAGAGCTTCTGGACCCTCCCGATCTTCGGGTCGACGGCGGCGGCGGATCGCGATGTGTTCTGGAAATCTGATCGGGTACTTAGGTTTTTTCCGTCGGGGGGTCTTTATAGGCGAAGGGGCGATGTCAGAGGTGGAGCCAGGCTCCCTCACACGGTGGTGGCGCGGGCCAGGGGCTGGCCGCGCCACCCCTGTGTGTGGGCCCCTGGTGGCCCACCTCCTACTCCTCTTCGGATCTCTGGAAGCTTCCGGGTAAAATAAGACTTCAGGAACTTGTTTCGTCCAATTCCGAGAATATTTCCTGTGTATCACTCTGAAACACAAAAACAGCAGAAAACAGGAAACTGGCACCGTGGCACTTCGTTAATAGGTTAGTTCCGGAAAATGCATAAAAGTACCACTAAGTGTAACGAAACAATATGCAAATGGTGTAAAAACAAGCATGGAGCATCAAAAATTATAGATACGTTTGAGACGTATCAAGCATCCCCAAGCTTAACTCCTGCTCGTCCTCGAGTAGGTAAGTGATAACAAAAGAATAATTTTTGAGGTGACATGCACCTACACAATCTTGATCATATATGTAAGCATTGGTGAGCTGGGATCAATAGAACTTAAAACATGGGCATGAAGATATAATCATGACAATAAGAACTTAGCAACCATGTTGTAAACATGCAAATGAACACAAACAAAAGATCATGAAAATGAAACAATGAAAGTCAAACGTGTGTTCAAATCATAAGGAAAAACATACAAAAGGTTTTCAGCTTGTCCTTCAAAGAGAGCAAAACATAAATGCATAGGACACCTTCAAGTTTAAGAGGGCGACTAGATACAAATAATTTAAGAACAAGTGAAACCAACAATATGAATCAATCAATGAACTTTGGGACAGTGCATATCATACTAAGAATGACAACTATGCTCTCTTAATGGTGCATAAAGAAAGAAGGCGGTGACTTAACATAAAAGTAAAAGAAAGACCATTCGCAGAGGGAAGCAGTGATTGCAAGTTTTATAACCTTCAAAAATTATGGTACTTACCGGCTTTGAGCTCTCATTGCCCCCATCATAAGCATCTTGAATGGTTAAAGTTAATGCGAGAACAATTATGATGCATATGCTTGACAAATCATAAGTTGAAGACCTCGTGCCCCGTGAATACGAGTACCCAAACCTCATGCTACTTTACTTAGAGTCCCAAGCAAGGCTCTTGTCATTGTAAGTATATGCGTATCATTGAGAACTGCCAATGGGGTACCTCCGTGCCCGATGACATGGAACAAGCCCACACCAAAATGACAGGACAAGCAGACAATGAACACCTCGACATCTCTTTTATTTGCCTTTTGTTTAGCTTTTTATTGTGAGATGCGTCGTCGAATGTTCACCATGGGTATGCTGCAAATTTCCACCATGAATTATGCATGGCTTAGATTGGCTGCCCGGCGTTTCCCTAACACATATACAAACTCCATGATCCCCATAAGATTCCCAATTCATTTCACACCACGGGCATCCATAAACAAAAGATCACGATATCAACTCAAATAAGAAGTGTAATGTTGAAAGCTTGCCCATGACAGCATGGATGGGCTAGAATCCAACTTACAACTTGCAAGCATAACAACTCAACATAAGAGACCACAATGTCAAATTTTTAAGAACAGGAAAAAGTAAAGTGTGCCTTCCGGTTCGTGAGAGCTTTACTGACCGAATTTCGCATAACACTGGTAAGAGTTTAATTTGAGGAGAAAATAAAAGCAAGTCAAATTTACTTGGAATAGCAAATTGCTAGTAGGCATGTATGGTGGACACTTTGGAAAACTTTGGCTTTTAGGAGTTGGATGCACGAGTAGAGCTCATACTCAGTACAAGGCGAGGGCTAGCAAAAGACTGGGAGCGACCAACTAAGAGAGCAGTAATGGCCATAATCATGCAAAGCGACAAAGCGACATTAAAAGAAGCATACGATGGCATCAAAAGTCAAAAACTAAATGATCATGAAGGCTATTGGCGACTTTTTAAGAGTCTAACATGTGTGAGCATGCGCCAAGTCAACCCAAATAAAGCATCAAGGAGAAAACCAAAATAATGCTTCCATACAATAAAAACAACGCATGATTTTTTCAAAGGATCATTAAGCAATCTCAGTTATTTGAGACAAGTCATGCTACAGCAAAACCACTAAGCATACTATCAAAAATACATCAAGCATGACATGAAAAAGCCTAAGCCGCAGTCTACACAAGCTCCTTCTTGTACCACTATTTTGCATAAAGCTTTTTCTCTTTTCCAACACCATTTGAAACTATTATAAACACCTCTTTTGATGAAAACCAATAAAGATCAGAGGCAAAAATACACCTTGATGAAAAGATATGACAAGGTCTGAACGCAAATCAAGGCGAAAACGAAAACCAAAAGCAGTAGCAGAAAAAGAAGAACACTCGATTTTTAATAAGAGTGAAAACTAGAGCGTTCTTTGCAAATAAAAACGAGTACATCTCCTCCAAAGGAAATTTGTTGGGGTCCAACCATTTATTGCAGCAAACAAACAAACTAAACCAACTAAGAAAACTAAAACAACTGACGCTCCAAGAAAAACACATAGTGCATGAAGCAATAAAAATATAGTGTTTTGAAAGGTGACCTGATTTTTTGCCGATGAAGAAGGGGTGCCTCGGGGGCATCCCCAAGCTTTGACGCTTGTACTTCTTGGATATTTCTTGGGGTGATGCATGGGCATCCCCAAGCTTGAGCTTTTGTCCATTCTTCAACTCATCTCATCATTCTCCAATCCCTACACTTGAAAACTTCCTTCATACAAAACTAAACACAATTCTATTAGCAACATTAGTGCAAGCATAACATATAATCAATCCTCTATTTGCTTCAGGTTTCAACTCAAAACCACCACATATATAGCAAAAACTACTGTAGCAACTTCCCCAAAAGTTCCGTGATCAAAAGAACTCAAAAGAAAGCGATAAAGTGGCAAACACAAATATTGGCAGAAATCTGTCAAAACTGAACAGCTGACAAAGGTCGAATTTTTGAGGGATTTTCTGTTGCTCAAATCAAAAAGTGTTCAACTAAGAAAAGTTTGGATATAACCTGGGGCATATGCACAAGAAATCGCAGGTCCAAAAGATAAACAGAGAATTTTCACGAATTTTTACGGTGCAGCACTGAAAACAGTTTCAGGACAGCAACATCCCCAAATCTTTACCTCACTCGAATTAGAGGCTTCTCTTGGCACAAAAACGAAATAAACAAGATAAGGAGCGGTCATTACAGTAGTAATGACTTCCAAGACTCAAATAAAAGAAAAAGTACTGAAAAGAAACATTGGGTTATCTCCCAAGAGTGCTTTTCTTTAACGCCTTTGAGCTAGGCGCAGAAAATTGCGAATCAAGTAATATCAATTGATGAAGCATCAAGATCATAATTTGCTCTAAGAATAGAGTCAAAAAGTAATTTCTTTCTTTTCCTAGGGAAGTGTTCCATACCTTTCTTTAGTGGGAATTGATACTCGATAGTGCCTTCCCTCATATCAATGATAGCACCTACAGTTCGAAGAAAGGGTCTTCCCAAAATAATAGGACATGAAGCATGGCATTCAACGTCCATAACAAGAAAATCAACGGGAACAAGGTTATTGTTAACCACAATAAGAACATCATTAATCCTTCCCGAAGGTTTCTTCTTAGCAACATCAGCAATAGGAACATCAAAATAACACTTTTCAAGCGGTGGTAAATCAAGCATGTCATAAATCTTTCTAGGCATGATAGAAATACTAGCACCTAGATCACATAAAGCATGGCAATCATAACCATTAACATGCATATCAATGATGGGTTCCCAACCATCTTCTAACTTCTTGGGAACAGAGGCTTTTTGCTTCAACTTTTCATCCCTAATTTTTATGAGAGCATTGGTAATATGCTTAGTAAAAGCAATATTTAAAGAACTAGCATTGAGAGTCAAAGCAAGCTTTTGCAAGAACAAAATAACTTCAGATATATTGCAGCCATCAACATCAAAATCATTAAAAGAAATAGAGCTATCATCTCCTACACTCCGAAAAATTTCAGCACTCTTTTGAGAAAAAGTTTTGGCAGTTTTAGGCTTTTTAACACAAGGAGTGGGAGTTTTCTCTACACCAATCAAAGTAAGAGGATTGATAGCATTAGTAGCAACCTCATTAGAGGTAGTAATGGTACATACCTTCATCTCTCTAGCCATCTCATCTTCTCTTTCCCACCTGGCATGCAATTCCGCTAACAATCTAATATTTTCATCAATTCCAACTTGAATAGCATTAGCGGTAGCACAAACATTGCTCTCTTTCACATCATTAGGAAACACTTTTAATTTCAGAAGTTCAACATCATGAGCAAGGCTATCAACTTTAGAAGCAAGAATATCAATTTTGCCTAACTTTTCCTCAACAGACTTGTTAAAAGCAGTTTGCTTATCGATGAAGTCCTTGAGCATTACCTCAAGCTCGGAGGGCGCGGCCCTAGTGTTGTTGTAGGAATTACCATAAGAGTTACCATAACCATTACCATTGGTAGAAGGATACGGCCTATAATTGTTACTAGCAAAATTGTTTCTATAAGCATTGTTGTTAACATTATTGTTTCTAATGAAATTCACATCAACATGCTCTTCTTGAGCAACCAGAGAAGCCAAAGGAACATTATTAGGATCAACATGAGTCCTATCATTAGCAAGCATAGCCATAATGGTATCAATCTTATCATTCAAGGAAGAGGTTTCCTCAACAGAATTTACCTTCTTACCTTGTGGAGCTCTCTCGGTGTGCCATTCAGAATAATTTACCATCATGTTGTCGAGTAGCTTTGATGCGACGCCCAAGGTAAGGGACATAAAAGTGCCTCCAGCAGCTGAATCAAGTAGGTTCCTTGAAGAAAAATTCAGTCCTGCATAAAAAGTTTGGATAATCATCCAAGTAGTCAGTCCATGAGTGGGGCAATTCTTTATCATAGATTTCATTCTTTCCCAAGCTTGAGCAACATGTTCATTATCAAACTGAGTAAACTTCATAATATTGCTACGCAAGGATATAATCTTAGCAGGAGGATAGTATCTACCAATAAAAGCATCCTTACACTTAGCCCATGAATCAATACTATTCTTAGTCAAAGACAGCAACCAATCTTTAGCTTTTCCTCTCAAAGAAAAAGGAAACAACTTGATCTTAATAATATCACTATCAACATCCTTATATTTCTGCATCTCACATAGCTCAACAAAATTGTTGAGATGAGCTGCAGCATCTTCAGTACTAGCACCAGAAAATTGCTCTTTCATAACAATGTTCAATAAGGCAGGCTTAATCTCATAAAAGTTTGCAGCAGGAATAGGTGGTGCAATAGGAGTGCAGATAAAATCACTATTGTTCGTGCTAGTGAAGTCACACAACTTGGTGTTTTCAGGATTGGCCATTTCAGCAAAACGAAAGTAAATAAGTAAAAACAGCTACCAAGGATTCTAATTTTTTTTGGTTTTTTGATATAAAGCAATGCAGGTAAAATAAATAAAGTAAAGCAAAACAATAAAAAAGTAAAGAGTGTGTGTGTGAAAAACTCCCCTCGCAGAAGTCTTCTCTTCCTCCCCGGCAACGGCGCCAGAAAAACAGCTGATGGCTTGTTGATGAAGGAGATTATTCTTCTTCGTCCCCCAACAGCTATCCTTGTGTGTGGTGAATGACCAGCCCGTTGGGAACCCCAAGAGGAAGGTGTGATGAGTATAGCAGCTGGTTTTCCCTCAGTTAAGAAACCAAGGTTTAATGTTGGTCAGGAGAGGAGAGACAATGACGACTGAAGGTGATGCTTGCTAGTTTGCGATAGCAGCGGACAACTGGCGCTTCGTCCAAGCTTTGCTTGCTAGCTGCAACATGGAACCTACACACACACAAACAAGTACTTTGCTCCCAACTTACGATGAGGTTGTCAATCTCACCGGTTTGCTTGAAACAAAGGTTATGAGTGTATCGAGTGGAAAACAGTAAAAGTATGCGAGTAAAATGAACAGTACGAGAAAGTAAACAGGTGATAGCAATATGATGTAAATAGGACCGGGGTCCACAGTTCACTAGTGGTGTCTCTCCATAGATAAAATAACACATGCTGGGTAAACAAATTACAGTTGGGCAATTGATAGAATAAAGATAACGTGATATGTCAAGAAGATCACTATGAGATTTACTCTGGGCATTACAACAAAATACATAGACCGCCATCCAACTGCATCTATGACTAATAATCCACTTCTGGGGATATCAATCCGAACACCCTAGAAGTATTAAGTTGCGAACAACAGATAATTGCATTAAGCAAAGTGTGTAATGTAAACAAAGCATATGCCCTTGAGCATATGAATGTTGTTTTCTCCCTAGTAGCAACAGCACATCTACCACCTTAGAGGTTTTTGTCACTCCCCCAGGTGAAATAGAGGCATGAACCCACTATCGAGCATAAATACCCCATCTTGGAGTCACTAGCAACTACTCGGCCAAGATAGCTACTAACAACGGAGAGCATGCAAGATCATAAACAACATAGAGATAACAAAAGATATAATTCAGTATAGCAACTTAATCATAAACACCAATATTCATCGGATCCCAACAAACCAAACATGTAGAATTACATAACGGTGATCTCAATCATGTAGGGCAGCTCATGAGATCTAAACATGAAGCACAAGGTGGAGAAGACAACCATCTAGCTACTGCTATGGACCCATAGTCCAAGGTAGACTACTCACTCATCGCTCCGGAGGCAAGCATGGCGATGAAGAAGACCTCCGGTGGCGATTCCCCTCTCCGGCAGGGTGCCGGGAAGAGCTTCTGGACCCTCCCGATCTTTGGGTCGACGGCGGCGGCGGATCGCGATGTGTTCTGGAAATCTGATCGGGTACTTAGGTTTTTTCCGTCGGGGGGTCTTTATAGGCGAAGGGGCGATGTTAGAGGTGGAGCCAGGCTCCCTCACACGGTGGTGGCGCGGGCCAGGGGCTGGCCGCGCCACCCCTGTGTGTGGGCCCCTGGTGGCCCACCTCCTACTCCTCTTTGGATCTCTGGAAGCTTCCGGGTAAAATAAGACTTCAGGAACTTGTTTCGTCCAATTCCGAGAATATTTCCTGTGTATCACTCTGAAACACAAAAATAGCAGAAAACAGGAAACTGGCACTGTGGCACTTCGTTAATAGGTTAGTTCCGGAAAATGTATAAAAGTGCCACTAAGTGTAACGAAACAATATGCAAATGGTGTAAAAACAAGCATGGAGCATCAAAAATTATAGATACGTTTGAGACGTATCACTAGTACATACATATTACACGTTGATGGATATATAATATACGATGTCTTGCGACTGTATATACTATAATTTCAAACAAGTCTCCGTACAACTATTTTTCAAACAAGTTTCAAACAAGCTAAGTTTTTGTATAACTATTTAATTACATGGAGATCACTAAATTACATGTAGCATTCCTTGTCCTCCATATAGTGATCTCCTACTTCATCGATGACCTCCCTCATCAGAAATCCCGTCAGCTCCTCTTGAATTGCTCGTATGCACTGGGTTGGTAGGAGGTTCTCTCGCAAGTCCATCATCTTTAAGAAGAAGACCAAATGACCATCTTGATTGTTCTTTTGCATCGTACTATAGTTTTGCAATTGTTTGCTTTTTTTTTCTTAATTCAATCTACATAGAACTAGCAGAGTGGGCCTAAATTGTTAAACCGCCAAAAAATTAACAATGGCTGGTCTCATTCCAATCATCCAAAACAGTTTAAATCCACCAAGTGAAGAGGGTCGTCTGGCCCGTTCTATCTGGGTCCGACCCTTGCGTACCCGACCAATAATGTTGGTTGGATCCTTTGGCCGTGCATGTATTTTGTTTTTTGGGGTGGTTTGCACTTGGACAAGTAGGCATGGACCACTGCCGCAGTGCGCATGCATATTATTGGCTACCAATGAGTAGTTACACGAAATTAAGATGAAAAACTTTATGCCATAGCAAATTCTAATGGTGGATGGTGAAACTAGTAAAATAGTAGTGTTGTCGTTTCTTATAGTGGCTTGAAATGTTGATCCAAATGCATAAAGTAATAAAGTATGTCCAAGTAAGTAATGAGCTCCTCTAGATGAGTAATAAAGCTTGTTTTAAAGTCATGGCCAATGCAACATGAGATTCTGAAAATTCTACGCGGGGTTGATGAAGTTGTACGCTTAATATAAGTAATTTATGGTTCGAACCGGCTGATTTTAGACTAGATTTTCTGACTTCATTTGATAGTACCATATGCAAGAAAAGTTATACACACGTACACACGTTGTACGTAACTAAACCAACCGACAAAGAATACGATCTTGTAATATTATAAATTCATAATCACCATTTTTCATTCAGCTCTGCAGCTTTTCCGTGAGCGTGCTTCTGCCGGCGCTTGGTTCGTCGATCAGGCCATGGATCTTCTTCTACCTGATCTTATCTTACAAATGCATCTCCTTACCTGATTATTCGTGGAACCAATGACCATCATTGCATATATCCGATCTGGCGATGGCAATACTTTTATTTGGTTTGCATGTCCATCACTCAAAGTCGATAACGAAGAAAAAAAATACAATGCACGGCTCTCTTACTCTAAAACGTGACGTGAAATCATTATTCCTAAATTTTGCATGATCTGGGGGGTGCACGCATTCGATTATCGGAAAAAAATCATAGCTTTGTGCTGTTTTTTGTTATTGGAATCGAATATTTGTAAGTAGTACTTTCAGCAAATGCTGGTGTGGTGGAGCAGCATAGCTAGTCGGCCAGAGGAGAGTTGTTGGCTCATGATCAGATATTTGACAGTTGCACGATCGAGGCCCATCAAGGTCGACGCATGCAAGATATTTCTCATGGAGATATTTCACATCCGGAGTCTGCGTTCAACATGTGACTGCTAAGTAAGTACTCCCTCTGTTTATGCTAATAAGATGTTTTAGTTTTTTATAGATTTATTTACTTTGATACGTATCTAGTCTATTTTGAGTGTGTAGATTCACATACTATGGATGTATCTAGTCCACTTTAAAATCTCTAAAACGTCTTATATTTATGAACGGAGGGAGTATAACTGGCAGCATCTTTATTTATACTTTGGATCATTTGAGTAGAAAACAACTAGTGAATACCTACAAACAATCATATATGTAAGTTCTAAAATATTATGAAAAATATCCAGCATGTAGGTATCTAGTACAAGATTACTCTTAAATTCTATAATGAGATATGAATTTGTAAAGACCAAATAAGTTATAAGATCACAGGTTGTCGTGTTTAAGTTATAAAATGTAGAACCTGGGATGCACCTAGGATTTAGAGGGTTTTTTACATATCACAGATAAGCGTATCAATTCTATACATACATTTTAATTTCATAAATTTTGAAACTTAGCAATATAACATTGTAATCTAAATGTTTAATAATATTTTTCTATATAAAATACCTTCAAATGTTGCTCATGTAGTAAAGCATCTATAGAAATGTAGACACAAAATACAAGTCTTCTAATAGAGGCGTCAATGCCATGTTGTCGTCATAGCCTGTGTTGGAGCGTGGAGCTGAGGGGCCAACCATGTAGGAGGAAGAACACTGCACATGAGGAGTATTTCTATATATATATGGAGACATTGAACTACGACGAGGGTACACATGAGGGTGCAGAACAAGTAATCTGAGGTGGCAAAAGTAATATTTGGTGAGAAAAACAAAAGACAGGCGTAAGAGGTAGGGGGAGTAGAGAAGCTACCAGTGAGATAAATGTAGACAATGGCAAGTCAAGAAAGAGGCACATAGAAGAAAGCGACGGGTTGGATCCTACCACTTGAACGACACACTTTAGTGAATTTGTATTGTAGAATGTTTGAATGCTTGACCAACTTGCAAACAAATAATAAAAAAGGTCAGTAGTTACATAAAATAAAGGGGCTGAAAGATAGACTATTTTTTTCAAACATTCGGTCACATTTGAGGTTATCATTATATTTGTATTGCTACGGTGATCCATGTTTTACTAAAAAAACAGTCTAATGCTTGGAAATAAAGTTTTGATTCTTAGAATGGTGGGCAATCGACTTATACTATGTGAATTTTATGAACTAGTAACAAGCTACGGCAGTTACAAAAATGTCCATGTATGGGGATTTTGATTTCACAATTATAACATTCTATACAAACACATTGTCTAACATTTAAGTTAGTGTATGCATGAATCCATATCTAATCAATAAATGGAAGGCTGATCAAACGACAAGAGGTACAAGCAAGGTTTTCAGTATCGGGATACTAGGTAGTATCGTTTTCTTGTCAGCAGTATCGTATCGTAGAATCGTATCGTAGTATCACGATACTATGAGATTTTTATTTTTAATAAAATATATGTATATATTACTAATATACCTAGAAAATATATATGAATTTAATTTTTAATTTGAATTTTAAGCATATTTTATAGAGTCTGATCATGTAAAATGATGCATTTATAATATAAACATGGGCTCTGCATAATACAAACATAACTAATTAGGAACCCACAAAACAAAAGACCGGGTTTAAGAAAATGAATACACACAACTCACTAGTTGTCTGCTTTCTTGCATGTACGAAGTCCTTTTTTAAACCCATCTCAACCAAAATAATAGACGTTGTATTGTTTATATACTTAGTTAGCCTTGAGATTACAAAACCAATTTTAATCTTGAGCTTGCCACGGCTTGGTGTCCTTATTTGTTACCGTAGGTGTGGGATCGTATTGTATCGTTTTTGTATTGAAATACTAAAAATACCATGATACGTATCGGGATACGAGTAAGATATTACCCAGATTAAGATACCATCACGATACGTATCTATTGACCATGGTAGTATCATAAAATTGTAAGATACTAAGATACGTATCGGGATACTGACAACCATGGATACAAGATTGGTTGCACTATGATGGATCAAATAAAAGCACGGTCTAAAGCAAATGGAGAACATGCAGGCACCGCTTTTTCCTTGGTGTGATCGAAGTGTCCAAACGTACGTCGACATTGCCCATGCATGGGTCAGCCGTACGTCCCACTCGGGTGTAGTGCAACTTACAAGTACATGCACCGTTATTTGGGTTTCGGTTTTGAGAGGTGCATCTTGTGCAACGGATGCGATTATTGATTTGAGATATGAGAACTTTACCGTACGGTTAATGAAAATGATGTTGGGCTTAAAAGAACATTTGAGATGTGGCTCTAGAGTCGTTCTAATCCATAGTACTCCCTCCTTTTAAAAATACAAGATGTTTTAGATTTGTAAAGCAAATGTATCTAAACATCTTTTAATGTGTATACTAAAAGATATCTAGATACATTTGCTTCACAAAGCTAAAACACCTTATATTTATGAATGGAGGGAGTAGTTTGCATGATTAATCTAATAGGGTTGATCAACCGCCACTACGTTTCTCATGCTTGGCTAGAAGCAATTGTAAAAGAAGTACTCCCTCTATCCTAAAATGCATGTATGGTGTTAAAGATTAGTTAAAAGTCAATATTTTCAAAATTTAACTAAGTTTATACACAAAATTATGATCATTTACAAATATGATCATCTAAAGTTAATATGTTTTAACTTTTTAGTAATATTAGTCATCTTACACTATTGACCTAAGGAAGTATTATTTTAATAGCACTGTTGGATTAAAATATATTTGATTGAAGCTTTTTCTACAGCTTAATTATCTTCCTCGTCTTACGAAGCCAACTGCAAGATTCAAAAGTACCACGTTATCAAATGCTTTGTGCCTTCTAGCAAGCATATATGTTTATGATATATATTCTTCACCACAAGTCATAAAAAATTTCATTGAGGATTAGGCTCCAACATTGACATACCTTTAAGAATCTCTCTGTTTAAAGTCCAAGCCATCTTGGCGAAACAGAGACTTGGATCGTGATTTATATTTCAGAAAATAGGATTCTGCATACTAAAATAAATATGTACTATTAACTAAAATGTTCTCATAGACCTCTCGAAAGGTAGGTTATTTACCCCTTCTATGTGCAAATGTTTATCTACCATGCACACTATCTATCGGAGTCGCTTGTTTCACTAATAATGCGTCATGTTTGCATGACTTCTTTTGTATTTTGTTATATCACTAGTGCATAAAACGATGTCGGTTCGCCTAGTGGCTAACCGTCTGATGATACCAGTAAGCGATGTCCAAAAAATCTCAGGCGGCATAATTGGTTCGCCTCAGGGGCATAGCTACATGTGCTGATCATGGTGCACATGCACCAGGGTAGGAAAAAAATTCTTTGCAATTATGTCAAAAATCCAGCTTATGCACCACCCTGTACCATGTAAGATGCACCCAGGTGACTTCAAATTTAATGGACAACGAGCATCATACACTCCGGTGAACCACGGTCGATGTCAGTCTAGCTCCGCCCCTGGTTGGCCCATATTAACCAAGATGCCCATCAGTAGTGTTCTGTTTTTGCCATTAATTTTCTTTGTCGCGGAGTGTACTTCGATAACTGACTGGTTTTTCCTATGGTTGTTTTAGTTTTACCTTCAGATATTTGTGTCAATGGTGAGGGGTAACTCTGACTCATGTTTTGGTTATGCATTTTCTTGTATTCTTGTGGTTATTAGCTTTGTGTGTCTCTTTTTTATTTTTTTTGTCCACCCTCATTCTCGTGCCTCTGCTTCTATCACCCTTGCGCTGATGTCATCATCTGTCAATTTTGTAACTGAGTCGCCGGCCTGCTCTCTCCCCTCCAGAAGATTTTATGAGCTTGTCGTTGTTCAGGACAAATGAACATGGAGACGGCCACAGTTAGTGAGATTGCCTAGGCGAACAACGGCCGCACATGAACCGAAGTGCGGCCATTAAGAGCCCATTTAATAGATGACGAGAAATATGGAAGGAGGGGGATGGTGGACTAGGTAGGGTACACAACCCTGCCAACCGTTGTATCATTCAGCCGAACCGAGATGAGCAGCATATACATGACAAGGGCATGAAAGTTTTGTCACACTAACGCACACAACCATTTCTCTTATGCTTAAACTTTTTTTAAATTTATATCAAGCGAACGCTAGGTTTTCAGCCAAACTTTATTAAGTTTAATCAAGTATATAACAAAATGTATGAACTTCTACAATATCAAATCAATGTTGTTAGAATCATCTAGAAATATATTTTCATATTATACACATTTGATATTGCGAATGTTGATATTTCTTACTATATACTTGATCATATCTTATAAGGCTTGAATTTAATAAAACCATTGTAGTTGCAGTTTTAAAATAATGCAGAGTTGAGGCTAACTAATAGTCTAATAGGGGTCGGTGAGACTCAAACAGAGCGGTACACGGGTGAAGTGCATGTTTAGGCAAATTTCAATAGTTTATATTTACACACAATTCACTCTCAATCCTTCATTTTTACAGAACCAACTCGCACGATCAAAATTTTGTTCCGCGCTAAGCCAGCAACGTTCGTCCGATAAGTATCGGACGGCCATCCGCTTTATCAGGCCTCTGATGCAGCCCCCGCCAGCCTGGCGGCATCAATTCTGCCCGTCCGCGTCCTTGCTCTAGAATGGTCGGAATGCCTCCAACTTCGAGACTGGAATCAATCCCCAAATTTCTCTTCTTGCTTCGATCACGAGAAACGCAGTTGGATAAATCAGTCACTCGTGTTGCACTCGGGAATGGCGGTCAGATCGGGAGAGAACCGCGTCTGCATCCTCCCGGCGCTCTTCGCGCGCGCCACCTGCCGCCTCTTGGCTGCCAGCGCGGGCACGGTCTTGTAGGCGGCGGTCTGGTCTACCTTGTCCGCTGGCAGGGTGAACACTAGCGTTGACACGGAGCCGGCACGGCTCCGCCGTCCGCTGCTGCCGGCGGTGCTTGCCTTGTTGACGAGCGCGGCTGATGCTCTGACGGCGAGCGCCGCGATATCCTCACGCCGGAGCCCGTTGCGAAGGGCGTCAGCGGGGAGCACGAAGTAGATCTGTCCCGGGCGGAGCTCCTCAGCGCTGCCCACGGCGGACACGGCGCCCTCGAACCCCATGGCGTCGGCGTCGCACAGGAACCAGCCGGATGCTTCCTCGACCGATTCCTCGAGCACCCGCGCGGCCGTAGCCGGAGGCGTGTACTCCCGCAGCTCCCCTGTGGGTAGGAGCACCATCGAAGTGGACGCGGCCACACCATCGGCCTGCACCGCCGCCACAGCTGCCGCGCCGCTAGACATGCAGACGCCCATTTTCTTGGCTTCCGATTTGAGCTTGCTGCTGTTGTGAGCTCGTTGATTTTCTGTTGGGTGAGCCTGTGGTGGGAGGAGGAAGAAGCACCGAGTGCGATGGGGATGAAGGTGAATGTGTGGGAGAGTCCGTTATATAGGAGGAGGGGAGAGCGTTCCCGTGACGGGATGGCGTTTGGCTGGGGCCAGGACAGCGTACGTCTGAGTGCGTGGACTCGGGATATTTTGTTATTTATATCGATACCTGTGTCTGCATTTCGATTTTCTGTTCTTAGTTCTTACTGCTGCTATCAGGTCTTGGTAGGACATGGATCCTCTGACGTGCCATCCCTGCCATGCCCCTGACATACTGTCGCTGATATGTGGGCCCCACATGTCAGCCACTCAATGTCAAAGTTGGGCACATCAGGGGATCCTCTTCCATCTTGGTATGGTCTAAGAGAAAGGGAGCGGCAAAAGAGCATGTCTAACAGAGCCTTTATAGCTCCGGCACCCGTAAAATCTCGGCTGTTTCACGGGTCACGGGCCACGTGTGCGAGCTAGCGGAGCCCGTGAAAGGCTTAGCCCGTAAAAAAAATTCACGGGCACCCGTACTCGGCCCGTTCTAAACGGTACAAGTACCGGCTCGAGCGGCGGAGACGGGTCGAACCCATACTACCTCCGCCGTGAACCCTAACCGCCGCCGTAAACCCTTGCTTAGCTCCGGTGAGCAATTAAACCACCTTCCGGCGACAGATCGATGGTGTGCAGGAGCGGCGCCTCGGGCCTCGGCGGCGGCCGTGCTGGTGGGGGGGGGAGGAGGAGGAGCGGGGGTGGCCGGCAGGCGGTGGACCAACTAGCGGAGGACCCCCCCCCATCGTCGCTCGCCCCCTACACCGTCGGCGCGCGCACGGCACCGGCGCGAGCTCGCGAGCCAGTGCTCTGCCTCCCTCCTCCACCGGCGACATGGGACGTCGGGGAGGCCTCCTCCTCGGCCTCGACGACCCATCCCATCGTCGGCCGGCGCTGCGGTGATCTCGAGGAGGAGGCCCAGCTCGCTGCGACCTTTGCGGAGTCCGCGGCGACGGCCGCGGCTAAGAAGCGGCGGGAGGAGGAGGAGACCGCCGCTGCCGTCGCCGCCGTCGAGCTCTTCAAGCAGCAGCAGGAGCTGGAGGCGCGCACCTGGGCAGAGGGAGACGGCGAGGTGGCCACTGGCGAGGGCGACGCGGAGGCCGACGTGATCGTCATCGACTCGGACTAGATCCTCATCAACGGCGAGGACGACGGCGACTACGAGCTCGCATTTTGGCCATCTATGAGGACGCGACGTTCTCCGGCGAGCTCGCCACTAATTATTTTTCATTTTTTAGCTGTAATTTTGCTGTACAAATCTAGTATGAATTACGATCCGTTCTCGCGCGAACCAATCTTTCCGAGAATTTTCAAATTTTCTGTTTTACGGATTGCATTTGCGGGTGCCGATCTCCGCCACTACCGATGAACCTGTATATCGCTAGTACAGAAGCCTATACTCACGATATACAGGTCGCATGTTTACAGTCACTGCTAGTCATACTCTAACACATCTCTTTTAACGATCGAACCGTTGAAATCCTAGCGAGGTCCTATTTTTTTACCCCGGCGTAAACTGGTTTGGCCTGCAATTTTTTTACAGCCCACCTTAAATCTGCGAGCCAGATGTGTATAAGTAGGGCTCCACGATGTATTTGAGGGGCACAATCGGGCCACGACCCAACGAATATTTCCACTGGCTGGGCACCGTACCGCCTCCAGCGGCAAAATCCGACCGAGTCCGGCGAGCTAAACATCTCCGGCGGTAGATCAGTCCTCCCCAAGCAAGGATGTGGCCGAAAGCTCCTCCGATGAGGTAGGTCGGTACGCCTCGACTCGTGGACGGGGCATGCCGGAGTACTGCCTCACCGTGGTAGAGCAAGCGCTCTCCCCCCGCGAGCCGTGCACCACCACCATGAAGGTGCAGTCAACCACCATGCGGCTCTGGTGGCGCAATGGTACACCAACCACAGTGTTTAGCCACCATCATCACTGCGCGGTTTGCAGAGTTTGGCTGCGAGGCGCGCTCCTCCACGCAGCAGGAGTCATATGATTTCGATGACTCCTTCGTTTCCGACGAGACCAAAGTTCCCGACTACGGAAACTATGTCCGCGACGAGGAGGAGAAGTGGATCCAGCGAACCGCGGGCACTCCATCCACAGCGAGGCGAAGTGGTGCCGCAAACGCGAGGAGGAAGACGTCGCGAAAGAGGCGGTTCTACAGCAGGTGCTAGCCGCAAGCGTGGAGGACACGGCCTGTTATCGTCCTCTCTGACGAGTATTAAAGCGACACGACGAGTTAACTTTGCTATGGTTAGGCAACGAGTATTGAAGCGACACGACGAGTATGGAAGCCCCAGCAGGCACTGTGAGTTATCTCGAGGGCGAATTTTGGTAATTTTAGGGGCTAGGGTTAGGCGACGATATCTTCTATTTGCTGTCGGTAATTAACTTTTCTATGGACAATGCAGCAATGTTGGTTCAATGATGAACTCTATCTATGACCTACAGGATTCTCGGTGATCAGTTTTGCCGCGAAGCTTTTATTTGAAACTACAGTTTCGTTTAATCGTATCTGTTCTACCAGACGTGTTTACGAACCGCAAAATGATTGTTTCGGCACCCCTTATATAAGTTATAAGGGTCCAAATTGTGAGATCACTACGGGAAAGAAACAAGGGGCCGACGGCCAGCAATTGTGCCGACGGCAATTTGTCGGGGCCGTCGGCACAACACGAGCATGGGGCAGGCAAGCTAGATCACCGTCGGCACATGATTGCCGTCGGCATAGGCAGAGCTGTGCCGACGGCCGCCATCGGCACAACCTATGCCGGCGGCTAGGCCGTCGGCACAGATTTTTTTAAAATACTCATTTGTAATCATGGTAGAGCTGTGCCTACGGCCGCCGTCGGCACAATCTATGCCGACGGCTAGACCGTCGGCACAGTCCAGATTTTTTTTTTGCGAATTACAATTAAAAGATTTAGATCAGAATTATATAAATTATGTGACATCGGACTAATATTCCTTGCGTTTTTTAAAAAGAAAGCTGCTAGATTTCTTTGCTCCTAAAACATGGTCCTAATTTCATACGAGGATGATACATAGCGTTTTTGTTCCTTGCGTTTTTTGAAGAAGAAAGTAGCTACATGGCCTCCATTTTAATCCATCCATCTATCCTAGCGTGCTAGCTTTGGATATTTTTCTTGTCCTCTTTTGTGTCATCTAAATTTGGAAAAGTCAGGTTGAGATGCAAGCTATCTTAGAGTCATTTGAATGCAACAAACACAAGAGACATCTTAAAAAATTATGTTGTCAACTATAAGTATGATGAACTTCAGCTCTTTTGTGTAGCATTCACACGATTCTAACCTTACATTTGCGATGTTAAGATAAAGCCTTTCCAAAACATGGAGCCAATCTCAGTGACGTTGTGCAAAAAGTACTTATTACGCATGAGAAAGTTGGGAAGAGACTATTGCGATCAGCATTGTCAATCATGTATCGGTCAATTGAAAAAAATTCATGTTGCAAATGATGATATGGATGTCATATTTAGATCCCTCTCATTTTTCTGATCAATTTAGATATATTATTTATTGAAATACGATTTACGGATTTTTAAATATGGATTATTCAATATTAAATGGAAAAAAGAAAATAAATTAATTTTTTTAATGTTATTTGAATTCACTATTATTATTTATTCGTTTCTTTAATTAAATATTTTTTTGGAATTCAAAACATAAAGGCGTGTGACATCATGCCTAAGGGTTAATAGGATTGATATGATATTATTATCAATAAGGTATAACATCTTTCTCGGAAGCTCAATAGGAAGGAACAAAGAAGTTAAGCGTGCTAGAGCTGGAATAGTCTAAGGATGGGTGATCGATCAGGAAGTCTGATTAGGAGTAAGAGATTTGAGCTAAAATTAAGTGTACTTAGAGATAAAGATATCCTAGTGTTATTCGTTGATCAAACAATTCAAATATTTTAAAAAAATTGAAAAAAATGAAAAAATAAAATGAAAAATGTAATTACCTATGCCGGCGGCCTAGCCGTCGGCCTAGCCTTCTGTGCCGACGACATGTCTATGCCGACGGTCTTTTTGGCTATGCCGACGCCTGTCTAGCCCGACGGCTTTGTGCCGACGGCCACCGTCGACACAGCCTATGCCGACGGCTTTTTTGGCTGTGCCGACGGCCGCCGGCCGTCGGCACCTTGACTACGTGCTGTAGTGGATGCTCTAAAAACACAGTTTCGCAAAAAAAAAACACCACTTGTGCCGCATATTTTACTAGTACACAAGTTCACTAGTGTGCTCGTTGTACATTGATCAGCGGGGTAAAATATCACTGCAAATCTTTAGGGAACGTACCACATATGGGGACAGCGTAGCTATCTTTGCCTTGATGAATGCTACCGAGAAAGGAAAAGCGAGAAGCAGCGGGCGTATTCCGTGTCGCTAGCGCAAAGTCAAAAGCGATGAGCCGATGAGGATCAAAAGGTTTTTGCAGAAACTCGTGTGCGTTTCAGCTAGTGCTACAGTGCCTAGTGGTTTGTTTGCTCGGGACGGCAAGTCGGCAGCACGGCGAGATCACCCAAAAGGAGTGCAATCGCAAGCAAGCGCGCCCTCTCGTGCAGCAAATCGAGGAAACGAGAGGAGTGTCGTGTGCGCGCAAGCAATTAGTTTAAAGTCTTGGTATGTCACATGAATTTTAGCTAAATTTTGGAGAAAGATGTGTTCAGATGTTACGTGACTAATCGCAAGGAATTAAAATTCACGATGTCGTTTTATTTTCAGGATTTATAATTTGACGTATAAGTTGAAGAAAATAGTACTTCCATGATGCATACTTTATATTGATTCACAAATATGATCCCAAAGTACTCTCATGTTATTAAAAAATATACTCCCTTCTATCCATAATAAGTGTTGGATGATTTAGTATAATTAATAGCGACTATTTTTATGGATAAGGGAAGTAATTTTTTATTATGACCTTGTGTTCTTGTAGTACTATCTTGTTTTGTTTCATTAGAAAAACAAAAGGAATTTTGTAACCTGGGAAAAAAACCATACTATAAGAACAGTGTCATACTTCAAGTCTGCAGGAGAACATGGGTCATATGTGAAACTGGCAGCCGCATGGTGTGTATACCAGGTAACCGGCATATTGTCGAAATAAATTGAAGCAAGGTTCCTTCTTATATATCCAAATGGAACCCAGCGCACCCACACAGAGGTAGCCTACGTTTCTTTAATTTGGCCTTGCTTTGTAGTTTGTACTACCCAATCGATGACCCACACCAGCAGAGGAACGACGTGTCCCCAGTTGAGTCACAAGGCCACAAAGAGTATTTACTCTGTACTGTACATGGTTAAGTATATATCAGTACTGCTAATACTGTTATAGTATTTCCTCCGACCCACATTACTCTTCTCAAATACGGATGTATCTACCACTAAAATATATCTAGATACATTTGTATTAGCGAAGAGTATTATGAGTCGGAGGGAGTATTATAAGCTCATATTCATCGGTCTATCCATTCACACACTTTTACTTTAAGTTTTATCACGTCTATTTACCCCCGACCAGCCAATAATGTGCGTGTGTAACGGGTACGGAGTACATGCCTACTTGTGCAAGTGCACCCGCAAAAAAAAAAGCACCCGACGAATATTATTGGTCGGTATACACCGGTCGGACCCAGATAGAGCCCATGCATGTGACGACGCCTTCCCACGCGTACGTGGGCGGAGTCTTGGAGCGCATGCACCGCGCCACGTACGTCTACACAAATGCAGCGTAGCCACTCATGCTCCACCTACCGCATGCAAATGCAGCCACGCAGACTACTAATTCTACTCATATTTATGTATATGGAAAATGCAGTTTTGATCTCATGTGCATATGTTCCTTTTATCTGAAAAATAAATTTTAAAATGTTAAAAATTTAGAAAACAATATGCACAAGTATATCTTCATATTCTACGTGGTCACACAAAGTTTTATGAAAAATGGATATTTTTTTGTGCCCTATGCAAAAAAAAACAAAAACATGCATCGTGAAAATACCTATTTTATTACTAAATTTTATCATTTATACATAGATCATATAAAAAGTCGACTTTTATTAAAACAACTAAGTAGGCACGTACAACATGAACATGTACGCAAAACATTTTTGTTTTGAATTTTTAATATTTTTAGATATATAAAAATGTATTTCAAATAAAGGGTGCATATGCACCTGAGAGAAAAAAAGCCTCTCCGTATATTTTTCTGGTTTTAATCATTCCTTCACAAGGACGCTACAGTGCTCCGCTGGCCCTGCACGAACAGTGATTTATTGTTTAGATCTGGTTGCCTGTAGCTGACCCATTGATTTGTCCCTCTGCGTGTCCAGTCCAATTATTATCAAATGTTATCGGCACATGTTTTCCATTCTAGCTCCTGAATGTTATGGACAGCTGCAGCCCTGGTAAGTACTGGTTATACAATGTCACATTCTCTGATGATGGTTGAGTTTAAAAAACGTGGCAGTACTGATAAATACTCAACCACGTACATGTAATGTTGAGGTCTTGTGACTCAAGTAGAGAGACACGTCGTACCTCTGCTTAGGTGGGTCGTCGATCGGGCACAATATATAAAACGAGGCCAAATTAAAGAAACGTAGGCCATCTCTGCGTGGGTGCGCTTGTGTCCATTTGGATGCATATGGGCAAGAAGGAACGTTGCTTCAAGTAACTCCACATATTAAAATTCAAAAGAAAAACTCCACATATTAGATATACAGACCAGTACTGACATATGAGTTATTATTAAAATAGCTATAAAAGTTTCAACTATGTCGGTTACCTGGTATACACACGTAACACACCATCTGCAAATTTATATGTGCGCCCATATCCATATGATACCCAGAGTTGAACTTTGTTATAGTATATGGTTTTGTCCCGAGTTACAAATTTCCTTTTGAGTATATTTTTCTGAAAAAAAAGAACAAAGTAGTATGACAAGAGCACGGAATTAATTTTTAAATATTAACTTTCTTTTCTGCAATTTCAGAAAATAATATGCCAAAATAATATTTTCAAAATTATTACTCTGAATCTATTGCCAAGAAGATAATATTAAAAAGGTAATGTGCTAAAACAATATTTTAGAAATTTCAGAAAATAAAAATAATATTAAAAAATTGTGCCAAGAAAAGAAGGTCATAACAAGAAATTATAAATCATGGTGATGTGAAAGCGCTTTGTAATCTTATTTGTCATAATTGATAAATTCCTGTGTACCCACAAAACACCAATACCAATTTTCGTTTGCATTATCGGCGCACTATGCTACTTTTGGATTTACAAGTCAGATTATAAATCCTTAGAAATAAAATAGCAGCATGAATTTTGATTCCATGTGATTAATCGCATAACATCTAAATGCAGGTTTTCAGTAAAATTCAGATGACATACCAAGACTTTGAATTACTTATATTGGTTGCATAGGTGGACAATCGCAGCTGAAGCGTGGGTATAGCGGCAACCGGGCTGGACAGCATGCGGCAACGGTGATTTCCGTCACGTTTCTTGCTGTCGCCATGTTACCGTCCTGAGGAAACAAACCACTAGGTAGTGTAGCACTAGCTGAGACGCACTCAAGCGTATCATGTACTTCATATGATACTACTATATGATATCACTTCTACAATGCATGGTATTATATAGTAGTATCATAGTTGCATTATATTTAATGATTTATAGAATCTTAAGGTAAATATATGTATATGATGTATTTGCTAGTAGATTTCTAGTTTTGCATATCATGATGCTATATCATATCATATTATGATATCACTCTCACCCTCTCTCTTTATTAATTATCGTGCCATATCAAATTTTTTGCCAATATACTCCCTTATGACTAGTCACAATCACTCTTCTCTGGCCCTCCGCAAAGACCGCGGGCAACTCCATTCTTGATTACAACTCCATTCTTGATTTCAAGCTGTTGCCACCGCCGTCAATCCACCCAGTGACCCTGGTAGGTTCTTCCTTGTCATGATTCACCGATTTTCTTTGCACAATCCCTTCCAACCAGGGCCTCCGTCGGTCGAGTCACTAGTAGGGAAAAGCCTACCGCCGGCGCACCAAATTTGCTTACCGCCGGCAAATTACAACTCGCCAGCGACACCAATGCCGGCGGTAATGCATTATCCCTGGCGCATTGCAAATTCGCCGGCGATAACTGCACCTACTGCCGGCGCATAGCAGCATTCGCCAGGGGTAATGTGTTACCCCTGGCGAATATTGCTATGCGCTGGCAGTTGTTGTTATCGCCGGCGAATTTGCAATGCGCCAGGAATAACTGTTCTATGCGCCATCAAAAATAATTACAGGAGCAAAAAAATAAAATTTTATATAGCAGATATACAACACATAATACACAGAATAATAGCAGCAAAACAAGGAATTATGTTTACAAGTGATCAAGACTCCAATATTATAAACAAGTCTCCAATATTACAAACAAGTCTCCAATATTACACACAAGTGTTCAAGACTCCAATATTCACAAGTTGCACCAATTCTCGATCCGAACTTACAAGTTTTGTTCAGGAGAATACACAAAGTAGCTAAACAAGGAACACATAGAAAATAAAGACAGTGGCGGCGGTGAGCATCATCACGAGGAAGGTGGTCATCCGGCTACTCTCCATCTCCCTCGTCCTCTCTCGCGCTAGATAGTTGGCATATCTAGTTTGCGCCTCCGCCAAAGTATTGTATCCCTTGTAGCTGTTGCCGCTAAAACGGTGTACCTGCCTCCTACATTCTTCCCAGTCGTCGTAGACTCCGGGAACCTTGCCCTTGTACACGACATACCACGTCATCTACACATAAGGAAAAAGTTAGTGGTTAAGTAATGAAGCATGAAAGTTGTGCAATAAATACGGTTTATAAACTAACTCTAAGTTTTAGGTTTTGGCGGGAAGGGATGGATTCCGTCGAGCGTGTTAAATGTCCTCGTGTCATAGCACAACTCTAAGCGGGTCTGGATTTCTGAATTTGGCGGTGGTGTGAAGCCGATGTGGAACAAGCCACCCTTCTTGGTCACATCCCTCAAAATGATCGAGCAAATGGTCCATTGAATGGCACGGAACTCAGCTCGCACTTGTGCATCAGTGGCGTTCGCCATGTCTATGCTAGCTTTTCAGAGTCTTTCTGGCACCAAGAGGTCTTGTTCTGTTTTGATTATGTCCCTCATATGTAGGATGGCGTACCAGGCCTCCAGCCCACTATCTGGCTCAGCCTGCTTGTGGCAGCAGAACTCGGTTTGGTGGAAGAGGGTGAAGCATCCTCGTACTTTTTTCTGCTTTTTGAGGGGGCGGTCGGCCTTAGCCACGAAGCCGTTGAAGGCTTTATCAAGAATACCCTTAATCTCGGTGTAGTGCTTGCGATTCGCACTCCCCGAGTCCAGGTAAACCACTCCCGATTCATACGGGTGAACGAGGAGGAGGGTACAGTGAATTCCTCTGCGCAAAACAACAAGTGATCCTTAGATAAATAAAATTTACGGAAGAATTAATGTACCGACGGGCAGCGAAGGACTACTTACTCGGGGAAGTAGGGCATGAGAAAGCAGTCCTTATCCTTGTTGGCTACCATGAAATCCTCGATGTACTTCGAGACAATCGCCCGATTGCCAGGGGCGCCGAGAAATAGCTCATCCATGTAGAAGGGGTCCATTATTATGTGCGTCCCTCTCCTCTCTACGATGATATCGTGCGCCATGCTGAGCGATATCAGGCGGACCAAGCTTTTGTCCATCCGGAACATGTGCAAGAGCCTGAAGATGTCTTCGAATCTAATAAAGAAAAGATCCCCTGGGTACCCATCCACAAAGCCCACATTGGTGGGCACCTTGACCACATGTACCGAGTACCCAGGATTTTTCTCTCTGAGAAATTGGTCTTCCAGATACATGATGCTGTCATGCACGTCCTTGATGCTGCCCCCCATATCTTTGAGAATCTCACTCGGCAGCATCGGTGAACCGAGATAATGGATCTTCTTCCAAGGGGTCGACAACCTGTCGAGAACCCGAGCCGCTGGGCGCACAGAGGTAGAGGCCGCTTCACCTTTCTTCTTCCGCTTCCTCTCCTTCTTCTTGTTGCAGAAGGGAGTGCCTTTTTGTTGCATCTCCTCCTTGGTTAGAACGAAGAGTGCCTTCGGCGAAATCATAGATTGCGGCGGCGCGGTGAAGGTGGCAGCTTGTTCCTCTGGCGTTTCCTGAGAACTAAACATCAGCTTCTTCGCCAGAGGACCACGGCCTTGATCGGATACATGTCGAGGAGCATCGTCGGCCTCCAAATCAGCGATAAAAGTATCGATGGGAGCCTGGTCAATATCCATTGCGCCATCGTGCTCGGGAGGATCATAAGCGGGTGGAGTGTTGGGCCTTTCTTCCCTTGCCTCCGGCACAGAGGGCGGAGCGACCTTGCCTTGGCTCGGCGCCGCCGACGCAACTGGTGGAGTGACCCTTTCTTGGCTTGCCTCCGACCTTAAGGCGGTGTTCAGCCGAATTAGGGCTTTCGGCCATAGCAAGATGTGGTTCTTCAATTGTCCCATCTTCAGCTTGCTTTCGGCGTCCGCTGGTTGGTTAGGAGGACACAAAGCATGGCAGAATGGCAACACATGTGCCACCTGAGCCCGATAGGGTTGCCGTGGTACTGCCGGCTGAGTGGCATCCAGATGTTTCCCTTCGCCACGTCCTTGAATTGATTGTCCAGTTTCAGTAGCAAGGTGCATTGTGTCGATCTCTCCTGCAGAAATACAACACATATTTCAATAGAGAGTGGCGGCGGTGAAGTAATTGACTGCTTGCATAGGAGGCTTAATTTATTACCGTGAGGGCGTCGAGCTCGGCAAGCGTCGACGGACCGGTGGGCGTGCAAGTGATGGAGGGGCTGCTAGCCGCCACGGCCGGCGAGCCCTCCATACGGCCAGCACCTGTGTTGCTGCCCTCCGGAGTCACCGTTGCAGCGTGTGAATCATGTTGTGGTTCACTTTGAGCCCGCGACGCCTCTTTGTCCGAGTTGCTGGCTCCTAAGCTCAGCAACGGTAACGGCCCCGTTTGGCCTCCCACGATATAAGCGGCGATCCTCTGGGCGAGGTCGGGCATGATTTCGTTGAACTTCGCAAAAGTTTTCTCCTCGGCCCTCTTTTCCATGGTTGTTTCCAAGTCCGCGATCTTTCTCTTGAGGGCCTCCGTCTCTGAAGTGTCCTGGCTCTTCTTCGCCTGTCGCGACTCCTTGGTGCTAGGCTCAGCCAAGCCATAAGCGGAGTGCTTGCGACCTGCTCCGGCACCGGTGACACGGCCTAAGTGCGGCCTCTTCAACGGCGGCTGCTCCTTTGCAATGTTTATGCCCCTTACATAAGGAGTGTCCCACGGGAGTTTGCCTGTCGACGTCTGGGACGAGGAGTCGGCGGATTCAGCTGCTTGTATTTGTGCTTGCTGCAGAAGAGACAACATGAACAATTTTAGAATTATGTGCTACTAGCTTGCAATGGACTTAACAATCTTGTAAATTTCTTACCACTACTTTCTCGACTTCCGCCACCTTTGGGTCCGTGCGCAAAACTACACCCTGCACCACCTTGGGGTCCATGACGAGTTTCCCGGTTTCCGTTTCTTTACGGTACCAGGACCTGACAAATGCCCTGAACAGCGGGTCCGCATACCTTTCATAGGGGTTCTCGATGCCCTGCTCTATGTATGCCTGGTCCTCCTTGTCCCATTTTGGCTTCTTGCCGTCGTAACCACGGCAACCAAGACGGTGGTGCCCAATGTTCTTCTCCGCGAGGTCCTTCCCCCATTTGCTTTGCGCCTTGGTGAAATCATCGGCTTCATTCGCAAGGAAGACCTTGAAGTCCTCTTCCGTCATCCGCGGAAAGTGGCGATGGACCTCTTCGAAAGGCTCATGATCAGCAATCATTTCCCTCAGCATAGTTTTATAACTGCTAAGGTGTTTGGTGAACCTGGTGAGGGCATATGTGTTCACAATATTCTTCTTCAGATCCTGGTTTCTGTACTCTAGAGGGAACTCGTACCATGCGTGCAGCCTTGAGATTAGCTGGACGCGCAGATGGCCCTTACTTCGGAGGTTCGTCTCATTGACGTTGACGACATCACGAAGGATTGCTGCCAGCTGGAGGTCGTACCCCTGCGCGAATTTTACTGGCTTCTTTGGAATACCACTAGCGGGGTCAACCAATGTGAATGTGTCCCGCTGGGCGGCGACAAGGTTTGGGCGCCGCTTCTTCTGAACTCTTCTGTTCGCCTGGCTAGATGTCTCGGAGCCACCCGCGCCGGCGCCACTACCGGTGGTTTCCTAGTCGATGACCCTCCTCTCATAGTCATCACCAGCTTCGGCATCGTCATCAACATCGGCATCATCGTCGTCACTAGGCCGATATTCACCATCTTCCTGCTGCGACTCCAGGGCCATGAGCCTGTACTTCTCTTCCATATCTGTTTGCCGAGAAGATGACCCGGCGACGTCGCCGTCGACGTTCTGGTTTCCAAAAGATGACATGGTTACACAAGAGATAAGAGTTTTTAGATAGAGGCACAAATTATCACGGCAAAAATTCGGCATGACCTTTGCTAAAAATGGTCATGCCGGAGTGCCAGAAATTCACCGGAACGGAAGTTAATCAACATTCCGGCGAAACATTGGCACTCAATGTACCTGCACAACATACACATAGCTTCGCAGTACCATGTTCCTAGTACAAATAGCAACAGCAGCAACACAAGCATAGCAGCAGTTCAGTCTGTTTGCTGAAGCATAACAGCAGCAAAAGCTACCAGCACAAGCTTAGTGATGCGTGGTTGATGACCAGCCCGTTGGGAACCCCAGGAGGAAGGTGTGATGAATATAGCAGCAAGATTTTCCCTCAGTTAAGAAACCAAGGTTTATCGATCAGGAGAGGAGAGACAAACGACTGAAGGTGATGCTTGCAAGCTTCGCGACAGCTTCGGACAATTTATATATGGCACCTCGTTCAAGCTTTGCTTTGCGAGCAGCAACGTGGAACCTGCACACAACACAACCAAATACTTTGTTCCCAACTTACGATGAGGTTGTCAATCTCACCGGTTTGCTTGAAACAAAGGGTATGAGTGTATCGAGTGGAAATCAGTGAAAGTATGCGAGTAAAGTAAATAGTGCGAGTAAAGTAAACAAGTGATAGCAATATGATGGAAATAGGACCGGGGTCCACAGTTCACTAGTGGTGTCTCTCCATAAAATAACACATGCTGGGTAAACAAATTATAGTTGGGCAATTGATAGAATAAAGATAAACGTGATATGTGATACGTCTCCAACGTATCTATAATTTTTGATGCTCCATGCTTGTTTTTACACCATTTGCCTATTGTTTTGTTACACTTAGTGGCACTTTTATGCATTTTCCAGAACTAACCTATTAACAAGTTACCACAGTGCCAGTTTCCTGTTTTCTGCTGTTTTTCACTACTGCAGAAACCTTTACTAGTGACGGGCTTTTTTTGTTCACTAGTGACGGGCAAGCTGCCCGTCACTGGTATACCGTCACTGGTACTTAGTTACTAGTGACGGGCAGCTTGCCCGTCACTGGTATATGTATACCAGTGACAGGCTAGTAGAATGTGCACGTCACTACTATTGATTAAAGGCCCAAAAACGTACGGTTCCTAGTGACAGGCCTATTATCTTGCCCATCACTGGCAAAGTATTTTGGTAATAAAAAAAAATTAAATGTACTCTCCTCGGTAATAAAAATATGTATTCTCCACTTCTATTGCAGATAGCACATTAAGGTGGATACATTTACATAATCCAATATGACATAATACCAGCAGAGATAACACAATGACTGAGAATTTGCAAATTGCATGATCCAAATTACAACATGGCATTAAGAACACTCATAATCCAAAACACACAACACAATCAAAAAATATTCCTACAATGGTGCCATCCGTATCCATATGTCGAAGCGTCCACTTCATAGTCCTCAGGGTCATTACTAGCACAGTAGCAAGAGAATCGTTATTTGAGAAGTAATAGGATGGAGTTGTTTACAACCCATCTTTTAAGATTTGATCACAGAACAATAGAATAAATCAATAGGTTGCAGTTGTTTACGACAAAATATCAGATGATAGTAGCTCTCCTATGATACAATGAACCAATGCAAAATCTTGTGAACGTGGTGGATATAATGAAGAATATGCTAAAACAAACATGCATTCTATGCCTAATTAAGAGTTGCGACACCCTTTCATGTTTACTGTGCCAACACATCTTATGAGGTCCTCCACCAGCATTTTAACTTAGACAAAATTCAGATAAATACTAACTCTATACTTACTAGGAAAAAGTTTCCAATTCAAGAATGAGCACACTGAACGAGAATGGACAACAACCAACCTTTATGTAATATGTTTTTCTTCAGTTCATGGCTGATCTTCATAATAAGTCGGATAACCTTCTGAGTGTGTGTTCAGTGATATTCCAGTCATAGCACTCTGGCCCATTCCTCTTCCTCTCAAACTCAAATGTGAAATCCTGGATGTTCAAAACAATGATGATTCCATTGGGATCTTAACAAAACTCTAGTCACTACGCCCACAATAAAGAAAATACATAAGCTTACATGAGTCATGTCCTTGCCACGCAAGTGCTGCATACTTTAGAAGATCATACGGTTTGATTAATTCGCTATTATGGGACTGCTGTAGCTGTAGCTGCACTTTTATACAAACTAGTCGCTTGCCAAAATAATCAAGTTAGAAAAAAATATCAGTACATTAACAACATCCTCATATAATCAGGTAGCAGTAAATTAACAGCATCTGAATAACAGCAACAAGACATATTTATTAAATAATAAATTTATCACATTACAGGGAATAAGAACAACCTTAATGAAAGAACAACCTTAATGAAAGGCTGAAGTCACTAATGGTAGTCAAAGGGCTTCAGACAGACTATCTTCAAAGAAAGTAACATTTAGTTTTCTAGGAATCAGGACTGTTTGCAAGAAAGTATGAATAGCTAATCACTCCATTTGCTATTTAAAAACAGAAAGGCGTCGATTTCCCATTGGAAGCATGAGAGTAGCACGTTGTAAGAGAGTTAAATTATTTATTGTCTGTTCTAGCATGTTAAGTGCAAATAGGAATAATAAGTATATGAGCTAGAAACTGCAATAGTGTTCAATATAAACTTCAAAACTGATTAGAAAAATCCAACTAATATGATCAAATGGTCATCTCAAGAATCAATATTTTTTATGGTGGCCAACCTGGATGCAGACTGACAGCCTATTTATCAAGAGCAGAAACTTGGACATGGTTTATATTCCAAACTAGTATGTACTGCTATGTGGTACATCGAGTATGCACATGTAGCCAACATCCTGTGTTCTTGCCTAGCAATTAAAAGGAGAAAGAGAAGTATAAATAACACAAAATCCCAGCATAAATTACTGTGGGTTGAGATATATATCTCAGAAATGTAAACTTAGTTGAACATTTAAATCATACGATCTCTTTGTATAGTTCAAATCGCTGAATCGGAATAACAAAATGTACCAATCTATGCCTGTGGATGTGTACTCATGATTGGTGAATTTCATTTCTTGTTTCTCCATTGCAGAGCGACACATAGTCTAAATAAAACTTGATGAAACAAGATGCATGTAGGAACTGCTGTCCATGTACCTCCACAACGAGTTGGAAAAATGTTCCCGCACAAGAGCATCCTCATCCAACGGCGGAGCTTCGTGGGGGCGAATCTAGGCCGTCGCCCCCCAGCAAAAATGAAATTTCTTGCCTACCCTGGGGCATGGGGCTGTGGGCGTGACCGGCCGCCGGTGGCTTTTCTCCCCTTGGCCTCGCGTGTGGAGCAGCCCAACATCAGTCAGCATGATCGCAAGCTACCCTCCGTCTTTCTGTACTTATGCCGGCCGCCCAGCTCCGATTTTCCTTTCCTAATTCCTACTGAAGTACTGACTCTAGCTTTGTTTGTTAGCTCTGATTTTTTGCAAATATATAATTTGGGGAAAATTCTGGCTATGTCGTAGATTCTGCAGCAGACGAAATCACTGGTTAAAACTTGCTAGCTAGTAAACATATATATGAATATCTTTGAGTAGACAAAGAACTGATCTGTAGTGGTGAAGTATGGTTCTATGATGACAAATATGCAAATCACGGTTAAGTAGTATACTGTTTCTTTCGTTTTTTAGTATCATATATATACATATACTGACGTTAGAAATATATTATGTTGACAAATCAGTTTAACTATATAAACTTCTCAAAATGCTACAAATTTCAGCATGCTTGTATTGTATGTATTGGCGAATAAAAAATTAAATTTTATGCATTTTTTAGCTTCGCCCCCCCCCCCAGAGATTTTATTCAAGCTCCGCCACTGTCACATGTACAAATCAACTGCGAGAAGGGAAAATGGTTCTAATAACAACCGAACAAACTGGTTCTAATTAATAAGACAAAGCTTTCAGCAAATATCTACATGTCAATGATTCAATGAATATTTTAGTGTTGACACATTCTCCGGGAGTAGGAAGAAGAATAGTTGATTACCTTGTCTCCAAAGAAGACCGGCAGCTACCTCAAAAAAAGCAAGTTTAACCATGAACGACTGCAAATCCATAAGAAGTGACGTTAAACAGACCTGAACTCGATGGCCTCGGGAGCTGATTTCGACTTCTTCCTCGAGTATGCACACAGATCCGACCCTGCTAGATGGCGTATTCATGGGGGAGGAGGGGATGATGAAGAGAGGAGACGGGCAGGTGGCGGATCTCAGCGAGAAGGGGGCGGATGCGGCATCGCCGTGGCAACACGGTCGGCGGAAGTGGAGACGGTGATAAGCAACGGCGGTGGAGGGACTCACGGTAAGGTGGAGTGCAGGCGTGCAGCGTCGCTGGGCGGAGCCGGGAGGTGGCGTGCGGCCGCACCGGCGTTGTGCGGGGATGAGTGAAGTGCGGTTTGGGAATTTTTCTTCTAGGGATTTGGTCATTTGATGGTGCACAGGCGGCTGAGTCCGGAAATATTTTGCTCCACGCGGCTGAGTCCGGAAATATTTCGCTCCACGCGGCTGAGTCCGGAAATATTTTGCTCCACGCATGCTGAGTATTTACAACCGTGCCAAGAAATTTTGGGGTGTGTTTGGATCCTATCAATATTTTGGTTCATGACCTTGTTTGAATAGTTGCCAACTTTTTGGCTTTGTCAATGCTTCAATATCAAATCTAGTTCATTTTTTAGCCAATGTTAGCCAACTTGTAGACAAAAAATAGCTCAACCAAAATATTCGTTAGCCAAAATGTTAGGGCAATTTTGAGCACAAATCAAACACGACCGGTACCCCGTCCAGTATATGTGCCGGTAGTTAGTCTGCCAGGACCGACTTGTGCTGGTAGATCAGTTGCCTCCTATAGATTTTGGAGTTGTCGGCAGCTGACATATGCAACATCTCTACGTTTGCCATAGTTTGTGTACCTTATTTAGTCTTTATTGGCAGTTTATTTTTTCCATCAGCCTTTAAATTGCCTCCTTAAGTGGTTTTTTGCCGGCTTTTGGTCTTCGGGAAATATTTTGCTAACTCTATACTCATTGTAGCAATCGCAACTCTAATATGCAGGATATAACAATCATAGCATATAAGAGGTATATCTTACTAGTGATGGGCAAATGAAAAATGAACATCATTGGTTGTTGATACATACAAGTGGCATGCATGCGTAGAAGGACTGTCGTTGGTATTTGCAATACTAGTGACAGGCATATTAGCAGTGCTCGTCACTGGTATGATTCTTTAATACTAGTGACATGCGCATAATAGTGCCTGTCACTAGTACAGGGTATAGCTGCCGACCATAGAGTTACTAGTGACAGGCATTGTTTTGCCCGCCACTAATAACTATTATTAGTGACAGGCTTTGTCTTGCCCGTCACTACTAGGCTGGCGGCTATAAGCTATTCTCCAGTAGTGTTTGTGTTTCAGAAGTGATACACAGGAAATATTCTCGGAATTGGACGAAACAAGCTCCTGAAGTCTTATTTTACCCGGAAGCTTCCTGAGATCCAAAGGAGAGTAGGAGGGGGGCCACCAGGGCCCCACACGCAGGGGTGGCGCGGCCAGCCCCCTGGTCGCGCGGGCCCCGCGTGAGGGCACCTGGCTCCTTCTCTGACGACGCCCCTTCGCCTATAAAGACCCCCCGACGGAAAAAACCTAAGTACCCGATCAGATTTCCAGAACACATCGCGATCCGCCGCCACCGTCGACCCGAAGATCGGGAGGGTCCAGAAGCTCTTCCCGGCACCCTGCCGGAGAGGGGAATCGCCACCGGAGGTCTTCTTCATCGCCATGCTTGCCTCCGGAGCGATGAGTGAGTAGTCTACCTTGGACTATGGGTCCATAGCAGTAGCTAGATGGTTGTCTTCTCCACCATGTGCTTCATGTTTAGATCTCATGAGCTGCCCTACATGATTGAGATCACCGTTATGTAATTCTACATGTTTGCTTTGTTGGGATCCGATGAATATTAGTGTTTATGATTAAGTTGCTGTACTGAATATTATCTTTTGTTATCTCTATGTTGTTTATGATCTTGCATGCTCTCCGTTGTTAGTAGCTATCTTGGCCGAGTAGTTGCTAGTGACTCCAAGAGGGGGTATTTATGCTCGATAGTGGGTTCATGCCTCTATTTCACCTAGGGGAGTGACAGAAACCTCTAAGGTGGTAGATGTGCTGTTGCTACTAGGGAGAAAACAATATTCATATGCTCAAGGGCATATGCTTTGTTTACATTACACACTTTGCTTAATGCAATTATCTGTTGTTCGCAACTTAATACTATTGGGGTGTTCGGATTGATATCCCCGGGAGTGGATTATTAGTCATAGATGCAGTTGGATGGCGGTCTATGTATTTTGTTGTAATGCCCAGAGTAAATCTCATAGTGATCTTGTTGACATATCACGTTTATCTTTATTCTATCAATTGCCCAACTGTAATTTGTTTACCCAACATGTGTTATTTATCTTATGGAGAGACACCACTAGTGAACTGTGGATCCCGGTCCTATTTCCATCATATTGCTATCACCTGTTTACTTTACTCGCACTGTTTACTTTACTCGCATACTATATTGTTTTCCACTCGATACACTCATAATCTTTGTTTCAAGCAAACCGGTGAGATTGACAACCTCATCGCAAGTTGGGAACAAAGTACTTGGTTGTGTGTGTGCAGGTTCCGCATCACCTTCAGTCGTTTGTCCCTCCTCTCCTGATCGATATTAAACCTTGGTTTCTTAACTGAGGGAAGACTAGCTGCTATACTCATCATACCTTCCTCTTGGGGTTCCCAACGGGCTGGTTATCCACCACGCACAAGGACAGTCTGCTCCCACGTCAACTTGGCACCATCAAGCTAATTTTCTGGCGCCATCAACCAGTAGCAGCCAATTTTCTGGCGCCGTTGCCGGGGAGGAAGAGAAGACTTCTGCGAGGGGAGTTTTTCGCACACACATCCTTTACTTTGTTTTATTGTTTTGCTTTACTTTATTTATTTTACCTGCATTGCTTTTTATCAAAAACCCAAAAAAATTAGAATCCTTGGTAGTTGTTATTTCTTTACTTTAGTTTATCATGTTGATCCCTAAGTTCGTTCTGGAGGACCTCTCAGTAGGTAGTGGTTCGATTATTGGCAAAAGTAACATTGAGGAGTTCTTTAATCACATTAGTTTGCATGAGGAAGTTGAGGAAAAGTCTTGGGTTGAGCTTGCTCCTAGTATTGAAGTTGCTTCTGTTTATTTAATTCACATGTTAGAAGCTAGGTTTGCTAGTCTTAATCCTTTTATGCAATACATGTTCCTTAAGCTTCATGAAATTGAGGATCCCGAAAAGAAAGCTTTTATCTTAGAAACCTTACGCATAGAATTTAGAGATGTTGCAATTGAGGCTAGGAAAGTTTGTAAGAAATTTAATAAGCTTGGCTCGCCTGTAGAGGTTGTTGGTACGCCCGATGATTTTAAAGTACCAATACCTTATGAACTTATAGGAATTCATGATGCTTGGGAAAAGAATTCCAGTTGGATTTGCCCTGAAAATCCTTTCGATGAAAGTAGTGTGCCAAAGCGTGATCATAAAGGATTTTCAAAAACTCAGTTGAACATATTTTCCTTCATTGTTGAAAAGATCTCTGCTGTTGATCTTAATACTTCATCTGCTGATATTACTTGATTCGCAATTTTCTGCGCCTAGCTCAAAGGCGTTAAAGAAAAGCACTCTTGGGAGATAACCCAATGTTTCTTTTCAGTACTTTTTCTTTTATTTGAGTCTTGGAAGTCATTACTACTGTAATGACCGCTCCTTATCTTGTTTATTTTGTTTTTGTGCCAAGAGAAGCCTCTAATTTGAGTGAGGTAAAGATTTGGGGATGTTGCTGTCCTGAAACTGTTTTCGGTGCTGCACCGTAAAAATTCGTGAAAATTCTCTGTTTATCTTTTGGACCTGCGATTTCTTGTGCATATGCCCCAGGTTTTATCCAAACTTTTGTTAGTTGAACACTTTTTGATTTGATCAACAGAAAACCCCTTAAAAATTCGACCTTTGTCAGCTGTTCAGTTTTGACAGATTTCTGCCAATATTTGTGTTTGCCACTTTATCGCTTTCTTTTGATCATGGAACTTTTGGGGAGGTTGCTACAGTAGTATTTGCTATATATGTGGTGGTTTTGAGTTGAAACCTGAAGCAAAAAGAGGATTGAATATATGTTATGCTTGCACTAATGTTGCTAATAGAATTGTGTTCAGTTTTGTATGAAGGAAGTTTTCAAGTGTAGGGATTGGAGAATGATGAGATGAGTTGAAGAATGGACAAAAGCTCAAGCTTGGGGATGCCCATGCATCACCCCAAGAAATATCCAAGAAGTACAAGCGTCAAATCTTGGGGATGCCCCCGAGGCACCCCTTCTTCATCGGCAAAAATCAGGTCACCTTTCAAAACACTATATTTTTTATTGCTTCATGCACTATGTGTTTTTCTTGGAGCGTCAGTTGTTTTAGTTTCTTAGTTAGTTTAGTTTCCTTGTTTGCTGCAATAAATGGTTGGACCCCAACAAATTTCCTTTGGAGGAGATGTACTCGTTTTCATTTGCAAAGAACGTTCTAGTTTTCACTCTTATTAAAAATCGAGTGTTCTTCTTTTTCTGCTACTGCTTTTGGTTTTCGTTTTCGCCTTGATTTGCGTTCAGACCTTGTCATATCTTTTCATCAAGGTGTATTTTTGCCTCTGATCTTTATTGGTTTTCATCAAAAGAGGTGTCTTTAAAAATTTCAAATGGTGTTGGAAAAGAGAAAAAGCTTTGTGCAAAATAGTGGTACAAGAAGGAGCTTGTGTAGACTGCGGCTTAGGCTTTTTCATGTCATGCTTGATGTCTTTTTGATAGTATGCTTAGTGGTTTTGCTGTAGCATGACTTGTCTCAAATAACTGAGATTGCTTAATGAGCCTTTGAAAAAATCATGCGTTGTTTTTATTGTATGGAAGCATTATTTCGGTTTTCTCCTTGATGCTTTATTTGGGTTGACTTGGCGCATGCTCACACATGTTAGACTCTTACAAAGTTGCCAATAGCCTTCATGATCATTTAGTTTTTGACTTTTGATGCCATCTTATGCTTCTTTTAATGTCGCTTTGTCGCTTTGCATGATTATGACCATTATTGCTCTCTTAGTTGGTCGCTCCCAGTCTTTTGCTAGCCCTCGCCTTGTACTGAGTATGAGCTCTACTCGTGCATCCAACTCCTAAAAGCCAAAGTTTTCCAAAGTGTCCACCATACATACCTACTAGCAATTTGCTATTCCAAGTAAATTTGACTTGCTTTTATTTTCTCTTCAAATGAAACTCTTACCAGTGTTATGCGAAATTCGGTCAGTAAAGCTCTCACGAACCGGAAGGCACACTTTACTTTTTCCTGTTCTTAAAAATTTGACATTGTGGTCTCTTATGTTGAGTTGTTATGCTTGTAAGTTGTAAGTTGGATTCTAGCCCATCCATGCTGTCATGGGGCAAGCTTTCAACATTGCACTTCTTATTTGAGTTGATATCGTGATCTTTTGTTTATGGATGCCCGCGGTGTGAAATGAATTGGGAATCTTGTGGGGATCATGGAGTTTGTATATGTGTTAGGGAAACGCCGGGCCGCCAATCTAAGCCATGCATAATTCATGGTGGAAATTTGCAGCATACCCATGGTGAACATTCGACGACGCATCTCACAATAAAAAGCTAAACAAAAGGCAAATAAAAGAGATGTCGAGGTGTTCATTGTCTGCTTGTCCTGTCATTTTGGTGTGGGCTTGTTCCATGTCATCGGGCACGGAGGTACCCCATTGGCGGTTCTCAATGATATGCATATATTTACAATGACAAGAGCCTTGCTTGGGACTCTAAGTAAAGTAGCATGAGGTTTGGGTACTCGTATTCACGGGGCACGAGATCTTCAACTTATGATTTGTCAAGCATATGCATCATAATTGTTCTCGCATTAACTTTAACCATTCAAGATGCTTATGATGGGGGCAATGAGAGCTCAAAGCCGGTAAGTACCATAATTTTTGAAGGTTAAAAACTTGCAATCACTGCTTCCCTCTGCGAAGGGCCTTTCTTCTACTTTTATGTTTAGTCACCACCTTCTATGTTTATGCACCATTAAGAGAGCATAGTTGTCATTCTTAGTGTGATATGCATTGTCCCAAAGTTCATTGATTGATTCATATTGTTGGTTTCACTTGTTCTTAAATTATTTGTATCTAGTCGCCCTCTTAAACTTGAAGGTGTCCTATGCATTTATGTTTTGCTCTCTTTGAAGGACAAGCTGAAAACCATTTGTATGTTTTTCCTTATGATTTGAACACACGTTTGACTTTCATTGTTTCATTTTCATGATCTTTTGTTTGTGTTCATTTGCATGTTTACAACATGGTTGCTAAGTTTCTTATTGTCATGATTATATCTTTCATGCCCATGTTTTAAGTTCTTATGATCCCAGCTCACAAATGCTTACATATATGATCAAGATTGTGTAGGTGCATGTCACCTCAAAAATTATTCTTTGTTATCACTTACCTACTCGAGGACGAGCAGGAGTTAAGCTTGGGGATGCTTGATACGTCTCCAACGTATCTATAATTTTTGATGCTCCATGCTTGTTTTTACACCATTTGCCTATTGTTTCGTTACACTTAGTGGCACTTTTATGCATTTTCCGGAACTAACCTATTAACAAGTTGCCACAGTGCCAGTTTCCTGTTTTCTGCTGTTTTTGTGTTTCAGAAGTGATACACAGGAAATATTCTCGGAATTGGACGAAACAAGCTCCTGAAGTCTTATTTTACCCGGAAGCTTCCTGAGATCCGAAGGAGAGTAGGAGGGGGGCCACCAGGGCCCCACACGCAGGGGTGGCGCGGCCAGCCCCCTGGCCGCAAGGGCCCCACGTGAGGGTGCCTGGCTCCTCCTCTGATGACGCCCCTTCGCCTATAAAGACCCCCCGACGGAAAAAACCTAAGTACCCGATCAGATTTCCAGAACACATCGCGATCCGCCGCCACCGTCGATCCGAAGATCGAGAGGGTCCAGAAGCTCTTCCCGGCACCCTGCCAGAGAGGGGAATCGCCACCGGAGGTCTTCTTCATCGCCATGCTTGCCTCCGGAGCGATGAGTGAGTAGTCTACCTTGGACTATGGCTCCATAGCAGTAGCTAGATGGTTGTCTTCTCCACCATGTGCTTCATGTTTAGATCTCATGAGCTGCCCTACATGATTGAGATCACCGTTATGTAATTCTACATGTTTGGTTTGTTGGGATCCGATGAATATTGGTGTTTATGATTAAGTTGTTGTACTGAATATTATCTTTTGTTATCTCTATGTTGTTTATGATCTTGCATGCTCTCCGTTGTTAGTAGCTATCTTGGCCGAGTAGTTGCTAGTGACTCCAAGAGGGGGTATTTATGCTCGATAGTGGGTTCATGCCTCTATTTCACCTGGGGGAGTGACAGAAACCTCTAAGGTGGTAGATGTGCTGTTGCTACTAGGGAGAAAACAACATTCATATGCTCAAGGGCATATGCTTTGTTTACATTACACACTTTGCTTAATGCAATTATCTGTTGTTCGCAACTTAATACTACTGGGGTGTTCAGATTGATATCCCCGGGAGTGGATTATTAGTCGTATATGCAGTTGGATGGCGGTCTATGTATTTTGTTGTAATGCCCAGAGTAAATCTCATAGTGATCTTGTTGACATATCACGTTTATCTTTATTCTATCAATTGCCCAACTATAATTTGTTTACCCAGCATGTGTTATTTATCTTATGGAGAGACACCACTAGTGAGCTGTGGATCCCGGTCCTATTTCCATCATATTGCTATCACCTGTTTACTTTACTCGCACTGTTTACTTTACTCGCATACTATATTGTTTTCCACTCGATACACTCATAATCTTTGTTTCAAGCAAACCGGTGAGATTGACAACCTCATCGCAAGTTGGAAACAAATTACTTGGTTGTGTGTGTGCAGGTTCCGCATCACCTTCAGTTGTTTGTCCCTCCTCTCCTGATCGATATTAAACCTTGGTTTCTTAACTGAGGGAAGACTACCTGCTATACTCATCATACCTTCCTCTTGGGGTTCCCAACGGGCTGGTTATCCACCACGCACAAGGACAGTCTGCTCCCACGTCAACTTGGCACCATCAAGCTAATTTTCTGGCGCCATCAACCAGTAGCAATATGTCAAGAAGATGACTATGCGATTTACTCTGGGCATTACAACAAAATACATAGACCGCCATCCAACTGCATCTATGACTAATAATCCACTCCCGGTGATATCATCCGAACACCCCATGAGTATTAAGTTGCGAACAACAGATAATTACATTAAGCAAAGTGTGTAATATAAACAAAGCATATGCCCTTGAGCATATGAATGTTGTTTTCTCCCTAGTATCAACAGCACATCTACAACCTTAGAGGTTTCTGTCACTCCCCCAGGTTAAATAGAGGCATGAACCCACTATCGAGCATAAATACCCCCTCTTGGAGTCACTAGCAACTACTCGGCCAAGATAGCTACTAACAACGGAGAGCATGCAAGATCATAAACAACATAGAGATAACATAAGGTATATTTCAGTACAGCAACTCAATCATAACACCAATATTCATCGGATCCCAACAAACCAAACATGTAGAATTACATAACGGTGATCTCAATCATGTAGGGCAGCTCATGAGATCTAAACATGAAGCACATGGTGGAGGAGACAACCATCTAGCTACTGCTATGGACCCATAGTCCAAGGTAGACTACTCACTCATCGCTCCGGAGGCAAGCATGGAGATGAAGAAGACCTCCGGTGGCGATTCCCCTCTCCGTCAGGGTGCCGGGAAGAGCTTCTGGACCCTCCCGATCTTCGGGTCGACAGCGGCGGCAGATCGCGATGTGTTCTGGAAAAGAGATCGGGTCCTTAGGTTTTTTCCATCGGGGGGTCTTTATAGGTGAAGGGGCTGAAGGAAATATGCCCTAGAGGCAATAATAATATTGTTATTATCATATTTCTTGTTCATGATAATGTTTATATTCCATGCTAGAATTGTATTAAGCGGAAACATTAATACTTGTGTGGTTTATGAACAACACCGTGTCCCTAGTACGCCTCTACAAGACTAGCTCATTGATTAATGATGGTTAAGGTTTCCTAACCATAGACATGAGTTGTCGATTAATAATGAGGTCACGTCATTAGGAGAATGATGTGATGGACAGACCCAAATTAAGCACAACAATTAGATCATGTTATTGTGTTCACAATTGCGTAGCTTTTCCTATGTCAGTATCCTATTCCTTAGACCATGAGATAATGTCACTCCCTGGTACCGGAAGAGAGCTTTGAGGTCATCAAACGGCATCTTATGAGAGGGTGATCATAAAGGTGTCTCTCAGGTAATCGGAAAGTACTTGTTGGGTTGCATGTATCGAGATGGGATTTGTCCCTCCCATGTCGGAGAGATATACTCCGGGCCCACTCGGTAATCAATATCATACACCGTTTGCAAACACGTGATTAATGAGTTTAATCACAGGGTGATATTGGATTGCGGAACGAGTAAAGAGTACTTGTTGTGAACGAGATTGAACTAGGTATGGCGATACCGACGATCGAATCTTGGGCAAGTAAAATATCGTGAGACAAAGGAATTTGTATACGGGATTATTTGAATCCTGACATCGTGGTTCACCGATAATGATCTTCGTTGAATATGTGGGAGTCAATATGGATTTCCAGATCCCGCTATTGATTATTGATAGAGATCATGTCCACACATTCTCGAACCCGTAGGGTCACACACTTAACGCTCATCGACGCTAGGGTAGTTTCGGGATTTATGGAAACTGTTTCAGAGAGTTACGGAATTGTTCTTGGAAGAAGATTAATGATTTATTAATTAATTGAATTAATAAATGTTAATACAAATATTTATTTACTGGAAATAAATAGGGCTAAAAAGTAGTCCATAAGTAGTTTTGCTAACAGGCTAGTTTTGTAGTCTATTTAGACAAACTGCAAAAAGGAAAAAGAAAAAGGAAAAAAAAGGAGAGCTGGCCGGCCTTGGGCTGCTCGTGCACATGGCTATGTGGCCGATTGTCCGATCCTTGCCGATCGATGCTAGCTCCTAGCAGGCACGCACGCAGGAGACATCAATCTGGCCGATGCATTGCTTGCATGCACGAAAAACGGCCAGGTGGGCCGCTGATCGATGCGATCGATGGATGGCTCGCCTAGCGTTGCGCGGCCAGCGTTTGTGCATGGCACGATCGATCCGATCCAGTTTATGAAACTTGGATCGTACTCCATCGTGCGCCTATAAAAGGACATAGGACGGACGCGGCTCCGGGACTGGATTGACAGAATTTGGTTTAGCCGTTGGTGTCACCTTTTTGTAGTATTTTCTTGCCCTAGTTTGACTAGTTCTTTTGTCCAATCTTCTTCCACGTCGTGCGCGTAGGCGAAGCCCTGCCCGCAGATACTCTCCACCATAAGCACCACGCCGTCGTGCTGCTGATCCTATCTACCACTCCACCGCATCTCGCTGAACCGAGGAGGAGGAGTCGTCGTTGCGCTGTACGTGTGCAACGCTCGGAGGCGCCGCCCGTTGTGGCGCTTGGATCGGATCGGATCGCGAGGAGGAGACGCTAGTACGACTACGCCGACCACGTTCATCTGAACGTTTCCGCTGTGCGATCTACAAGGGTATGTAGATCTGTTTCCCCCCTTGTTGTTTTGCATCTCGTAGATCAGATCTTGGCTTGTTCTTGTTCGTCATCGTAGGAAAAATTTTATTTTCTATGCTGCGAAACCCTTCAGTGGTATCAGAGCGAGATCTATGCGTAGATGTTTTACACGAGTAAAACGCAACCATGTTGTTGCGGGCGTTGATGTTTTCTGTTGCAAACCTCTATGTTGTGTATTTCTTATGGCACGGCATAGTGAGATCGAAGCGGTCCAGGCCAACTTTACGCGACCTCGTTCGCGAGACCGGCTCCGCACTTGACGTGTGGTTTGTTCCACACATGCGGCTGGTGGATGTCAGTTTCTCTCACTATAGTAGTCATGGGATTTATAACGGATGTTAGCAACCATAATATCACCGTTGTGGCTTTGCGTAGGTAAGAACCGTTCTTATGCGTAGCTCCCATAAGCCACGTAAAACATGCAATCAACAAATTAGAGGCGTCTAACTTGTTTTTGCAGGGAGTGTTTGTGATATGGTATTGCCACAAGATGTGATGTGTATGTTGATATATGTGATGTATGCAATGATCATGTTTTGTAATGTTTCACGACTTGCATGTCGATGAGTTCACAACCGGCAGGAGCCATATGGTTGTCTTTATAATTTTGTATGACCTGCGTGTCAACTTCTTATACGCCATGTAATAGCTTTACTTTATCGCTAAATAGTTAGCAATAGTCGTAGTTGCTATTCATGGTGGAGGCAATCATGGTGGAGTGATGGAGATCATGCCGGCGCGCACAAGATGGAGATCATTGTGCGGAGATTGGCTATACCATGTCACATATTGTATATGCATGTGATGTTTATCCTTTATGTATGCATCTTATTCTGCTTTGATCGCGATGGTAGCATTATAAGATGATCCCTCACTCTTAATTTCAAGATAAAATGTGTTCTCCCCATGTATGCACCGTTGCGAAAGTTCGTCGTTTTGAAGCATCACGTGATGATCGGGTGCTATAAACTCTACGTTCACATACAACGGGTGTAAGCCAGATTTACACATGCAAAAATACGTGGGTTAAACTTGACGAGCCTAGCATGTACAGACATGGCCTCGGAACACACGGACCGAAAGGTCAAGCATGAGTCATATAGATGATATGATCAACATGTTGATGTTCACCATTAAAGCTACATCATCTCACGTGATGATCGGTCTTGGTGTAGTGAATTTGGATCATGCTTCACTAAACAACTTCGAGGGATGTTGAATTTAGTGGGAGTTCATTAGTAATTTGATTAACTTGAACTAATTATCATAAACTAAATCTTAGTGTATTTGCATAAGTCGTTGTATTCTTGGGCAACCGTTTTCCACCGAAACACTTAGCTTAATTGAGTTAAAAGAACTATAGAATTCTGGATAATCACTTTTCGGACTAGTACCGTTTAGTAAGAATGTCAAGACTAAAGATTAAGTCCTGTTGCAAATTTTAGCAAACCTCACTTGCTCCATACGATTTAATAAGTTGTATTAATCTAAGTGCAATGATTCAAGTTTAGTATCTAAAGATCATACATTTGCCTTCATAAGAATTGATCTTCAAAATTGTTTGAGAATCAAGGCGATCTTGAAGCTGAAAGAATTGTTTCAGAAACAAACAAGAGGTGAAAGATATTTGATATCTAAAACTTTGATTGTTTGCAAAAATGATTAAGTATAATTTAGTAAAAGAACATATGCTCATATTGTATGAATATATGCGAAGGTTGAAGACGCTTGGCGTCCCGATCACGCAAAAGTTTGGGAACTAATATTATACTTGCATTCATCCTAATGAGCAATAGTAGTTTGATCATGAAAGTTGTCATGATAAGATGGATGAAAAAGGTATCGGCTAAATTGTTTTGCTATACCAAAAGATTGCTAAAGAATGGAATCCGGAAGAATACCAATCATATGATGATGGTGATCCACCTCAATGTGCAAAGTCCAAGGCCATTAGTATTTGACTAACATCCTTTGGACCATGTGTCAAATGATTGATGCCACTATTGATGTTGATAGATTCTTCTAAGTGTAGAGGAAACGCTAAATAGGATCTGCAAAATATTTGGTAGAAAAGAAAAAGACTGGAAATGTCCAGCTCAGGTATATAATTGATATACATGTTATAGATGTATTCTTTGCTCGTTAACAATGTAATTCTTGAGTATTCGATACTGATTTGTTGGTATGAAATGTCATACAAAGCAACACAATGCAAGAAGTACAATGGCATAAATAACCAGCAAAAGAATGTGGTGACAATGCACATCGAGAAACAAATAAAAGTGTTATTGTGTTTCCGTCGGCATCAAACCTAGCCTTGGAGATTTATTATGAACTAAATAATTGTTATCTTGTTCTGGTATTATGAGAACAATTGTTGTTCATGTTATTACCGTCTTCCATAATCGATGGATAGATTATTATAAATCTTTTTGGTAAAATAGACATCTATAACACTGATGCTAAAGGTCACAAGACAAAACGAATTTCACTTATAGATGACACCGCCGTTTAAGTCATATTGAAAAAAAAACATGAAAGAAATTCCATGTTGATGGATTTTTCGAGTCATCTAATTTTGAATTGATTGATGCTTGTGAGACTTTTCCTAAAGATGATTAAACTTTGTTCATGGGCCATGGACAAAATAAGCGACTAACTAAATGGAGATCATACATATCGATGTATGTAGTCCATGGTATAAAGTCGATCGCGGTGTATTTTCTATTTCATCAATGATTTGAATAGATGTATGGTATATCTACTTGATGAGATAGAAGTATGAAATGATTGAAACTGTTCAATTTATGAAGTGGAAATTATTGTAACAAGAAAATTCAAGTATTTATGATTGGATCATAAAGGAGAATATTTGAGTTACAAGTTTAGCAAACATCTAAAGAGTTGAGTGAATTGTTTCACAAACTTGCATCTCGTGAAACGCCATAGGAGTATGGAGTTTTCGATGGGTGTAATCAAACCTTGTTTGACATGGTTAGATCAATGATGAAATAAAACTACCAATATAATTTGTGAATTATGCTTTAGAGACTACCGCTTTTCACTGAATAGAGTGCCATCATAATCCGCTGAAATGACACCGTATAAGTTATAGTTGTCTTTTCTTAAATTTTGGTATGCACGGCATATGTAAAATGTTTACAACCAAAATCGAATTAGTTAGTCTTTGTAGGTTATCCCAAAGAATGTCGATGGGTGTTCCTTCTGCCATAAACCCAAATAAAAGTGATTGTCACTGAAAGAAGTGAATTTCTTATGAAGGAGTTTTTCGCGAAAGGTTTAAGTGGGAGGAAAATAGAACTTGATGGGGTTATTGAACCTGAGCAAGCTGAGCAAAGTAGCACAGCACCGGAAAATGTTCTGGAAGCGGCAACTACATTTATGGCTCCCGTACCTACAATATGTTGTAGTGTTGGACATCGAAGTTCCTATTTAACCAAGTTGGTCGTAATCAAATAGAAAGATTTGAGGACGAGATATTATTAGATAATAGTAACCGACTGAAAGTACACGGATGTCGCCTAGAGGGGGGGTGAATAGGCGATTTAAAACTTTTACGAGTGGCTTGACAAATGCGGAATAAAACTAACGTTTAATTTGCCAAGCATACAAAACCTAAATAAACTAGGTTCACCTATGTGCACCAACAACTTATGCTAAACAAGATAAGCAACTATGTGATAGGAAGATATATATAACTTCAAGCACGAAGGCTATCACAAAGTAAATTGCATAAGTAAAGGAGCTCGGGTATAGAAATAACCGAGGGACGCGGAGACAACGATGTATCCCGAAGTTCACACCCTTGCGAGTGCTAATCTCCGTTGGAGCGGTGTGGAGGCACAAGGCTCCCCAAACGCCACGGAGGCTCACCGTAATCTCCTCGAGCCCTCCCACCAAGATGGAAGACCCGACCACTATGGGACACTTGAGGGCGGTCACCGAACCCGTACAAGCTTGGGGCAATCTCCACAACTCAATTGGAGGCTCCCAAAAATCGCCACTGAGGCACCACAAAGCTTGGGAAGATCTCCACAACTTAATTGGAGGTCCCCAAGTAATTGCCACGGAGGCACCACAAAGCTTGGGAAGATTTCCACAACTTAATTGAAGGTCCCCAAGTAACCACTAAGCCACTAAGCCGTCTAGGGTTCCAAGAACCCAAGAGTAAAAAGCTCAACGAACTTTCACTACCGAATCTCCGAGGAGAACTCAAACCGATGCACCAAATGCAATGGCAAGAACACACGAAGTGATCAAATCCTTCACTCCCAAATCCCACCAAAGCAACAAATGCTATGGACGGATATGAGAGGAAGAACAAGGGAGGAAATCCACAAAGAAATCCAAGATCTAGATCCAATAGGTTCCCCTCACAAAGAGGAGAAAGTGATTGGTGCAAATGTAGATCTAGATCTCCTCTCTCTTTTCCCTCAAAAAGATGCAAGAATTATGGGAGGGATGGGGAGGAAGGGCAAGCTCTTCAAGGTCAACAATGGAAGAGAGAGAAATGGAAGAGCCAACCTCCAAATGAGGAAGAAGGGGCTTTATATAGCCTCTGCACGAAATCTGACCGTTACAGGATTTTTAACCCAGAAATTCCGGCCTCGGGGGCGGAATTTCCGGCCCGGGGGCGGAATTTCCGCCCCCCTTATAAAATTTCCGGCCCAAATTTCCGCCCCCCCTACTGCAGGTTGCACCACAAAAGACTTAGCAGAATTTCGCAGGGCCGGAAATTATGGAATTTCCGCCCCCCAGAAATTCCGGTCTCGGGGGCGGAATTTCCGGCCCTGGGGAAAACATCAGTACGAAAACGGCTGTAACTTTTGCATCCGGACTCCGTTTTTGATGATCTTGGGCTCGTTGGAATCACCACAACGAGTTCTACAACTTCATCCATATAAACATCATAGTCCAACAAAGGAGGATGAAGCCAAAAGATAAAAGGTTTGACTTAGCTATAAAGAAGAACCGGTAAAACCTCCAAACACCAAAAATGCAATAAGAGTTCCATACAAAATCCATTTTTGATGACCTAGAGCTTGTTATGGAAATAACCACAAGCTCTAGAACCTCACAAGGATAAAAGCCAAATAAGAACCAAGAAATATAATGCCAAGTATGCAAAGGTTTGAGCTCTCTCCGAATGATACAATTAAGTTACTCACTCGAGAGCCCCTCTTGATAGTACGGCTACCAATCCTATAATCCGGTCTCCAAACTAACACACGAGACCGGTAGAAGAGAAAACCTATCAAGAACAAACCTTTGCCTTGCAATCCACTTGAGCTAGAGCTAGATGGTGACGATCTTGATCTCCTCAAGTTGGACTACCTTTCTTGATTGCACTTGCTCGGTGAAGTCTTGCGGATTGCTCCCCCATACTTCACTATGGGAGAGACACTAGTAGAAATATCTTCACATGTCCATTACCACCAAATGGACACCGAGCTTCAAGCAAATGATATCTTCTAGATGCCTATCTTGAACTTGCGCCTCAACTTGATCAATCATTTCACTTCATCTTCTTCCTTCATAATGATGATGTCTTGAGAATACACATGAGATCTCACTCCATCTTATTCCTCAAGACACACTCTATATAGGCTCAACTCCCTTGATCATCACATAGACTTCTTTATTTGCAACTTTTTACAACATTGAAACCAACAAATGGATCAAGCGTTGTCTACGGACAAGTCCTACAAATAAAACTCGATGCAAACATTAGTCCATAGGGATTGTCATTAATTACCAAAACCACACATGGGGGCAAATGATCTTTCAATCTCCCCCATTTTGGTAATTGATGACAATCTCTTTGAGAGGGTTTATATAATGAATTTAAAGGACTAAGATGGTTACACTAACATCAAATACTACAAAAGTATGTGATGTTAGTAGAACCATCATATATAGAGCAAACTCCCCCACAATCTATGCACGTGTGAATGAACTTGAATGTCATTGCATATATTGCTAACCAATGTTGTTGGTGGAGTTTCCACTATATATACTCAACCATGCAAAGCATGCAAGGCAAATGCTTAAGAACAAAACAAAAGCATGAAACCCAATTCCCTTTAAACCCTCGAAACTTCTCCCCCATTGGCATCCATTGCCAAAATGGGCGGAAAGGCTTAGAAGGCCAATATAGTGAGAGTTCCTCCTCAAGGTGTGCATGGCACAAAAAGGTGAAAACACATGCACAAATTCAAGGACAAAATTTGGAGGAAATCAAACTATATTGAGGATCAAAGATTGCAAATAAATAGGATGACATGATGGTTAAACTTCCAACATATGAAGATAGCAATTAAAAGATCCAAATAGCGAGTCAAATAAAGATATTATGAGAACACCAAAACAATGCTCTAAATAATATGAAGAAGCTCCCCAAGGTTTGTGCACAACATATTCCATTTGAATTAAAGTATAAGGTGCACAAACATGGAATCATCACTCCCTCGATATTATTCAAAACATAATGATACCAAGTGACATCAAATACTATGATAACCACAAAATGGTGCTTTAAAATAAAATGAGGAAGCTCCCCAAGGTACATGCACAAGATAGAATGTTTGCATTTGAATACAATTTGCACAACATGGAATCCTCACTCCCTCAATACCATTTAAAAGGAACCATTAGCAAGAGACCATAGAAAAGAAATCAAGATTAACACTTGCATCAAGGAAATGGTTGAGAAACAAATAAGGAACCAACATATTAAACGGCTCAACCAAAGGAATGTGTGATAGGAATGACAAAGCATATTATAAGACTAGTACAAAGATGTACATAGAGCATCCACATAGTCCTCAATGAATAATATTGCTTAGCATTCCATCCCAACACACAATGTTTAAAAAGATATCAAATAAGGAGATATCATCTCTCATGTGTATAAGTTTCTAAGTAGACAACATCACAAAGATAATTATCACAAAGAAACATGTACACATAAAATAGATACAAAGAATAGAACATGATATCCAAACCAGTTCATGCAATATACTAATGAGATTTTTTACTTTTAAAGTATGGCCAAAGGCTCAATTTATCTTATTGCATATTGAAGAACTTCAACCACAAACATATCAAAGACATCACAAATATCAACAAGGGAAGAAGATAGTTGGGATGTTTTGAGAAAAGCAACAAGTATCACGAATAAGTATACCAAAAGAAAGAACTAAATTTGCACTTTCATCAATATTGCACATGAGAGGAACTTGAGGAAATGATATGCAATAAAATTGCTAGATATACATATTTGGGAAGAGTGCCCCAAAATATGCACTCATCTCAAATTACTCACATTTACAATAAAGAGGTTTCATTAAGATCATTGCAAATAAAGATTTTCATGCCATGAAATGACCCACACAAGGTTAGATGCTAGAAAAGTATGCATGAATAAGATACTTGTTACCGAGATATCATTGGAAGGATGTAGTAGATAGGAGTTCTTCAATAATCCTAGCTTGCCACAAATTATGAACTAGTCACCGCTTCATGCTTATTATTGAGACAAGCACCAATATATCTCCCATGTACCTAAAACAAATTCAAGTACAATATGGTTCCCAAACTCATTGGGTCCAAAGTAGTTAGAGACACTACAATATATAGGACAAGCTCCACATAAATATGTGCATATAGATATGAACTTGAATTTCATGCACATCTTAGCCGATTTAGGATTTATTGGAGTTTACCCTATATATTGGATCAAAGAAAGCAAAGCATGCCATAGAGTATACATCTAGTAAATATGCATGCACAAAACTTCCAAGAGCCAAAAGAGATACAATTTGGACAAAACACCAAGAAGACCAAGAAGTCACACAAAGGTGTGAAGAACTAAAGGTTATCCAAATTATATCAAAGAATCAACTCCACACAAGATTGACTCCAAAGTCCACCAAGTGAACAAAGCAAACACCAATGAGCATAAAGGATCACTAAAACACACATGCCCAATGACTTATCTCATTTTAAGAATATAGAGCAAAATCAAGAAAAGAGATAGCCATTCTCCCAAAGAGAGCAAGGTTCCAACAAACAAACCAAACTCTCCACTCTTTTATGATGGCACACTAAGTACCAAAAACAAAAAGATTTGTCTTCCAACAAAAACCAATACCAATTGAAATAAGCCCCGAGAGTATGTTATATAAAATATAGGAGAGCTCCCCCAAGATTAGTGCATTATTTATAATTTTGCATTTGAATACAAAATGCACACAAATGGGATCATCATCTCTACCTACATTAAAAATAACACAAAACAAGTTCAACAAAATCAAATGGAATCACAGGAGTCAAGAAAGACAATGGAAAATAAAACAAATACATTTCTTGGCAAGAGATAAGGTAATTAAAAGCAATAGCCAATGTAAAGATGATCAATATATATATTCCACATGATAAAGTACCAATTGTCCAAGGACAAGAGGTATTTGGAGTTATTAATTTCCCGGTGGTATTTTACACATAAATCCAAGATCATCTTCACAACAAGAAGCATATAAAAAGGATAAGAATTAAACACCATGCTAAAGAAGATATTCTTGATAGACTCAAATAGTTAAACAATCACGCAAAGCAATGATTAGGATAACTTGAAGCAAATGGTTTTCCAACTTTGATGTAGAATTCCACATTTTAGGAAAACCCTACCAAGAATGTATCTCACAAACAAGATCCAAAACAAGAGCAATAAAACAATTTGGAAGAATGAAACTTGTTTGAGCAAACATGTCACATAGAAGAAATATAATTTGCAATATCAACACTATGTGACACAACCTCAAATATACACATTTTATTGGTTTGTAGTATGCACAAAGCATATTACTCCCCCCATAATGTGATAAAGCATTTATTTTCACAAGAGGCAAATAAAATTCAATATGAGAAGATTAATGGACATTATAGAATTTGAATTTCTCATGAACATGATATACCACATAGAGACAAGATAAATTCAAATATCGACACTAAGTGGTATTCCTCATGTGCACACATATTTAGGATTGTGAAGTGCCAAAGCATATCACTCCCCCAAAATGGGATAGTCCACTAGTCTCTCAAAAGAGCCAAATAATATAAAATAAGATGCAATAGGCTCAAACACAAACACACATACATGGTGTGCAAACCCACAAGTACATACTTGATTAATCAAAATAAAATAAGTAGGTAGCACAACATATACCACCACATGTAATGGAACACAACCAACACATGCAAAAGGGGCGAGTAACTTTCAATGTAGATAAGTTGAGTACATGTTACCGCAAAGAGGAACATTAGATATATGATATAAACAAGATAATCCAATTGACTTGACTTGAGACAATATATTGATGAAGATCCCTTAATTCTTCATGATATAGCCAAGTCTCTAATGCCCTCCATCAAACACCTATTGATCAAGTTTTGGTGTGATGGTCCCCAACCAATTTGGGTCCTAAGAGGTTAGTCACAATAGGCTTGGCAACCCAAATGGTTCTTTTCTTAACACCACTTTGAGTACCAATATATCTGGCAAACACATTGCCAACCTTATCCTTGCAAAGAGAATAAGCATCATCAATTATGATAGGGTTGGATGAGTTACCCATAGTGCATGAAGAAGAAAGGTGACCCTTCTCACGGCATATGTAGCAAGTTCTTTTCTTCACCTTCTTTTCACTTGATTTCTCCGCAATGGGAGCATTAGCTTGATTCTTCTTGGGAAGTGACTTTTCTTCAACACGAGGTTGAGCATGGCCTTGAACTTGAGGCCGCTTCCCTTGTTGCTTCTCAACTAGTGCCTTCTTCTTCAAAGGGCAAGATCTAACATGGTGCCCTTCAATTTTGCACTTGAAGCAAACAATCTTGGCCGGATCTTTGACTTGTCCTTGGCCCTTCTTATTCTTCTTAACCTTGGACTTCTTGTTGTTGTTGGAGATAAACCCAAGTCCACTCTTGTCATTGGGGGATTTTTGCACACTCAACATGTTGTCGAGTTTGGATTTCCCTTCATGACTCTTTACCAAGTCTTTCTTCAATGAAGTGACTTGGGCCTTGAGCTCGTTGATTTCCTCTACATGGTTAGTAACAACACAAGTACTAGAGGAAGTAGAAGCTTCATTGTTAGAGCAATAAGGGAAGGAAAGTAATTCATCACAAGATGTAGTAATATTAAGAGTGGATGAATTACTAGGACTAGCACAAGGCAATATGGCATTTTGAGAAGTAGTGCAAAAGTCCATATGAGGCTCACTAGATGTTACCTTTGACATAATAGCCTCATGAGCTAATTTTAGCCTATCATGGGAAGCTAGAAGATCCTCATGGGAGCTAGAGAGCTTTCCATGTTTTTCTTCCAATTTCTCATAATTGCTAGTTAGCAAATCAAGTTGAGCCCTTAGCTCAACATTCTCCTTCAAGATGGATGCTTCACAAGAAGTAGAGTTAGTAGCACAAGCATCATCACTAATGGAAAGCGGAGAAGGCAATTTAGTAAGCTCATTTGCGTTTGAAGCTTTAAGTTGCTCATGCGACTCGGTGGGAATAATGGGCTTACTCGAAACGACCCTAGAGTCATTTTTAAGAAGCTCAAAATTCTCAAGGAGTATAGCATGAGTAACTTCAAGCTCATTATATTTTATTTCCAAAGCATTTGCCACCACAAGAGTTCTATCATAGGATTTCTTTATTTTAGATAATTCTAAAGTAAAGGTCTCCTCAAGAGATTCCTTGGTGGTTTGTTCTTCTTCTAGAGCTTCTTTTAGATCCGCGATCTCATCCGCGTAATCACGGGCATGATCTTGCATTTTAAAGATGGTATTTTCATGCTCCTCAATAATTTTATTACTCTCGGTGGCAATAGCTAAAATCTTATAGAAGTAAGAGCAAGCAATTTTATTCTTATGAATAGCATGAAAAATCATTTCACTCTTCTCAATTAAAGAAGCAAGATCATCATCCTCTTCTTCATTATCCTCATTATCATCATCACTAGATATATTGGGTTCCAAAGTAGGAGATAGCTTTGAAGCCCTAGCCATAAGGCAAATGTGGGAAGCACTAGATGATGATGAATAAATACTTGAAGCTCCAAGAGAGACCATGTCTTGGCCAATAGAATTTCTAGTTTCCTCTACATTGTTAGACACACAACAACTAGAGGAACTAGAGGTATTTATATCATGGCAACAAGACGAAGTGAGCATATCATTATGAGATGTGTTCAAGGAGCATACACATGATATGCAAGGACTATCAACACAAGCATGTAAAGCATTTATGGTGCTAGAAGTGTTTAAGTCCAAAGATGAATCATGGCAATGAGATAGAGATGAATGATCATCACAAGTAAGCTCACTATCAACATTGGAATTTCCATCACCACTCACCATAGAGTTACCTTGTGTCTTGCTACACTTTGGTGAAGTGGAAGAGAGTTCATCACGACCGGAAGTGGAGGGAATACAATCATCCTCAATCTTGTTGGACATATCATATTTGTCTTGAAGCTTTGTCCAAAACTCATGAGCGCTACGGAAAGGCATGATTGCAAGACTAACTGCATCACTCACAAAATCAACAAGCACATTAGTAGCTCAAGAATTAAGATAAGAGTTTCTCTTCTCCTCTAAAGATAGACTTTGGGGATCCTTAGGAGGAGAGAAACCCATATCTAAAATTCTCTCTATATTTGGGTCCATATCTCGAAAGTGGATAAGCATGCAAGTTTTCCATATATCATAATTAGTGCCATCAAATATAAAAGTGTGATTGTGCACTAATCCCCTAGCCGACATCTTTGCTCTCAAGGCGGTGAAGCCTAAAAATGAGAGACCCGCTCTGATACCAAATGAAAGTACACGGATGTCGCCTAGAGGGGGGGGGGGTGAATAGGCGATTTAAAACTTTTACGAGTGGCTTGACAAATGCGGAATAAAACTAACGTTTAATTTGCCAAGCATACAAAACCTAAATAAACTAGGTTCACCTATGTGCACCAACAACTTATGCTAAACAAGATAAGCAACTATGTGATAGCAAGATATATATAACTTCAAGCACGAAGGCTATCACAAAGTAAATTGCATAAGTAAAGGAGCTCGGGTATAGAAATAACCGAGGGACGCGGAGACAATGATGTATCCCAAAGTTCACACCCTTGCGAGTGCTAATCTCCGTTGGAGCGGTGTGGAGGCACAAGGCTCCCCAAACGCCACGGAGGCTCACCGTAATCTCCTCGAGCCCTCCCACCAAGATGGAAGACCCGACCACTATGGGACACTTGAGGGCGGTCACCGAACCCGTACAAGCTTGGGGCAATCTCCACAACTCAATTGGAGGCTCCCAAAAATCGCCACTGAGGCACCACAAAGCTTGGGAAGATCTCCACAACTTAATTGGAGGTCCCCAAGTAATTGTCACGGAGGCACCACAAAGCTTGGGAAGATCTCCACAACTTAATTGAAGGTCCCCAAGTAACCACTAAGCCACTAAGCCGTCTAGGGTTCCAAGAACCCAAGAGTAAAAAGCTCAACGAACTTTCACTACCGAATCTCCGAGGAGAACTCAAACCGATGCACCAAATGCAATGGCAAGAACACACAAAGTGATCAAATCCTTCACTCCCAAATCCCACCAAAGCAACAAATGCTATGGACGGATATGAGAGGAAGAACAAGGGAGGAAATCCACAAAGAAATCCAAGATCTAGATCCAATAGGTTCCCCTCACAAAGAGGAGAAAGTGATTGGTGCAAATGTAGATCTAGATCTCCTCTCTCTTTTCCCTCAAAAAGATGCAAGAATTATGGGAGGGATGGGGAGGAAGGGCAAGCTCTTCAAGGTCAACAATGGAAGAGAGAGAAATGGAAGAGCCAACCTCCAAATGAGGAAGAAGGGGCTTTATATAGCCCCCGCACGAAATCTGACCGTTACAGGATTTTTAACCCGGAAATTCCGGCCTCGGGGGCGGAATTTCCGGCCCGGGGGCGGAATTTCCGCCCCCCTTATAAAATTTCCGGCCCAAATTTCCGCCCCCCCTACTGCAGGTTGCACCACAAAAGACTTAGCAGAATTTCGCAGGGCCGGAAATTATGGAATTTCCGCCCCCCGGAAATTCCGGTCTCGGGGGCGGAATTTCCGGCCCTAGGGAAAACATCAGTACGAAAACGGCTGTAACTTTTGCATCCGGACTCCGTTTTTGATGATTTTGGGCTCGTTGGAATCACCACAACGAGCTCTACAACTTCATCCATATAAACATCATAGTCCAACAAAGGAGGATGAAGCCAAAAGATAAAAGGTTTGACTTAGCTATAAAGAAGAACCGGTAAAACCTCCAAACACCAAAAATGCAATAAGAGTTCCATACAAAATCCATTTTTGATGATCTAGAGCTTGTCATGGAAATAACCACAAGCTCTAGAACCTCACAAGGATAAAAGCCAAATAAGAACCAAGAAAGATAATGCCAAGTATGCAAAGGTTTGAGCTCTCTCCGAATGATACAATTAAGTTACTCACTCGAGAGCCCCTCTTGATAGTACGGCTACCAATCCTATAATCCGGTCTCCAAACTAACACACGAGACCGGTAGAAGAGAAAACCTATCAAGAACAAACCTTTGCCTTGCAATCCACTTGAGCTAGAGCTAGATGGTGATGATCTTGATCTCCTCAAGTTGGACTACCTTTCTTGATTGCGCTTGCTCGGTGAAGTCTTGCGGATTGCTCCCCCATACTTCACTATGGGAGAGACACTAGTAGAAATATCTTCACATGTCCATTACCACCAAATGGACACTGAGCTTCAAGCAAATGATATCTTCTAGATGCCTATCTTGAACTTGCGCCTCAACTTGATCAATCATTTCACTTCATCTTCTTCCTTCATAATGATGATGTCTTGAGAATACACATGAGATCTCACTCCATCTTATTCCTCAATACACACTCTATATAGGCTCAACTCCCTTGATCATCACATAGACTTCTTTATTTGCAACTTTTTACAACCTTGAAACCAACAAATGGATCAAGCGTTGTCTACGGACAAGTCCTACAAATAAAACTCGATGCAAACATTAGTCCATAGGGATTGTCATTAATTACCAAAACCACACATGGGGGCAAATGCTCTTTCACCGACAATATACAAAGAAGCGGTGATGGGCCCTGACTTCGTCATATGGATTATTCTAGCAACAATTACATATTAAGATATGATAGTTGAATAAACGAAACAACGTTCCTCTACCGGAATGCACACCAAGGACGTGTACCTGACACGACCCAATGGGTTTTGTTGATTCAAAGGTTGCTAGATATGTATGCAAATTTCTGTGGTAGAAGTAAGCATAGCGAAGTTGGAATCTTCAATGATGAAAATGTTAAAGAGTTTAATTTCATCAAGATATTTGAAGATGCTTGTATTACAAGAAAGTCAGTGGGAGTGCTGAGACATATTTCTAATGCTTTATGTAGACGACATATCGTTCATTGGAAATTATGTGTTTTTCTTGATATGTTAAAGTTTTCATTAAAATTAGATTTCGATGAAAGACTTAGGTAAAACTAGAATATTAAGCATCAATGTCTATACCGATAGATTGAGGCACTAATATAGTTTTGCCATAGTACATAGATGAAATATTGAATTTGTTCAATATGGAAACAATAAGAACGGTTCTTGTTGCATGGAAGAGGTTGAAGCAAGAATCAACTGTTTTGACACTTGATGAGTGAAACCGCAAGAATGATTTTATCAATCTTGTATTCCATGATATGTATATCCAGATATGTCCGATGCTCTAAAAGGATATGAGCATTCATATGATGATTGTTGGACAATAGTAAGAATATTCTTATGTACTTTCGAAGAACTAAGAATATGTTTTGTATGCAGAAGTGACAAATGGTTCATTGCAATGTGTTACATTGGCTTTGTCACATATACAGTTGAAATTTTATCTCAATTTTAGGCTATTTGTTAGAAGTTAGAAGGTGGCACAATAAGATGGAAGAAAGTTCTATAATAACTTGAATGAGTTTCAAAGTTAGATATTGTGACGGATACTGCAACGAAGGCTAAGTATATAATTGCTCTAGAAGCAGCAAGCGAACTAGGTGTAGTTCCAAGTGTGCTAGTACCATGTAGTTCTATTGTATGACAATAGTGACAACATAGTCTCGGCCAAGAAACAAAAGGTCTCACTAGAAGACCAAGTTTATACGATGCCATCTCATAGAAGATGAGTAATGCGTGCTGACGCAGAAGATATGCAAATACAAACGGACTGAGATTGTCAGACCCGTAGATAAGGTTTACCACGTGCAACGCGCATGAATAACACCGGAATGCCATAGGTGTTAAAGGCGCAAGTATGACTAGATTATTGACTCTAGTGCAAGTGGGAGACTGAAGGAAATATGCCCTAGAGGCAATAATAATATTGTTATTATCATATTTCTTGTTCATGATAATGTTTATATTCCATGCTAGAATTGTATTAAGCGGAAACATTAATACTTGTGTGGTTTATGAACAACACCGTGTCCCTAGTACGCCTCTACTAGACTAGCTCATTGATTAATGATAGTTAAGGTTTCCTAACCATAGACATGAGTTGTCGATTAATAATGAGGTCACGTCATTAGGAGAATGATGTGATGGACAGACCCAAATTAAGCACAGCAATTAGATCATGTTATTGTGTTCACAATTGCGTAGCTTTTCCTATGTCAGTATCCTATTCCTTAGACCATGAGATAATGTCACTCCCTGGTACCGGAAGAGAGCTTTGAGGTCATCAAACGGCATCCTATGAGAGGGTGATCATAAAGGTGTCTCTCAGGTAATCGGAAAGTACTTGTTGGGTTGCATGTATCGAGATGGGATTTGTCCCTCCCATGTCGGAGAGATATACTCCGGGCCCACTCGGTAATCAATATCATACACCGTTTGCAAACACGTGATTAATGAGTTTAATCACAGGGTGATATTGGATTGCGGAACGAGTAAAGAGTACTTGCTGTGAACGAGATTGAACTAGGTATGGCGATACCGACGATCGAATCTTGGGCAAGTAAAATATCGTGAGACAAAGGAATTTGTATACGGGATTATTTGAATCCTGACATCGTGGTTCACCGATAATGATCTTCGTTAAATATGTGGGAGTCAATATGGATTTCCAGATCCCGCTATTGATTATTGATAGAGATCATGTCCACACATTCTCGAACCCGTAGGGTCACACACTTAACGCTCATCGACGCTAGGGTAGTTTCGGGATTTATGGAAACTGTTTCAGAGAGTTACGGAATTGTTCTTGGAAGAAGATTAATGATTTATTAATTAATTGAATTAATAAATGTTAATACAAATATTTATTTACTGGAAATAAATAGGGCTAAAAAGTAGTCCATAAGTAGTTTTGCTAACGGGCTAGTTTTGTAGTTTATTTAGACAAACTGCAAAAGGGAAAAAGAAAAAGGGAAAAAAAGGAGAGCTGGCCGGCCTTGGGCTGCTCGTGCACATGGCTATGTGACCGATTGTCCGATCCTTGCCGATCGATGCTAGCTCCTAGTGAAAGGACGAGATGTCGCCTAGAGGGGGGGGGGGGTGAATAGGCGTTTTAAAAACAATTACGGAATTGGCTTGAAGGAATGCGGAATTAAACTAACGTTTATTTTCTTCAAGCACAAGACCTAAATATGCTAGGCTCAACTAAGTGCAACAACAACAACTAGATATAAGCAAGATAGCACAAGATATAATTCACAAGTGATAAACAAGATATAAGTACTTCAAGCACGATGGCTATCACAAGGAAATAAACTCGGCTATAGAGATAACCGAGGCACGCGGAGACGAAGATGTATCCCGATGTTCACTTACATAAAGTAAGCTAATCACCATTGGAGAGATGCGGGTAACCACGAAGGCCCCCGAACGCCACAAAGTCTCACCTTCTTCTCCGAGTCCCCCACGAAGCTAGGGACCCCTTCTTATGGTTAGCTTTTCCTCCACTTCGGAGATGGCAAGCTCCACAACCACTTCACAACTCCCACGAAGGGTAAGCCCGGGCCTCTTCACAATCTTCCACGAAGAGGACACCGTGGCACAATCACCGAGCCAACTAGGAGGTCACCCTCCAAGAGTAACAAGCTCACGGTCTCTCACTCGAACTAATCGTAATGGAGAGCTCAACACTTATGCAAGAATGCAAAGCAAGAACACAAGGGAAAGTGCTCAAATCCTTCTCTCTCAAATCCCACCAAAGCAACAAATGCTATGGAGGAGTTAGAGAGGAAGAACAAGGGTGGAGGTCAACCAATGACCTCAAGATCTAGATCCAATGGGTTCCCCTCACTTAGAGGAGAAATTGATTGGTGGAGTTGTAGATCTAGATCTCCTCTTCCAAATCCCTCAAAAATATGCAAGAATCATTGGAGGGAAGAGAGAGGGAGCAAGCTCAAGAGATTCAACAATGGAGGTGAGAGAAAAGCTCAAGAACACACTTAGAAACCCTACCAAACCGTTGGGGAAGAAGCCCCCTTTTATAGGGCAAGAAAACTGCCCGTTACAGAGTTTTCAGGGCGCTCCGGAGCAGAGCCCGGAGCAGCTCCGGATTGCACTCCGGAGTAAGTAGATTGGCACTGCTCAGCCCGGAGCAGAGCCCGGAGCAGCTCCGGATTTGGAAAACTGCAAAAACCCTCATACGAAAAACGCGATAACTTTTGCATGCGAACTCCGTTTTTAGCAAACTTGGACTTTTTGAAAAGCTTAGAAAAAGTACTACAACTTTATGCAGAGAAACACCAAGAAAAGTCAAGAGGAAAATACGAAATGTGGAGAGGTGTGAAACCTTCCAAAGTGAAGAACCGGTAAAACCTCTCAACTCGAAAACGCAATAGAAGATGCATTTGGATTCCGTTTTCGATGAACTTGGGCTTGTTGGAAAGCTAGCAACAAGCACAAGAACCTCACATGGAGAAACACCAAGAAGCAACAAACTAGGAAGATGCAAAGTATGCAAAGGATTGAGCTCCCTATGACGATGTGATCAAGTTACCCAACCGAAAGCCCCTCTTGATAGTGCGGCTATCTATCCTATAACCCGGTCTCCCAACAAACACCTTGAGACCGGTAAAAGGAAAACCTAGCAAGGACATACCTTTGCCTTGAGCATCCCGCTTGATCTTGATGATGATGCTTCATGCTCTCATCAAGCCAGAATGCTTCACTTGATCATTGTTGCTTCGTGAAGACTTTAATTTGCTCCCCCATAAACCATTATGGGATAGCTTTGTTAACACTCATCTTCACAAGTACATTATCACCAAATGGACGACAAGCTTCAAACATATGATCTTCTTGACATGCTTATCTTGAACTTTCACAACTCAACCTTGATAAAGAACATCATTTGATTTCATTCTCCCATGGGCCATATTGAATCCTTCTTTTGATGTAAGCCCATGGGAAGATACTTGATTCCACTATTCTCTCTTCATCTTGGTCAACCTTGTATCTACTCATGCTCTATCGAATCTCTCTTAAGATGCATAGGGAATTCTTCATTTGATTGCATGCTCTAAGTCTTGGTCAACCATGGCTCAACTCATGAGACCATCGTGACCTCGACATAGAGCCATAACTTGAGTTCTACACAAGAACAACATCTTTATTTCTTCTTCTTGATCATATTGGATTCATCTCTACTTGTTCAATGATCTTGATGCCAATACTTAAGATATATTGTTATCTTCATGGCATCCAAGCCTTGAATCCAACACATGGACTTTAAGCAATTCCTATGAACAATTCCTTCACAAAAAGCTCAATGAGAATATTAGTCCATAGGGATTGTCATTAATTACCAAAAACACACTTAGGGGCAATTGACCCTTACAATCTCCCCCATTTTGGTAATTGATGACAATCTCAACAAGAGGGTTTATATAATGAATGATAGAAACTAATATGCAACTTATCCGGGAATAAATTGCATACAAGAGGTTGTATTTGATATGGTCAAGTAACACAAAGCTACTACCGCATATCAAAATCAATTGTACTCACATAAACTACAACAAATATGGTTGATGTGAGTGCAACCAAAATATATAGAGCAAACTCCCCCACAATATATGCACGTGTGATGAACTTGAATTTCATTGCATACATTGTCAAGATAAACCTTTGATGGAGTTTACACTATATATTCAACCATGCAAAACATCTAACAAAGAGATGCATGAAAGGTAAAACACTTAAGCACAAACCAAACTTAAGTATAAAAACCATTTCCCTTAAACCCTCTAAACTTCTCCCCCATTGGCAACGATTGCCAAAATGGATGAAGGAATTTAGAAGGCCAATATAGTATGAGTTCCTCCCCAAGATGTGCATTTCTCATAAAAATGAGTGAAATCATATGCACTTATCAAATTAACAATATTTGGAGGAAGTCAAACCATATTGAGGATCAAAGATTGCAAAAAGATGACATAGTGAAGGAAACTTCAACGAATGAAGCAAGCAAGCAATCAATAGACCCAAAGAACCAATTGGACACAAGGGGATGTGATAATAAGAGCAACTAGGTGATTTAAATAAAATAAGGAAGCTCCCCAAGGTCTATGCATAAATTTGAATTTTTGTTGCATTTGAATACAATATGCACAAACATGGAATCCTCACTTCCTCTATATCATTTAAAAAACAACCATGAGCATGAGAGAATACAAAAGAATCAATACGCTTATCAAAGTGAACTTTAGTCCAAAAGAATTCACGAGATATGAGTGCGAGAAGAAGCAATAAAGAATAAACAAGCACTCATAAATCAATTTCTTACCAACACCATCAAAAACCAAATGAATAATAAAGATGGTCGGCAAAGAACGAGGATATCAAGGGAAGAAATTAACACTCTTACGCATATACATTTCTAAGTGGACAAAAAATCATGATGAACAATCCACATAGAAACATGTATACACAAAAGGTTAGTTGAATAAAAGAGAGACATGATATCCAAGAGAGAGTCATAGAATATACCAAATAACTTTGCTAGAAAGCATATATAGCTCAAGGCTCCATTTTCCATTATGGTATATTAATAAACTCCCCACGCAAAATCATCAAAGCCATCACAACTAGCAATAAGGGATCAAAAGATAGTCAGGATGCTTTGAAAGGCAACAAGCATAATAAAGAAGTGAACAACTTGCAACATTATCTATATTGCACATGAGAGAGCGTTGAGGAATTAATATGCAATAAATTGCTAAAGGGCATATTTGGATTGGTGAATCATAAACATGATTTTATATACTCCCCATCATATGCAATCATCTCAACATGCTCACATATACAATAAAGAGATTTCTTTATAAGACCTTTGCAAGAACCACAACATTTGCAAATAAATATTATCATGCCAAGAGCCAACCAACAAGAGTTGGGATGCTAGAAAAGTATGCATGAATGTTATACTTGTTACCGAGATAGCAATAGTGTGATGTAGTAGATAAGAGTTCGCCGGTCATCCTAGCTTGGCTCCAATAATCATATGGTGATAACACCTTCCTTATAAACGAGACAAGCATCCATTGCATCTCCAATGTACCTAAGACAACATTTAAGTACATCTTGGTCCCCAAACTTATTGGGTCCAAAGTGGTTAGACTAACCACAATACATATGATAGACTCCATAAAAATATGTGCATAGTTAAAGATGAAATTTGAATTTCATGCACATCTTAGTCATTTAGGATTTGATGGAGTATAACATATATATTGGATCAAAGAAAGCAACTAAGATACAAAAATAAGCGTAAAGAGAATATGCATGCACCTATCTTTCAAGATCCAAAGAAGATACGATTTAGACAAAAACACCAAGAATACAAGGAGGTATAAAAGGTGTGGCAAAACACATTGTTTGTCTAAATGACATCAAGGGAACAAATCAACAAATGATTTATTCATAAAATTCAACAAATGAACCTAACAACTTATTGAGCATGAAAGAATAAATAAATAAAAGCATGCTCAACAATTTATCTCATTCGAGCAAATAAATCATAGAAGAAGGAATGAGATAACTAACTCCCAAAATAGCAAGGTTCCAACAAATAAACCAAACCCTCTACACTTTTCACAATGGCACAAGTACCGAAAAGAAAAGGTTTGTCTTACAACAATACACACTTGATAGGGATCAAGAGATGAGACAAAGTCACACAAAAGGTGAGACAAAGTCAAGCAAGAAGATCCTCAAGGAGGCAAATAAGGCAATGGGAGTCCAAAACAATTTCTTGGCAAGAAATATGGGCAATAAGATGCAAATTCCAAGGTGAAGATGATCTAGAGGAATTACCACACATATATACGAATACCAATTGTCAAAGACAAGAAGTTCATATTGGAATTATTTTCCGGTGGTGTATTGCAAAGATATTCAAGATCAACTTCACAATAAAAGGCATATGGTTAAATATCCAATTTGGGAACCATGCACGAAAAAGGATTCTTGGTAGCTCCAATAATAGACAAACAATCATGCAAAGCAATGATTAGAGTATCTTGAAGCAAACGGTTTCCTACTTATGATATAGAGAAATATATTTGAGTAAAACCGCACCAAGAATTCTTACTCAAACCAAAACCAAAGAAATGAGCAATAAAATCTTTTAAGAAATAACGAAGCTTGTTTGAGCAAACATGCCACCTAGAAATAAGATTACTTACCATATCAACTCTAAGTGGCAAAATCTCAAATGTTCACATTTCCTAGGCTTGTGATATGCATAAGACATATTACTCCCCCATAATGTGATATTAAATTCTTTTCAACAAAAGGCAAACAAAATCCAACTAGAGATAATTAATGGAGATATAGAATTTGAATTTCTCATGAGCATGGCATACCACACAGTGACTAGATAATCTTGCAATATCAATACTAAGTGGTATTACTCATGTGCACACATTTATAGGATTGTGAGGTGCCAATGGCAAATCACTCCCCCAAAATGAGATGTTCCATTAATCACTCGATAAGAGCCAAATAAGATACCATAAATATATATTAGAGGCTCGAAGCAAACACACAAGTATATGATGTACCAAACACCCAACACCTACTTGAATACACAAGATAAGTAGGTATAAGGAACAACATATACAAACACATACTTGGTACAAAACCAAAACATGCAAAGGGGCAAGTAACTTACAATGTAAAGAGGTTAAGTACAAGTTACCGCAAAGAGGCACATTGGATATAAAATGATAGTGTCAATGACTTGGCTTGATGAAAATAAAATTAATGAAGATCCCTTAATTCTTCATGAGGTAGCCAAGTCTCCAATGCCCTCTAAAAACACCTATTGATCAAGTTTTAGCTTGTTGGTCCCCAACCAAGTTGGGTCCTAAGAGGTTAGTAACAATAGGCTTGGCAACCAAAATGGTTCTTTTCTTGACACCACTTTGAGTTCCAACAAACTTGGCAAACACATTGCCATCCTTATCTTTCCTAAGAGAATAATCATCATCAACAATGATAGGATTAGATAAGGTACCGCTTAAGCATGAAGAAGCAAAGTGCCCCTTCTCACGGCAAATATAGCAACAAGTGCTTCCCTTTCTCTTCTTCATTGATTTCTTGATTTGGGAAGCTTCATCTTGTTTCTTCTTGGGAAGTGGCCTATTTTCAACTTGAGGTCGAACTTGAGCTTGACCTTGTGCCCGCTTCCCTTGTTGCTTCTCACTCAAGTGCTTCTTCTTCAATGGGCAAGATCTCACATGATGCCCTTCAATCTTGCACTTGAAGCAAACAATCTTGGCCAAATTCTTGACTTGGTCTTGGCCCTTCTTCTTCTTGTTGCTCTTGGACTTGTTCTTGTTATTGGAGTTGAATCCAAGTCCACTCTTGTCATTAGGGGATTTTTGCACACTCAAAATATTATCAAGTGTAGATTTCCCTTCATGACGCTTATCCAAGTCTTTCTCCAAACTAGTGACTTGGGCCTTGAGCTCTTTGATTTCCTCTACAAGGTTAGTAGTAATACAAGTACTAGAGGAGGTAGAAGCTTCATTGTTAGAGCAACAAGGCATAGCAAGTAATTCATCACAAGATGTAGCAATATTATGCCTAGACAAATTACTTGGACTAGCACAAGATAATATAGCATTTTGGTTCAAAGTAGTGCTAATGTCCAAATGAGGCTCACAAGATGTTTTCTTAGAGATACTTGCCTCATGAGCTAACTTTAGCCCATTATAAGAGATTAAGAGATCCCCATGAGAGCCCGAGAGCTTTTCATGGCTTTCCTCCAATTTCTTATAATTGCTTGTTAGCAACTCAAGTTGAGCCCTTAGCTCAACATTCTCCTTTAATATAGATGCTTCACAAGAAATAGAGTTAGTAGCACAAGCATCATTAATAGATTTAGCATTTGTAAGCTCATAAGATTTAATAGATTGAGATAGGCAAGAATTAGTATGCTTCTCTTCGGATAGCTCTTGCTTGAGGAGATTGAATCTCCGTTTCCCCTCATTAACAAGGGAGTTCAATTCCTTAATGGTCTCCTTGTGGTCAAACAAGGTTTCCATTAAGTGTTCGACTTTAGCACGAGCATCATTATTACCACGAAGAGAGGCATACACAATTCCCATCTCATGCAAGAAAGCTTCATTATCATCATCATCATCATCATCACTCTCATCATAAGGAGATGTGTCGGGATTCAAAGTAGGAGTTACCTTTGAACCGCTTGCCATAAGGCACATGTGAACTTGCGTAGATGATGATGGAACTTCAATAGAAGCACATTCTTCATTTTCGAGTGTAGGACAAGCTCTTGCGAGATGTCCATACTCGTGGCATTCATAGCATTGCCTTCTCTTCATAGAAACCTTCTTGGTTCTTCTATTGATTTCTTCTTTAATTATGTGACCCAATTTTTCTTTAATTTCCTCTACATGGTTAGTCATACAACAACTAGAGGAAATATAATCATTTTGAGTATGGTCACAACTAGAAACAAGCATATCATCACAAAATTTAATCAAGCAAATTTTAGGAGATATGCAAGGACCTTTAACACAAGAATGAGTAAAGAATTTCTTGCAAGAAGTGTTTAGGTCCAAACTCTCTACACCATTAGGATTTATAGAAATAGAATCATTGGTGCAAAGAACAAGACTACCAACATCACATATGATTTCTTCACTCACCGTATCATTACCTTGTGACAAGTCACATGTTGGTGAAGTGGAAGAACTTGAACAATCATCACGACCGGATGTGGAAGCAACTTGGAGCTCTTCATGATGTGAAGGTGAAGAGAGCTCCTTGGGTTCACTTTCAACCTCAAGAGAAATGGACCCACCAAATGACTCTTCTAGCTTGGTCCATATCTCATAAGACGTCTTGCACTTTGAACCCATCAAGCAAACATAAACTATGGAGCTCACAGACAATAAAATTTCATTAAATACTTGAGCTTCTAGATGTAAATTTTTCTCATCCTCTATAGATAGACTTTGAGGATCCATCGGAGGAGAAAAGCATACATCTAGAAATCGCTCTATATTTGGACACAAAGTCCGAAGATTGCAAAGCATGCGATTTCTCCATAATTTATAATTTGTGCCATCAAAAATAATTGTGTCATTGTGCACTAAATAACTAGCCGACATCTTTACTCTCAAGGCGGTGAAGCCTAAACAAGGAGAGACCTTGCTCTGATACCAATTGAAAGGACGAGATGTCGCCTAGAGGGGGGTGAATAGGCGTTTTAAAAACAATTACGGAATTGGCTTGAAGGAATGCGGAATTAAACTAACGTTTATTTTCTTCAAGCACAAGACCTAAATATGCTAGGCTCAACTAAGTGCAACAACAACAACTAGATATAAGCAAGATAGCACAAGATATAATTCACAAGTGATAAACAAGATATAAGTACTTCAAGCACGATGGCTATCACAAGGAAATAAACTCGGGTATAGAGATAACCGAGGCACGCGGAGACGAAGATGTATCCCGATGTTCACTTACATAAAGTAAGCTAATCACCATTGGAGAGATGCGGGTAACCACGAAGGCCCCCGAACGCCACGAAGGCTCACCTTCTTCTCCGAGTCCCCCACGAAGCTAGGGACCCCTTCTTATGGTTAGCTTTTCCTCCACTCCGGAGATGGCAAGCTCCACAACCACTTCACAACTCCCACGAAGGGGAAGCCCGGGCCTCTTCACAATCTTCCACGAAGAGGACACCGTGGCACAATCACCGAGCCAACTAGGAGGTCACCCTCCAAGAGTAACAAGCTCACGGTCTCTCACTCGAACTAATCGTAATGGAGAGCTCAACACTTATGCAAGAATGCAAAGCAAGAACACAAGGGAAAATGCTCAAATCCTTCTCTCTCAAATCCCACCAAAGCAACAAATGCTATGGAGGAGTTAGAGAGGAAGAACAAGGGTGGAGGTCAACCAATGACCTGAAGATCTAGATCCAATGGGTTCCCCTCACTTAGAGGAGAAATTGATTGGTGGAGTTGTAGATCTAGATCTCCTCTTCCAAATCCCTCAAAAATATGCAAGAATCATTGGAGGGAAGAGAGAGGGAGCAAGCTCAAGAGATTCAACAATGGAGGTGAGAGAAAAGCTCAAGAACACACTTAGAAACCCTACCAAACCGTTGGGGAAGAAGCCCCCTTTTATAGGGCAAGAAAACTGCCCGTTACAGAGTTTTCGGGGCGCTCCGGAGCAGAGCCCGGAGCAGCTCCGGATTGCACTCCGGAGTAAGTAGATTGGCACTGCTCAGCCCGGAGCAGAGCCCGGAGCAGCTCCGGATTTGGAAAACTGCAAAAACCCTCATACGAAAAACACGATAACTTTTGCATCCGAACTCCGTTTTTAGCAAACTTGGACTTTTTGAAAAGCTTAGAAAAAGTACTACAACTTTATGCAGAGAAACACCAAGAAAAGTCAAGAGGAAAATACGAAATGTGGAGAGGTGTGAAACCTTCCAAAGTGAAGAACCGGTAAAACCTCTCAACTCGAAAACGCAATAGAAGATGCATTTGGATTCCGTTTTCGATGAACTTGGGCTTGTTGGAAAGCTAGCAACAAGCACAAGAACCTCACATGGAGAAACACCAAGAAGCAACAAACTAGGAAGATGCAAAGTATGCAAAGGATTGAGCTCCCTATGACGATGTGATCAAGTTACCCAACCGAAAGCCCCTCTTGATAGTGCGGCTATCTATCATATAACCCGGTCTCCCAACAAACACCTTGAGACCGGTAAAAGGAAAACCTAGCAAGGACATACCTTTGCCTTGAGCATCCCGCTTGATCTTGATGATGATGCTTCATGCTCTCATCAAGCCAGAATGCTTCACTTGATCATTGTTGCTTCGTGAAGACTTTAATTTGCTCCCCCATAAACCATTATGGGATAGCTTTGTTAACACTCATCTTCACAAGTACATTATCACCAAATGGACGACAAGCTTCAAACATATGATCTTCTTGACATGCTTATCTTGAACTTTCACAACTCAACCTTGATAAAGAACATCATTTGATTTCATTCTCCCATGGGCCATATTGAATCCTTCTTTTGATGTAAGCCCATGGGAAGATACTTGATTCCACTATTCTCTCTTCATCTTGGTCAACCTTGTATCTACTCATGCTCTATCGAATCTCTCTTAAGATGCATAGGGAATTCTTCATTTGATTGCATGCTCTAAGTCTTGGTCAACCATGGCTCAACTCATGAGACCATCGTGACCTCGACATAGAGCCATAACTTGAGTTCTACACAAGAACAACATCTTTATTTCTTCTTCTTGATCATATTGGATTCATCTCTACTTGTTCAATGATCTTGATGCCAATACTTAAGATATATTGTTATCTTCATGGCATCCAAGCCTTGAATCCAACACATGGACTTCAAGCAATTCCTATGAACAATTCCTTCACAAAAAGCTCAATGAGAATATTAGTCCATAGGGATTGTCATTAATTACCAAAAACACACTTAGGGGCAATTGACCCTTACACCTAGCAGGCACGCATGCAGGAGACATCAATCTGGCCGATGCATCGCTTGCATGCACGAAAAACGGCCAGGTGGGCCTTTGGCGGCTGGGGCGCTGATCGATGCGATCGATGGATGGCTCGCCTAGCATTGCGCGGCCAGCGTTTGTGCACGGCACGATCGATCTGATCCAGTTTATGAAACTTGGATCGCACTCCATCGTGCGCCTATAAAAGGACATAGGACGGACGCGGCTCCGGGACTGGATTGACAGAATTTGGTTTAGCCGTTGGTGTCACCTTTTTGTAGTATTTTCTTGCCCTAGTTTGACTAGTTCTTTTGTCCAATCTTCTTCCACATCGTGCGCGTAGGCGAAGCCCTGCCCGCAGATACTCTCCACCATAAGCACCACGCCGTCGTGCTGCTGATCCCATCTACCACTCCACCGCATCTCGCTGGACCGAGGAGGAGGAGTCGTCGTTGCGCTGTACGTGTGCAACGCTCGGAGGCGCCGCCAGTTGTGGCGCTTGGATCGGATCGGATCGCGAGGAGGAGACGCTAGTACGACTATGCCGACCACGTTCATCTGAACGTTTCCGCTGTGCGATCTACAAGGGTATGTAGATCTGTTTCCCCCCTCGTTGTTTTGCATCTCGTAGATCAGATCTTGGCTTGTTCTTGTTCGTCATCGTAGGAAAAATTTTATTTTCTATGCTGCGAAACCCTTCAGGGGCATCGTCAGAAGTGGACCGAGGAGCTCTCACATATAGGGGGCGCGGCCAAGGGCTGGGCTGCGCCACCCTGGTGTGTGGGGCCCTCGTGGCCCCCCTCCAACTCCTCTTCGGATCTCTGGAAGCTTCCGGGAAAAGTAAGACTTCAGGAACTTGTTTCGTCCAATTCCGAGAATATTTCCTGTGTACACTTCTGAAACACAAAACAACAGAAAATAGGGAACTGGCACTGTGGCGACTTGTTAGTAGGTTAGTTCCGGAAAATGCATAAAAGTGCCACGAAGTGTAACAAAACATTAGGCAAATGGTGTAAAAACAAGCATGGAGCATCAAAAATTATAGATACGTTGGAGACGTATCAAGCATCCCCAAGCTTAACTCCTGCTCGTCCTCGAGTAGGTAAGTGATAACAAAAGAATAATTTTTGAGGTGACATGCACCTACACAATCTTGATCATATATGTAAGCGTTGTGAGCTGGGATCAAAAGAACTTAAAATATGGGAATGAAAGATATAATCTTGACAATAAAGACTTAGCAACCATGTTATAAACATGCAAATGAACACAAACAAAAGATCATGAAAATGAAACAATGAAAGTCAAACGTGTGTTCAAATCATAAGGAAAAACATACAAATGGTTTTTAGCTTGTCCTTCATGGAGAGCAAAACATAAATGCATAGGACACCTTCAAGTTTAAGAGGGCGACTAGATACAAATAATTTGAGAACAAGTGAAACCAACAATATGAATCAATCAATGAAAACTTTGGGACAATGCACATTATACTAAGAATGACAACTATGCTCTCTTAATGGTGCATAAAGATAGAAGGTGGTGACTCAACATAAAAGTAGAAGAAAGGCCCTTCGCGGAAGAAAGCAGTGATTGCAAGTTTTATAACCTTCAAAAATTATGGTACTTACCGGCTTTGAGCTCCCATTGCCCCCATCATAAGCATCTTGAATGGTTAGAGTTAATGCGAGAACAATTATGATGCATATGCTTGACAAATCATAAGTTGAAAACCTCGTGTCCCGTGAATACGAGTACCCAAACCTCATGCTACTCAACTTAGAGTCCCAAACAAGGCTCTTGTCATTGTAAGTATATATGTATCATCGAGAACCGCCAACAGGGTACCTCCGTACCCGATGACATGGAACAAGCCCACATCAAAATAACAGGACAAGCAGACAATGAACACCTCGACATCTCTTTTATTTACCAATTGTATAGCTTTTTATTTTGAGATGCGTCGTCGAATGTCCATTATGGGTATGCTGCAAATTTCCACCATGAATTATGCATGGCTTAGATTGGCGGCCCAGGCGTTTTCCTAACACATATACAAACTCCATGATCCCCGCAAGATTCCCAATTCATTTCACACCGCGGGCATCCATAAACGAAAGATCATGATATCAACTCAAATAAGAAGTGCAATGTTGAAAGCTTGCCCCATGACAGCATGGATGGGCTAGTATCCAACTTACAACTTGCAAGCATAACAACTCAACATAAGAGACCACAATGTCAAAAAAAATTAAGAACAGGAAAAAGTAAAGTGTGCCTTCCGGTTCGTGAGAGCTTTACTGACCAATTTTCGCATAACACTGGTAAGAGTTTAATTTGAAGAGTAAATAAAAGCAAGCCAAATTTACTTGGAATAGCAAATTGCTAATAGGTATGTATGGTGGACACTTTGGCAAACTTGGTTTTTAGGAGTTGGATGCACGAGTAGAGCTCATACTCAGTACAAGGCGAGGGCTAGCAAAAGACTGGGAGTGACCAACTAAGAGGGCAATAACGGCCATAATCATGCAAAGCGACAAAGCGACATTAAAAGAAGCATAAGATGGCATCAAAAGTCAAAAACTAAATGATCATAGAGGCTATTGGCGAATTTGTATGAGTCTAACATCTGTAAGCATGCGCCAAGTCAACCCAAATAAAGCATCTAGGAGAAAACCAAAATAATGCTTCCAAACGATAAAAACAACGCATGATTTTTTCAAAGGCTCATTAAGCAATCTCAGTTATTTGAGACAAGTCATGCTACAGAAAAACCACTAAGCATACTATCAAAAAGACATCAAGCATGACATGAAAAAGCCTAAGCCGCAATCTACACAAGCTCCTTCTTCTACCACTTTTTTGCATAAAGCTTTTTCTCTTTTCCAACACCATTTGAGATTTTTATAAACACCTCTTTTGATGAAAACCAATAAAGATCAGAGGCAAAAATACACCTTGATGAAAAGATATAACAAGATCTGAACGCAAATCAAGGCAAAAAACGAAAATCAAAAGCAGTAGCAGAAAAAGAAGAACACTCGGTTTTTGATAAGAGTGAAAACTAGAGCGTTCTTGGCAAATGAAAAGCAAGGCAACTTTTCCAAAGGAAATTTGTTGGGTCCAACCATTTACTACAGCAAACAAAACTAAACTAATAAAGAAAACTAAAACAACTAACGCTCCAAGAAAAACACATAGTGCATGCAGCAATAAAAATATAGTGTCTTGAAAGGTGACCTGATTTTTGCCGATGAAGAAGGGGTGCCTCGGGGGCATCCCCAAGCTTTGACGCTTGTACTTCTTGGATATTTATTGGGGTGATGCATGGGCATCCCCAAGCTTGATCTTTTGTCCATTCTTCAACTCATCTCATCATTCTCCAGTCCCTACACTTGAAAACTTCCTTCATACAAAACTGAACACAAATCTATTAGCAACATTAGTGTAGGATAACATATAATCAACCTCTTTTTGCTTTAGGTTTCAACCCAAAACCACCACATATATAGCATATACTACTGTAGCAACTTCCCCAAAAGTTCCGTGATCAAAAGAACTCAAAAGAAAGCGAAAAAGCGGCAAACACAAATATTGGCAGAAATCTGTCAAAACAGAATAGCTGACAAAGGCCGAATTTTTGAGGGGTTTTCTGTTGCTCAAATCAAAAAGTGTTCAACTAACGAAAGTTTGGATATAACCTGGGGCATATGCACAAGAAATCGCAGGTCCAAAAGATATACAGAGAATTTATACGAATTTTTACGGTGCAGCACCGAAAACAGTTTTAGGACAGCAACATCCCCAAATCTTTACCTCACCCAAATTAGAGGCTTCTCTTGGCACAACAATGAAATAAAAAGGATAAGGATCAGTCATTACAGTAGTAATGACTTCCAAGACTCAAATAAAATAAAAAGTACTGAAAATAAAAACATTTGGTTATCTCCCAAGAGTGCTTTTCTTTAACGCCTTTGAGCTAGGCGCAGAAAATTGTGAATCAAGTAACATCAAGTGATGAAGTGCTAGGATCAGCGGGCACCTTACGTCTTCATTTCTTACCTTTGCTCTTGACTCTAGGAAAGACATGGCTATTGCAAGGTGGGGAGATAAATCTTATATTGCCTTTTCCCACATCAATGACGGCGCCCAGGAGCTTCAGCAGGGATCTTTCAAGTGTGATTTGTCCTTTTCCTACACATTCAATAACAAGATAATCAGTAGATATCATTCTTCCTAGGACTTTTGTAAAAACTCCTTCAGCTATTCCAATGGGAAATATAGTGGCATTGTTAGTAAGAGAAATTCCTTCTCCCCCCTCAGAAAGCTTCCAAAGACTCAAAGATTCATAAACATCCTTTGGCATAAGACAAAATTCAGACATAATATCACAACGAGCATGAAAAGTTTCACCACTAATGGTGATTTTTACCGTAGGATACCAACTCGAAGGTTCAGAATTTGTTGGCACATAATCAAAATGCTGGCGCAAAGTACTGTAGCAAGTATTTAAACTAGCAGTGCGAGTCTCAAGAGTATCAAGTCTATTAAAAATGCACACAAGAGAGGAATCAAAATAGGTTGGCATGCTATAAATTGTAATTAACTTTTTTATAATATTGAAGGCTTGATCTCCATCACAATGAAGGAAATCTCCTTCTGCAGTAGCATCCAAAGCATATCTATAACAAAGAGCAAGCCCAAAGTAAAAAATACTAAGAAGCAAACTCAAGGTCATTTTAGGTTCAGTTTTTCCATGCCAATCATAAATTCTAGACCAAGCTTCTTTAAAACTTTCCTCATCCTTTTGTTTAAAAGTGAAAATCATATCCTCGGGCGACATAGTAGTAACAACTGAACTAGACATAATAAACAACTACCAAGGATTCTAATTTTTTTGGGTTTTTGATAAAAAACGATGCAGGTAAAATAGATAAAGTAAAGCAAAACAATAAAAAAGTAAAGGATGTGCGTGCGAAAAACTCCCCTTGCAGAAGTCTTCTACTTCCTCCCCAGCAACGGCGCTAGAAAATATGCTTGATGCGTGGTTGATGACCAGCCCGTTGGGAACCCCAAGAGGAAGGTGTGATGAATATAGCAGCAAGATTTTCCCTCAGTTAAGAAACCAAGGTTTATCGATCAGGAGAGCAGAGACAAACGACTGAAGGTGATGCTTGCAAGCTTCGCGACAGCTTCGGACAATTTATATATGGCGCCTCGTCCAAGCTTTGCTTTGCGAGCAGGAACGTGGAACCTGCACACAACACAAGCAAATACTTTGTTCCCAACTTGCGATGAGGTTGTCAATCTTACCGGTTTGCTTGAAACAAAGGGTATGAGCGTATCGAGTGGAAAGCAGTGAAAGTATGCGAGTAAAGTAAACAGTGCGAGTAAAGTAAACAGGTGATAGCAATATGATGGAAATAGGACCGGGGGTCCACAGTTCACTAGTGGTGTCTCTCCATAAAATAATACATGCTGGGTAAACAAATTACAGTTGGGCAATTGATAGAATAAAGATAAACGTGATATGTCAAGAAGATCACTATGCGATTTACTCTGGGCATTACAACAAAATACATAGACCGCCATCCAACTGCATCTATGACTAATAATCCACTCCCGGGGATATCATCCGAACACCCCATGAGTATTAAGTTGCGAACAACAGATAATTGCATTAAGCGAAGTGTGTAATGTAAACAAAGCATATGCCCTTGAGCATATGAATGTTGTTTTCTCCCTAGTAGCAACAGCACATCTACAACCTTAGAGGTTTCTGTCACTCCCCCAGGTTAAATAGAGGCATGAACCCACTATCGAGCATAAATACCCCCTCTTGGAGTCACTAGCAACTACTCGGCCAAGATAGCTACTAACAACAGAGAGCATGCAAGATCATAAACAACATAGAGATAACATAAGGTATATTTCAGTACAACAACTCAATCATAACACCAATATTCATCAGATCCCAACAAACCAAATATGTAGAATTACATAACGGTGATCTCAATCATGTAGGGCAGCTCATGAGATCTAAACATGAAGCACATGATGGAGGAGACAACTATCTAGCTACTGCTATGGACCCATAGTCCAAGGTAGACTACTCACTCATCGCTCCGGAGGCAAGCATGGCGATGAAGAAGACCTCCGGTGGTGATTCCCCTCTCCGGCAGGGTGCCGGGAAGAGCTTCTGGACCCTCCCGATCTTCGGGTCTACGGCGGCGGCGGATCGCGATGTGTTTTGGAAAAGTGATCGGGTCCTTAGGTTTTTTCCGTCGGGGGGTCTTTATAGGCGAAGGGGCATCGTCAGAAGTGGACCGAGGAGCTCTCACACATAGGGGGCGCGACCAGGGGCTGGGCCGCGCTGCCCTGGTGTGTGGGGCCCTCGTGGCCCCCCTCCAACTCCTCTTCGGATCTCTGGAAGCTTCCGGGAAAAATAAGACTTCAGGAACTTGTTTCGTCCAATTCCGAGAATATTTCCTGTGTAGCACTTCTGAAACACAAAAACTACAGAAAACAGGGAACTGGCACTGTGGCGACTTGTTAGTAGGTTAGTTTCGGAAAATGCATAAAAGTGCCACGAAGTGTAACGAAACATTAGGCAAATGGTGTAAAAACAAGCATGGAGCATCAAAAATTATAGATACGTTGGAGACGTATCACTTAGCGGCAGCAAAAGCTACCAGCAGCAACCAGCATATAGCAGCATATATATTCAAGATAGCATATATAGTTCATTCTTAAACAGAATCGTCCAAAATGCCAAACTGCACAACCAAGAACAAAATGCCAAACTGTATTCTACGGTCAAGTTAACAGCAGTGCTACTGAAACATGTGTTACTGCAATCTATTCATGCAAGACTTGATGCTGACGGTTTATAATAAATTCAGTGCTACTGAAACGACATGCTCAAGTTAACAGCAGTGACATGTGTGTTTGAAAAACTAGTAAATATCATCATAATTGTTCAGTAGCATGGTCTAGTACACTACCATTAAGAGTAAATATCTACAAATCTGGGTTGTATGAACGAACTACTGATTACTACTATGTTGTTTGCAATGGGGCGAGGTGGAAGAACTTTGCACCAGATCGAAGAAATGCAATTAAGCAAGAAATGCAATTAAGCAAGAAGCAGAAGCACCAGATCTAAGGCGAGGCGGCTCGATCGATCTCCTGCCTCTCCATGCGCGAGCACACCAGGACTGGCCGGGGTAACGTAAGGGGGCTTTTCTCACCTCGCTGCGGGCCGCCATGCGGGGAGTTGGCGGGGACGGGGACGGAGTCGAAGCGGTCGCGGCTGGCGGCGAGGACAGAGGCGCTGCGGCTGGCGGCGAGGATGGAGGCGCTGCGACTGGTGGCGAGGACGGAGGCGCTGCGGCTGGCGGCGAGGACGGAGGCGCTGCGGCTGGTGGCGCGTCTTCGTGGGCTCCGGTGGCGTCACCTTCGGCTCCGGCGTGCGTCTCCTTCGGCTCCGACGACGGGGGAGAGTATGGGATTAGGGTTGCAACGGGGAATGGGGATCGAGGAGGGAGAGGGCCAACCGGTATAGGACTTACAGAGTGGGCCCCCTATCTTACCCCTGGCGAATACAGCATTAGACCACCAATTCGCCAGGGATAACACCTGTCCCTATGACATGTGGGCCCCCCTATCTTACCCCCGGCGAATTTAGGCCACGGTTCGCCAGGGATACGACAACACTGGGACCCGCCGATCAGTTTATCCCTGGCGAATTTAGGGTGCGGTTCGCCAGGGATAAAATAACACTATTTTTCTTTCTGTTCTATTTTTTGCGTTTCTTTGTTTTTTCTTTTTGCTTTTTTTGTGTTTCTTTGTTTTTTCTTTTTGCTTTTTTTGTGTTTCTTTGTTTTTTCTTTTGCTTTGTGACTAAGAAAATATATGGGCATAAGACAACGAAAATATAATTGATAAATATAATCATATGTGTTGTAAACTTATACAACATTAATTGGAGATCGATACATATTATTAGCGTTTACATGCATCACACTCATCTTCGTCTCTGCAAATTGCCTTTCTTGGTCGTCGTTGTTGAATACTTGACCCCCATATCGTGATTCCTTCTTGTGTATGGAACACCTGTCCTAGGTAGCGTGGTCCTGCTTCTTCTTTTGGTGTATGTTGCATCGTCTTCATCGGATTCTTCCATCATTGGGTCTCCTACGAGGCCGTCGAAGTCTTGCTCGTCGGCGACTCCATCCATTCCGACGAGGGCCCTTTTTCCACTCCTTACAACAACACGACTAGGCCTGGATGGGTCGGTTATGAAGAAGCATTGCTCCACATGCCTAGCCAGTACCCATGGCTCATTTTGCACGGTAGGGTTCTTGGTCTTGGATTTGTTGGCTTCGGGCATACACATAGTGGTGAAATATTTGTCTTCTTTTGTGATGTTTGTAGCCCATCTGACACGGAACATCGGAAGCTTCTCACCGATGTAGTCGAGCTCCCAGATTTCCTCGATCTTTCCGTAGTATCTTTTCTTCTCTTCACCCGTGTAAGACACCATCGTTACAGACGAGTTCTGAAAATTGCCTCCTTTGTCTCTTTCCTCCGTGTAGAATGTGTACCCGTTGATGTCGTATGCTTGATAAGTCATGAGGTTGGGCGCGGGTCCATATGACAAGGCGAGTAACATTTTGTCGCTCTCAGAGGTCATTGGCAGGGGATTGGCATCGATCTGGTCTTTGAACCAGCGTGCGAAAGAGGAGTTGTGTGCTCTAAATATCTCTTCTTCTGTCATCGGCTTGCGTGCACTGTTCTTGATCATGGTTTTGTGCTCTTCCACCCAAGGTTCGAGATCTTCAATGTGTTGTAGCGCTACTAAGTGGGCCCTGTTGAAGTCGGCTCTCCAACCATAGTAGTCCACATCCATTGCCCTCTTGCCAGTGTTGCGGCCTACTCCCTCAAACCTGCCAAGGTGCTTGTTTGCGGGCAAACCAACTGGTGTGTTCTCCTCATTTAGATAGTTCTTGCAGAAAGAGATGCACTCTTCGATGAGAAAGCCATGGACGATGCTTCCATCTGGATGTGCCCTGTTACGAACGTATGCTTTGATGATCCCGTTCATTCTTTCTAACGCCATTATGTTGTGCAAGAATGCAGGCCCGAGATCCTCGATACCATCCACTATATGGACAAGCAGATGGACCATGATGTCAAAGAATGCGGGCGGGAAGTACATCTCAAGCTCGTTTATGATGGTGACGATTTCTTCCTGCAGCCTCCTTAGTTTCTTCATGCTTATCGACTTTCGAGTGATGACATCGAAAAAGTGACAGAGCCCAGTAAGTGTTTGACGGACGTGCGGTTCCATTATCCCTCGGATTGCTACCGGAAGTATCTACGTCATCATGACGTGATAGTCATGAGACTTCATCCCGCTGAAGATTTTTTTGTTTGGGTCCAGGTATCTCCTTATGAGCCATGCATAGCCTAAAGGAAATCTGACTCCCAGGAGGCACTTGAACATCTGGTCTAGCTCATTGGGACTTAGAGTGAAGCAGGAGGGGACGAGGCTGCATGATTTGCCCTTGCTGATCTCCTCTGCCGGTGGTAAGTGAAGCTCTTTCCTTATATTTAGGGCCATGAGGTCATTTCTCGCTTTCGGCCCATCTTTGGTCCTATCTGGCATGTTGAACAGAGTGCCGAGCAAGCTCTCGCACACATTCTTCGTGATGTGCATGACATCAAGGCAATGAGGCATACCGAGGATCTTCCAGTAGGGCAAGTCCCAAAACACGGACCTCCTTTTCCATACACCCATGAGCGGTTCCACTTCAGCCTTGTTCTTCTTCTCACCTCGCTTTCGCTTCTTTATTATCTTTCCCGGCGGAGGGCAATTTTTCCAATCTTTCAACAAAATATCGATCTCTACGCCGCTCCTCTTAGGTGGAGGTCCTTCGAGCTCATCTTTACCATTGAAAAGATCTCCACGCCTTCTCCAGGGATCGTTCTTGGGTAACCACATTCGATGCCTCATGTAGACGGTTTTCGAAGATCCGGGATCCTTACCCAGCTGTGGAAATGGCATCAATTCCATGCACCTCACACAAGCCTTGTGTCCGTGGCACACCTGGCATGCAATATATCCGTATCCAAGATAGTCCTGCACCATCATGAGCAGCGCGACTTTGAGACAGAAAGTTTCTTCCTTGTGGGCATCCCATGTTTCTACCCCTTCCTCCCACAAGGTGTCTAGCTCTTCCTTCAACAACTCGAGATACATGTTGATATCGCTCCCTGGCTGTGTCGGCCCTTGAATTAGCATACTTATGTGTATGTACTTCTTCTTCAGGCACAGCCAGGGGGGATGTTGTACATCCATACAAACACCGGCCAGGTGCTGTGCTTGCTACTCTGGTTCCCAAACGGATTGAGTCCATCGGTGCTCGTACCAAGCCTGATGTTCCTTGGATCTCTCCCGAATTCTTCGTAGTACTCCTCGTCTAATGCTCTCCACTGGCTTGCATCCGAAGGGTGCGTCAGCACTGGCTCTTCAACCCGTTTTGGATCAAGCAACACCGCCGCCTTTCTATCCGCGTGCCAGAGCATGAGCTTTGCTTCCTTGGGGTCCGCGAAGTACCACTACAGACGGTGCCTTAGCGGGAAGTACCACACAACTTTTTGAGGAGCCTTCTTGGTCCCTCTCTTGTACCGATCAGCTTCGCACACTGGGCATGTGGTCTCGTCCGCGTGCTCATTCCGATAAATTATGCAGTCATTGATGCAGGCGTGGTATTTTGTGTGCGGCAAATCGAGAGGGCACACGATTTTCTTGGCCTCATTTAGACTACCGGCACACGTGTTATCTTTAGGAAAGCGCTTCTTCAGCCATCAGAAGAGGTCGTCCACGCTCGAGTCGGACCATCCGTGTCTTGCCTTCATCTCCAGAAGATCGAGAGCTACTCTCAAGCGGTTCTCCTCCGGCTCGCGACCAGGTGCGTCGTACAATGGAGTTCTCGAGTCTATCTCCAGTTGCACCTGCTTAGATTTCCGTCTATTGCCAGCTCTGGCGCCAGTCGATATGTTGTTCATAAGAAGTTCTTGAAAGTGAGGGTCCCGCATGGCTGCGGTTAGCGGGGTACTCCTGTCCTTGACTTCTATATTTTCCACTTCTTCTTCTTCATCGTCGTGGGCGGCATCCTCTTCGTCGTCTTCATTGCCGTCTTCCTCATTTTCTGATCTCGCCGCCCATCTTGGTCATGATTATCATCTTGGTTATCATCACCCATCCACTGGGTGTGGTCCTCCATGAAACTATAGCTAAGCAGGTGCTCCTTCACCGTGCCTGAAGAGGGGGTGAACATGGACCCTAGTTTGCATCTTCGGCACGGACACCTTATATACATGTCATTATTTCGATGCATCTCGGCCGTCGCGCGTTGCACGTATCTATCCACATCGCTTTCTCTCATCGTGAACACCATTGTTGCCTGTTACAACAAGAGAATTGATTAGAATGATCGTCTCGGTTATCACAGAAAATTTCGGCATGACCTTCCCTAAAAAAGTCACGTGGAGAGCCGGAAATTCCCCGGAATGGAAGTCAATCAACATTCCGGCAAAACATCGGCAACTCATTCTCATGCCATCATGTTTTTCTCTCTTGTTATGAACGTACCTATTAGACCGGTACGTATATTGACGCATCAACCGTTACTATGAAGTTCTAGATCTAGATCTAGATCTAGATCTACAAGCATGCATGTATTTGGGAGAGATCTAATTTGGTAGAGGGTGAATGCATGTGGGTAGGAAGAGATTGGCTAAGATACATCAAATATTATTGGTTAAAATAGCTAAATTGGGAGGAGGGAAGTGGGGAAATTAGTTTGGAGGTGGTTTGGCTCGAGTTGCAATAAGTGAGGGGGGCGAGGGAGATGGGTGGTGGTGGTGGTAGGTGGAGAGTTTGGCTGGAAATATCCCAGGTTATCCCTGGCGCATAAGCTTGTATGCGCCGGGGATAACCCCCTTTATCGCCGGCGCATTGTCACAATTCGCCTGGGGTAACCCTTATCGCCGGCGCATAAGGGTAAATTCGCCAGGGGTAAAAATCACCCTGGAAGGGGGTGGCCCCAGCCCACCTTATCCCCGGCGCACAGAGCATATATTCGCCGGCGGTAAGACATCTATCCCCGGCGCATAAGGGCTATATGCGCCGGGGATAAATATTCTTATGTGTCTTACCTGTCTTGGTGGGCCCCCCAACCCTTATCGCTGGCGAATAGATGGGCTATGCGCCGGCGATAACTGTTTATCGCCGGCGAATATTAGGCTATGCGGCAGGGGTAATATTACCACCGGCGAGTTACATTCTGATGCGTCGGCGATAAGCCTGCTGGCTATAAGCTTTTCTCTACTAGTGAGTTTGGCCATCGTCGCGACTGATCGATGCAGATGACCACACGAACGCCTCAAACCCTGGCTGCCTCGCTAGCTACCGATATGCCCCGTCGTCGCCAGCTGCCCCACGTACGAGGAAATCCCCATGGCTACCCTCTCACATCTCCGCTTCCTGACGCATCTCTCGGATGTGCTGGCGAGGCGGCTGGCAGCGGAAGCTCGATCCTTGCGGCTGCCAGGCGGCGTCTAAAGATGCGGTGTCGGGACACGAGCGCGGCGGCGATCTCACGCATCGGCTTGGGGATATCATATATGTCAACACGAATGAAATGATCGTGGCATAAGTGCATTATATGAGATTTAGTGGGAGAGCAAATCAGTTAAAAAAATGTGATTGACGATAGAAATCTTGCTGTTTTTATTATTAAGTTAAATTACCATTCTAATTGTAACCATAAACACCAGTTTAATTGCAGTGTTAAAACCCTTGTAATTGCCCGTTGCAAAGATCGGAGGCTAACAACAGACCAGAGAGCACAACACAGGCAAGCGCATGTTTTGGCAGATTTCAATATATTCGCACACAAAAAGAATACTCTTCCATCATCATTCGTTTTGAGACCACAAACTCAGCTAACACAACAAAAAAAATTGTCCCTGCCAATCACGCAAGCTAATCCATCACGTGAAACGTCAAGCAATCAGCCCACATAGGAACCGACCGACTTTATGACTCCTTCCGCGTCAAGGATGCAACGTTGACGTCCTGCTCTTTTATATTCCCTCTGTCCTAAAGTATCCTCTATTTTAGTATCAGATAAAGTTAAATTTTATAAATTTATTTAAATACATAAGAAAAATATGAATAATGATAATACAAATAGGTATTTTAGAATCATTATAAAGAGTATATTTATATTATTTTCTTTGACCCATATTATTCTTCGCTAATACGGATGTCTTTACCCTTAAAATATGTCTAGATACATCTAAATTAGCGAAGAGTAATATGGGTCGGAGGAAGTAGGTATATTTGATATTATAGAATTTTATATTTTTACCAATACATTTGGTTAAATTTTATCTTATTTAACTTTGACTAACTCGAAATACACTGTAAATAATGACAGGGAGTACGCCGTTGAAGCGCCCCCGCCAAGATGGCGACATCAATTCCCACCTTCCTTGCACTGCTTCTTCCAGAACGTTTGGCTCATCTCCGGAATTTGTTATCAAGTTTTGATCCGCGAAAGCCGTCAGGTCAGTCAATCGGTTCACTCATACGTCTCGCACTCGGGAATGGTGTTGAGGTCGGGGGCGAAGCGCGGGTGCTTCCTCCCGGAGCTCTTCACGTGCGCCACGGGGGCCCTGCCTATCCGCAATCTATGGCACGGTCTTGCGACATTCACGTCCACCTCCCACAGCGGCGCGAACAAGAGCGGCGAGACGGACCTGGCGCTCCTCCGTTGCCCTTCGCCCGACGCAGCCACGGCGGCATTCGCCCTGTCGATGAGCGATGTCCTCCATGGTTTACCTAAAGGGTGGGATGATGGCTAATTTTCAAAACGATCCTCCATGTGTAAGAGCATTTCCAGCCGCGTCCCCCAAAGCGTTCTCTAAAGCGATTTGGGGGACACCATTCGTTTGGCCTCCCCCAGCCGCTCGCCCCAAAAGCCTTTTCGGTCTGGTGTGGTTCAATATGATGTTCGGCGCACCGAGGCCATCCCCGCTACATAGGGGATGTTGCTGGGGCACCGAACGTAACAAAATGCGACACGCATACCCACCTGCCAGCGACCATAGCCGATCATGTTGCTTCCCGCGCCTTTATTTCACCAAGCCCCCCTCTAGTGTCACCCACCCCTCCGCCACCGTCCCAATCGCCGATGCCCTCTGATGGCATATTTTGGCTGTGAGTGACTCCGCTGCGATGACTGGCCACCTCGCCGCTCTTTTCACCGCCGGTGGTTCCCCATCTCGCACTAGAACACGTCGGCCCCTCTCCTCCTCCCCCGCGCACAGAAGGTGTTCAGTCTTTTGCCTGGTAGGCATCACCGGCCGCATATCTATGACTCCACAGTCGCCGCTCAATACTGACTGTTTGTTTGTCTTTAGGAATGGAAAGCGACGAGGAAATGATACAACAAATCATGGACGATGAGGCAGCCTGCGACAACGATGTTCGGGGAGCATTTGGCAATCATTGCTTGCCTTAAAAAAAATGCTTGGCCACACTGTGAAAGTTCAAAGCCGGTAAGAAAGAAGTCGATGTCACGACAGAGGTTGGAGGCTCATACTATGCTACATAGTGACTACTTCTCCGACACTGCAACACATGCCAACATTTTTTTGCGGCGCTATAGGATGAGCAAGGAGTTGTTCATGGAAATCCTTCATGGCGTGCGTGAGTTTGACTCCTACTTCAAGATGAAACACGACGCGGTTGGCACGGATGGCTTCTCGTTGATCCAGAAATGCATCGCCGCCATGAGAATGCTTGCATAAGGACCACCTGTTGATGCACAAGATGACTACCTTCGCATGAGTGAGTCTACTGCCATTGAGTGCATGTACAAGTTCAGACGAGCCGTGGTGGAACACTTTGGAAAGTAATATTTGAGAGGGCCAACTGATGCAGAAACTGCTAGGATCATGGCGCAAAATGCAGCGAGAGGAGAATCGATTGCATGCATTGGTCGCGGAGGAACTATCCGTTTGCTTGGCAAGGTTTGTACAAGGGGTGTCATCGATATTGCAACATGGTGCTTGAAACTGTGACAGATTATGATCTTTGGATTTGGCATTCTTTCTTTGACATGGCGGGATCACACAATGACATCAACGTGCTGCCGTACGAGATCATGACCCACCATGGATCTTCTGGTGTTTTCGAAACTAGTGGAAGGCCATGACCCACCATGAAATTATGAGATCAATGGCCACCAATATACCAAAGGCCACTATCTAGCCGATGTTATCTATCCAACATGGGCAACATTTTTTAAGACAATCTCAGCGCCAATAGGTTAGAAGAATTGCCACTTTGCTGAGCATCAGGAGAGCTGCCGAAAGGACGTTGAGCGGGCATTTGGTGTGCTTCAAGCTCAATTTGCTATTGTTCGGTATCCTGCTCTATCTTGGTCTCATGATCAAATGCGGGAGGTGATGCAAGATTGTGTGATCATGCATAACATTATCATCGAGAATGGCCGCAAGACTCAAGTGAGGCATATTGGTTCGTACGAGTTTCAAGGTCCTCTTGCGGAGGTTGAGCATCAGGTACCTGAAGACTTTTCTCATTTTCTCACTATGCATGTAGAATTTGTGATACCACTGTTCATGTCCAATTGCAACGTGATCTCATTCGAGCATCTATGGAGGCTCAAAGGAGAGGCATCAACTGTGCCGACGCCTTGACCTAGCCCAACTTCCATTTGTTTAATTTCTTGTTTGTTAACTTTAATTTTTCAAACATTGTTCTCATCATCAGACATATTCATTTGTATGATTTACTAAAACCCTAAAAAAAATTGGGTGCGCTCTTGAGGGATGCGGCTGTGTAGCGACGCGCCCCAAAAGCGGCAACACTCAGCGGCGTCTCCCAAACGCTCGATCCGGTGCTATTTGAGGGACGCTTTGAGGGACGTGACTAGAGATGCTCTAACTCAGTTGCATGAATACCTCATCGTCCCTCTCCCCATACCGTCCCTCTCCTGTATGACTGTAGCATGGAGATTCTTTCCCGTCTTCTGTACCTAGGTGGTGACCTCCAACACGAAAGCTCCATCGACCCTGTGATCTTCCTCTGAACCAAGCGTGCATTCTAAAATTAACTAGCTCAAAACAAATTGGTTTAGTGGTTCGAATAAAATTGGGGAAATTGATGAACTGGGAGAAACAACTATGATCATAATCCATGGATAAAGGAATATATACAACATATTTTGGATCCTTGATCTGGCAAGTTAATTGGATCCTTTGTGGCGTCGCTACATGGATGGACGCGCACGCAGGCAGTGGTCAGCCACCGCAGGCCAAGACGATTTTGGTGGCCGCGGCTGTTATAGAAAGGATGGGATGGACGGCCGACGCTGGTGCTTCGTACCTACATGCAGGAGAGAGTGGGATTCGAGTGGCACATCAGTGTATGCGAGAGGGAGGCGACGGAGCAAACCTCGCGTGTTACATATTACAGAGGTGGTTAGGTGGAGGAGCCGATTGAGTTGGGGAAATTCTGCTTGCGAAATTGAACCACTCTATGTTGTCCAATCCATAAAATGTATCACCAGCCCACCGAGAGGTTACATCTTGTTCCTCTGCTATCAATCCAATTGCCCATGTTCTACTGGCACAACAGGTGCATAAATTGAGTCGTTTCATAGAATACGTTCTCACCATGGGAGACCTAGGGTGACCGTCCCTGCTCGCCCCTAAGATAGATCCGCAACTATGTCGTGCATGGACGATTATTTAGATAACCCTAGGACGAGTAATAAGGTTCGTGCTTGTTTATATTGAACTTTTTTACCTCCCAGTTACTCTTTATGTTCTACATACATGTGGTCTTTCATTGATGTACATATGTTCTATCTTAAAATATTAACATAATTTAACCATGTAGATTGCTCACTTTTGAATACAGTTATTTACTATTGTTCCATTTATTTCCAAAATATTAAGATAGACCATTTCCTCTAAATCTAACCAAAGCAACAAAAAAAAAGAGGTCGAATAAACCAAAAGGCAAATAAAGAGAGATCTGTTAACAATTCACTACGGATTAAGTTGTCTCACTTATCTATCCTAGTGGGTACGTCTGTTTTTTTTGTCTATTTTAATATGCCAAAAATATTTTGGTAGAGAGATGTAGATCTTTTGAGTAGTTCCGCAACTGTTTGCTTGTTTTTCATTACTTCAATCTACATAGAACTAGCATAGTCGGCCTAAATTGTTAACCCACCCAAATAACAACAATGGTTGGTCTCTTTCCAATCATCTGAAGCACTCGGGTGGGGTTATTCCACACACGACATAACGTTCAACCTGAGCCCCGAACAAGGCATCAGTTCACCCCCTCTCGAAACCCTCGTCCTTCTCGGTAACAAGTACATGCACCAAGTTGGGTTTGGGTTTGGGTTTGGTTTTCGAGTGGTGCATCGACGAGTAAATGACATTCACGGTCACTCAACTTGTTTCGTACGTGCACTTAAGTCACACTTCTTGTAAACTAAACTAACCGGTCACACAACTTGCAAATACGTGCAACCGTGGTCCCAAAACGGTTCGCTAGCCGGTTTTTGACAAAAAAAAAACTGCCACATGACATTTTTTTTACAAAAAGAAACCAACATTTTTTTCTCAGGCAAATGTGACCTAGGCACAACTTACAGGTGGGTCGCACCTAAATCAATGGTGGAAAAGAATTAAAACTGCAGTAATGCAGGAGACATGATTCGACCTCACGACCTGAGTCAAGAGTTAACACACGTTTACCATTGCACCAACAAACGGCTTGTTACGTGGGCATGAACTCAAATTAGTTACGATTATAACTGGCACGTTCATGGCTAACACGGAAGAGACCATGGCCGTGATTATGCACGGACTGGACGCGGGATGTCATTGTCGGTCAGGACTGGTTCGGGACAAATCTTTATATATAATGGAGGTCCTAATTTCAACAGAAAGCAGTTCGTCCATAGTGGTTTGCTAGTCTGGGCGCCGACGTTTGGTCGTGAGTTCGAATCTGCACCGTGCAATAAAATTTTAATTCTTTCTCTCGGCACTGACAGGTGGGACCAGGCAGCACCAAGTCATGTGGGTAAGAGAAAATTTTACATGATCGCTGGAAATTTTGCCATACGGTCTTTTAAATTTATAGTAAGGTTTTTTTTTTAATATTAGTTCTCCAACTACCTCATATGACACGTGTGTGACCGATTTTTATTAAAAACAGGACAATAGACCGTTTTGTGACCACGGGTGCACGTCTTCGCAAGTTATGTGACCGGTTAGTTTGTTTTGCAAGAAGTGTGACTTAAGTGCACATACGAGACAAGTTGAGTGACTGCGGGTGCTATTTACTCGTGCATCGACCCACACGGGCAATCACCTCCCCGTGCCTGGAAAGCTCCAATGTACTACCGCTGGCTGAAATTGGCTTTGTTAGAAATAGATTTATGGATAGTGATAATCTTTAAATCACATAATTAGCACTAATCTCTTGTTAAATTTTGTTCATAGAAGAATGTTGCAACGTTTCTGAAATTGCAAGCATGAGGACTTGAACTCGAATTGGCGAGAAAGCATCAACCCCCTCCATATCACTAGCTAGGCTAGTCCGCAATGTCTTCACACAAACACACATAGGATTCTGACAATCAGCTAGCACCAACATAAAGTGGACATTGTTTTTTCTTGAAAAACAGCTGCGAAAGTTTTGAGAGATCAATTAACATTGGTTCTAAAAGTAGTCCAAGAAAAGTAAAAGAAAAGGATAGCGAGTCTACAGAATGGGAACCGTCTGCTTATTGTTTGTTTTTTTGAGATGCACAATGGGAACAGTCTAGTTGAAGAGAGATGACGAGCGCACGCTGTTTATAACGTGAGTATAGATGCCTAGCTTGTCCACGGCCTGTTCGCCACGTAGCCTAAGGACTTCTTTGATTCATAAGATAGGAAAATCATAGGAATAGAAAAGACATAGGATTGAATTATCATGCCTACTTGAATCCTATAGGAAGATGGAGTGGCTTTGATTGTAGCAAAGAAAGTTTTCTATAAGGTATGACCTAATACTTTTCCTATAGAATTTACACTACTACATTCCTATAGGATTATTTTCTATATAATATATTCCTATGAATTAAAGATGTGTGTAAGAAATTTTCTAATAGAATTCAAATCCTACACAATTACTATGCAAATCCTGTAAATCGAAGGCCTAAAAATTTAGCTGCGCACCATGCATCGACGGGAGCGACGGATGATGGCGACATCTTTGGCCATTTTGAGCATGCATGGGACGCACTAGAGTGCTAATCCACACTTACTAGCCGTACGTGGGGTCCACCTACGTGACAGTGTTGCGTTCGTGTGAAAAGGAAAAGAGGAAGGTCTGGGTATGTAGCAAAGTGATGTGGGGAGTGCGGATCCAAGTTGACCTTGAAACGTACACCAAAAACACCTGCTCTGTTTTCAACCCACACATATATCGCGATCAATATGGTCCGCACCTGGCGTGGTGGATCAGTTGAACAAATCTGACCTATTGATGAAAGTTCAACATAAAATAAACCTGTTTTAATTTTTTTAAACAAATCTAACCCCTTTAGCTACCTCCAAACACCGTGGAGGTAAGTTTTAATAGCGTACCTACAGCCCTAGTGGCGGTAGCATCCTAGCGGGCCATATTATGTATATCTTTCTTCTCTACACAAGCGTGAAGTAATTCAAGCCGTAGTGGTTTGGCTTCCTAGTCCATTACTGGAGGTTGGGTGTTCAACTCTTATTTACCTCTCCTTTCTTATTCTTTTTTAGCTCAACTATTAGTTACTTACTAAATCATCGTGTTTACTTGGATTTGAACTCATGACAGGTTAGCAAGTATGAATTTTTTCAGCCATACATGATTATTATTTGTTCATGCTTTTTTATCTACAATAATATGTAACATTTTATAAACATGTATGGTGTTACACATAATACGATTATATCTCTACCCGACACTTTTGCATTCAGATGTGTGATCTTTTTTTTATATAAGTTGCATATATGTTTTGATAATTTATTTTCCAGGAAAATGTTGGTAGAGTTTTTTTCTAATAAATTAGAAACCCCTCCTTTTCTATTCTTTTTTTGGCTGAAATATTAGTTACTAAATCATCGTGTTTGCTTGGATTTGAACTCATGACCGGTTAGCAAGTAGGAATTTTTCAGACATACATGATTATTATTTGTGCATGCTTTTTTTTATCTGCAATAATATGTAACATTTTATAAACATGTATGGCGCTACACATAGTACGATTATATCTCTACCCGACACTTTTGCGTTCAGATATGTGATCTTTTTTATATAAGTTGCATATTTTTTTGATAATGTATTTTCTATGAAAATGTTGGTAGATTTTTTTGCTAATATACTAGAAACACATTTTGCTAAATAAATATGGTGTTAGACTCTATACATAAACCCTTACTAAGTCCCTAAAAAACCTCTATCAACATTTTTTGAAAAATGCGTTCTCGAAAAATATGGTCAATTTATATATATATATAAAAGAACATATGTGAACGTGATTATGGCGAATAGATGGGTGTAATCGCATAAATTGTAACCTCATATGTGTTTATAATATACACCCCTTCTTCCTAATTAATTAACTTATCTTTATCTAAACTAACATATGTCTAAACATATTTTAATGCTAGATACATCTAAATCTAGACAAAAATTAAATCAATTAATTTGCAACAAAGAAAGTAATATACTATCTCCAACCCATATTACCTACTTCTATGGATGTATAGATACACCTATTTTAGCGATAAAGTAATATGGATCATAGGTAGTAATAGATAAAAAAAAGCGTGAACAAATAATCATCATGTCTAGTGATACATAGTCACTTAGACAAGAAATATGTATAGCACATGTATAAAAATATCAGATAAAGTTATGCACATAACTAGGTGGAAAATCTCTTCATAGCTGCTAGGTGGTCGTGAGTTTAAATGAAGCAAAAGAAATGATTTTTCAACTAATATTTTGTCCAAAAAAGATTAATAGAAAAATAAATACAAAATAGTACTGCACAGAACTCGAACATAGAACCTGCAAAGTGAGGACAGGATAGCCTAGTCACTTCGTCAAACAATACTTCAAGTAAGGTTGTAGGAACGTAAAATACTTAGTATTTCTTTGCCAGGATGTACCGCCATAAGGGGTGGAGGTACCTTATTAAAACATACCGCCGGAGCGTTTGGAGGTAGCTAAAAATGTTAGATTTGATTAAAAAATTTAAAACAGATTCATTTTATGCTAAACTTTCACTAAAAGGTTAGATTTGTTGAACTGACAGGCGTGGTGTCAGTTTAGTGTTTACTCCTCAAAATAGGCTTTCGTCCCACTATATTAATATAGCAACCACATCTCTTGTGAGCGTGCCAATTGCCGTGATGATTTTACGAATGCAGACACACGCGAGGCCGAGGCACATGAAGCACCGATTCAACATGTAGGACTATAGTTCCTCCATAGCTCACCAAGTCACCGGCCAGCTTCTCGAAAAGTGCAACGCGTTGGCCGCAGAATGAACATTTTAGGCCGAACACGGCATGTTTTTGGCAATGGCTGGCCACAGCTGAAAACCGTAGGAGGAAAGCGGTGAGCCCAGCAGCTATCAAATTGGCATGCTATGAGCTCATGGAAACACACTCAGGTAGTCACGTCATTCAGCGATTTCTAGAGCACGCGCTTGCACACACGACTAGGGACGATGCATGATCCATTCCAATCCAAGAAAAGAAACAGAAAAACTGCACATCCTGCCGAACCGAGCTGAGCCGAAAAGATGCCTCTGTCGCACGCACAATCGTTGCGCTCAGGTCGGACAAAATAATGCGGTCATCCCATAATCTTTGATTTTTTAAAAAAACAAGGCGATATTACCATTTTAACTGCGCTGTTAAAACCAATTTTAATTGCAACATCTCAGGCTAGCAACAGAGAGAAAAACCATACAGATGTAAGCGCGTGTTTTCGCAAAATTCAGCAGATCCGCACACAAAAAAGATACTCTACCATCATCGTTCGAGCACCAACTCAGCTATAACACGACCAAATTTTTTGTTCCTACTAAACGATCACGTGACAGTGACACGTCACGCAATCAACACACAAATGAACCGACTTTATGATTCCGTCCGCGCCAAGGAAGGCAACGCTGACGTCCCCTCCCCTGCGCTTTACCCGGCCGGTGATGCCGCGCCGCCAGGCTGGCGACATCAATTCCCACATTCCATTCTATTCTTCCAGAACCTTCGGATCTTCTCCAGAACTCGTCCCCAGTTTTTTTTTGTCTCCCTACCAACGAGACGATGATGGATCCACGGCTAGCCGCCGTGCAGTTTGGTTCACTCCTCGCACTCGGGAATGGCGGTCAGGTCGGGGGAGAAGTGCGGGTGCATCCTCCCGGAGCTCCTCACGCGCGCCACGGGGCGCCGCCTGTCCACCATCGCCGGCACTGTCTTGTACGCCGCGTTCCCGTCCGCCTCGGCCGGCGGCGCGAACACGAGCGGCGAGACGGACATGGCGCGCCTCTGCCGCCTGCAGCGTCCGCCCGACGCGGCGGCCGCGGCGGCGTTGGCCCTGTCGACGAGCGCGGCCGACGCCTTGACGGCGAGTGCGGCGATGTCCTCGCGCCGGAGCCCGTCGCGCATGGCCTCGAAGGGTAGCACGAAGTAGATCTGTCCAGCGCGGAGCTCCTCGGCGCCGCCCACGGCAGGCGCCGTGCCCTCGAACCCCATCGCGTCGGCGTCGCAGATGAACCAGCTGGCGTCGTCCCCCGCCAGGTTGGATCCCTCCAGCGCAAGCGCCGCGGTGGTGCCGGGAGGGTACTCGCGCAGCTCACCCGTTGGGAGCAGCACCATCGCCGTCGACGCGGGAAGCGGCTCCGACCGCACCGCCGCCGCAGACATGCAGAGCCCCATTGCCGCCACGTAGTGTAGTACCGTCTTCGCGTCTGACTGGTGATGGTGTTGTCGTGTTACCTTGGGGTGGAAGGAAGAAGAGAGAGGCTGAGATTGCGATGGAGGTTTTGGGAGGCCCAGTTATATATAGTGGGAGACGAGGAGAAAAAATGGGGATTTTTGTCGCGCAGCTTTGGAAAGGGGGGACACGACAGGCTGGCGTCTGGCTAGGGCCAGGAGGACAGCGTGAATGCGTGGACTCGGGATAAGGATTTTGCTCGTTCCTCGGTTACTAATTTCTGATCTTGGTTTTTACTGCCGCGATATGGTCTGACTAGGATTAGCGCGTAATACGCGGGTGTATAGTGAATGATCCGATCGTAGTCGTACGAACTGACACGGAAGCCAGCGACAATGAGGCAATGACAGTCAGGGTGATTTTAAAACCAGCAACTGTATGCAGTGTAATCAGCGGAATTTTACCAGTAGTCTTAGAATTTATCTTGTGACCAGGTTTTTTTATATTTAAATTAAAAATCTACTCTTGGTTAATGGATATGTGCAGTGGCGGGGAAGCAAAATTCTCCCCTATTTAAAAATCTTGCTTGGTAATTCGTTATTAGTAGCAGCGGCATCGACAAATGGGTCAATATATCACATAACAAGTTCAAAGTGCTATAGTACAGGGCGAAAATCTAACGTCTAACCTTAATCAGTTGTGTATGGCAATGGTCTTGTTAAAACCATCGTTTTATGAGCGAGGAATTTCTCCACAATAAAAATCTATGATCTATGATCGGGCGACGACAACGCTTGTACACTGTTTCCTTCCTGAGGGCATCGTAATTAGAGAAGTTGGAGTTGTGATGCTATCTTGGTGGTGTTTGTACTGCTACTACAAGGAATAGATCTCTATAGTATGAGTTTTTCTTTTATGTAATTCTTCTTCTTTTTTAGCTATTTGCATCTGTAATACCATTAGGGCTCTGCATTGTTGCGGAGGCTAGGTGTAATTTGTATCTTCACGATATTAATATATACTACTTATAGAAAAGAAATAAAGATTGGAGTGAATACCCGGTGTGGATCAGTAAATACCTTGCTCTCTCCATAGCTCAATGGGCAGCTCTCGCCAAAAATATTTGGACTGTCGACACAAAATAACATGACTAACGAGCAACATAGTTTATACTGGCTGTCTTAATATACTGACTAGTGATCATGTTGCTATACATAGCAGCGCACTACGATGTTTCATTCTCGACCAATCGACAGAGCGAAATTTCATGCCTTACACCAGGAACCATGGACCATATAACGGCACACGGCTAATTTTGATCTTATATATGAACACTAAGGATCCGTTTTGGTACACGGATTTGGAGGGGATAATGCCGTTCCATGACGCTCAATGACTGCCGTGGCCCCCGCGTCGCTCCGTCTGGGGCGACACGGGAGGCGGCTAACCTAGCTCCCCCAAACCACCGCCCCTCCTCCTTCCTGCGTCGCGCCGCCGCCGGATTGACCTGCCGGGCAAGCCCGCGAGGCTCACAAGGACGGCGGCGGCGGGGCGATCTCCGAGCTGTGCGTCGTGAAGGCCGCGTGCCGCGCCCTCTTCCTGCATCTGGGCGGCAAGGAGATCTGTAGCAAGCCGGCCAGAGGCTCCTTCCATGCTCGCCGTCCTCCAGGATTCTGACCCTGCTGGTGGCGCGGTGATGATGATGCTAGAAAACTTGATTTTGTTTGTTGATGAAGTAAAATAACCGGCCAGTTGGAAACTCCAAGAGAAGGTTTGATGAATATAGCAGGAAGTTTTCCCTCAGTTATGAAACCAAGGTTATCGATCCAGTAGGAAAAAGACAATACTCCAGAAGGTGATGCTTGCTAGCCTAGTGACACTCCAACAAGGGCGCCGTTAACGATTTCTTATTAGCGCGTCTTCAACTAGTAGCAACGTGGAACCTGCACACAATACAACTAAATACTTTGTTCCCAACTTACGATGAGGTTGTCAATCTCACCGGTTTACTTGAAACAAAGGAATGAGCGTATCGAGTGAAAAGCAATAGTAGTATGCGAGTAAAGTAAAAAGTGCGAGTAAAGTAAACAGGTGATATTAATATAATGAAAATAGGACCGGGGTCCACAGTTCACTAGTGGTGTCTCTCCATAAGATAAAATAATACATGCTGGGTAAACAAATTACAGTTGAGCAATTGATAGAATAATGACAATGTGCATATGTCGAGAGGATCACTATGAGATTTACTCTGGGCATTACAACAAGATACATAGACCGTCATCCAACTGCGTCTATGACTAATAATCCACTTGTGGCGAATCAATCCGAGAACTCCACAAGTATTAAGTTGCGAACAACAGATAACTGCATTAAGTAAAGTGTGTAATGTAAACAAAGCATAGGCCCTTGAGCATATGAATGTTGTTTTCTCCCTAGTGGCAACAGCACATCTACAACCTTAGAGGTTTCTGTCACTTCCCCAGATTAAATAGAGGCATGAACCCAACTATCGAGCATAAATACCCTCTCTTGGAGTCACTAGCAACTACTCGCCCAAGATAGCTACTAACAACGGAGAGCATGCAAGATCATAAATAACATAGAGATAACATAAGATAATATTTGGTGGCGCGGTGATGATAGTATGAAAGATGTGTAGTAAATGACCGGCCAGTTGGAAAACCCCAAGAGAAGGTTTTGATAAATATAGCAGCAAGTTTTCCCTCAGTTAAGAAACCAAGGTATGTCAATCAGGAGAAGAGCAGACAATACGACTGAAGGTGATGCTTGCAAGCTTTGCGACAGCTCCGGACAATTTATAGGGCGCCTCGTCCAAGCTTTACTTTGTGAGCAGCAACGTGGAACCTGCACACACACAACCAAGTACTTTGTTCCCAACTTGCGATGAGGTTGTCAATCTCACCGGTTTGCTTGAAACAAAGGGTATGAGCGTATCGAGTGGAAAGTGATAATAGTATGCGAGTAAAGTAAACAGTGCGAGTAAAGTAAACAGGTGATAGCAATATGATGGAAATAGGACCGGGGTCCACAGTTCACTAGTGGTGTCTCTCCATAAGATAAATAACACATGTTGGGTAAACAAATTACAGTTGGGCAATTGATAGAATAAAGATAAATGTGATATGTCAAGAAGATCACTATGCGATTTACTCTGGGCATTATAACAAAATACATAGGCCGCCATCCAACTGCATCTATGACTAATAATCCACTCGCGGGGATATCATCCGAACACCCCAAGAGTATTAAGTTGCGAACAACAGATAATTGCATTAAGCAAAGTATGTAATGTAAACAAAGCATATGCCCTCGAGCATATGAATGTTGTTTTCTCCCTAGTAGCAACAGCACATCTACAACCTTAGAGGTTTCTGTCACTCCCCCAGATTAAATAGAGGCATGAACCCACTATCGAGCATAAATACCCCCTCTTGGAGTCACTAGCAACTACTCGGCCAAGATAGCTACTAACAACGGAGAGCATGCAAGATCATAAACAACATAGAGATAACATAAGATATATTTCAGTATAGCAACTCAATCATAACACCAATATTCATCGGATCCCAACAAACCAAACATGTAGAATTACATAACGGTGATCTCAATCATGTAAGGCAGCTCATGAGATCTAAACATGAAGCACATGGTGGAGGAGACAATCATCTAGCTACTGCTATGGACCCATAGTCCAAGGTAGACTACTCACTCATCGCTCCGGAGGCAAGCATGGCGATGAAGAAGACCTCCGGTGGCGATTCCCCTCTCCGGCAGGGTGCCGGGAAGAGCTTCTGGACCCTCCCGTTCTTCGGGTCGACGGCGACGGCGGATCGCGATGTGTTCTGGAAAATTGATCGAGTACTTAGGTTTTTTTCCGTCGGGGGGTCTTTATAGGCGAAGGGGCATCGTCAGAGGTGGACCGAGGTGCCCTCACACATAGGGGGCGCGGCCAGGGGCTGGGCCACGCCGCCCTAGTGTGTGGGGCCCTCGTGGCCCCCCTCCGACTCCTCTTCGGATCTCTGGAAGCTTCCGGGAAAAATAAGACATCAGGAACTTGTTTCGTCCAATTCCGAGAATATTTCATGTGTAGCTTTTCTGAAACACAAAAACAGCAGAAAACAGGGAACTGGCACTGTGGCGACTTGTTAATAGGTTAGTTCCGGAAAATGCATAAAAGTGCCACGAAGTGTAACGGAACATTAGGCAAATGGTGTAAAAACAAGCATGGAGCATCAAAAATTATAGATACGTTGGAGACATATCAAGCATCCCCAAGCTTAACTCCTGCTCGTCCTCGAGTAGGCAAGTGATAACAAAAGAATAATTTTTGAGGTGACATGCACCTACACAATCTTGATCATATATGTAAGCATTTGTGAGCTGGGATCAAAAGAACTTAAAACATGGGCATGAAAGATATAATCTTGACAATAGAAACTTAGCAACCATGTTATAACATGAAAATGAATACAAACAAAAGATCATGAAAATGAAACAATGAAAGTCAAACATGTATTCAGATCATAAGGAAAAACATAAAAATGGGTTTCAGCTTGTCCTTCATGGAGAGCAAAACATAAATGCAAAGGACACCTTTAAGTTTAAGAGGGCGACTAGATACAAATAATTTGAGAACAAGTAAAACCAACAATATGAATCAATCAATGAAAACTTTGGGACAATGCACATTATACTAAGAATGGCAACTATGCTCTCTTAATGGTGCATAAAGATAGAAGGTGGTGACTCAACTTGAAAGTAAAAGAAAGGCCCTTCGCAGAGGGAAGCAGTGATTGCAAGTTTTATAACCTTCAAAAATTATGGTACTTATCGGCTTTGAGCTCTCATTGCCCCCATCATAAGCATCTTGAATGGTTAAAGTTAATGCGAGAACAATTATGATGCATATGCTTGACAAATCATAAGACGAAAACCTCGTGTCCCGTGAATACGAGTACCCAAACCTCATGCTACTCCACTTAGAGTCACAATCAAGGCTCTTGTCATTGTAAGTATATGTGTATCATCGAGAACCGCCAACGGGGTACCTCCGTGCCCGATGACATGGAACAAGCCCATATCAAAATGTCAGGACAAGCAGACAATGAACACCTCGACATCTCTTTTATTTGCCATTTGTTTAGCTTTTTATTTTGAGATGCGTCGTCGAATGTCCACCATGGGTATGCTGCAAATTTCCACCATGAATTATGCATGGCTTAGATTGGCGGCCCAGGCGTTTCCCTAACACATATACAAACTCCATGATCCCCGCAAGATTCCCAATTCATTTCACACCGCGGGCATCCATAAACAAAAGATCACGATATCAACTCAAATAAGAAGTGCAATGTTGAAAGCTTGCCCCATGACAGCATGGTTGGGCTAGTATCCAACTTACAACTTGCAAGCATAACAACTCAACATAAGAGACCACAATGTCAAATTTTTATGAACAAGAAAAAGTAAAGTGTGCCTTCCGGTTCGTGAGAGCTTTACTGACCAATTTTCGCATAACACTGGTAAGAATTTAATTTGAAGAGAAAATAAAAGCAAGTCAAATTTACTTGGAATAACAAATTGCTAGTAGGTATGTATGGTGGACACTTTGGCAAACTTGGTTTTTAGGAGTTGGATGCACGAGTAGAGCTCATACTCAGTACAAGGCGAGGGCTAGCAAAAGACTGGGAGCGACCAACTAAGAGAGCAATAATGGCCATAATCATGCAATGCGACAAAGCGACATTAAAATAAGCATAAGATGGCATCAAAAGTCAAAAACTAAATGATCATAGAGGCTATTGGCGACTTTGTATGAGTCTAACATGTGTGAGTATGCGCCAAGTCAACCCAAATAAAGCATCAAGGAGAAAACCAAAATAATGCTTCCAAACAATAAAAACAACGCATGAATTTTTCAAAGGCTCATTAAGCAACCTCAGTTATTTGAGACAAATCATGCTACAGCAAAACCACTAAGCATACTATCAAAAAGATATCAAGCATGACATGAAAAAGCCTAAGCCGCAGTCTACACAAGCTCCTTCTTGTACCACTTTTTTGCATAAATCTTTTTCTCTATTCCAACACCATTCGAAAATTTTTAAGACACCTCTTTTGATGAAAACCAATAAAGATCAGAGGCAAAAATACACCTTGATGAAGAGATATGACAAGGTCTGAATGCAAATCAAGGCGAAAACGAAAACCAAAAGCAGTAGCAGAAAAAGAAGAACACTCGGTTTTTGATAAGAATGAAAACTAGAGCGTTCTTGGCAAATGAAAAGCAAGGCAACTTCTCCAAAAGAAATTTATTGGGGTCCAACCATTTATTGCAGCAAACAAAACTAAACTAATAAAGAAAGCTAAAACAACTGACGCTCCAAGAAAAACACATAGTGCATGATGCAATAAACACTACAAGAAAACCGGTCTATTGCGACATAATCTATCGCTACGGATTTTTTTCGTTGCGATGTAGTACAAAATTACCACAAATTCTCCGGTCGTGGTGATAGGCCGCTCATATTTCCACGACTATTCTTGGTCGCGATACATTGTCAAATTTGTTGTGGTAGAGGCCGCCTATTGCAACGATCTGCATCACGTTGGAATACAATCGCGTTTTAGTGACAAATAAGCTCCGTTGTGCGAGGTAGCAATTTTGTTGCCTTAGAGGCTAGTTCTTCCAACGTAATAAGTATGCGTGGTAAATATCATATGTTTTTCACCTCAAATTTATCCTGCGGCAATAACTATTGTTTACTGCGACAATTTGGGTCGTATGGTAATAGGTTGACCATAATGCAACAATCACCAGCTGCTGCGAAAACGAACAAGTTTTTTGGAACGAGAAAGTTCATAGCATAGCTAACGGGCCTCCTAGGCCGTGGCCCTTGATTAATATTGCAATTTTCTTAGGACAACAATTCATTTATGGTCCAGTATCACCAATATTCGGTGAGCCGACATTTTTTCCAAGTTTACCTTAAACAGACCTCCTAGGCCTTGGCACCCGAGCCTAATTGAAATTTATTTAGGATACGTGTTCATGTATGGTCCAGTATATATCTTCATTTTTGTCACCTTTTTTTGACATAAAATTCACGTAAAACTGTCAGAGTTATTTACTATATCAACCAGCTGAACCTTTGTAGGTCCGAACAACTGTAATTCTGAAGCACTTAGCATTTACTTGTGTTGCAAAAAGTGACAATACTGAATAATCAATCAAGAACTCACGTAAGACGCAAATTTCACTTGAACATTTAGCATCGCAATTCATAATTACTTGACACGGAAACTCTGGACCTTTTAAAGTCAAATTATATTATTACACGATCTTTCAAGCACATAAATGTGTCCATGATCATGGCAAAACCCTTAAGCCAAATAGTGCACAGACAGCCTACTAAATGAATCCTAGGTCATCATCGGATTCATCTTGTACCAAAGGAGCAACATGGCCATCATTTACGTAAGCCTCATCATCATCCGTATCAGCATCATAATTTACTTGATCTTTGTCAAACTCAGCAGGCCTTATACTTTGTATGACTGAAACATCAACGCTGGTTCCTTCATCATCATTTCTGCACCAACTAGTCATCTGGTCAGGTAGATTAAATTCTGGAACTGTAATTCCTGCATCGACGACATCCTGTACATCTGCTTCAGCACGTTCACTTCCTTCTGCAGCATCATCAACGTTTGCACCATTTAAAACAGAAGGAGCAAACAAATTGTGTGGGTTCATTTTAATAGCACTTGCCCAATTAGGGTTCTTCACATCTCTCACGTAGAAAACCTGTTCAGCTTGGATGCCTAGAATGTAAGGGTCTTCCTTGAATCGGTGTATAGTAGTGTCAAGGTCAATAATTCCATATATGTCCTTCTTATATCCCTTACTCTGATTTCTATTGGCAGTAGGCACGTCGAACCAGTCACACTGCAATAGAACAACCTCCTTATCAGGAGGAAAGTCAAGAAATATGATTTTCTTTATCACCCCATAGTGATCAGTACTGCCATTGCCTTCTTGCACATTGACTACGACGCCACTATTCTGGGTACTCAATTCCTGCTCTATATAGGCATTTCGAAAGTAATATCCATTCAGTACTGTACGGTTGTACACACGAGCAATTTGATCAGGCCCTTTAGCTAGTGCATACAACAGTTTGCTGACCTTCCCATCTTTATGGAGTTGTGTGATCTGTTTCATGGAATAGAATATGTGTGAGCGTAATGTAGACAATTTTTTTACTAGTAATTCCCCCGTGCTATCTGAAGTTATGAACATGAAGGAGAGGTACGTTTAAACCAAAATGTGAAAGTAAGTTACCCGTCTCTCGAACCAGCCAACAAATTCTTCCTTGTGTTTCTTTTTAGGATTAGGACAATTGTTCCTTTTGAGCTCCTCAATATGTTTCCTTCAAAAAATAATGATGGTTACTTCATCACCAAAGTATTAATGCATGTCATGAAATGAAACAAATACATAAGTATCCTTACTCAATCCATGGCTCGGTTTCCAAGCAGTTTGTTATGATGTAGTGCCTCATTTGATTAATACCTTCCAAAGAGACTAATTCACGGGAAAAACCTTTCTTGGAGTAATCAACTGTACCCATTATGGTAATCCCTGTTGGTGGTTCATCTGTACCTCTATCAGCATGGCGTTCAGACTGACTTAGTTTTGTAGGCATGCCTTGAACGAATCGACTGCAGAACGGCATGCACTCTTCAAGTATGTACCCCTCTGCAATCGAACCTTCTGGGTGAGCCTTGTTACGCACATATCCCTTCAGCGTACGCAGGTATCGCTCAACCGGATACATCCATCTGTACTGTACAGGCCCTCCCAACTTTGCTTCTTTAGCTAGATGAATTGGGAGATGCATCATAATATCAAAGAAAGCTGGTGGAAATATCATCTCTAGCTGACATAGAATTTCTGCGATTTGCTTGTCCAAATTCTCCAAATCTTCATCCCTTAACTCCTTGGAGCATAAATCAGAAAAGAATTTACTAAGCTGAAGCAATGGGATAAGGACATTCTCTGGCAGAAGCTTGCGCAACGCAATAGGAAGAAGTTTCTGTAATATAACATGGCAGTCATGAGTTTTGAGTCCAATAAACTTGCACTGCTCGAGGACCACACATCGCTTAATGTGTGAAGCATAGCCATCAGGCATCCGTATGCTCTGCAGAAACCTGAGGAGTATCATCTTCTCTTCCTTTTTTAAAGCATACACGGCTTTCTTAAAATTGTACTTACCCTTACCGGTGGGCCTTGCATGCTGATCCACCCTAATTTTCAAGTCCTCCAAATCAAGACGAGCCTTCGCACCATCCTTTGATTTCCCATCCATGTCAAGCAATGTCCCTAGAATGCTGTCACAAATGTTCTTCTCGATGTGCATAACATCCAAATTGTGCCTCACGAGCAAGTGCCTCCAATACGGCAGCTGGAAAAACACACTTTTCTTCCGCCAATTGTGCCAGGGATTAGTTTCCGGTCGCTTTCTATTATTTGACCGCCCTAATGGTGCGTGCTGAATGCTATCTAGCTCCTGTAGAACTTCTATGCCCGTAAGTGGCACCGGGGCATCTCTAGTATCTGTGTTGTTGTTGAACATACACTTGTTTCGACGCCATTTGTGGTATTTATTTAGAAAACGTTGGTGTCCCATGTAGCAATGCTTTCTACCATAGTTGATCCATAAGTAATCTGTATGCTTGTGGCAGTAAGGGCATGCTAGCTTGCCTTTTGTGCTCCAACCACTCAGCATTGCGTAAGCCGGGTAGTCATTGATGGTCCACAACACGCATGCATACAACGTGAAATTTTCCTCAGTTGCAGCATCATATGCTTCAGCACCATCCTCCCATAGAACTAACAGTTCATCAATCAAAGGCTGCAAGTACACATCAATGTTATTTCCTGCTGACTTTGGTCCTGGAATAATCATCGACATTATCCAGTTCTGTTGTTTCATACACATCCAGGGTGGCAAGTTATATGGGATCAGAATGACTGGCCATGTAGTGTGTGATATACTCATGAGCCCAAAGGGGTTGAATCCATCCGAAGCAAGGCCAAGCCGAACGCTGCGAGCATCTTTTGCGAATTCTTTTTCACTATATTTTTCATCAAGGTGTTTCCAGGCCTTCGAATCTGCAGGATGCCTCATTACGCCATCATCTGTACGTTTCTCCTTATGCCATTTCATATCAGTTGACATATCTTTTGTCATGTACAGCCTTTGCAGTCTTTTAATGAGTGGGAAATACCATTAAGAGAGCATAGTTGTCATTCTGAGTATAATGTGCATTGTCCCAAAGTTTTCATTGATTGATTCATGATCATGGTTTCACTTGTTCTCAAATTATTTGTATCTAGTCGCCCTCTTAAACTTGAAGTTGTCCTATGCATTTATGTTTTGCTCTCCATGAAGGACAAGCTGAAAACCATTTGTATGTTTTTCCATATGATTTGAACACACACTTGACTTTCAATGTTTCATTATTCATGATCTTTTGTTTGTGTTCATTTGCATGTTTATAACATGGTTGCTAAGTTTCTTCTATCAAGATCATATCTTTCATGCCCATGTTTTAAGTTCTTATGATCCCAGCTCACAAATGCTTACATATATGATCAAGATTGTGTAGGTGCATGTCACCTCAAAAATTATTTCTTTTGTTATCACTTACCTACTCGAGGACGAGCAGGAGTTAAGCTTGGGGATGCTGATACGTCTCCAACGTATCTATAATTTTTGATGCTCCATGCTTGTTTTTACACCATTTGCCTTGTGTTTCGTTACACTTCGTGGCGTTTTTATGCGATTTCCAGAACTAACCTATTAACAAGTCGCCACAGTGCCAGTTCCCTGTTTTCTGCTGTTTTGTGTTTCAGAAGTGATACACAGGAAATATTCTTGGAATTGGACGAAACAAAAGCCAGAAGTCTTATTTTTCCCGGGAGCATCCAGACATCCGAAGAGAAGAAGGAGAGGGGCCATAGGCCTCCCTCACACAGGGCTGGCGCGGCCCAGGCCCTGGCCGCGCCGCCCCTGTGTGAGGATCCCCTGGCCGCCCTCTCACGACGCCCCTTCGCCTATATAAAGCCTCGGGACAGAAAACCCTAAAAGAGTCGGCAATTTTCCAGAAACAGTTCCGCAGCTCCGCCGCCGCCATCGACGAATTTCGGGGGACAGAAGTCTCTGTTCCGGCACCCTGCCGGGACGGGGAAGTGTCCCCGGAGTCATCTCCATCGATCTCCATCGCCGTCTTCGCCGTCTCCATCGACCTCACCGCCATCTCCATCAACCTTGCTGTCTCCTATGATGAGGAGGGAGTAGTTCATCCCCGGGGCTGAGGGCTCTACCGGTAGCTATGTGGTTCACCTCTCTCTCCCATGATGTGATCTTTATGTGATCGTGAGCTTTGTATCATGTTGAACAAGTAGATGTTATTATTCAGATGTTATGTGTACTCTAGTGGTGATTGTTAAAGTAATCTATTCCTCCTGCCTTGGTGTAACGGTGACAGTGCGTGCATCATGGTGGTACTTGGTTTAGGCTATGATTGTGATCTCTTGTGGATTATGAGAATAATTATTGCTATGATAGTTTGAGTGATCTATTCCTCCTTTCATGGTGTAAAGTTGACAGTGTGTGCACCGTGTTAGTACTTGGTCTAAGTCGCAATGATTTCTATCTTGAATTGTGATCTGATTTGGATGTCTCTATGAGTGGTGTTTGTCAAGTACTTGATGAACTTTAAGGGGTGCTTCTGTAGCCACTACACAATGATTAGTGTTATTCAATAGGAGAGTAATTCAGAGTACTATAGTGGAGAGAAGTTATTTATTTGTTCATTCATGTTATATTGTTGGGAGTGTGTCCACTAGTGAAAGTATGATCCCTAGGCCTTGTTTCCAAGCATTGCACACCGTTTACTTGCTATTTTGTTACTTGTTTGCTCGCAGCGATATTTATTTCACATCACGTTTGCTACTTATAATCATCTATACCACTTGTATTTCACTATCTCTTCACCGAACTAGTGCACCTATACATCTGACAAGTGTATTGGGTGTGTTGGGGACACAAGAGACTTTCTGTATCGTAATTGCAGGGTTGCTTGAGAGGGATAGCTTTGACCTCTAACCTCCCTGAGTTCGATAAACCTTGGGTGATCCACTTAAGGGAAACTTGCTGCTGTTCTACAAACCTCTGCACTTGGAGGCCCAACAAGTGTCTACAAGAATAGAAGTGCGTAGACATCAAGCTCTTTTCTGGCGCCGTTGCCGGGGAGGTAAGGTAAAAGGTACTCGCATCCTCCTGTGTGAGTGCTCGAAGTTATTTCCTTTAGATTCTGCAATTACATCTTTTTGTTTCTTGTTTTTATTTTCACTAGTTAGGCTTAATGGAAAACAAAGAGCTCTCTAGTCTTTTTCCTGAGTTTAGATATGAAGTGTTTGAAGAGAAAATTGAAAAACCTTTGGAGCTTATTTCGCATAGCAATGTTATTAGTACGAATGCTTTGAGCACCGTTGTTGCTAATGCTATAGAAAAGTCTAAGCTTGGGGAAGCTGGTTTTGTTAAGCATGATATTTTTAGTTCCCCAGCTTTAGTGGAGAAAGTTTGTTCTGATAATATTTTATCTCCCATATGTGATGTTCCTTCTTATGATGATATGTTTGAAGAATATGCTTTGCGAAATAGTTGCTCTCTAGCTTGTGATGATACTAAACCTCTAGTTTATGATGGCTATGATGATGAGTATAATATTTTCAGTTCACCTACTATTGAGGATAAAATTAGTTATGACTACAATATGTCTCCTATTTATGATGATTATGGTGATGAGAATAATTATTCTATTGAATCTGCTCCTACTACTATTGTTCCTGTGGTGAGTATTAATTCTTTTATGCATGTGGCTCATGATAGGGGTGTTTTATGTGATAGTTATATTGTTAGTTCTATTCATGATGCTACTGAAAGTTATTATGAGAGAGGGAAACATGGTTTGATGTATCTCAACAATATTGAGTGTCCCCTCTTTATGTTGCAAATCTTGAAGTGGCACTTGTTTTATCTATCCATGCTTGCTACTATGTGCCTCGTTGATTTATTTTCTTACAAGATTCCTATGCATAGGAAGTGGTTCAGATATAAATGTCTTTCATACTTGATTTTTTATGCTCTCTATTGCTTTAAGTTCCTATATGGCGCCTTTGCCTCAAGCTCTTATATGGCGCCCACATGAGCATCTTTGCAAATTACTGCGCCTAGCTCAAAGGCGTTAAAGAAAAGCACTCTTGGGAGATAACCCATTGTTTTATTTTCAGTACGTTTTCTTTTATTTGAGTCTTGGAAGTTATTACTACTGTAATAACCGCTCCTTATCCTTTTTATTTCGTTTTTGTGCCAAGAGAAGCCTCTAATTTGAGTGAGGTAAGATTTGGGGATGTTGCTGTCCTGAAACTGTTTTCGGTGCTGCACCGTAAAAATTCGTATAAATTCTCTGTATATCTTTTGGACCTGCGATTTCTTGTGAATATGCCCCAGGTTATATCCAAACTTTCATTAGTTGAACACTTTTTGATTTGAGCAACAGAAAACCCTCTAAAAATTCGACCTTTGTCAGCTGTTCAGTTTTGACAGATTTCTGCCAATATTTGTGTTTGCCACTTTATCGCTTTCTTTTGAGCTCTTTTGATCATGGAACTTTTAGAGAAGTTGCTACAGTAATATATGCTATATATGTGGTGGTTTTAGGTTGAAACCTGAAGCAAAAAGAGGTTGATTCTATGTTATGCTTACACTAATGTTGCTAATAGATTTGTGTTTAGTTTTGTATGAAGGAAGTTTTCAAGTGTAGGGATTGGAGAATGATGAGATGAGTTGAAGAATGGACAAAAGCTCAAGCTTGGGGATGCCCATGCATCACCCCAAGAAATATCCAAGAAGTACAAGCGTCAAAGCTTGGGGATGCCCCCGAGGCACCCCTTCTTCATCGGCAAAAATCAGGTCACCTTTCAAGACACTATATTTTTATTGCTTCATGCACTATGCGTTTTTCTTGGAGCGTCAGTTGTTTTAGTTTTCTTTATTAGTTTAGTTTTGTTTGCTGCAATAAATGGTTAGATCACATCATGTTTCTTTTGGAGGAGATGAACTCGCTTTTCATTTGCCAAGAACACTCTAGTTTTCACTCCTATCGTTTCAACGAGTGTTCTCTTTTTCTGCTACTGGGTTTAGCTTGCATTTTTCGCCTTGATTTGTGTTCAGATCTTGTTATATCTTTTCATCAAGGTGTATTTTTGCCTCTGATCTTTATTGGTTTTCATCAAAAGAGGTGTTTATAAAAAGGTTTGAATGGTGTTGGAAAAGAGAAAAAGCTTTATGCAAAATAGTGGTACAAGAAGGAGCTTGTGTAGACTGCGGCTTAGGCTTTTTCATGTCATGCTTGATGTCTTTTTGATAGTATGCTTAGTGGTTTTGTTGTAGCATGACTTGTCTCAAATAACTGAGATTGCTTAATGAGCCTTTGAAAAAAATCATGCGTTGTTTTTATTGTTTGGAAGCATTTATTTGGTTTTCTCCTTGATGCTTTATTTGGGTTGACTTGGCGCATGCTTACACCATGTTGACTACAAAATAAGTCGCCAATAGCCTCTATGATCATTTAGTTTTTGACTTTTGATGCCATCTTATGCTTCTTTTAATGTCGCTTTGTCGCTTTGCATGATTATGGCCGTTATTGCTCTCTTAGTTGGTCGCTCCCAGTCTTTTGCTAGCCCTCATTTTGTACTGAGTATGAGCTCTACTCGTGCATCCAACTCCCAAAAACCAAGTTTGCCATTGTGTCCATTATAAACTCCTATGCAATGTATTTGTAAGCCATTCCAAAGTAAATTTTCATGTGCTACCTTTCAAAAACCTTCAAAACACTTCTCGTTTTGTGACACTGTTTTCAGCTCATGGGGACGTAGTGGTCGGATTTGCTATCTTCCATATTGCTTATTCCAAAAAGAAAAAAAAGAAAAAAAAAAGAAAGAAAAAAGGCACTCCTCCATGGAAAGTGAATGTTGGTGGGCACCCGATGGAATCGGTTAGCCATGGTTTGTGAAAGGAAAAAAGGTGGGGAGGAGTGCCAAGCTTTATAAAAAGAGCACAAAAGTGCCAATCTCTCTCTCAAAAACTTGCTTCATTTTTGTATGGAAGATAGTAAGAACCCCATTGCCAGTCGTTGACAAAGACAACCACCTCTCAAAACTCAAGTTTTATCTCTCTGCTTTACAAATGAAAAGCTCTAGCACATGTTTAATCACTGCTTCCCTCTGCGAAGGGCCTTTGTTTTACTTTTATGTTGAGTCACCACCTTCTATCTTTATGCACCATTAAGAGAGCATAGTTGTCATTCTGAGTATAATGTGCATTGTCCCAAAGTTTTCATTGATTGATTCATGATCATGGTTTCACTTGTTCTCAAATTATTTGTATCTAGTCGCCCTCTTAAACTTGAAGGTTTCCTATGCATTTATGTTTTGCTCTCCATGAAGGACAAGCTGAAAACCATTTGTATGTTTTTCCATATGATTTGAACACACACTTGACTTTCAATGTTTCATTATTCATGATCTTTTGTTTGTGTTCATTTGCATGTTTATAACATGGTTGCTAAGTTTCTTCTATCAAGATCATATCTTTCATGCCCATGTTTTAAGTTCTTATGATCCCAGCTCACAAATGCTTACATATATGATCAAGATTGTGTAGGTGCATGTCACCTCAAAAATTATTTCTTTTGTTATCACTTACCTACTCGAGGACGAGCAGGAGTTAAGCTTGGGGATGCTGATACGTCTCCAACGTATCTATAATTTTTGATGCTCCATGCTTGTTTTTACACCATTTGCCTTGTGTTTCGTTACACTTCGTGGCGTTTTTATGCGATTTCCAGAACTAACCTATTAACAAGTCGCCACAGTGCCAGTTCCCTGTTTTCTGCTGTTTTGTGTTTCAGAAGTGATACACAGGAAATATTCTCGGAATTGGACGAAACAAAAGCCAGAAGTCTTATTTTTCCCGGGAGCATCCAGACATCCGAAGAGAAGAAGGAGAGGGGCCACAGGCCTCCCTCACACAGGGCTGGCGCGGCCCAGGCCTTGGCCGCGCCGCCCCTGTGTGAGGAGCCCCTGGCCGCCCTCTCACGACGCCCCTTCGCCTATATAAAGCCTCGGGACGGAAAACCCTAAAAGAGTCGGCAATTTTCCAGAAACAGTTCCGCAGCTCCGCCGCCGCCATCGACGAATTTCGGGGGACAGAAGTCTCTGTTCCGGCACCCTGCCGGGACGGGGAAGTGCCCCCAGAGCCATCTCCATCGATCTCCATCACCGTCTTCGCCATCTCCATCGACCTCACCGCCATCTCCATCAACCTTGCTGTCTCCTATGATGAGGAGGGAGTAGTTCATCCCCAGGGCTGAGGGCTCTACCGATAGCTATGTGGTTCACCTCTCTCTCCCATGATGTGATCTTTATGTGATCGTGAGCTTTGTATCATGTTGAACAAGTAGATGTTATTATTCAGATGTTATGTGTACTCTAGTGGTGATTGTTAAAGTAATCTATTCCTCCTGCCTTGGTGTAACGGTGACAGTGCGTGCATCATGGTGGTACTTGGTTTAGGCTATGATTGTGATCTCTTGTGGATTATGAGAATAATTATTGCTATGATAGTTTGAGTGATCTATTCCTCCTTTCATGGTGTAAAGTTGACAGTGTGTGCACCGTGTTAGTACTTGGTCTAAGTCGCAATGATTTCTATCTTGAATTGTGATCTGATTTGGATGTCTCTATGAGTGGTGTTTGTCAAGTACTTGATGAACTTTAAGGGGTGCTTCTGTAGCCACTACACAATGATTAGTGTTATTCAATAGGAGAGTAATTCAGAGTACTATAGTGGAGAGAAGTTATTTATTTGTTCATTCATGTTATATTGTTGGGAGTGTGTCCACTAGTGAAAGTATGATCCCTAGGCCTTGTTTCCAAGCATTGCACACCGTTTACTTGCTATTTTGTTACTTGTTTGCTCGCAGCGATATTTATTTCACATCACGTTTGCTACTTATAATCATCTATACCACTTGTATTTCACTATCTCTTCGCCGAACTAGTGCACCTATACATCTGACAAGTGTATTGGGTGTGTTGGGGACACAAGAGACTTTCTGTATCGTAATTGCAGGGTTGCTTGAGAGGGATAGCTTTGACCTCTAACCTCCCTGAGTTCGATAAACCTTGGGTGATCCACTTAAGGGAAACTTGCTGCTGTTCTACAAACCTCTGCACTTGGAGGCCCAACAAGTGTCTACAAGAATAGAAGTGCGTAGACATCAGCCACTCCAGAGACTCTCTATCCTTTTTCATCCAGCTCTTGTCTCGTGACATTATTCCTTATCTCCTTGCAGCCGGTCTTGTTAAGAATAAAATAGCAGCAGCATTAGTTTACAAGTAAGTATTTCCAAACAACAGATACATGAGAGCGACACTCATATGTGAACCTAAGCAGCTAGACTATCTGACAGCAATTGCAATCGCCATTGACTAATCTATACGTCCAGTTTTAGTCGACGCGAGCTAACGCAGAGCACGTGAGCAATTTGGCTGGTGCTGTCGTCAATTAAAGGGGAACAGAGGTAGTACATCTGTATTGGTGCAAACCTTGTAATTTTGTCTGACGAGCGGCGGAGGCAGCAGAGATAGGTTGAGTACAAGTCGGCAGGGCAACCGTTTACGTTGATCCAATTCGGATGGCGGCGAGGTCGCGGTGGCGGATTGGTCGGTCGCGCATTGCCGATACGGCGGCGACGTCATCTAGGGGCAGTGCCGATACGGCGGCGGCGTCATGTGGGGGCAGGGCGGATAGGGCGGCGGCGTCGTGCGGGGGCACGGCAGTTTCGGCGGAGACCTGGCGGAGCTACGTAGGCCTTTCGCTCGGCCCATGGCCCACCCCAAGATTGGGCCCAAATTTGGTGGCGCGCGCGTAGCAGGCGATGTGGACGTGGAGATTAGTCCCACCTCGCTAACTGACTGGTAGATCGACCAGCTTATATACCCGGCTGAGAGTAAGCCATCGAGCTCCTCTCAACTGATACCATATACGCTGGCCGTTCTGCCCTGTGGGCCCCAATCCTGGGGTCCCTCACATACTCCAGTGATTTGGCGGGCAATTTTTTTCTGCTTTCTTTTGTTATTTTTTAAATAAATCTAATTTGCATCAAGTTTGTGATACATGCCAACAACCAAGCAACATATACCAACCTGGTGGTCGTCAGAACAATAGCTTCAGAGTCGTCATCACAGATGATGAATTCATGAATGGTCAAGTAAATTTAATATTGCAAATTTTTAAGGTTTAATTTATCTTTAATGTTATGATTAACTTAATAACATTTTAAGTTTAATATTGTCAATGGATTCAATATTTTTTCAGTATTATCCGTATTAGACACGGAATTTCAGGGCATTCGACAGCTATTTCTTCATTGTGGAATTTGTTAAGCAACGCGAGATGAACAACATCGCAGCTTCTATGTTCGAAGAATTACAACTAGCAGCACGATAATATCAGGGAATTCGACAATCTAATATAGAGTCTTAACACTTTTTTTTATTGTAGCAACGGGGCTGCATCCATAGTTGGACAGAGAAACCATCATCACTGGCTTCCTAGTTCAGACCAATTTCAGGCACATGGGTAGCAAACAAGTAAAGCCCTTCAGTCCCCAGGTAGAGCAAGAACAACATCTTGTCACCAATCTTGAGATGATATTCCTTCGTCATGAACTCTTTCCATCCGCTGACACACATACGACCATCAAGCTCAGAAATTGTATATGTAGATGTCACCTCTGTTTTCGGGTGACAACAAATTGTGATGGTACCAGATTTTTCCATTGTTTCAGGAATCAAACGGCTTGAGATTTTCTGTTGCATGCAAAGATTTAAAGTCAAGAGAACATATAGCGGAAAATAAACATGTTAAAATACAGGAAAATAGAATTAGTGTACAATATATATATATATGGCCTCACATAGTACTTTGTACATAAGAGAAGATGTGTTCTTAATGATTACCACATGTTTATTGAAGTTCACGCTGTTTGTCCAGTTTAGAGTATGCAGCACACCGAAAACCAATTCTCCTTCCTCATACTCTCGAGCTCTGTGGAACAGAACAAGGTAATCCAAGTTTTCAACTGTGTTGATCACCGTCTCCATCATCCTCCAATTAATCATGGTCCCATCAGTGCTAGAGAGTGAGTCAACAATGGGACGCCTCTCAGGGGACATCAGGTAGTATGCTGTGTATAAATTTAATACAACTGAAATTAGTGGAGTACACATGTCGCAACCAAGTAATATAGTCATGGTTATGTGCACAACATAAATTTGTTGAATTAAGTAGGAAACTTACATGGATGGATGATTGGGTCATTTCCAGTTATGACCTCAGTTTGCTTGGTACGTGTGTCAGTCTTGAATATTAGCTCCATACCAACCTTAAATTGGTAAACTCTGCCTAATTCTTTCCAAGATTCTCCATTCACATAGGTTATCCCATCAATACTGGTAAGCTCAACATTGAATGAAAAATCTTCCTTGGTTTTCATAGTAGTTTGAAAACTTGTGTTCTCGAATGGCACAACAGCATGCATGTCTAGGAAATATTTTCTCATGTAGCAAGGGATCACCTGATGAAGAGTATGCAATTTATTACATTATGAGCCAGTACAAAATTTGACTTACTAGAAGTAGATACATATATATCCTAGCTAGAAGAGTAACTGTTTGTACTTATTCCTATAATTGGACACTGAAGCAATTGCCCTTTACTGCAAAAGACCTGAACATGCACTCATAGTTTCAGATTGGTACCTTGAAGTATCAAAATTACATGTTGGTACTTGGAAAAAAAACACACGTGCATGACTAATACAGATCACACTCACAACCTTTTTGATAGCTAGATCTGGTACGTATATTACATGAATGATTAACACATGACACAATGAGTACTAACACTGTTAGATCTGATACGTACATTACATGTGAATAACCACAAATAAATCAAATCCGGCCCATGTGTAGTTGAGTATGTTAGATGCATTATCGTCTTCTCCTCAAATCCCTCTACAAGGGTTATCATGCAGTAATCATGTGTCATGGTCATCGACACACTGCCACACATCCCGAGCTTGTCAAAACAAACTGGACACTGCAAAAAAAATGAAAGTCATCACATCTAGATCTGATAATCACGATCATTGCTTATCAAGAAAAAAGTGAGGCGTGGAGTAGGTACGGATTTGCTTGGCGCCATCGGTCCAAGAGTAGCATCAGACGGCTCGCCGACGACGGGCGCCGCCTTCTGATCTGCCTCGGCGTCAAAGGATTCCCTTGATGTTGTCATGGCGGCTGGGTCGTAGGGGCGTGGACCCGTCTAGGGTTTGGATATTTGCGGAGACTGAGGAAGGAAGGATGTGGATTGGCGTCAGGCCATCTATTTATATAGTTCCGTCACGTCTGAATCTAGGGTTTTCTTTTGTGGTTGTTTTTCCATATTATTTTCAGAAAATTAAATGGGGGAATTTAAGTACAAATGAAGTGAATGTCCCCTGGTGCGCGCACCGTATCGCATCAACCGAATGTCCCCGTTGGCTTTTTCAGCGGTCCGACCGGAAATTTAAAAACCTGAACCAAAAACAATGCTAATATATGACTAATAATTAATTACAGCTAGCAAACTATCTATATATATACTCCAGCATAGAGCACCAAAAGCACATTAAACATATATAGTACCAGCCTTGAGCTCAATAACATAGTACCAAAAGGACACATTTTCAAGAAGTACTAAACATTTCAAAACATGTTGCTCTTTTGATTTAATGTGCTTCTCATCTACTTTGCCATTTTGGGGGTGGGTGGAGCAAAATGACACCAACTGACGTGTGGGGCCGTTTAGCAGTAGCACCCACTGACAGGGGACACTTCTGGTAATTTTATGTTGATTAGGGTTTTCTGGGGTAAAATGTTGCGGAAAGAGAGCAGTTCCATTATTTTAGTCTCGAACCGCAACCGCAATTGTTTTAATTTCTGAACAAACTTAATGTTTTTCAACCAAAACAAAAGTTTATAAATTTGTATTTCAATTTCTGAACAAACTTAATGTTTTTCAACCAAGACAAAAGTTTATAAATTTGCAACACACATATCCATCAATCATAAAGTTATTATTAAAACTTGAAATACATATTGTATGGTAGGAATGTATCCATCAAATCGACATCCGAGCTAATAAATCATAAGAGCTTTCTCGAAATCTGTTGTATACAAACTTCAGTTTGTTAATCCCCTTATGTAAAAGAAACAAGATCAAAAAGTTAGCAATGTGTATACAAACTTCATCCTGATTTAGAATTTGTAGACTATCTGAATAAAAAACAAAAAGAGAAGAAACAACATGATCTTTTCACCATCTACTAGAGATCGTCAAGGTAAGTATGAATCAAGTTATACAACTCGATGTTTAACTCGACTCAGTATGAGCTCACTCAAATTTTAGTATGAGTTGAGCTAGCTGAGCCAAGTCTAACTCGCTCGAACTCGACTCGTTTGCACCCTAGTCACAACTTCCAAAAATAAACACAATCAGCAATAGTAGGTAATGAAGCTTGCATAAGCCATCACAGAACATGTCATCACAGTACCAAAAGAAGCACCAGAAACAGCAGGTGCTAGTTAAACTTACTAAGTTTCCAGCTAACCATAATTTAACAAACTTATAGTAGCGCTAACATGCTACTATATTGTCCACAGCCAACACAAACTGCATAATGTATGATAACATAACCAGAACACCCAATCATGGAGCAGCAGCGCGATTCATCGCCCTCAGCAGAGCAGCATGCTGACCCCTAACACGCGCCGAGGCATCTTCTTTTGCTAGGGCTTCAGCATGCTGGATGAGGCTCTGCCTACTGCCATCCCTTGGCTTGTGGATATGGTAGGGGCAGTGTAACAACTCAGAAATTGTAATCCACTTCCTATAAATTAAAGTGCCAAATTTTGGACCAAGATAAAACTTTTTATCTATTATTGCATGTATGCATGTATTTTCCATTATATGACTTCTATGATTTCATGTGTGTGGTTATTTGTTGTGCAATAGTTAGTTAGTTATAACTTGACCAACAGAGACATTAGAGAAGGATTATACAAGCCAAAGAAACCAGAAATAAAAATAAGAAAGAAAAAGAGAAGAATAAGATGATCTAGAAAATATTATTGACTACCCTACTTTGAACACTTATATTAAGAAATCTGTGGCTCAAGCAAGGGTTTGGCCAGTTAGTTGAGCTTGACCAAGTTATATACTAACTCAACCAAGAAGCTTCTAACCAAATTTCAAATCAGAACATCACTCAAACATCAGCCAAACTTTGAATCTGAAACAGTGACAATACCAAAATTTGAAATATGATTTCTACAAAACTTAACCTTTCTTGGTAACAAAAATATCTTTATAAACCTTGGCTAGTATGCTGAGCACCCAAAGTGAAAAATTTCAAAATTTTGAATTTGAATCTCTTGCGGGCATTTCGTCGAACACCTGGCAGACGAAAATCGGAAAAAATCAAGTTTACTGTGAAGATCACTATCGCCGTTCGTCTCATGCCTGTAGCCATGCTCCTGGACGACGCCGCGGTCGAGCCCAGCCCCCTCTGCCCCAACCCGAGCCGTGAGAAACGGAGGAGAAGAGGAAGACAGCGCCCAGGACCCCCTCTCTTCTTTCCCAGCTCGCTGCACGTCGCCGACCATCGTGACCTCGCCAGAGCCGACCCACAGCACTCCGCGGCCGAGACCAAACCCCTCCAGCACGCGAGCAAGGCCGCCGTGCCCGGTGTTGCTCGATGCGCATCGCTAGGGCCCCTGCACCGGCGAGCTACTGGACGCCCTCGCCCCCGACGCTCTGGCCTATAAAAGCCCCCGCCGATCAAACGACTGGACTCACCCCACTCCCAGCTCTCTCCCAGACATCTTCTCTCCCTCCCTCTCGCTCTCGTTCGACGACGCCTGCACCGCCGGCGCGGTACTGGACGCAAGTCGCGCCGCCGCATTGGACCGCCGCTGGACGAACGGAGGCTGGGAACCGGAGGAGGAGCGCCGCCGGAGTCTTTTCCACCCCTCGCCGTCGAGCTCCGCTTCCCCTACGTGCCTCGCCGTCGCCGTCGTCTTCCTCGCCGTGCGCAGGTGAGCTTCAACCCTAGCCGATGAACACGATGCCTGTGAGCCGTTGGATCCTGATCCGTCGGTCGCGTACCGATTCGGTAAACTTAAGTGACCTGACGAGCGGACCCCACCTGTCAGGTTCAGTTTTAAAACAAATCCCGCCCCGCGCGAAACATTATCGGGCCGGCCCGTTCGGGTTCTGTGGAGATTCGGCCCATTCGTTTCGAATTCGGTCCGATTCGTTTTAATTATTTTTCCCGCCGTTTGAATTATTTCAAATATGATTCAGAGCTGATTTTCAAACTTTAATTCAAAGAGATTTACAAATCCATTTCTAGCAAATGAATATGCGTTGGAAAGCTTAGGAATTGCTCTACACTGTAGAACTGGTTAGAATTCAATTTGAGTTAGGGATTTAAATAAATAAGAATAATGTGACCATAGCTTTATTAATCATAGAAAATTTCTAGAAAATTGTTTAAGCCACCTAAAATTATGAAAATTGGTTTGTGAACTCACTAATCAACTCCCCTAGTATTTAGTCAACCTTAATCAACTCAAACCTATTTAGTGATGTCAATTAGACCTTAATCCAATCTTAATGGGTAACATAAAATGATAGATCTCTATCATACACTTAGAATTAATTTTGCCCTCAATACCAATTCACATAATTAGTCAATCCTCACTTAAACTAGCCCTAATACCCTAGTTTCATACCCATACTTAAAAAGTGAACCACACATGGCACATGGTAGGAAATTTAACTTGCACACTCAATGCAAACTTGGAAGAAAACTTGCACACCAATTCAAATAAAATCCAACATAAACTCTATTGTTTGAAAATAATGATGTGTGCTTGGTATGTGGTTAGCATTGTGTGGTGATTGTGTGTTTTGTGTTTATTCGTTATTAGACGCTAGTGTTGCTGAGGAGGATATTGAGGGGGAATATTGCCAAGAAGAAGAAGAATACCCCGGACACTTTGCCAACCAAGGCAAGCCATCTTTTGAATCATACTCCACATACCTAGCTTTACTTTTGCATTCTACTTGTTTTAGGTAAATTGCATGATTGAATTGCTAGAGTAGAATGATAGGAGTGTAGTGATATCTTGCTTAGCAAGAGCATCAAGCTGAGTTTATCCAACCATAGCTTAGTGGTATCATCACTCAATGTAGTTGCTTAGTCGCTAATGAAATTGAGGCTATCTCTAAGAGGAACCCCATTTGAGTTTGGTGACTTGAACTCGAAAACTTGAATTGGAGACCTCTCATACATGATGGTTTTATGAAGGAAAATAATCTTGACTAAGGACTATGGAATGTATTTGCCAAATGATACTAAGTGATGTACTATGTGAGCCAACCATACCGTACGACCACATTACCCCTAAATGGGAAGGGGCTTAGTCCGTAGCTTGTTTACCCTAGTGTGGGAGGCCTTGTATCATCCTTTATAGAAGTGCACCGTGCGCGGGTACTTCTGAACCGAGTGGAAATTCCATTCATCCGGCATCCCGGAGCGGGCAAAACTAGAGGCGCCGGAACGGGGATTTCCGTATCTCGGGCTCTAGGGAAGGATCCTATACTAGAGTGAGAAAGTGAAAGAGTTTGTTTGATTATCTGAACCTCGCATACTTTGTGTATGACGAACCGTGGATTTCTCCCGGCAGATATATCGAATCTTGTGGGTAAAGTGTACCCCTCTGCAGAGGTTTCAAACTATTCGAATAGCCGCGTCCTCGGTTATGGACAGTTGGCAAACTGTACTTGACTTTTGTCAAGAATGATAATAACTTATGGTGACTTGGTGAATGACATGACTTGACTTGACATTGAATCCTGACACACTTGAAGTTCCGTTAGATTGAACTTAGAGAACTAAACCTCTTTTCTACCAATGAACCTTCTTGGGAAATAAAACTAGCTTTTGCAATCAACTTTAGTGCTTAGTCCACCATAACAACCTTGCATATCTATTTCATCATTTCATTTATGAGATGGTTTGCGAGTGCATTCAATGTACTCACGGCTGTGTCCCTGGCTATCAACTTGGCCAGACTATGGGGAAGAGTATCCGGAGGAAGGTTATGAAGAAGAGTATCAGAACTAAGATCTTCTACTGAGTCGCCATTGCCTGTAGGGTGAAGGCATGGACCCGAAGACGTTATTTCCGCTGCTATATTGTGGTTGTAATATGAACTTGGTCACTATGACCATTGTATTTGAACCATCGTATTGTAATGTCTATGGAACTGGTTACCAACTACGTTATGTGTATCACAACAATGATTCTGGGATTGTGGTGGAATGCATAACGGGCACTTCGAATTTGTGATAAACTCGCGGGTGTTACAAGTTGGTATCAGAGCCTAGGCTGACCATAGGAGACCTTAGTTAGAATGGGCGTTAAATGAAACTTTTACAAAAGCAAAGATATAAGTAATGGTTTGAAATTGCTTAATCTTTTCCTCTCTATTTACAAAGTTTTGTACATGCTTCAGTTTTTATCTACTTAAAATCTTGCACACTTGAGTTGATCACTAACTTAATCTAATCTAAAACTTTGTAGATGGCACCGGTATTCACTGAGCAGTACCAGTTGGGCCATGGTGGCAGCCTTTGTTTCGAGCGCGACCTCACCACCTTGACCTTGTTCCTGGATCGTCTGTATCCGGAGTTCAAGGGAGCCGTGCTCAATGAGCACCCGGATGGTGAGCTACGGTGGCTTATCAGGGCCAGTTGCCGTGGCAAGAAGGGAGATTTGAGTTCTCCACGGATCAAGTTTGAGCTTGTGGAGAACACTTGGGCCGATGGTTTGGTCCGAGGTATGCAGGAGATGCACGCCCGCTTGTGCGGACTGCATGTTGAGGAGGTCCAGGGGGAGCGCTTTAGGAACTTTGCTCGGCGTGATGCGGACGGGCGTCCCGCAAACATGCCAGGGCAAAATGAGCCGAGTACCTACATCGATCACATGGACTTCTTGCTGTACTCCACTCAGCAGGAGGCCGATCGTGCCCGTACCAAGGCCAACCTTGAGCACTTCGCACTGGTGGAGGCAAGGAGCACCATCAGGATCCTTGCTAGGGATCGCAAGGGCCTTCGCCGCCAGCGCGATGAGAGGGATCAGACCATTGAGGAGTTGAAGGCCAATGTGGCTGAGCTGACTGAGTACATCGAGAGTCTCGAGAGCCACCTTGGTGAGGAGGAAGGCATTGATCTCCACAAGGAGGATAATGCCCTCATTAGTGACGAGGATGACTTCATGGAGGACCTTGATGATTCGGAGCATGATGAGGATGCTGGATTCATTATGGATGATGAGGAGGAAGACCTCGAGGAGCCCGGAGTTTAGAGTTGGAGAGCCCGTGTTATCTAGTATGAGTTTACCTTAAGTCACTTCGTGTAGGTGTGAGTTGTATCCCCCTCTCTAGTAGACGAGTCGCAATGGTTTGATGTAAACCATTTGTAATGTGTGAACTCGTATGTATGATATGTTTGATGCTTGTTGAATGAAATATGAATTTGGCCCTTAAGGCCTTAGTAAGACAAAACTTGCATCATCTATGTTACATTAAATCTTAGCAAATTAGTTTTTCCCTCTTGTCTTACACACCTTATCTTCAGATGCCGCGAGCACCCCCACCCCTGAATCCGGAAATGGCCGAACTACTAAGGTTGATCATGGAAGACCGAGAAGCAGCCCGAGCTGAGCGCCAAGCTAACTTGGCCACTCTTCAGCAGCTAACCCAGATGGCAATGAACCACAACAATGGCAATGGGAATGGCCATGGTGAAGGAGAGAACAATGGCCATGGTGATCACCGATCCAAGTTAAGGAGTTTCCAAAACACCAACCCTCCTATGTTCACTAAGTCTGAAGAACCCTTAGATGCTGATGACTGGCTTCGCACTATGGAGAACAATTTGGCAGTAGCCGAAGTTGGTGACAATGAGAAGGTCTTGTACACCACCCACTATCTTGCGGGAGCCGCAAGAGCTTGGTGGGATAGCACTCGTGCAATGCAAGCCCAAGGGTATGTGATGCCTTGGGAGGAGTTCAAGAGCAAGTTCAGCAAAGCCCATGTTCCTTTAGGATTGGTTAAAAGGATGAGAGATGAGTTCAGAAATCTAAAGCAAGGTTCCCTATCTGTGGTGGATTACCATGACAAGTTCCTTACCTTGTCTAGGTATGCCCCAGATGACACCAACACCACTGAGAAGAAGCAAGAAATGTTTCTGGATGGACTTCATGATGAGATGCAATGTGTCTTGGTCAGCATTCACTTTGCCGACCTGGAGTCATTGGTTGATTCTGCCATTCAGATGGAAGGCAAACTCAAGCAAGCTGCAGAGAACCGTAAGCGCCGTATGATGTATCAAGGCAACTCGAGCAACTCGCAGAAGCCAAGGGGAAATCCACCTATGGGTTTCGCCCCTAGACCTATGAGGCCGTCTGCACCTGCTCCACGCCCCAACTATCCCAACCGTCCGCCAGGCAACAACTTCAACCGTGCACCTCCAAGACCTAGTGGCAACAACTTCAACACCAATACCCCTAGGCCAAATGGCGCCCCTGTGCTACCCAAGCCTGGTGACAAGTCTGGTGTTACCTGTTATGAGTGCGGACTCAAAGGGCACTACTCCAATGAATGCCCGAAGAAGCTAAATGATGCATCCAAGACCACTGCTCCTGCTCAGCAACAGCGCCGTGTTGGAAATGGCAAGAACTATCCCCCAAGGAACCAGCCTCACCCTCGAGGCCGTCTGAATCACATGAATGTTGAAGAAGCTCAGGAAGCAACCGACGTTGTGCTTGGTATGTTCCCTGTTAACTCAGTTCCTGCAAGAGTTCTGTTTGATTCTGGAGCTTCACACTCGTTTGTTACTCAGTTATTCGTTGATAAAAGTGGACTTCAACCAACACCCCTGAAAAATACCATGTCTGTGCAAATACCTGGGTCAATAACCAAGGCTAGTTGGACCTGCTTGGCAGTGCCCATAGAAATCCATGGGATATCATTCTTAGCCAGTTTGATTGTGTTAGGAACCAAGGGATTGGAAGTAGTCCTAGGTATGGATTGGATGTCTCAACACCAAGGAATTATAGATTGTGCCAAAAATACCATCACTATGAGGAGTAGCCAGGGAATTATAGTAAAGCATGTGTCAGTTAAACCCACCCAAATCCCCAGATGTCATAAGAGTATCTCAGGGCCAACTCTGGAGCAAGTCCCCATCGTCTGTGAATACCCGGATGTTTTTCCCGATGAGCTACCCAGAATGCCACCGGATCGGGATATTGAGTTTATCATTGAGCTTATCCCCGGAACTAGATCCATAGCCCAACGACCCTATCGTATGAACCCGGCTGAACTAGTGGAGTTGAAGAAGCAATTGGATGACCTTTTGAGTAAGGGATTGATTCAGCCAAGTTCTTCTGCGTGGAGATCACCCGTTCTGTTTGTGGATAAAAGTGACGGTTCCAGCCGACTGTGCACTGATTACCGCAAGCTAAATGATGTGACCATCAAAAACAAGTATCCTCTCCCAAAGATTGATGATCTGTTTGACCAATTGACCGGAGCTCGAGTCTTTTCAAAGATAGACCTTAGAACTGGATACCATCAACTGAAGATCCGTGCAACTGATATACCTAAAACAGCCTTCACTACCCGATACGGATTGTATGAGTACACCGTAATGTCCTTCGGATTAACCAATGCCCCTGCTTATTTCATGAACCTCATGAATAAGGTTTTCATGGAGTTTTTGGATAAGTTTGTTGTTGTCTTCATTGATGACATTCTTATCTACTCCAAGTCCGAAGAAGAGCATGCAACCCACTTGAGATTAATCCTCGAGACTCTTAGAGAGCATCAGCTTTATGCCAAGTTCAGTAAGTGTGAGTTTTGGTTGAAAGAAGTCGGATTCTTAGGTCATGTATTATCAGCTGGGGGAATATCAGTAGACCCCAAGAAGATCAAATCAGTCATGGAATGGGAAGCCCCTACCACTCAAACTGAAGTTAGAGGTTTTCTCGGATTAGCGGGATATTACCGCAAGTTTGTTGAACGATTTTCAAGCATTGCCCGGCCAATGACCCAATTGTTGAAGAAGGACAAGAAGTTTGAATGGACCCCTAAGTGTGAAGAGAGTTTTCAAGAGCTCAAGAAGCGATTGGTGACCGCACCCGTCCTAACCATGCCTGATATCACCAAAAACTTTGATGTCTATTGCGACGCTTCCAAACTTGGACTTGGTTGCGTATTAATGCAAGAAGGCAAGGTCATAGCTTACCTCTCTCGGCAGCTTCGACCTCATGAAGAAAATTATCCAACCCATGATCTGGAGTTAGCAGCCGTAGTTCTAGCTTTGAAGACCTGGAGGCACTATCTTATGGGCAACCGTTGCGAGATCTACACTGATCACAAGAGTTTGAAGTATATTTTCACTCAGAAGGAGTTAAACATGAGGCAAAGAAGATGGATAGAGTTGATCAAGGATTATGATCTGGAAATCCATTATCACCCCGGTAAGGCCAATGTAGTGGCTGATGCATTGAGTAGGAAGCCCTGCTCGTTGAATATGATGATCAAAGAGGAGCAACCCATGTTGCACCAAGAGTTTGAAAAATTTGGATTGGAACTAGTCAGTCGAGGATTCTTAGCCAACCTTGAGTTTCAACCCACCTTGATGAGCCAAATCAAAGAAGCCCAGAAGGGAATTAAGAGTATTGACGGAATTAACCGCAGAATTAGTTCCGGCAAGGTGCCAGGATTTGAAGAAGATGATCAAGGAGTTCTTTGGTATAAAGGATGTATCTGTGTGCCTGCGGACTCAGAATTGAAGGAGGTTATTATGAGAGAAGCCCATGAAACACCTTACTCCATTCATCCCGGTGGAACTAAGATGTACCAAGATTTGAAGGAACAATTTTGGTGGCATGGAATGAAGCGTGAGATTGCATCGTTCATATCTAAGTGTGATATTTGTCAAAGAGTCAAGGCTGAACATCAACGTCCTGTGGGATTGCTGCAACCTTTGCAAGTTCCGGAATGGAAGTGGGAATCAGTTGGTATGGATTTCATCACTGGATTTCCAAGGTCTAGCCGTGGAAATGACTCTATCTGGGTCATCGTGGATAGACTGACCAAAGTTGCCCACTTTATTCCCGTCAAGACCACTTATACCTCAGGACAGCTGGCAGATCTTTATCTATCCAGAATTGTGAGTTTGCATGGAGTCCCAAAAACCATAGTTTCCGATCGAGGAACCCAATTCACCTCAAGATTTTGGAGAAGTTTGCATCAAGCCTTGGGAACCAAATTAGCCTTTAGCACCGCTTACCACCCTCAGACGGATGGACAGACCGACAGAGTGAACCAAATACTTGAAGATATGTTGAGAGCCTGTGTTCTAGCCTATGGAGCTAAGTGGGAAGATTGTCTGCCTTTCGCGGAGTTTTCCTACAACAACAGTTATCAAGCCAGTTTGCAAATGGCCCCATTTGAAGCTTTATATGGACGAAAGTGCCGTACCCCTTTGAATTGGTCAGAAACCGGAGACAGTCAGATCTTTGGACCAGACATTCTGCAGGAAGCCGAGGAGAAAGTTCGCATGATTCGTGATTACCTCAAGGCAGCCCAGTCTAGACAGAAGAGTTATGCCGACAAGAGGCGTAGAGAACTGACCTTCCAGATTGGAGATTTTGTTTATCTCAGAGTATCACCTCTCAAGGGAATGCCAAGATTCCAAGTCAAAGGAAAGCTTGCCCCAAGGTATATTGGACCCTTCCAGGTACTAAGCCGCAGAGGAGAAGTGTCATATCAGTTGGAAATGCCCCCTGAATTGTCTGAAGTACACGATGTCTTTCACGTGTCCTTACTTTGGAAATGTCTTGAAGTTCCGGAGAAGCCCGAAGTCTTCAAGAATATTGATCACCATTCGGTGGACATCAACAAGGATTTGACCTATCGTGAAGTGCCTATTCGTATCCTCGAGGAAGCCTATCGCACCACTCGAACCCGAAGCATCAAGTTTCTAAAAGTTCAGTGGAGTAATCACACCGAAGATGAAGCTACTTGGGAACGAGAAGATTACCTTCAGAAAGAGTTTCCCAATCTTTTCATTTCTTAATTAGTGAATCTCGGGGACGAGATTCTTTTTAAGGGGGGAAGATTGTAACAACTCAGAAATTGTAATCCACTTCCTATAAATTAAAGTGCCAAATTTTGGACCAAGATAAAACTTTTTATCTATTATTGCATGTATGTATGTATTTTCCATTATATGACTTCTATGATTTCATGTGTGTGGTTATTTGTTGTGCAATATTTATTTAGTTATAACTTAACCAACAGAGACATTAGAGAAGGATTATACAAGCCAAAGATACCAGAAATAAAAATAAGAAAGAAAAAGAGAAGAATAAGATGATCTAGAAAATATTATTGACTACCCTACTTTGAACACTTATATTAAGAAATTTGTGGCTCAAGCAAGGGTTTGGCCAGTTAGTTGAGCTTGACCAAGTTATATACTAACTCAACCAAGAAGCTTCTAACCAAATTTCAAATCAGAACATCACTCAAACATCAGCCAAACTTTGAATCTGAAAGAGTGACAATACCAAAATTTGAAATATGATTTCTACAAAACTTAACCTTTCTTGGTAACAAAAATATCTTTGGAAACCTTGGCTAGTATGCTGAGCACCCAAAGTGAAAAATTTCAAAATTTCGAATTTGAATCTCTTGCGGGCATTTCGTCGAACACCTGGCAGACGAAAATCGGAAAAAATCAAGTTTACTGTGAAGATCACTGTCGCCGTTCGTCTCATGCCTATAGCCATGCTCCTGGACGACGCCGCGGTCGAGCCCAGCCCCCTCTGCCCCGACCCGAGCCGTGAGAAATGGAGGAGAAGAGGAAGACAGCGCAGAGGACCCCCTCTCTTCTTCCCCAGCTCGCTGCACGTCGCCGACCATCGTGACCTCGCCAGAGCCGACCCACAGCACTCCGCGGCCGAGACCAAACCCCTCCAGCACGAGAGCAAGGCCGCCGTGCCCGGTGTTGCTCGATGCGCATCGCCAGGGCCCCCGCACCGGCGAGCTACTGGACGCCCTCGCCCCCGACGCTCTGGCCTATAAAAGCCCCCGCCGATCAAACGACTGGACTCACCCCACTCCCAGCTCTCTCCCAGACATCTTCTCTCCCTCCCTCTCGCTCTCATTCGACGACGCCTGCACCGCCGGCGCGGTACTGGACGCAAGTCGCACCGCCGCATTGGACCGCCGCTGGACGAACGGAGGCTGGGAACCGGAGGAGGAGCGCCGCCGGAGTCTTTTCCACCCCTCGCCGTCGAGCTCCGCTTCCCCTACGTGCCTCGCCGTCGCCATCGTCTTCCTCGCCGTGCGCAGGTGAGCTTCAACCCTAGCCGATGAACACGATGCCTGTGAGCCGTTGGATCCTGATCTGTCGGTCGCGTACCGATTCGGTAAACTTAAGTGACCTGACGAGCGGACCCCACCTGTCAGGTTCAGTTTTAAAACAAATCCCGCCCTGCGCGAAACGTTATCGGGCCAGCCCGTTCGGGTTCTGTGGAGATTCGGCCCGTTCGTTTCGAATTCGGTCCGATTCGTTTTAATTATTTTTCCCGCCGTTTGAATTATTTCAAATATGATTCAGAGCTGATTTTCAAACTTTAATTCAAAGAGATTTACAAATCCATTTCTAGCAAATGAATATGCGTTGGAAAGCTTAGGAATTGCTCTACACTGTAGAACTGGTTAGAATTCAATTTGAGTTAGGGATTTAAATAAATAAGAATAATGTGACCATAGCTTTATTAATCATAGAAAATTTCTAGAAAATTGTTTAAGCCACCTAAAATTATGAAAATTGGTTTGTGAACTCACTAATCAACTCCCCTAGTATTTAGTCAACCTTAATCAACTCAAACCTATTTAGTGATGTCAATTAGACCTTAATCCAATCTTAATGGGTAACATAAAATGATAGATCTCTATCATACACTTAGAATTAATTTTGCCCTCAATACCAATTCACATAATTAGTCAATCCTCACTTAAACTAGCCCTAATACCCTAGTTTCATACCCATACTTAAAAAGTGAACCACACATGGCACATGGTAGGAAATTTAACTTGCACACTCAATGCAAACTTGGAAGAAAACTTGCACACCAATTCAAATAAAATCCAACATAAACTCTATTGTTTGAAAATAATGATGTGTGCTTGGTATGTGGTTAGCATTGTGTGGTGATTGTGTGTTTTGTGTTTATTCGTTATTAGACGCTAGTGTTGCTGAGGAGGATATTGAGGGGGAATATTACCAAGAAGAAGAAGAATACCCCGGACACTTTGCCAACCAAGGCAAGCCATCTTTTGAATCATACTCCACATACCTAGCTTTACTTTTGCATTCTACTTGTTTTAGGTAAATTGCATGATTGAATTGCTAGAGTAGAATGATAGGAGTGTAGTGATATCTTGCTTAGCAAGAGCATCAAGCTGAGTTTATCCAACCATAGCTTAGTGGTATCATCACTCAATGTAGTTGCTTAGTCGCTAATGAAATTGAGGCTATCTCTAAGAGGAACCCCATTTGAGTTTGGTGACTTGAACTCGAAAACTTGAATTGGAGACCTCTCATACATGATGGTTTTATGAAGGAAAATAATCTTGACTAAGGACTATGGAATGTATTTGCCAAATGATACTAAGTGATGTACTATGTGAGCCAACCATACCGTACGACCACATTACCCCTAAATGGGAAGGGGCTTAGTCCGTAGCTTGTTTACCATAGTGTGGGAGGCCTTGTATCATCCTTTATAGAAGTGCACCGTGCGCGGGTACTTCTGAACCGAGTGGAAATTCCATTCATCCGGCATCCCAGAGCGGGCAAAACTAGAGGCGCCGGAACGGGGATTTCCGTATCTCGGGCTCTAGGGAAGGATCCTATACTAGAGTGAGAAAGTGAAAGAGTTTGTTTGATTATCTGAACCTCACATACTTTATGTATGACGAACCGTGGATTTCTCCTGGCAGATGTATCGAATCTTGTGGGTAAAGTGTACCCCTCTGCAGAGGTTTCAAACTATTCGAATAGCCGCGTCCTCGGTTATGGACAGTTGGCAAACTGTACTTGACTTTTGTCAAGAATGATAATAACTTATGGTGACTTGGTGAATGACATGACTTGACTTAACATTGAATCTGACACACTTGAAGTTCCGTTAGATTGAACTTAGAGAACTAAACCTCTTTTCTACCAATGAACCTTCTTGGGAAATAAAACTAGCTTTTGCAATCAACTTTAGTGCTTAGTCCACCATAACAACCTTGCATATCTATTTCATCATTTCATTTATGAGATGGTTTGCGAGTGCATCCAATGTACTCACGGCTGTGTCCCTGGCTATCAACTTGGCCCGACTATGGGGAAGAGTATCCGGAGGAAGGTTATGAAGAAGAGTATCAGAACTAAGATCTTCTACTGAGTCGCCATTGCCTGTAGGGTGAAGGCATGGACCCGAAGACGTTATTTCCACTGCTATATTGTGGTTGTAATATGAACTTGGTCACTATGACCATTGTATTTGAACCATCGTATTGTAATGTCTATGGAACTGGTTACCAACTACGTTATGTGTATCACAACAATGATTCTGGGATTGTGGTGGAATGCATAACGGGCACTTCGAATTTGTGATAAATTCGCGGGTGTTACAGGCAGAAGTACCTCCCCCTCCTCTTGAATGCGTGGGTGCCCTGTTGCTGCAGCTTCTTCGCCTCCTTGTCTGTAAAAGAGACAAGGTTGCTCTTCTGCACAGTCTCGGTGGAGTCACTGGAGTCATACTACAATATAGATTTGCAAATTTGTTAGCATGTTTATACTACAAAAAACACACAGCATATGTAAACACAATCAAGTTACACTCACTTCGGTCTGCTCGCCATCGTCGTCGTCTGAGAGGAAATCATGACATGCAGCTTTTTCAAACATTTCATCAATTTCTGCATACATGCGCTTCTTCCTGTTCACAATCTGGGAACATATTTGACGTTAAGCTTTTTCAAACATTGACATTATATTACAAATGCAAAAATTTACATGTGAAGCACCTCAAAGGTAACAGATTAACACATTTACAACTGCCATTACAATAACTATGAAAATGAGAATTTTAAATATTCTCCACTATACATGAAATAATGAACATTACTTTTGATGAAATAGATCTTCTATAACTTGAGTTAAGCTTAATATTTTATTAGTCAGAAATAGCCATATTCTATAACTTGAGTTAAACTATATCATATAAAGTGAAATATGTGATTGGACATATTATAAATAGCTAGATTATATAACATGACCTAAGATCCTATATATGAACTTCATTATAAGTTATATTTTAGTACTCAGCACTAAATTGGTTAAGCAGAATCATCACAGATTTTTTTTAACAAATACCATGATTAACTAGTGCGGCAAGGATCTTTTCAACAACATGAAGGACTTGATCCCAAGTTATCCCTTCCTTCACTATATTTGAGGATATGATAAGGAACATGATTACAGACTTAATACTAAAAGCCACTGCCACAAAGTTTTTGAATGAAATTAAAATGTTACATCATATTTAAATATAGAATAACCTACTCACAAGTAAACAACACTAGGATGATATTAGGAGTCATTAACAATTGAAATGCAAAGACAAGGTGAAACAACATGTCTTAATAAATATTTACAAGTCCACTATACTGAAACCATTGCCAGAAATAGTTTTTCTGATTAATCCAGACAAAATAACAGCAGGTTTTATGTCCTGGTGCACAACAACAATAGTTTGCACAAATTAATTGGTCCCTGGTGCACAACAACAATAGTTTGCACAAATTAATTGGTCCGACTGAGATATTCTCTTTGCTTAGCAAATATGTTCATCAACATTGTGCACAAGAATGTTTATGAGACATTTAGCTCAAATGCTTGCCGATCACACTAGCCCAGCACCACCTAGCGTGTCTCAAGATCTCAGCACCACTCTCTAATCAATTCAGTCTCCGCCCCTGCTGGTGCATGTGCACCAGGCATAGCCTATGCAGCTCCTATGGCGATATCGCATTACAGTAAAAGGAACAAGGGTGAGGGATTTGAGGGATTTACCGCTTCAGGCGCCGGTGGGTTTGCGTCGACGGCATCGGCCACCGCGGCATCTGGGACGGCGGCATCAGCGACGGCGGCATCTGGGACGGCGGCAGCGGCGACAGCGGCATCGCCTCCCCCACCTCCGGTCGGATCCGCCAGCGCCAGATCCGGCCCCGCAGCGGTAGCCGCCTCCTCCTCTTCCACCGCTCCCACCACATCCGATGCCTCCTCCTCCACCGCTTCCACCAGAGCCGCCGTGACCGTGGCCGCACCGCTCTCCGCCGTGAGGTCGGCTGCGGTCTCCGCATCGCCCAAATCGGCCGCACCCGCCGCGGCCTCTACCGTCTCCTCCGCAACAGCCACGGCCGCGACCAAGGTGGCCGTGACGCCTTCTGTCGTGAGCTCGGTCCCCTCCACATCCGCCGCACCTACCGCGGCGGACGCATCTGCGCTCGAGCGACTCGACATCGCTTCTACCGGCCGCGAGGTTACCGGCCGCGAGGTGCACCGGCGGGGACGAGGTGGGATGGGATGGCTAGGGTTTCTCCACTTGCTCCGATTGGGGAAGAAAGCGGTGGGTGGGTGGGAGATCCTTTTATATCTCTGCCGCTTCACACTCCCTGTCCTCTGCACTCCTTTTTGTACGCATACGTAGAAAGGCTAGATTTATTCCAAGTACTGTACGGTACACACGTGCACGTACAATTATTCCTCGTACACGTACAAACTGACACCCACTGACGTGTGGGGCCGTTTAGCAGTAGCACCCACTGACAGGGGACACTTCTGGTAATTTTATGTTGATTAGGGTTTTCTGGGGTAAAATGTTGCAGAAAGAGAGCAGTTCCATTATTTTAGTCTCGAACCGCAACCGCAATTGTTTTAATCTCTGCAACCGCACATTCACACCCGGACGCTTCTGCTTCTGCCTCCTCTGTTCTTCCCCCAAAAAACCCCATTCTCGCCTCCTCCGCCGGCCATTGACGCTTCTTCTTCCGCCGCCGCCGTTCGCCCGCCATTCTCTGCCGTCCGCCCGTTATCCTCCTTCATTTCTCTCTCTACTGCCTCCTCCGCCATGGCTACATCATCCTCTGCTAGCGCGGATCTGGAAAATATCGGTTTTACTAGAACCGAGACCTTCCGTGTCCATGGCGACAAGGAAATAGAGGTTGTATACACCAATGAGGAGGAGACGGTGATGAAAAACCTCCAGCTCTTCGAGGAGTGGTATGAGCAGGAAAAGGAGGATAAATTTGTTGGATTGGACCTCGAGTACACCAAGGAGGACCCCATCTACGAGAACTACCTTGCCGTCGTTCAACTCTGCATGAAGAACCGCGTCCTCGTCTACCACTTCTCCGCGTATAAATTTCTATACTCACTTGTGAAAATTTACTGATGTTGTAGTGCCTTTTTAATTTGCGACTGAACTTTACTGATGTTGTGGTGTGAATTTCTGAATCCTCTGTACTTATTTTCAATGATTAGTTCCATGTTATGTTTAATTTGTGCCATTTGTTATACGCTGCCGTATGATACATACATGCACATGAGACGACGATATTTCATCTCAAGTGAGTGCACAAGTTTTAACTTACTTGGTTTGTGCAAAAACAGCACCAAGAGTTACTTGTTTGTGCAATTTTCTCAGTACCAAATGAATTTCATTATGAGATTTTATTCAAGTTATGATATTCTAGACTGAATTTCATTATACTGAATTTCATTATAATAAACTTATGTAGTTTCAAATTTTATTCAAGTTATCAAATTGAATCTATCCATATGCTCATCTAGCATGTGTACTGGATTTCATTATACCTAATTAATTATCACAAGCAAATTTTCAGAGCCTTGTTCTTGCATTTAATAAACTTTTCTTAGTTTCAAATTATATGATGCAAAATGATATTTCAATGACTAAACAATTTCAGTTACACATTTCATGCAAGTGTTGGTCATGCATTCTTTGACAAACAAACTAAATATGCTTTCAGGACCGACAAGACCTGTCCAGCGCTCCGCTCATTCCTTCAACACAAAGGGATTGTCTTCTGCACCGTTGACAAAACACAAGATTTTTATAAGTTGATGGACGAGGGTATTACAATTCCTGAAGAAAACTGGATCGATATTCAGTCTCTTGTCAAGATCAAAGGACGGAATAGAAAGGATGGAATGGCTGATCTTGCATCTCGCATCATCGACGAGTATTACGGCGAGATGAAGAGTAAATTCCCTAGTATAAGGCATGATTACTGGGAAGAGGTGCCTTTGTATGAAATAAACCTGGAGTATGCTGCTAAAGATGCATACGTGACCTACCAGCTGTACGTGAAGATACAGTTCTTCCTCCAGTACCTCGTGTTTTGCCCCGGTTGCAAGAGGGCCGAAGGGTTTAGGGGAGTTCTGTGTCGGAAATGCAGGATACATGAAATGAATGCAAAAACTGATTGTAGTGTGTGATACTGGAAATGCAGTTTGCTATGAACTTTGAATCATGCAATGGACCAAACAGTTTGGTATAATAGCTTCATATTGGAGTAAATAAGAAGGATCCAAGCTTAGTTTTCCAACTTTCATGTTGTGAACAATGTTTGAATCATGGTCAAACCTAGGGTTCACTAAATTTGAAAGGTGGATAGACAATTCTAAAAAATATGAAACCAGGTCTCATAGTCTTATAATGTCATCTACTAACCATATGAACTAATAAAGAAGGTGTAGGTACCATGGAACAAACAAAACCATGTGAGGACTCTCATATCTCAGACACCGCCGCATGAAATCCAAGGATCCAAGCAGTTTGCTATGAACTGTGAATCATGAAATGGACCAAACAGTTTGGTATAATAGCTTCATATTGGAGTAAATAAGAAGGATCCAAGCTTAGTTTTCCAACTTTCATGTTCTGAACAATATTTGAATCATGGTCAAACCTAGGATTGACTAAATTTGAAAGGTGGATAGACAGTTCTAAAAAATATGAAACCAGGTCTCATAGTCTTATAATGTCATCTACTAACCATATGAACTAATAAAGAAGGTGTAGGTACCATGGAACAAACAAAACCATGTGAGGTCTCTCATATCTCAGACACCGCCGCATGAAATCCAAGGATCCAAGTAGTTTGCTATGAACTGTGAATCATGAAATGGACCAAACAATTTGGTATAATAGCTTCATATTGGAGTAAATAAGAAGGATCCAAGCTTAGTTTTCCAACTTTCATGTTCTGAACAATGTTTGAATCATGGTCAAACCTAGGGTTGACTAAATTTGAAAGGTGGATAGACAATTCTAAAAAATATGAAACCAGGTCTCATAGTCTTATAATGTCATCTACTAACCATATGAACTAATAAAGAAGGTGTAGGTACCATGGAACAAACAAAACCATGCGAGGACTCTCATATCTCAGACACCGCCGCATGAAATCCAAGGATCCAAGCAGTTTGCTATGAACTGTGAATCATGAAATGGACCAAACAGTTTGGTATAATAGCTTCATATTGGAGTAAATAAGAAGGATCCAAGCTTAGTTTTCCAACTTTCATGTTCTGAACAATGTTTGAGTCATGGTCAAACCTAGGGTTGACTAAATTTGAAAGGTGGATAGACAGTTCTAAAAAATATGAAACTAGGTCTCATAGTCTTATAATGTCATCTACTAACCATATGAACTAATAAAGAAGGTGTAGGTACCATGGAACAAACAAAACCATGTGAGGTCTCTCATATCTCAGACACCGCCGCATGAAATCCAAGGATCCAAGCAGTTTGCTATGAACTGTGAATCATGAAATGGACCAAACAATTTGGTATAATAGCTTCATATTGGAGTAAATAAGAAGGATCCAAGCTTAGTTTTCCAACTTTCATGTTCTGAACAATGTTTGAATCATGGTCAAGCCTAGGGTTGACTAAATTTGAAAGGTGGATAGACAATTCTAAAAAATATGAAACCAGGTCTCATAGTCTTATAATGTCATCTACTAACCATATGAACTAATAAAGAAGGTGTAGGTACCATGGAACAAACAAAACCATGTGAGGTCTCTCATATCTCAGACACCGCCGTTTGAAATCCAAGGATCCAAGCAGTTTGCTATGAACTGTGAATCATGAAATGGACCAAACAGTTTGGTATAATAGCTTCATATTGGAGTAAATAAGAAGGATCCAAGCTTAGTTTTCCAACTTTCATGTTCTGAACAATGTTTGAATCATGGTCAAACCTAGGGTTGACTAAATTTGAAAGGTGGATAGACAGTTCTAAAAAATATGAAACCAGGTCTCATAGTCTTATAATGTCATCTACTAACCATATGAACTAATAAAGAAGGTGTAGGTACCATGGAACAAACAAAACCATGTGAGGACTCTCATATCTCAGACACCGCCGCATGAAATCCAAGGATCCAAGCAGTTTGCTATGAACTGTGAATCATGAAATGGACCAAACATTTTGGTATAATAGCTTCATATTGGAGTAAATAAGAAGGATCCAAGCTTAGTTTTCCAACTTTCATGTTCTGAACAATGTTTGAATCATGGTCAAACCTAGGGTTGACTAAATTTGAAAGGTGGATAGACAGTTCTAAAAAATATGAAACCAGGTCTCATAGTCTTATAATGTCATCTACTAACCATATGAACTAATAAAGAAGGTGTAGGTACCATGGAACAAACAAAACCATGTGAGGTTTCTCATATCTCAGACACCGCCGTTTGAAATCCAAGGATCCAAGCAGTTTGCTATGAACTGTGAATCATGAAATGGACCAAACAGTTTGGTATAATAGCTTCATATTGGAGTAAATAAGAAGGATCCAAGCTTAGTTTTCCAACTTTCATGTTCTGAACAATGTTTGAATCATGGTCAAACCTAGGGTTGACTAAATTTGAAAGGTGGATAGACAGTTCTAAAAAATATGAAACCAGGTCTCATAGTCTTATAATGTCATCTACTAACCATATGAACTAATAAAGAAGGTGTAGGTACCATGGAACAAACAAAACCATGTGAGGACTCTCATATCTCAGACACCGCTGCATGAAATCCAAGGATCCAAGCAGTTTGCTATGAACTGTGAATCATGAAATGGACCAAACAATTTGGTATAATAGCTTCATATTGGAGTAAATAAGAAGGATCCAAGCTTAGTTTTCCAACTTTCATGTTCTGAACAATGTTTGAATCATGGTCAAACCTAGGGTTGACTAAATTTGAAAGGTGGATAGACAGTTCTAAAAAATATGAAACCAGGTCTCATAGTCTTATAATGTCATCTACTAACCATATGAACTAATAAAGAAGGTGTAGGTACCATGGAACAAACAAAACCATGTGAGGTCTCTCATATCTCAGACACCGCCGTTTGAAATCCAAGGATCCAAGCAGTTTGCTTTGAACTGTGAATCATGAAATGGACCAAACAGTTTGGTATAATAGCTTCATATTGGAGTAAATAAGAAGGATCCAAGCTTAGTTTTCCAACTTTCATGTTCTGAACAATGTTTGAATCATGGTCAAAGCTAGGGTTGACTAAATTTGAAAGGTGGATAGACAGTTCTAAAAAATATGAAACCAGGTCTCATAGTCTTATAATGTCATCTACTAACCATATGAACTAATAAAGAAGGAGTAGGTACCATGGAACAAACAAAACCATGTGAGGACTCTCATATCTCAGACACCGCCGCATGAAATCCAAGGATCCAAGCAGTTTGCTATGAACTGTGAATCATGAAATGGACCAAACAGTTTGGTATAATAGCTTCATATTGGAGTAAATAAGAAGGATCCAAGCTTAGTTTTCCAACTTTCATGTTCTGAACAATGTTTGAATCATGGTCAAACCTAGGGTTGACTAAATTTGAAAGGTGGATAGACAGTTCTAAAAAATATGAAACCAGGTCTCATAGTCTTATAATGTCATCTACTAACCATATGAACTAATAAAGAAGTTGTAGGTACCATGGAACAAACAAAACCATGTGAGGTCTCTCATATCTCAGGCACCGCCGTTTGAAATCCAAGGATCCAAGCAGTTTGCTATGAACTGTGAATCATGAAATGGACCAAACAGTTTGGTATAATAGCTTCATATTGGAGTAAATAAGAAGGATCCAAGCTTAGTTTTCCAAATTTCATGTTCTGAACAATGTTTGTGTCATGGTCAAACCTAGGGTTGACTAAATTTGAAAGGTGGATAGACGGTTCTAAAAAATATGAAACCAGGTCTCATAGTCTTATAATGTCATCTACTAACTATATGAACTAATAAAGAAGGTGTAGGTACCATGGAACAAACAAAACCATGTGAGGTCTCTCATATCTCAGACACCGCCGCATGAAATCCAAGGATCCAAGCAGTTTGCTATGAACTGTGAATCATGAAATGGACCAAACAATTTGGTATAATAGCTTCATATTGGAGTAAATAAGAAGGATCCAAGCTTAGTTTTCCAACTTTCATGTTCTGAACAATGTTTGAATCATGGTCAAGCCTAGGGTTGACTAAATTTGAAAGGTGGATAGACAGTTCTAAAAAATATGAAACCAGGTCTCATAGTCTTATAATGTCATCTACTAACCATATGAACTAATAAAGAAGGTGTAGGTACCATGGAACAAACAAAACCATGTGAGGACTCTCATATCTCAGACACCGCTGCATGAAATCCAAGGATCCAAGCAGTTTGCTATGAACTGTGAATCATGAAATGGACCAAACAATTTGGTATAATAGCTTCATATTGGAGTAAATAAGAAGGATCCAAGCTTAGTTTTCCAACTTTCATGTTCTGAACAATGTTTGAATCATGGTCAAACCTAGGGTTGACTAAATTTGAAAGGTGGATAGACAGTTCTAAAAAATATGAAACCAGGTCTCATAGTCTTATAATGTCATCTACTAACCATATGAACTAATAAAGAAGGTGTAGGTACCATGGAACAAACAAAACCATGTGAGGTCTCTCATATCTCAGACACCGCCGTTTGAAATCCAAGGATCCAAGCAGTTTGCTTTGAACTGTGAATCATGAAATGGACCAAACAGTTTGGTATAATAGCTTCATATTGGAGTAAATAAGAAGGATCCAAGCTTAGTTTTCCAACTTTCATGTTCTGAACAATGTTTGAATCATGGTCAAAGCTAGGGTTGACTAAATTTGAAAGGTGGATAGACAGTTCTAAAAAATATGAAACCAGGTCTCATAGTCTTATAATGTCATCTACTAACCATATGAACTAATAAAGAAGGAGTAGGTACCATGGAACAAACAAAACCATGTGAGGACTCTCATATCTCAGACACCGCCGCATGAAATCCAAGGATCCAAGCAGTTTGCTATGAACTGTGAATCATGAAATGGACCAAACAGTTTGGTATAATAGCTTCATATTGGAGTAAATAAGAAGGATCCAAGCTTAGTTTTCCAACTTTCATGTTCTGAACAATGTTTGAATCATGGTCAAACCTAGGGTTGACTAAATTTGAAAGGTGGATAGACAGTTCTAAAAAATATGAAACCAGGTCTCATAGTCTTATAATGTCATCTACTAACCATATGAACTAATAAAGAAGGTGTAGGTACCATGGAACAAACAAAACCATGTGAGGTCTCTCATATCTCAGACACCGCCGTTTGAAATCCAAGGATCCAAGCAGTTTGCTATGAACTGTGAATCATGAAATGGACCAAACAGTTTGGTATAATAGCTTCATATTGGAGTAAATAAGAAGGATCCAAGCTTAGTTTTCCAACTTTCATGTTTTGAACAATGTTTGAATCATGGTCAAAGCTAGGGTTGACTAAATTTGAAAGGTGGATAGACAGTTCTAAAAAATATGAAACCAGGTCTCATAGTCTTATAATGTCATCTACTAACCATATGAACTAATAAAGAAGGAGTAGGTACCATGGAACAAACAAAACCATGTGAGGACTCTCATATCTCAGACACCGCCGCATGAAATCCAAGGATCCAAGCAGTTTGCTATGAACTGTGAATCATGAAATGGACCAAACAGTTTGGTATAATAGCTTCATATTGGAGTAAATAAGAAGGATCCAAGCTTAGTTTTCCAACTTTCATGTTCTGAACAATGTTTGAATCATGGTCAAACCTAGGGTTGACTAAATTTGAAAGGTGGATAGACAGTTCTAAAAAATATGAAACCAGGTCTCATAGTCTTATAATGTCATCTACTAACCATATGAACTAATAAAGAAGGTGTAGGTACCATGGAACAAACAAAACCATGTGAGGTCTCTCATATCTCAGACACCGCCATTTGAAATCCAAGGATCCAAGCAGTTTGCTATGAACTGTGAATCATGAAATGGACCAAACAGTTTGGTATAATAGCTTCATATTGGAGTAAATAAGAAGGATCCAAGCTTAGTTTTCCAACTTTCATGTTCTGAACAATGTTTGAATCATGGTCAAAGCTAGGGTTGACTAAATTTGAAAGGTGGATAGACAGTTCTAAAAAATATGAAACCAGGTCTCATAGTCTTATAATGTCATCTACTAACCATATGAACTAATAAAGAAGGAGTAGGTACCATGGAACAAACAAAACCATGTGAGGACTCTCATATCTCAGACACCGCCGCATGAAATCCAAGGATCCAAGCAGTTTGCTATGAACTGTGAATCATGAAATGGACCAAACAGTTTGGTATAATAGCTTCATATTGGAGTAAATAAGAAGGATCCAAGCTTAGTTTTCCAACTTTCATGTTCTGAACAATGTTTGAATCATGGTCAAACCTAGGGTTGACTAAATTTGAAAGGTGGATAGACAGTTCTAAAAAATATGAAACCAGGTCTCATAGTCTTATAATGTCATCTACTAACCATATGAACTAATAAAGAAGGTGTAGGTACCATGGAACAAACAAAACCATGTGAGGTCTCTCATATCTCAGACACCGCCGTTTGAAATCCAAGGATCCAAGCAGTTTGCTATGAACTGTGAATCATGAAATGGACCAAACAGTTTGGTATAATAGCTTCATATTGGAGTAAATAAGAAGGATCCAAGCTTAGTTTTCCAACTTTCATGTTTTGAACAATGTTTGAATCATGGTCAAAGCTAGGGTTGACTAAATTTGAAAGGTGGATAGACAGTTCTAAAAAATATGAAACCAGGTCTCATAGTCTTATAATGTCATCTACTAACCATATGAACTAATAAAGAAGGAGTAGGTACCATGGAACAAACAAAACCATGTGAGGACTCTCATATCTCAGACACCGCCGCATGAAATCCAAGGATCCAAGCAGTTTGCTATGAACTGTGAATCATGAAATGGACCAAACAGTTTGGTATAATAGCTTCATATTGGAGTAAATAAGAAGGATCCAAGCTTAGTTTTCCAACTTTCATGTTCTGAACAATGTTTGAATCATGGTCAAACCTAGGGTTGACTAAATTTGAAAGGTGGATAGACAGTTCTAAAAAATATGAAACCAGGTCTCATAGTCTTATAATGTCATCTACTAACCATATGAACTAATAAAGAAGGTGTAGGTACCATGGAACAAACAAAACCATGTGAGGTCTCTCATATCTCAGACACCGCCATTTGAAATCCAAGGATCCAAGCAGTTTGCTATGAACTGTGAATCATGAAATGGACCAAACAGTTTGGTATAATAGCTTCATATTGGAGTAAATAAGAAGGATCCAAGCTTAGTTTTCCAACTTTCATGTTCTGAACAATGTTTGAATCATGGTCAAAGCTAGGGTTGACTAAATTTGAAAGGTGGATAGACAGTTCTAAAAAATATGAAACCAGGTCTCATAGTCTTATAATGTCATCTACTAACCATATGAACTAATAAAGAAGGAGTAGGTACCATGGAACAAACAAAACCATGTGAGGACTCTCATATCTCAGACACCGCCGCATGAAATCCAAGGATCCAAGCAGTTTGCTATGAACTGTGAATCATGAAATGGACCAAACAGTTTGGTATAATAGCTTCATATTGGAGTAAATAAGAAGGATCCAAGCTTAGTTTTCCAACTTTCATGTTCTGAACAATGTTTGAATCATGGTCAAACCTAGGGTTGACTAAATTTGAAAGGTGGATAGACAGTTCTAAAAAATATGAAACCAGGTCTCATAGTCTTATAATGTCATCTACTAACCATATGAACTAATAAAGAAGGTGTAGGTACCATGGAACAAACAAAACCATGTGAGGACTCTCATATCTCAGACACCGCCGCATGAAATCCAAGGATCCAAGCAGTTTGCTATGAACTGTGAATCATGAAATGGACCAAACAGTTTGGTATAATAGCTTCATATTGGAGTAAATAAGAAGGATCCAAGCTTAGTTTTCCAACTTTCATGTTCTGAACAATGTTTGAATCATGGTCAAACCTAGGGTTGACTAAATTTGAAAGGTGGATAGACAGTTCTAAAAAATATGAAACCAGGTCTCATAGTCTTATAATGTCATCTACTAACCATATGAACTAATAAAGAAGGTGTAGGTACCATGGAACAAACAAAACCATGTGAGGTCTCTCATATCTTAGACACCGCCGTTTGAAATCCAAGGATCCAAGCAGTTTGCTATGAACTGTGAATCATGAAATGGACCAAACAGTTTGGTATAATAGCTTCATATTGGAGTAAATAAGAAGGATCCAAGCTTAGTTTTCCAACTTTCATGTTCTGAACAATGTTTGAATCATGGTCAAACCTAGGGTTGACTAAATTTGAAAGGTGGATAGACAGTTCTAAAAAATATGAAACCAGGTCTCATAGTCTTATAATGTCATCTACTAACCATATGAACTAATAAAGAAGGTGTAGGTACCATGGAACAAACAAAACCATGTGAGGACTCTCATATCTCAGACACCGCCGCATGAAATCCAAGGATCCAAGCAGTTTGCTATGAACTGTGAATCATGAAATGGACCAAACAATTTGGTATAATAGCTTCATATTGGAGTAAATAAGAAGGATCCAAGCTTAGTTTTCCAACTTTCATGTTCTGAACAATGTTTGAATCATGGTCAAACCTAGGGTTGACTAAATTTGAAAGGTGGATAGACAGTTCTAAAAAATATGAAACCAGGTCTCATAGTCTTATAATGTCATCTACTAACCATATGAACTAATAAAGAAGGTGTAGGTACCATGGAACAAACAAAACCATGTGAGGTCTCTCATATCTCAGACACCGCCGTTTGAAATCCAAGGATCCAAGCAGTTTGCTTTGAACTGTGAATCATGAAATGGACCAAACAGTTTGGTATAATAGCTTCATATTGGAGTAAATAAGAAGGATCCAAGCTTAGTTTTCCAACTTTCATGTTCTGAACAATGTTTGAATCATGGTCAAACCTAGGGTTGACTAAATTTGAAAGGTGGATAGACACTTCTAAAAAATATGAAACCAGGTCTCATAGTCTTATAATGTCATCTACTAACCATATGAACTAATAAAGAAGGTGTAGGTACCATGGAACAAACAAAACCATGTGAGGACTCTCATATCTCAGACAGCGCCGTTTGAAATCCAAGGATCCAAGCAGTTTGCTATGAACTGTGAATCATGAAATGGACCAAACAATTTGTTAATAGCTTCATATTGGAGTAAATAAGAAGGATCTAAGCTTAGTTTTCCAACTTTCATGATTCTAAAAAATTCAAAAAAAATTGAAACCAGGTCTCATAGTCTTATAATGTCATCTACTAACCATATCAACTAATAAAGAAGGTGTAGGTACCATGGAACAAACAAAACCATGTGAGGACAGTAATATTACTTTCAAATATTGCTTTCAAACATTAATTTCTGAACTAATTTATTTTTTATTAATTAAAAAAACCAGTAAACAAATAATTACGTTCCCACCAATGTAGTTTTGGCCAAAAATTTAAAAACCTACCGCTAAAAGGCCCGTGCGTAGAGTCTGTGCGAAACTTTTTGTTCCCACCAAAACCGAAAACCATCCTTTTAACCTTCCCGCTAAACTCTCTTCATATTTAGGTACCCACGACCCCCACGACCTCCAATTAATCTAAATGCAATCACCTCGGCGAGTTTGTTCGCCATCGGATCTGAGCTCCCTCATCGTCCACACGCCGACATGACGACGTCGTCGCCGGAGTCAACGGTACGCCAATTCTCTCAGGTTACCCTAGATTTACATGCTGCCGTCGGCGATCCTTGCCACGTTAGGCGTCGCCGCAGCTGCTTCGCCCGGGATGTAGCAGCCATCTTCTCTACCCCGTGATTCCCACTAGGCCGATGCGATCCGCATGTGATACACCGCCGCCCGGCCGATTCAGCACGCCTCCGCCCCGCTCCTCCAGCGGTCGGATCTAGCTACACCCTGAGCTCCCGCCGGCATGTGATCACTGTTCATCGCGATCCCTAGGAGCAGGAGTCCAGGCAGACACGGCCGAGTCCAGGAGCATCTCGCCAATGTGCACTAGGGTTTATGAGGAACTGCTAGTACATTATCTACCGATTGATTTTGCATTTGTGGCTGCATAGGTTCGGCCAATGATTTGCTAGGTTTAGATGTTATAACACATGTTCTGTGTTAATCCACTCTTTTGCAAGTTTTATTTGTTCAATATAGCATATTTTAGTACTAGTACTACTCCCCTCCGATCTAGGTAGTTTATGTTAAAATATGATCAAATCTCGGTGTCTTCGATTGTATTGATTTGTGGACTTTCAAGAACTGAACTAATTCGTTGATTTCATAATGTTGTTCCTCTGTTGATCTTTTGCCAACATGTTTTTCTTATCGTGTATGGAACTGAGAATTTAATGATAAATGAATAATTCGTTCTACAAACTATTCATAAAATTTACATAGCTACGTAACATATTCTTTTATTTCAGATCTATGAATTGAATAATTATTTTGGTGCTCTTTTTTTTACTTCTATGTAAATGTAGACGCATGAGGACATTTGGAAACTTAACCTGTACTACGAAGATGAGGATAAAAAACAGAAAGTTCAGGAAGCAACAATCGAGAGGAGTGACATCTGCTATCTGGAATTGATCGGTTTGATTGAAAGTGTTGGATTCTGTGGCGGGCGTCATTACCTCTACTGCAGGGTAAAAAATGCTGATGGCAGAGGAAAACTTTTTCCCATCGAGCATGCACCGGAAGTGGAGACATTGGTATCCATGCACAGTAATGAGAAGAAGATCAACCTGTGTGTGTTTAGGGAGAAGCCCAGTGTTGATATTGAAACACCGGGGTCTCATCTTGATGTTGAAGGTGGATCCTCCAGAAACAAGCGAAAAACTGTCTCAGGTATCCTTTCATCCAAAATCTCGAACTCACAACACCTTCAATACAGACTTTAATACATATTTTCCCGGTCACATTTTAATGCATGCTTTAACTAATAAATGATTTGGATGAACATGCAGTTAGGGATGCAAGAGCTGAGGATCAAGATTCAAACGAAACAGAAGAACTAGATTTTTCACTTACCAATGGTACACAAGTACAGTAATTATTAATCAGGTTTCTGAATTGTGCACATTGCTAATGCTTTGTCCATTTATTGTTTACATGTTCAGTAAAAAAAGGATCTGTTACAATGACAAGGGTTGAAATGTTACAAGCTTACAAAAGAAAATATGGAAAACGTAGATGTGGTAAGTTATTTCTGACATTTAAGCTTTCTCTAACATTTGCTATGTAATGCAGTAAAACCTTGATTGCTGATTCAGTACAAATGTTAACCCTGATACAGCAACTGTAGACCGATCTAACACTATAGTGTCTGAAACTGACATGTCTGCCCTTGACAAATGGCCTTCCCATGCCCGCCACCACCGCCCGCAGCTAGAGGACGGTACTAGCTTCTTTTTTTTACATTTATGTCCTCATTTCTTACAATGTACTAGACAGTAAATGGCTTCTTTGTGTATGTTCTGGGCTCTAGGCGCTGACGGACCCAAGAAGAAAGGGCGAGGTGTAGTAAAAGGTGTAAAAGCATCTAAGAAGCGTCATGCCAATGGATCTGCAAAGCTAAATATTGCATTCTCTGATAAATTGGGTGGTGCAGTAGGAATGAACAACCGTTCATTCAAAGATGACTTGGTTATCATAATGAAAAAAAGGTTACCCATTATTGGAGTGAGGAGGTGGTCAGACATTCATCCTGACATCCATCGTCTCATAGTTGCAGATATGTTGGTGAGTACAACCTTTCTCACCTTGGTTGTCTTATTTTTTCGACCATAATGAACTACTAAAGTCTATCCGTTTGTTACGCATTATAGGACAGATATGATTTGGAGGATACACCAAAAACTGAAAAAGCAATTCTAAAAATTGCGCAAGAGCGATACAGAGGCTGGCGAGCATCTCTAAGCTGCACTTACAAGGCATACAAAACAGATGATGCTAGAATGTCAAATGTACCGGAAGATTTACAACCGGAAGAGTGGGAATGGCTGATTAACTACTATGGCACTGATGAGAAATTCCTGGTTATTTCTATGCTCACAGTTTGTGATTTTTGTACTATCATGAAATGGCTTGTCTGACTCGTTCTTTTTTTTATCACTGAATGTGTAGCAACTCAGCCAAAAGAACTCGGATAACCGTAAGAAACTCATCATAAAACACAGAGGTGGATCAAAATCGTTATCTCAACTGAGTTTTGAGAATGTATGTGCCTACTCACTATGCATGCTTCGTTACTCACTGTGATTTAATGTTTGTAGCATCTAATTGTTGTACTACTTGCAGAGAAATCCGGAAACTGGAGAAGAGCCAGACTGTATTGCTCTCTGGGAAATCGCCCACAACAACAATGGAGAATGGACTACCCCAGAGTCCAAAAAAGTTTACGTGGGTATACTGACTTAGAAGCTATTCTCAAAACATATTTACTGTTATTCATCTTGGATGTTTTTTCATCTGATGGGAGTGTTCTTTTCGTAATCAGGACAAAGCAAGTAAAGACATTGAAAACAGATTAAAGGAATCTGATGTTCCAATTTCAGTTGAACAAAGAATCAATATTTTCCAGAAGGCTTATAAAGAATTCGTACCTTGCAAGTCAGCGCAGCCTCGTGGGTTGGGATACATGGCCAAACTGCCAACTAATTCTGAAAGGATTAAAATCCAGGTTGAAGAGTTCTCCCAACAGTTGGAAATACAGAAGATGCAAACACGTCAGGTGATGATAGTCATACGCTTGCAAACTCGTAAGATTTAGATGTTTACTTGCATTGCTAACAGTGCATGTCGTTCTTTTAGATGCTTAATAGGAAGACAAGCCAGAAAGAAAATGTTAGTCCAAACCTGCAAACACCACTTTCACGGATCCCTGCTAAGAATTTTTATCCCCCTCCGCACAGAATCCTTAAAGCAATGGTAAGTCACAAACTTTTACAAAACGGTACTAGTACCTACTGTTTTTGCTTCACCCACACTTTAGCCTTGCTGCACCACCTTCTTATGTTTCAATATGTGTTGTTTCTTTGTTGTCTTACAAGTATGTTTTTTCTAAACCCACACTATAGCCTTGCTCCACCTGCTTCTTATGTTTCACCATGTATCTAGGATGCAAATGGACATGAACTAAACTTTTTTTTATTTTTGATTGCAGGATGGAAATGCAAATGATAATGGAAAAAATTAGATGCAATGGATTCTACATCAAGTACATTAGGATACCTTCGATATTTTTGAGTTTCATTTGATCCATATTGTATGGGAATTATTATTTGTATGAATTATAAATAGCTATGAGAATTATGATTTGTATGAATTTACATATTGTACGTACGGTTTTGAATATTTTAATTCAATGCCCGTATTTTTGTTTCACGTTTTTTTTTCTTTTTTTCCCCTTTAACGTGGCAATAGGTAATTAGCACGGCAAATTTATTGTTGCTTTAAGGCTCAGTCGCCACGACTACCTGTTGTGATAACTGCTTGGCGCCACCAATAAAAGTTTTGTTGAAATATACTTTTGCCACCAACAGTGGAGATCGTGGCAGTACTTTTTCCCCACAAACAATTTGGACGTTGCTTTACCTATTTCGTGCCACCAAACCTAATTTTGTTGAAATAGAGAATCGCCACGAAAACTTTTAATTGTCGCACTAGTTTCTCGCAACTAACAATTTGGACGTTGCAACTTGTACTTGTCGCCACCAAACTAAAATTTGTTGAAATAGAATGGCGCCACGAATAGTTTAAATTGTCGCACTTGTTTGTAGCTACTAATATTTAGGCCGTTGCGATTACTACATGTCGCCACACAAATTAAATTTGTTGGAATAAAGCATCGCCACGAAAAGCTTGCACGTAGCGACTAGTATTTGGCGCCACCAAAATTATTTGTGTTGAAATAGAGGATCGCCACGGAATAATTGGACGTGGCGATAACCAGATAACTCGTGTTACCACGATTGAATTGTTTGTGGCAAATCGTTTTTTCCACGCGTGTAAGGTTTGTTGCCATAGTTTCTTGCGACAAAATTGAACGTGGCAAATAAACCGGACTATTCCAACGAAAGAGCATGCGCAACAAAACACTTGCCGTTGCCACAGTGGTCACTCGCCACGGTTCGGTATGTGTTGCCCTAGAGTTATACCCATCAAAAATATAGGTTGCGTTAAGTGAGTGCCGCAACGGAAAAACGAGTGGCAATTGCTCGAATAAATGGTTGCAAATGGCAAATTTTGTAGCCACGAAAATCATTCCGTGGAACTAGCCTAACTCCACGCGTTTACTCGCAACGCTGCCCAACGAACAACTTTTGGATGCAACAGGTACCAATTGCGATGATTTGGCACTTGTTTCAACGATTTTGTTCGTGGCAATAGACTGGATTTCTTGTAGTGAAAAATATAGTGTTTTGAAAGGTGACCTGATTTTTGCCGATGAAGAAGGGGTGCCTTGGGGGCATCCCCAAGCTTTGACGCTTGTACTTCTTGGATATTTCATAGGGTGATGCATGGGCATCCCCAAGCTTGAGATTTGGTCCATTCTTCAACTCATCTCATCATTCTCCAATCCCTACATTTGAAAACTTCCTTCATACAAAACTAAACACAAATCTATTAGCTACATTAGTGTAAGCATATCATATAATCAACCTCTTTTTGCTTCAGATTTCAACCTAAAACCACCACATATAAAGTATATACTACTGTAGCAACTTCCCCAAAAGTTCCGTGATCAAAAGAACTCAAAAGAAAGCGATAAAGCGGCAAACACAAATATTGACAGAAATCTGTCAAAACAGAACAGCTGACAAAGGACGAATTTTTAAGGTGTTTTCTGTTGCTCAAATCAAAAAGTGTTCAGCTAATGAAAGTTTGGATATAACCTGGGGCATATGCACAAGAAATCGCAGGTCCAAAAGATATACAGAGAATTTTCACGAATTTTTACGGTGCAGCACCGAAAACAGTTTCAGGACAGCAACATCCCCGAATTTTTACCTCACTCAAATTAGAGGCTTCTCTTGGCACAACAATAAAATAAAAAGGATAAGGAGAGGTCATTACAGTAGTAATGACTTCCAAGACTCAAATAAAAGAAAAAGTACTGAAAGTAAAACATTGGGTTATCTCTCAAGAGTGCTTTTCTTTAACGCCTTTGAGCTAGGCGCAGAAAATTGCGAATCAAGTAACATCAAGTGATGAAGCATCAAGCTCATAATTTGCTCTAAGAATAGAGTCAAAAAGTAATTTCTTCCTTTTCCTAGGGAAGTGTTCCATACCTTTCTTGAGTGGGAATTGATATTTGATGGCACCTTCCCTCATATCAATGATGGCACCTACAGTTCGAAGAAAGGGTCTTCCCAAAATAATAGGACATGAAGCATGGCATTCAACGTCCATAACGAGAAAATCAACGGGAACAAGGTTATTGTTAACCATAATAAGAACATCATTAATCCTTCCCAAAGGTTTCTTCTTAGCAACATCAGCAATAGGAACATCATAATAGCATTTTTCAAGAGGTGGTAAATCAAGCATATCATAAATTTTTCTAGGCATGATAGAAATACTAGCACCTAGATCACATAAAGCATGGAAATCAAAACTATTAACATGCATATCATTGATGGGTTCCCAACCATCTTCTAACTTCTTGGGAACAGAAGCTTTTTGCTTCAACTTTTCATCCCTAATTTTCATGAGAGCATTGGTAATATGCTTTGTAAAAGCAATATTTAAAGAACTAGCATTGGGAGTCAAAGCAAGCTTTTGCAAGAAAAAAATTACTTCAGATATATTGCAGCCATCAACATCAAAATCATTAAAATAAGTAGAGCTATCATCTCCTACACTCCGAAAAATTTCAGCACTCTTTTGAGAAAAAGTTTTGGCAGTTTTAGGCTTTTTAACACAAGGAGTGGGAGTTTTCTCTACACCAATCAAAGTAAGAGGATTGCTAGCATTAGGAACAACATCATTAGAGGTAGTAATAGTACAAACTTTCATATTCCTAGCAATCTCATCCTCTCTTTCCCATCTAGCATGCAATTCTACTAACAATCTAATATTTTCATCTATTCCAAATTGAATAGCATTAGCAGTAGCAAAAACATTATTCTCTTTCACATCATTAGGCAACACTTTTAATTTCAGAAGTTCAACATTATGAGCAAGGCTATCAACTTTAGAAGCAAGAATATCAATTTTGCCTAACTTTTCCTCAACAGACTTATTAAAAGCAGATTGTTTTACCATGAAGTCTTTGAGCATGACTTCAAGTTCAGAGGGCGCGGCCCTAGTGTTGTTGGAGGAATTACTATAAGGGTTACCATAACCATTACCATTGGTAGAAGGATACGGCCTATAATTGTTACTAGCAAAATTATTCCTATAAGCATTGTTGTTAAAATTATTGTTTCTAATGAAGTTCACGTCAACATGCTCTTCTTGAGCAACAAAAGAGGCTAAAGGAACATTAATAGGATCAACATGAGTTCTATCATTAGCAAGCATAGCCATAATGGTATCAATCTTATCACTCAAGGAAGAGGTTTCCTCAACAGAATTTACCTTCTTACCTTGTGGAGCTCTCTCGGTGTGCCATTTAGAATAATTTACCATCATGTTGTCAAGTAGCTTTGTTGCGGCGCCCAAGGTAAGGGACATAAAAGTGCCTCCAGCAGCTGAATCAAGTAGGTTCCTCGAAGAAAAATTTAGTCCTGCATAAAAAGTTTGGACAATCATCCAAGTAGTCAGTCCATGAGTGGGGCAATTCTTTATCATAGATTTCATTCTTTCCCAAGCTTGAGCAACATGTTCATTATCAAATTGACTAAACTTCACAATATTGCTACGCAGAGATATAATCTCAGCAGGAGGATAATATCTACCAATAAAAGCATCCTTACACTTAGCACATGAATCAATACTATTCTTAGTCAAAGACACCAACCAATCTTTAGCTTTTCCTCTCAAAGAAAAAGGAAACAACTTGAGCTTAATAATATCACTTTCTACATCCTTATCTTTCTGCATCTCACATAGCTCAACAAAATTGTTGAGATGAGCTGCAGCATCTTCAGTACTAGCACCAGAAAATTGCTCTTTCATAACAAGGTTCAATAAAGCAGGCTTAATCTCATAAAAGTTTGCAGCAGGAGCAGGTGGCGCAATAGGAGTGCAGATAAAATCACTATTGTTCGTGCTAGTAAAGTCACACAACTTGGTGTTTTCAGGAGTAGCCATTCTAGCAAACTAAAAGCAGACAAGTAAAAACAACTATCAAGGATTCTAATTTTTTTGGGTTTTTGATAAAACAATGCAAGTAAAAATAAAGTAAAGCAAAACAATAAAACAAAGTAAAGGATGTGCGTGCGAAAAACTCCCCTTGCAGAGGTCTTCCACTTCTTCCCCGGCAACGGCGCCAGAAAACTTGTTGGTGGCGCGGTGATGATAGTATGAAAGATATGTAGTAAATGACCGGCCAGTTGGAAAACCCCAAGAGAAGGTTTTGATGAATATAGCAGCAAGTTTTCCCTCAGTTAAGAAACCAAGGTATGTCGATCAGGAGAAGAGCAGACAATACGACTGAAGGTGATGCTTGCAAGCTTTGCGACAGCTCCGAACAATTTATAGGGCGCCTCGTCCAAGCTTTGCTTTGTGAGCAGCAACGTGGAACCTGCACACACACAACCAAGTACTTTGTTCCCAACTTGCGATGAGGTTGTCAATCTCACCGGTTTGCTTGAAACAAAGGGTATGAGCGTATCGAGTGGAAAGTGATAATAGTATGCGAGTAAAGTAAACAGTGCGAGTAAAGTAAACAGGTGATAGCAATATGATGGAAATAGCATCGGGGTCCACAGTTCACTAGTGGTGTCTCTCCATAAGATAAATAACACATGCTGGGTAAACAAATTATAGTTGGGCAATTGATAGAATAAATATAAACGTGATATGTCAAGAAGATCACTATGCGATTTACTCTGGGCATTACAACAAAATACATAGACCGCCATCCAACTGCATCTATGACTAATAATCCACTCGCGGGGATATCATCCGAACACCCCAAGAGTATTAAGTTGCGAACAACAGATAATTGCATTAAGCAAAGTGTGTAATGTAAACAAAGCATATGCCCTCGAGCATATGAATGTTGTTTTCTCCCTAGTAGCAACAACACATCTACAACCTTAGAGGTTTCTGTCACTCCCCCAGATTAAATAGAGGCATGAACCCACTATCGAGCATAAATACCCCCTCTTGGAGTCACTAGCAACTACTCGGCCAAGATAGCTACTAACAACGGAGAGCATGCAAGATCATAAACAACATAGAGATAACATAAGATATATTTCAGTATAGCAACTCAATCATAACAGCAATATTCATCGGATCCCAACAAACCAAACATGTAGAATTACATAACGGTGATCTCAATCATGTAAGGCAGCTCATGAGATCTAAACATGAAGCACATGGTGGAGGAGACAACCATCTAGCTACTGCTATGGACCCATAGTCCAAGGTAGACTACTCACTCATCGCTCCGGAGGCAAGCATGGCGATGAAGAAGACCTCCGGTGGCGATTCCCCTCTCCGGCAGGGTGCCGGGAAGAGCTTCTGGACCCTCCCATTCTTCGGGTCGACGGCGACGGCGGATCGCGATGTGTTCTGGAAAATTGATCGGGTACTTAGGTTTTTTTTTTCGTCGGGGGGACTTTATAGGCGAAGGGGCATCGTCAGAGGTGGACCGAGGTGCCCTCACACATAGGGGGCGCGGCCAGGGGCTGGGCCACGCCGCCCTGGTGTGTGGGGCCCTCGTGGCCCCCCTCCGACTCCTCTTCGGATCTCTGGAAGCTTCCGGGAAAAATAAGACTTCAGGAACTTGTTTCGTCCAATTACGAGAATATTTCCTGTGTAGCTTTTCTGAAACACAAAAACAGCATAAAACAGGGAACTGACACTGTGGCGACTTGTTAATAGGTTAGTTCCAGAAAATGCATAAAATTGCCACGAAGTGTAACGAAACATTAGGCAAATGGTGTAAAAACAAGCATGGAGCATCAAAAATTATAGATACGTTGGAGACGTATCAATATTCAGCACATCAACTCAATCATAACACCAATATTCATCGGATCCCAACAAACACAACATGTAGAATTACATAAAGGTAGTCTCGATCATGTAAAGCAGCTCACAAGATCTAAACATGAAGCACATGGTGGAGAAGACAACCATCTAGCTACTGCTATGGACTCATAGTCCAAGGTAGACTACTCACTCATCGCGCTGGAGGCAAGCATGGTGATGAAGAAGATCTCCGGTGGCGATTCCCCTCTCCGGCAGGGTGCCGGGAAGAGCTTTTGGACCCTCCCGATCTCGGGTCGACGGTGGCGGCGGATCGCGATGTATTCTGGAAAAGTGATCGGGAGTTTAGGTTTTTCCCATTGGGGGGTCTTTATAGGCGAAGGGGCAGCGTCAGAAGTGGACCAGGGGGCCCTCACCATAGGGCGGCGCGGCCAAGCCCTAGGCCGCGCCCCCTGGTGGTGAGGCCGCCTCCTGGCTCCTTTCCGTCTCCTCTTTGGTTCTCTGGAAGCTTCGGTAAATTTCTGGATGTTCGGCTTTTGTTTTGTCCAATTCTGAGAATATTTCCTGTGTAACTTTTCTGAAACACAAAAACAATAAAAAACAGGGAACTGGCACTGTGGCATCTCGTTAATAGGTTAGTTCTGGAAAATGCATAAAAATGCCACAAAGTGTAACGAAACACTAAGCAAATGGTGTAAAAACAAGCATGGAGCATCAAAAATTATAGATACATTAGAGACATATCAGCATCCCAAGCTTAACTCCTGCTCGTCCTCGAGTAGGTAAGTGATAACAAAAGAAATAATTTTTGAGGTGACATGCACCTACACAATCTTGATCATATATGTAAGCGTTGTGCGCTAGGATCAAAAGAACTTAAAACATGGGCATGAAAGATATAATCATGATAGAAGAAACTTAGCAACCATGTTATAACATGAGAAAGAACACAAATGAAAGATCATGAAAATGAAACAATGAAAGTCAAACGTGTGTTCAAATCATATGGAAAAACATACAAATGGTTTTCAGCTTGTCCTTCATGAGAGAGCAAAACATAAATGCATAGGACACCTTCATGTTTAAGAGGGCAACTAGAAACAAGTAATTTAAGAACAAGTGAAACCAACATCATGAATCAGTCAATGAAAACTTTGGGACAATGCACATTATACTCAGAATGACAACTATGCTCTCTTAGACGGTGCATAAAGATAGAAGGTGGTGACTCAACATAAAAGTAAAAGAAAGGCCCTTCGCGGAGGGAAGCAGTGATTAAACATGTGCTAGAGCTTTTCATTTGTAAAACAGAGATAAAAATTGGGTTTTGAGAGGTGGTTATTTCATGTCAACGACTGGCAATGGGGTCTTACTATCTTGCATAATAAACAAGTGAGAGCGGTTCCGAGTTTTTTGAAAAATTGGCACATTGGTGCTCTTTTATAAAGCTTTGGCACTCCTCCCCACCTTTTTTTCCTTTCTCAAACCATGGCTAACCAATTCCATCGGGTGCCCACCAACATTCACATACCATGGAGGAGTGCCCTTTTTTTCTTTTTTTTAGAATTAGATTGCAATGGTCTGACCAGCTCTCATGCAAAATTAATGACGAGCAGATGAAGCTGCCTAGTCGAGGGGTACTTAATTTAATATGGAAGATAGCAATTCCGACCACTACGTCCCCATGAGCTAAAAATAGTGGCACAAAATGAGAAGTAGTTGAATTTTTGAAAGGTAGCACATAAAAATTTACTTGGAATGGCTTACAAATACCATGCATAGGAATTTATAGTGGACACAATGGCAAACTTGGTTTTTGGAGTTGGATGCACGAGTAGAGCTCATACTCAGTACAAAATGAGGGCTAGCAAAAGACTGGGAGCGACCAACTAATAGAGCAATAATGGCCATAATCATGCAAAGCGACAAAGCGATATTAAAAGAAGCATAAGATGGCATCAAAAGTCAAAAACTAAATGATCATAGAGGCTTATGACGACTTTGTATGACTCTAACATGTGTGAGCATGCGCCAAGTCAACCCAAATAAAGCATCAAAGGAGAAAACTAGAATAATGCTTCCAAATAATTAAAACAACGCATAATTTTTTCAAAGGCTCATTAAGCAATCTCAGTCATTTGAGACAAGTCATGCTACAGCAAAACAACTAAGCATACTATCAAAAAGACATCAAGCATGACATGCAAAAGCCTAGGCCACCGTCTACACAAGCTCCTTCTTGTACCACTTTTTTGTATAAAGCTTTTTCTCTTTTCCAACACCATTCAAACTTTTTTATAAACCACTCTTTTTGATGAAAACCAACATGGACCAGAGGTCATAATACACCTTGATAAAAAGATATAACAAGATCTGAATACAAATCAAGGCGAAAATCGAAAGCTAAACGCAGTTCTTGAAAAAGAGAACACTCGTTGAAACGATAAGAGTGAAAAACGGAGTGTTCTTGGCAAATGAAAAACAAGGAAACTTCTCCAAAAGGAATTTGTTGGGGTCCAACCATTTATTGCAGCAAACAAAACTAAACAAAACTGAACACTAAAAAAACTGATGCTCCAAGAAAAGCGCATAATGCATGAAGCAATAAAAATATAGTGTGTTGAAAGATGACCTGATTTTTGCCGATGAAGAAGGGGTGCCTCGGGGGCATCCCCAAGTTTTGACGCTTGTACCTCCTGGATATTTCTTGGGGTGCATGGGCATCCCCAAGCTTGAGCTTTTGTCCATTCTTCAACTCATCTCATCATTCTCCAATCCCTACACTTGAAAACTTCCTTCATACAAAACTAAATACAATTCTATTAGCAACATTAGTGTAAGCATAACATTGAATCAACCCCTTTTTGCTTCAGGTTTCAACTCAAAACCACCACATATAAAGTATATACTACTATAGCAACTTCCCCAAAAGTTCCATAATCAAAAGAACTCAAAAAGAAAGCGATAAAGCGGCAAACACAAATATTGGCAGAAATCTGTCAAAACAGAACAACTGACAAATGTCGAATTTTTAGAGGGTTTTCTGTTGCTCAAATCAAAAAGTGTTAAACTAATGAAAGTTTGGATATAACCTGGGGCATATGCACAAGTAATCGGAGGTCCAAAAGATATTCTGAGAATTTTCACGAATTTTTACAGTGCAGCACCGAAAACTGTTTCAGGACAACAACATCCCCAAATCTTACCTCACTCAAATTAGAGGCTTCTCTTGGCACAAAAACGAAATAAAAAGGATAAGGAGCGGTTATTACAGTAGTAATAACTTCCAAGACTCAAATAAAAGAAAAAGTACTGAAAGTAAAAAACATTGGGTTATCTCCCAAGAGTGTTTTTCTTTAACGCCTTTGAGCTAGGCGTAGAAAATGCGAATCAAGTAATATCAAGTGATGCATTAAGATCAACTGCAGAGGTCTTTTCAATAAGGTATTGTATTTCATCCACATAAGTTTTTGAAGACCCTTTGTGATCACGCTTTGGTTCACTCAAATCACTAAAAAGATTTTTGGGACAGATCCAATCAAAATTATTTTCAAAAGCTTCATACAATCCCAAGAGCTTGCTAGGTATAGGTATTTCGGATCCTTCATTGTTTGTACTAACAACCTTTATAGGTGAGCCGAGTTTATTAAAGCGCTTAAGAACTTTCCTAGCTTCAATGGCAACATCTCTAAATTCTATGCGCAAAGTTTCCAAGATAAAAGCTTTCTTTTCAGGATCCTCAATATCATGAAGCTTAAGAAACATGTGTTGCATAAAAGGATTAAGGCTAGCAAACCTAGCTTCTTTGAAACTTTCCTCATTCTTTTGCTTGAAAGTGAAAATCATATCCTCGGGCAACATAGTAGTAGCAACTAAACTAGACATAATAAACAACTACAAAGGATACTAATTTTTTGTGTGTTTTTGATAAAACGATGCAAGTAAAAATAAAGTAAAGCAAAACTTAAAACAAAGTAAAGGATGTGCGTGTGAAACTCCCCTTGCAAAAGTCTTCTTTTTCCCCGGCAACGGTGCCAGAAAACTTGTTGGTGGCGCGGTGATGATGATGCTAGAAAACTTGATTTTGTTTGTTGATGAAGTAAAATAACCGGCCAGTTGGAAACCCCAAGAGAAGGTTTGATGAATATAGCAGCAAGTTTTCCCTCAGTTATGAAACCAAGGTTATCAATCCAGTAGGAAAAAGACAATACTCCAGAAGGTGATGCTTGCTAACCTAGTGACACTCCAACAAGGGCGCCGTTAACGATTTCTTGTTAGCACGTCTTCAAATAGTAGCAACGTGGAACCTGCACACAACACAACCAAATACTTTGTTCCCAACTTACGATGAGGTTTTCAATCTCACCGGTTTGCTAGAAACAAAGAAATGAGCGTATCGAGTGGAAAGCAATAGTAGTATGCGAGTAAAGTAAATAGTGCGAGTAAAGTAAACAGGTGATAGCAATATAATGGAAATAGGACCGGGGTCCACAATTCACTAGTGGTGTCTCTCCATAAGATAAAATAACACATGCTGGGTAAATAAATTACAGTTGGGCAATTGATAGAATAAAGACAACGTGCATATATCGAGAGGATCACTATGAGATTTACTCTGGGCATTACAACAAGATACATAGACCGTCATCCAACTGCGTCTATGACTAATAATCCACTTGTGGCAAATCAATCTGAGAACTCCACAAGTATTAAGTTGCGAACAACAGATAACTGCATTAAGCAAAGTGTGTAATGTAAACAAAGCATATGCCCTTGAGCATATGAATATTGTTTTCTCCCTAGTGGCAACAGCACATCTACAACCTTAGAAGTTTCTGTCACTCCCACAGATTAAATAGAGGCATGAACCCAACTATCGAGCATAAATACCCCCTCTTGGAGTCACTAGCAACTACTCGGCCAAGATAGCTACTAACAATGGAGAGCATGCAAGATCATAAACAACATAGAGATAACATAAGATAATATTCAGCACATCAACTCAATCATAACGACAATATTCATCGGATCCCAACAAACACAACATGTAGAATTACATAAAGGTAGTCTCGATCATGTAAAGCAGCTCACGAGATCTAAACATGAAGCACATGGTGGAGAAGACAACCATCTAGCTACTGCTATGGACCCATAGTCCATGGTAGACTACTCACTCATCGCGCCAGAGGCAAGCAGGGCGATGAAGAAGACCTCCGGTGGCGATTCCCCTCTCCGGCAGGGTGCCGAGAAGAGCTTCTGGAACCTCCCAATTTTGGGTAGACGGCGGCGGCGGATCGCGATGTATTCTGGAAAAGTGATCGAGTGTTTAGGTTTTTCCCGTCGGGGGGTCTTTATAGGCGAAGGGGCAGCGTCAGAAGTGGACCAGGGGGCCCTCACCATAGGGCGGCGCGGCCAGGCCCTGGGCCGCGCCCCCTGGTGGTGAGGCCGCCTCCTGGCTCCTTTCCGTCTCATCTTTGGTTCTCTGGAAGCTTCGGTAAATTTCTGGATATTCGGCTTTTGTTTCGTCCAATTCCGAGAATATTTCCTGTGTAACTTTTCTGAAACATAAAAATAGCAGAAAACAGGGAACTGGCACTATGGCATCTCATTAATAGGTTAGTTCCAGAAAATGCATAAAAATGCCACGAAGTGTAATGAAACACTAAGCAAATGGTGTAAAAAAACACATGGAGCATCAAAAATTATAGATACGTTAGAGATGTATCACCTGCGTGGATCCGGCCCTAGCCAGGTCTGACCGGGGAGCTGCGGCCCGGGGACGATGCAGCGTGCTTGTGACCCTGGAGTTGGATGAGAGGGCTCACCCACTCCCCGCAATGCCTGCTAGGTGCTTGGATCAACTCCCGGCGAAAAGGCTAGATCTTGCAGCTCGTTTCAAGACCCTGGTCTTGATCTGAGCTTTATTGCCCGCGGGTGGTGCTGCTCCTATGGATTTGCTAGCTTGGTTGGGCTCCCAGTGGTGAAGGTGTCGATCTTCTAGTTTGTTCATTGTGACGGCGTGGGGGAGTTTGGAAGCCAGGGCGGCGGCCCTGGATGGAGAGGCAGAGTCGACCTGCGGCTGGTGACTTCCGCGGGTGCTGGCCGACCGTCTTGGCTGTGTGGGTGGCGAGGCGTTGATACGTCTCCAACGTATCTATAATTTTTGATGCTCCATGTTTGTTTTTACACCATTTGCCTGTTGTTTCGTTACACTTCGTGGCACTTTTATGCATTTTCCGGAACTAACCTATTAACGAGTTGCCACAGTGCCAGTTTCCTGTTTTCTGCTGTTTTTGTGTTTCAGAAGTGATACACAGGAAATATTCTCGGAATTGGACGAAACAAGTTCCTGAAGTCTTATTTTACCCGGAAGCTTCCAGAGATCCGAAGAGGAGTAGGAGGGGGGCCACCAGGGCCCCACACCCAGGGGTGGCGCGGCCAGCCCCTGGCCGCGCGGGCCCCGCGTGAGGGAGTCTGGCTCCACCTCTGACATCGCCCCTTCGCCTATAAAGACCCCCCGACGGAAAAAACCTAAGTACCCGATCAGATTTCCAGAACACATCGCGATCCGCCGCCGCCGTCGACCCGAAGATCGGGAGGGTCCAGAAGCTCTTCCCGGCACCCTGCCGGAGAGGGGAATCGCCACCGGAGGTCTTCTTCATCGCCATGCTTGCCTCCGGAGCGATGAGTGAGTAGTCTACCTTGGACTATGGGTCCATAGCAGTAGCTAGATGGTTGTCTCCTCCACCTTGTGCTTCATGTTTAGATCTCATGAGCTGCCCTACATGATTGAGATCACCGTTATGTAATTCTACATGTTTGGTTTGTTGGGATCCGATGAATATTGGTGTTTATGATTAAGTTGCTGTACTGAATTATATCTTTTGTTATCTCTATGTTGTTTATGATCTTGCATGCTCTCCGTTGTTAGTAGCTATCTTGGCCGAGTAGTTGCTAGTGACTCCAAGAGGGGGTATTTATGCTCGATAGTGGGTCCATGCCTCTATTTCACCTGGGGGAGTGACAGAAACCTCTAAGGTGGTAGATGTGCTGTTGCTACTAGGGAGAAAACAACATTCATATGCTCAAGGGCATATGCTTTGTTTACATTACACACTTTGCTTAATGCAATTATCTGTTGTTCGCAACTTAATACTTGTGGAGTTCTCGGATTGATTCACCACAAGTGGATTATTAGTCATAGATGCAGTTGGATGGCGGTCTATGTATTTTGTTGTAATGCCCAGAGTAAATCTCATAGTGATCTTCTTGACATATCACGTTTATCTTTATTCTATCAATTGCCCAACTGTAATTTGTTTACCCAGCATGTGTTATTTTATCTATGGAGAGACACCACTAGTGAACTGTGGATCCCGGTCCTATTTACATCATATTACTATCACCTGTTACTTTACTCGTACTGTTTACTTTACTCGCGTACTATATTGTTTTCCACTCGATACGCTCATAATCTTTGTTTCAAGCAAACCGGTGAGATTGACAACCTCATCGCAAGTTGGGAACAAAGTACTTGGTTGTGTGTGTGCAGGTTCCGCATCACCTTCAGTCGTTTGTCTTTCCTCTCCTGATCGATAAACCTTGGTTTCTTAAACTGAGGGAAAACTAGCTGCTATACTCATCATACCTTCCTCTTGGGGTTCCCAACGGGCTGGTTATCCACCACGCACAAGGACTAACTGCTTCCACGTCAACCACACGCAGCAGCTTCTTTTCTGGCGCCGTTGCCGGGGACTAAAGAAGAATACTTCCAAAGATTGAAGAAAACCTCCCACGTCAACTTGGCGCCATCAAGCTTCTTTTCTGGCGCCGTTGCCGGGGAGGAAGAGAAGACTTCTGCGAGGGGAGTTTTCGCACGCACATCCTTTACTTTGTTTTATTGTTTTGCTTTACTTTATTTTATTTTTACTTGCATCATTTTATCAAAAATACAAAAAAATTAGTTCCTACTATAGTTGTTATTTTTGTTGGTCTGTTATTGTCTTGCTTTATCATGCTTTCTATCAATGGTTGTTTCCTTTGAAACTAAATCTTTTTGGCAAGGTGGGTTCACGGAAGAGCAGCAAAATTATTATGAGGAACACCGCTTGTCACAAAAAGGGAAACTCTTATGGGAACAAATCAATAGATTGTATATCATTGCTAGAAATGTGTGCTCTACTTATAATGTTACTTATTGCTTTGATAGATCTTGTTGCTGTAGGAGGTATAAACACCTCCCTTTTCAATGTGAGTATAACGATGATGTTACCATATCTTCTTATATTAATGGAAATTATGACTTTTATGATGTGGAACAAATTGAAGAATTTATTGCTTGGAAGGGTGCTTTCGAACTTGCTTATTTGCTTGAAAATATTGATGAAGCACCTTATAAATATGAGGTTTATGATAGACTTACATTTTGCTTTGATAATTACAAGGAAGGAAATGGCTATATTCTTAAATATCTTAATAGATGCTCTGCAACGGAAGAGACTAATGCCTTGAAGGAGCCTATGGAAGAAGAAATTGCTGAAACTAGAAGCTCATTGGATGAAAAAGAGGAGGAGAGTGATGATCAAGAGGAGGAAGAATGGAGTTACCCATGTCTACCTCCCAATAAGAGTAACTCTTTAACTAATACCTTATTTGATAGCCCTCCATGCTTAACAAAGGAGGATAAGGGTGATATTTATATTGTTGAGTTTGTTCATGATGCTACTGAAAATTATTATGAGAGAGGAAAATATGGTTGTTGGAATTCTCATGTTACTAAAACACCTCTCTTTATATTGAAATTTCCAAAGTTGCTCTTGTTTTATCTACCCATACTTGTTACTATGTGCTTCTTTGATTTATTTTCTTACAAGATTCCTATGCATAGGAAGTGGGTTAGACTTAAATGTTTTTTTTATATTTGCTCCTTGATGCTCTCTTTTGCTTCAATTCATATTTCTTATGTGAGCATCGTCTCAAATTACTGAGCCTAGCTCAAAGGCGTTAAAGAAAAGCACTTTTGGGAGATAACCCAATGTTTTCTTTTCAGTACTTTTTCTTTTATTTGAGTCTTGGAAGTCATTACTACTGTAATGACCGCTCCTTATCTTGTTTATTTCGTTTTTGTGCCAAGAGAAGCCTCTAATTTGAGTGAGGTAAAGATTTGGGGATGTTGCTGTCCTGAAACTGTTTTCGACGCTGCACCATAAAAATTCGTATAAATTCTCTGTATATATTTTGGACCTGCGATTTCTTGTGCATATGCCCTAGGTTATATCCAAACTTTTGTTAGTTGAACACTTTTTGATTTGAGCAACAGAAAATCCCTCAAAAATTCGACCTTTGTCAGCTGTTCAGTTTTGACAGATTTCTGCCAATATTTGTGTTTGCCACTTTATCACTTTCTTTTGAGTTCTTTTGATCACGGAACTTTTTGGGAGGTTGCTACAGTAGTATTTGCTATATATGTGGTGGTTTTGAGTTGAAACCTGAAGCAAATAGAGGATTGATTATATGTTATGCTTACACTAATGTTGCTAATAGAATTGTGTTTAGTTTTGTATGAAGGAAGTTTTCAAGTGTAGGGATTGGAGAATGATGAGATGAGTTGAAGAATGGACAAAAGCTCAAGCTTGGGGATGCCCATGCATCACCCCAAGAAATATCCAAGAAGTACAAGCGTCAAAGCTTGGGGATGCCCCCGAGGCACCCCTTCTTCATCGGCAAAAATCAGGTCACCTTTCAAAACACTATATTTTTATTGCTTCATGCACTATGTGTTTTTCTTGGAGCGTCAGTTGTTTTAGTTTTCTTAGTTGGTTTAGTTTGTTTGTTTGCTGCAATAAATGGTTGGACCCCAACAAATTTCTTTTGGAGAAGTTGCCTTGCTTTTCATTTGCCAAGAACGCTCTAGTTTTCACTCTTATTAAAAATCAAGCGTTCTTCTTTTTCTGCTACTGCTTTTGGTTTTCGTTTTCGCCTTGATTTGCGTTCAGACCTTGTCATATCTTTTCATCAAGGTGTATTTTTGCCTCTGATCTTTATTGGTTTTCATCAAAAGAGGTATTTATAAAAATTTCAAATGGTGTTGGAAAAGAGAAAAAGCTTTGTGCAAAATAGTGGTACAAGAAGGAGCTTGTGTAGACTGCGGCTTAGGCTTTTTCATGTCATGCTTGATGTCTTTTTGATAGTATGCTTAGTAGTTTTGCTGTAGCATGACTTGTCTCAAATAACTGAGATTGCTTAATGAGCCTTTGAAAAAATCATGCGTTGTTTTTATTGTATGGAAGCATTATTTTGGTTTTCTCCTTGATGCTTTATTTGGGTTGACTTGGCGCATGCTCACACATGTTAGACTCTTACAAAGTCGCCAATTGCCTTCATGATCATTTAGTTTTTGACTTTTGATGCCATCGTATGCTTCTTTTAATGTCGCTTTGTCGCTTTGCATGATTATGGCCATTATTGCTCTCTTAGTTGGTCGCTCCCAGTCTTTTGTTAGCCCTCACCTTGTACTGAGTATGAGCTCTACTCGTGCATCCAACTCCTAAAAGCCAAAGTTTTCCAAAGTGTCCACCATACATACCTACTAGCAATTTGCTATTCCAAGTAAATTTGACTTGCTTTTATTTTCTCTTCAAATTAAACTCTTACCAGTGTTATGCGAAATTCGGTCAGTAAAGCTCTCACGAACCGGAAGGCACACTTTACTTTTTCCTGTTCTTAAAAATTTGACATTGTGGTCTCTTATGTTGAGTTGTTATGCTTGCAAGTTGTAAGTTGGATTCTAGCCCATCCATGCTGTCATGGGGCAAGCTTTCAACATTGCACTTCTTATTTTGATATCGTGATCTTTTGTTTATGGATGCCCGTGGTGTGAAATGAGTTGGGAATCTTGTAGGGATCATGGATTTTGTATATGTGTTAGGGAAACGCCGGGCCGCCAATCTAAGCCATGCATAATTCATGGTGGAAATTTGCAGCATACCCATGGTGAACATTCGACGACGCATCTCACAATAAAAAGCTAAATAAAAGGCAAATAAAAGAGATGTCGAGGTGTTCATTGTCTGCTTGTCCTGTCATTTTGGTGTGGGCTTGTTCCATGTCATCGGGCACGGAGGTACCCCATTGGCGGTTCTCAATGATACGCATATACTTACAATGACAAGAGCCTTGCTTGGGACTCTAAGTAAAGTAGCATGAGGTTTGGGTACTCGTATTCACGGGGCACGAGGTTTTCAACTCATGATTTGTCAAGCATATGCATCATAATTGTTCTCGCATTAACTTTAACCATTCAAGATGCTTATGATGGGGGCAATGAGAGCTCAAAGCCGGTAAGTACCATAATTTTTGAAGGTTATAAAACTTGCAATCACTACTTCCCTCTGCGAAGGGCCTTTCTTCTACTTTTATGTTGAGTCACCACCTTCTTTCTTTATGCACCATTAAGAGAGCATAGTTGTCATTCTTAGTGTGATATGCATTGTCCCAAAGTTCATTGATTGATTCATATTGTTGGTTTCACTTGTTCTTAAATTATTTGTATCTAGTCGCCCTCTTAAACTTTGAGGTGTCCTATGCATTTATGTTTTGCTCTCTTTGAAGGACAAGCTGAAAACCATTTGTATGTTTTTCCTTATGATTTTAACACACGTTTGACTTTCATTGTTTCATTATCATGATCTTTTGTTTGTGGTCATTTGCATGTTTACAACATGGTTGCTAAGTTTCTTATTGTCATGATTATATCTTCATGCCCATGTTTTAAGTTCTTATGATCCCAGCTCACCAATGCTTACATATATGATCAAGATTGTGTAGGTGCATGTCACCTCAAAAATTATTCTTTTGTTATCACTTACCTACTCGAGGACGAGCAGGAGTTAAGCTTGGGGATGCTTGATACGTCTCCAACGTATCTATAATTTTTGATGCTCCATGTTTGTTTTTACACCATTTGCCTGTTGTTTCGTTACATTTCGTGGCACTTTTATGCATTTTCCGGAACTAACCTATTAACGAGTTGCCACAGTGCCAGTTCCCTGTTTTCTGCTGTTTTTGTGTTTCAGAAGTGATACACAGGAAATATTCTCGGAATTGGACGAAATAAGTTCCTGAAGTCTTATTTTACCCGGAAGCTTCCAGAGATCCAAAGAGGAGTAGGAGGGGGGCCACCAGGGCCCCACACGCAGGGGTGGCGCGGCCAGCCCCCTGGCCGCGCGGGCCCCACGTGAGGGAGCCTGGCTCCACCTCTGACATCGCCCCTTCGCCTATAAAGACCCCCTGATGGAAAAAACCTAAGTACCCGATTAGATTTCCAGAACACATCGCGATCCACCGCCGCCATCGACCCGAAGATCGGGAGGGTCCAGAAGCTCTTCCCGGCACCCTGCCGGAGAGGGGAATCGCCACCGGAGGTCTTCTTCATCGCCATGCTTGCCTCCGGAGCGATGAGTGAGTAGTCTACCTTGGACTATGGGTCCATAGTAGTAGCTAGATGGTTGTCTCCTCCACCTTGTGCTTCATGTTTAGATCTCATGAGCTGCCCTACATGATTGAGATCACCGTTATATAATTTTACATGTTTGGTTTGTTGGGATCCGATGAATATTGGTGTTTATGATTAAGTTGTTGTACTGAATTATATCTTTTGTTATCTCTATGTTGTTTATGATCTTGCATGCTCTCCGTTGTTAGTAGCTATCTTGGCCGAGTAGTTGCTAGTGACTCCAAGAGGGGGTATTTATGCTCGATAGTGGGTTCATGCCTCTATTTCACCTGGGGGAGTGACAGAAACCTCTAAGGTGGTAGATGTGCTGTTGCTACTAGGGAGAAAACAATATTCATATGCTCAAGGGCATATGCTTTGTTTACATTACACACTTTGCTTAATGCAATTATCTGTTGTTCGCAACTTAATACTTGTGGAGTTCTCGGATTGATTCACCACAAGTGGATTATTAGTCATAGATGCAGTTGGATGGCGGTCTATGTATTTTGTTGTAATGCCCAGAGTAAATCTCATAGTGATCTTCTTGACATATCACGTTTATCTTTATTCTATCAATTGCCCAACTGTAATTTGTTTACCCAGCATGTGTTATTTTATCTATGGAGAGACACCACTAGTGAACTGTGGATCCCGGTCCTATTTACATCATATTACTATCACCTGTCACTTTACTCGTACTGTTTACTTTACTCGCATACTATATTGTTTTCCACTCGATACGCTCATAATCTTTGTTTCAAGCAAACCGGTGAGATTGACAACCTCATCGCAAGTTGGGAACAAAGTACTTGGTTGTGTGTGTGCAGGTTCCGCATCACCTTCAGTCGTTTGTATCTCCTCTCCTGATCGATAAACCTTGGTTTCTTAAACTGAGGGAAAACTAGCTGCTATACTCATCATACCTTCCTCTTGGGGTTCCCAACGGGCTGGTTATCCACCACGCACAAGGACTAACTGCTTCCACGTCAACCACACGCAGCAGGCGTCGGCGGGTTCTGTTCGTGGAGGGAGGGCGGTGTCATCAGTCCTCTCTCCAGATCTGAAGGGGAGTCTCCTCCCTTCCTCTGGCTTGCTCCTCTTGCTGGAGCTTGTAGCTGGTGTTTCACCGGCTATGGAGAAGGCTGATGTTGGTGGGGTTGGTTTGGGACCGGGGGAAACCCTTGGCCGGCCGGTCCGGCCATGACGGCGGTGATGCCCTTTGGGCGCCTCTCTCCTCCCTTGAGGCATCGTCAAGGTCCCTCCTCCCCACCCCCGTTCCATGCTCCCGGGTGAAAACCCAAAATCCTTGGATTGGGCGGCGGTGGTGCCATTGGTGTCGTTCTCCCTCTTGGGGGCGCTGCTTGAGGTTGCTGGCTCTACGGGTGAGAGAGTCATGGAGGGTAGGTGGCTGTCGGTGCTGAGTTCTGTGAGGTGGTGGTGCAGTTGTGGTCTGGCAAGTCCAATGTGTCCTTATGGGGTGCTCGCTACCGTGATGTGCTGCTGTTCTTCGGCAGGGGCGGTGCCCTCGAACCTGGGCGGAAGGGGAAGTGTTCCCCTTTCCGGAGACAGTAGCATGGTGGCGATTGCCCATACTCTTCTTCCACAGTGGCTGCTTGGTCCTGCTCTTCTACAAGCTCCGGTCTCTGCTCATCTTCATCAACGATTGACCCCTTGCTTCCGGAAGGACACACCTGGTGGCAATCGGAGCTATATTTTTGTTTCTTTTTTGTGGTTGCTATGTGTGTTGCTTTGTAAGCTGATTTGATCAGCACCCTTGTACCATTCTAGCCGTTCGGGGCTTTATTAAGTTAAAGCAGAGCCCACTAGTAGAAAAAGGGCTTTCGTTTGCAGCTGCCCAGAGCTTTACTACCGGTTGTGTTAGGAACCCAGACTAAAGGGTGCATTAGCACCGGTTCGTAAGGCTAGGGCATTAGCACCGGTTTGTAAGGGACCTTTAGCACCGGTTTGAGCTACAAACCGGTGCTAAAGGGGTTGCGTGCATACGCTAACCCTTTAGCACCGGTTTGTGGCTCAAACCGGATCTAAAGGTCCCCCCATTAGCACCGGTTCGTGGCTCAAACCGGTGCTAAAAGGTTACTACCTTTTAGCACCGGTTTGTGGCACGAACCGGTGCAAAAGGGGTACCTTTAGCACCGGTTCGAGCCACGAACCGGTGCTAAAGGGTTGACACCCATTTTTCCCTCTCATGCCTACCCCCCCCCCCCCCCCCCGCGCAGAAAAAACGTCTAAAAAATAAACAAAAATGATAAAAACTTCAAATTTCAAAATCCTTTGACATGCTTGTACCTCACGCAACTAACTTTTATGAAAATTTTGAAAATTTGAATTTTGATATTTTTTTGCAAAAAAAGGTTGTTTCAAATTAAAACGGATATAACTTTTGCGTACAGACTTGAAAAAAAACATATAATATATGAAAAACTATCTCCGCAAAAAGTACATCCGATTTCAACAGCCATAGGCCGCTTGCACAAATTCTTGCTTCTCAAAATTCCAAAGAGAAATATGAAAGTAGGAAGATTTTAGATTTTTTTAAAAAAATAAAAAATTGATTTTTTTGAAATTTTTGAATTCCTTTTATTATTTCTTGTACTTTTTAGTTATTTTGAAGTTTTTATATTATTTTGGAATTTTTAAGTTTTTGATTTTTTTGAATATTTTGAGTTTTAAAATTAGTAATTAAATTATACATAAAGATTATTTGGAAATCATTGATGCTTATTAATAATTAAGCATTGTTGCTCATTTTTAAAATTATTTTAAATTCAAAAAAGTAAAATCATATGTTATCAAAGTGTATGGGTTAATAGAATTCATAGCATAATATCATCAAGAAGTCGCGAGCGCAGTCTTGGAAGCTAGTAGGAAAGGAATGGAGAAGTTAAGCGTGCTAAGGGTGGAGCAGTTTGAGGATGGGTGATCGACCGGGAAGTGGGACCATGAGTATATACTTTGACATGAGAATAGGGATGATTAGAGATTAGAGTGGAAACTGTCAAACAATTCAAATATCCGAATATTGAGAAATTCCGAAAAATAAATTTAAATTTTTTTCAATTTTTTTCTCGAAATTTATACCAAAAATTCTACCGAACCTTTAGCACCGGTTCGTGTCTCAAACCGATGCTAAAGGGTCCTCTAGCCGCACAGGCCACGTGGAACCCCTTTAACACCGGTTCGCAGCACAACCGGTGCTAAAGGGTGACCCTTTAGTCCCTGATGCTTTGCACCGGTTGCAAAACCGGTGCAAATGGGGGTTGCAAACCGGTGCAAAAGGCTCAATTTCTACTAGTGGCCTGTGCCTGCGTTCTAAAAAATAATGCCGTTCCATCCCCATTCATATGATCCAGCCCCCACCCAACTAGTCGTTTGGCGCTAGAGTATTGGGTCGTTTATCCCGAATTTTAGCAAAATATACCCAAGAGGACAATGCATCACGAATCCAAGACCCACCCTTTGCGTATTATCCTGAGCAAAAACATGCAGGGAAATCGGGCGAGAGGAGAAGAATTTTGGATGCATATTATCTCTGTAAGTTTTAGAGCTTTTTACAGTGTGTGCTTTGTTAATTTTAATGTATGTTGAACCTCTAATATGTTTCTGTTCTAGTCCAGTGTTTCCGCTGTGTGGCCTATGGTTGATTTGAAGACTGTTTATGTTCATGTGCGGCCATGAAAATTGAACTTTTTTCTAATACATGTTGATTTCTGTTGCCGCTTGTCATTGATGTTGCTCACCGATTCATTACCAACCATGACAGTTTTAGATTTGGGATTAGGGATTGTATGGATAGGGATATATGGAGATTTTAATTGGTTTTGTGTTAAGGCAGAGGTTTCACCAATCCGTGTGGAAATTATCTCGCTAAATCTAAGAAAAACTATAGTACTGTACTACTGTACAAAGGAGCATAAAGAAGAGGGGTGAAAAGTGAAAACAGTCGGCGTGTTCCGTGTACCAAGAGTCAAACCGGGCGGAATCAAATGGTTATGGTTTTCGAAAAACTGGTGTGCGTTTTAGCTAGCGGCAACCAGATGACCAGCTGAGCTAGCTACTACTCTGATACAGTGCAATTGCGTGCGGTCTGTGTCCTCTCGTTCAGAAACGGATACGCGGTGACAGAAACAGAACATGGCAAAGGGCCAAAGGCAGCACAATCGCTTGCAAGTTGTGGTTGTGGACTTGTGGCGAAAAGGGGCGCGTGTGAGGATCGACCGTAGCAATATGGACACTGCTTGGGGTGCAAGACCGGGATTTGAAAAACGGTTTTTCACAACGCTGCGACTTCTGGCTTGTTTGGTTTTTAGCGACAATTTGCCATGCTAAACTTTGATAGTCATAAATTGTTTAATTTATGTTGATTTTTATCATATTTTTAGCCTGTCACATTTCATTAATTATATTGACTATTTGTTATAGAGTAATTATTTTTTATTAAGTTTAGCTTTCAATTTCTTAGCCACATATTATAGCTGACATACATTATGTTTACCATATTTTACTATACATCGTCCGGACCTATCGGGCTGGGATCCAGAATGAAAAACATGTGGCGATAGTCCAAGACAACTGCAAGGACCAAATCACTCTTGTGTTGGGCTGATATCGCTACCCTTCCTATCCTAACCTACAACACATAGTACCAAGTTTATTATAACACAAACTCCATGGAACAATAGTTTAAGCTGAATAGAACAAACAGATTGCTAGCCGCCGATTTTTCTAGGATGACGACATGCTGCCATGGAAGATGAGTTTCAAGCAATCCTCCGCAATCAGAAACTAACGTTATTGATCTTAGATGGGTCTTCAAAGTTAAGAAACATGTCGATGGTTCTATTGAACGGTACAAGGCTCGGTTGGTTGCCAAAAGCTTCTGCTTTCATTGGTTGTTACTCGTGGATGGTCTCTTCGCCAGTTGGATGTTTATAATGCTTTTCTGCATGGTGTCTTGGAGGAAGAAATATATATGCGTCAGCCTTCTGGATTTGTTTATCAGTCTTGTCCCCAGCATCTGTGTCGCCTGGAGAAGGCGTTATATGTCTCCGCATGCTTGTTATGCTCGTCTAGATCTGTTCTTTGCGCTAATCGATTTGTGCCATATACAATTGATACGTCTTTGTTTCTGTCTCAGTGCCCTCAGCTCACTATGTACCTGCTGGTGTACGTTGATGACATGATTCTTATCAGCTCATCTGAGTTTGCGACTGATTATCTTCTGACAGTGTTGGGCGCTGAGTTCGCTGTGAAGGATCTTAGTAAACTTCATTACTTTTTGGGATTGGAGGTTACTCACTTTGATGCTAGGTTGACTCTCACTCAGCAGAAATATTCCAGGGAGTTGTTACGCCATGCTGGTATGCTCAAGTGCAAAGTGGCTACTACCCCTATGTCTGCTACTGACAGACTTACTGCTCTAGCTAGTGATCTTCTTTCTTTTGATGATGCTACTAAGTATCGCAGCCTTGTTGGTGGATTGCAGTGTTTGACGATCACTCGTCCGAATTTTATCATATGATGTCAATCGAGTTTGTCAGTGTCTTCATACACCCGAAGATTCACATATGACTGTTGTTAAGCGTATTTTACGCTACCTTTGTCATACTGCGCAGTTTGGCATTCGTCTTCGGTATGATCCATCTCTTGTTCTTGCCGCTTTCTCTGATGCCGACTGAGCTGGTAGTCTAGATGATCGGCAATCCATGGGGGGACATGCTATATTCTTTAAACCAAATTTGATCACTTGGAGTACTTGTAAACAAGCAACGGTATCTCGTAGTAGTATTGAAGCTGAGTACAAGACGATTGCTAATGCTATTGGTGAAATCATATCGGTGCAATTTCTATTTAGAGAGTTGGGGATCTCTCAGAATCAGCCGCTAATCCTTTGATGTAATAACATTGATGCTACGTACCATGCTCACACTAAACATGTTAAAGTTGACTTCCACTTTGAGAACGGCTTACACAGAAAAGTGCTACTCCCTCCGTTTAGAAATATAAGATGTTTTAGCTTTGTAAAGTGAATGTATCTAGACATCTTTTAGTGTATAGGTTCGTTTGAACCTACACACTAAAACTTGTCTAGATACATTTGCTTCACATTGCTAAAACATCTTATATTTGTAAACGGAGGGAGTACAAATTACTCTCACCACGCCGGCCGAACCAACCACTAGTCCAGCGTTTTCTTTAGCGCGCTTGCACGCACGCACGACGGCACGAGGACGACGATCCATTCCAAAAAAAGAAACACAAAAATGGCACAAGTATAAGACAACAAGCTAGCCATATTCAGCCGAACCGAGCTAAGCCGCAAAGGCATGTCGCCTGCCGCATACCAGCATGCATAGCTCGGACCAAAGAATAAATTTTTTCTCTTTCTGAAAACACGGCGATAATACCATTTTATTAACTGCAGTGTTAAATACCATTTTAATTGCCCGTTTCGAAGATCCGAGCCTAGAAACAGACCAAACAAAGCAGAACAGAGGCAAGTTCGTGTTTCAGCAAAATTCAGCATATTCGCACACATAAAAAGATATTCTCCCATCATCATTTCGTTTCCAGAGCACAAACTAGTAAGCTATATAACACGACAAAAGAAATTGTTCCTACTAAATCCATCACGTGACACGTCACGCAATCAAACCACGTACGAACCGACTTTATGATCATTCCTTCCATGCTCTTCTTCCAAAAGATTCGGATCTTCTCCCAAATTTGTCCCACAGTTTTTTTTGTCTCTCTGCGAACGATCGATCTACGGCTGGCCGCCGTCAGGTCGGTCGGTTCACTCGTACGTCTCGCACTCGGGAATGGCGGTCAGGTCGGGGGAGAAGCGCGGGTGCATCCTCCCGGAGCTCCTCACGCGCGCCACGGGGCGCCGCCTGTCCACCATCGCCGGCACGGTCTTGTAAGCCGCGTTCCCGTCCGGCTCGGGCGGCGGCGCGAACACGAGCGGCGAGACGGACCTGGCGCGCCTCCACCGACATTTACCGCCTCCGTCCTTCGCGGCCGCGGCGGCGTTGGCCCTGTCGACGAGGGCCGCCGACGCCTTGACGGCGAGTGCGGCGATGTCCTCGCGCCGGAGCCCGTCGCGGCTGGCCTCGGAGGGGAGGACGAAGTAGATCTGCCCAGCGCGGAGCTCCTCGCCGTCGCCCACGGCGGGCGCCGTGCCCTCGAACCCCATCGCGTCGGCGTCGCAGATGAACCACCCGGCGTCGTCACCCGCCAGGTTGGATCCCTCGAGCGCATGCGCCGCGGTGGTGCCGGGAGTGTACTCGCGCAGCTCCCCCGTAGGGAGCAGCACCATCGCCGTCGACGCCGGCTGCGGCTCCGACCGCACCGCCGCCGCAGACATGCAGAGCCCCATTGCCGCTAGTGCAGTACCGTCTTGGTGTCTGATCGCTGATGGTGATTCCTGTGATGGTGTTATCTTGGGGTGGAAGGAAGAGAGAGGCTGATCAGAGATTGCGATGGAGGTTTTTGGGAGGTCCAGTTATATATAGAGGGAGAGGAGAAGGAAGAATGGGGATTTTTGTCGCGCAGCTTCGGAAAGGGGGGGACATGACAGGCTGCCGCTTGGCTGGGGTCAGGACTGATGCGTGGACTCTGGATAAGTTTTTGTATTTTCTTCGTTCCTAGGTTAGTAATTTGTGATCTTCGTTTTTACTGCCGCGATATGGTCTGACTGGGATTAGCGTGTAATACGCGGTCTATACTCAATGCTCCTATCGTAGTCGTACGTACTGATGACTAGGCAGCCAGCGCCAATGACAGTCAGCGATTATCTACTTTCCGTTGAATGCGCGGAATGGTGGTGCCGGAGGCGAGTGATAGGCGTTTGTTTTTTTTAACGGTTTTTTTCAGTCGAGATTGTAATTTTCCATTTTGAATGAGGGTCCTTTTTGTAGAAGCTGGGATTTTTCTATCTTTTCAGTTCAGGCCTGTGTTTACTTGGCTTGTAACTTGATTTTATCCTATAAATGAGACATGTATTACCTTGCAAAAAAGAGTCTGTGCGTCGTGTAACCACGGTAGTTTACTGGTGTAGCCAGCGAAAAAAATTATACAAGTACGGAGTAGTAAAGACTAAATATTTGTAGCGGATTAATACCCTGCTGCGTCCATATAGCACAATGCGTAGGTCTCAACAAAAATATAGTCGATGCAAATTAATTTTTGCAACATTTTCTAAAATAACCGAACCTACACACTGAAACACGTTTAGATATGTGTATGTAAAATTTAGATTAAATTTAATCAAAACTATGACATTTAATTTTGATCGGAGGAAGTACCATGCAGTGCAGTGCAGCTGATGACTAGTAGATTTTTAATTTATTGTTCTTTATTTATCGAGTGGTAGTCCTATTGCTAAAAAAAAGTGACTTAACTTTTTCCAAGCGACATAGGAATAATAGTGCAGGGCAGGAATTTTTTCTTGGTCGAGATTTCTGAAAAAAATTCCAAAAAGCATGTTACCGGTTACCATCGATAATTTTAGTACCGAACAAATTTTTTGGTTTTCACATAATTTGGTCAAATTTAAATATTTTTTATAAAGTTCGGATGAAAAAGTGTAAATTTCTTTGATAAATCTAGGATGGTATTTTCTAGTATGTAGATAGGCATTTCCGAAGAAAAGAAACCTTGATGCAGGGTAAATACCACTATTGATAAATAGTGATGTTTCATTCTCGATCGGTCGATCAGCATTGCAAAATTTCACACTGTAACCATGGAACTTCTTGGGAACGTAGGTAGCTATTTTTATTTTTTTGGCTGATGTATGAACGCTACCGGGAAAGGGCAAAGATGTGAAAGCGATGGGCGTATTCCGTGTAGGAAGTGTCAAATCGGTCGGAATAAACGGTTTTGTAGAAACTAGTGTGCGTTTTAGCTAGCTAGCGGCAGTCAGAGGAGCTAGTAACAACTCCGGTGCACCTAGTATTGTAGTTACGTGTGGTGTGTGTCCTCTTTCGGGACGGAAATGCGGCGATAGAGAGACGTCGCAAGTAATGCGGCGATACAGAGACGTCGCAAGAAGCGTCCACTCGTGTAGTAGTGTAGCTGTGTACGGATGAAAATGGTGCAGACATGGGTGGAATTGACTGGCGCTATATTTGTTTTTATTTTTTTTAAAGAAGTGGAAAAGAATATAAAAACCTTGGAAATGTATATATGAATGTAAATATTGTCGAAAGTAGATATGAAACGAATACGGTGCAGACACGGACCAAAAACAGATAATAACCGAAACCATAAGACACCTTGAATCATGCAAAAAAAATCAAGGAAATCTGACTAATTTGTTTTTCAATACTAGCACAATTACTCAGTATAATGTGGTGTTGGAATTATGCCCTAGAGGCAATAATAAAGATGTTATTATTATAATTTTTTTTCATAATAATGTTTATATTCCATGCTAGAATTGTATTAAGTGGAAATTTTAATACTTGTGTGGTTTATGAACAACACCGTGTCTCTAGTACGCCTCTATGGACTAGCTCATTGATTAATAATGGTTAAGGTTTCCTACCCATAGACATGAGTTGTCAATTAATAATGAGATCATATCATTAGGAAAATGATGTGATGGACAGACCCAAATAAAGTACAACAATTAGATCGTGTCATTATGTTCATCTTTATGAAGCTTTTTCCTATGTCAAGTATTGTATTCCTTAGACCATGAGATAATACAACTCCCTAGTGCCGGAAGATAGCTTTGAGGTTATCAAACGTCATCTTATGAAAGGGTGATCATAAAGGTGTCTCTCAGGTGATCGGAAAGTACTTGTTGGGTTGTATGTATCGAGATAGAATTTGTCCCTCCCGAGTCGGAGAGATATACTTTGGGCCCACTCAGTAATCGATATCAACACCGCTTGCAAGCACGTGGTTAACGAGTTAATCACAAAGTGATATTGGATTATGGAACGAGTAAAGTACTTGCTATGAACGATATTGAACTAGGTATGTCGATACCGACGATCGAATCTCGGGCAAGTAAAATATCGCGAGACGAAGGGAATACATATACGGGATTAATTGAATCCTGGCATCGTGGTTCATCCGATATGATCATCGATGAATATGTGAGAGTTAATATGGGTTTTCAGATCCCGCTATTGATTATTGATAGAAGATCATGTCTGCATATTCTCTAACCCGTAGGGTCACACACTTAACGTGCATCGATGCTAGGATAGAATGGATAATTGGTTATTGAGTTTTTTGTTCGGAGTCTCGGATGAGATCCCGGATATCACGAGAGGTTCCGGAATGGTCCGGAGAATAAGATTCGTATAAAGGAAAGCAGTTTTTGGATTCCGAAAAAGTTTCGGAGTTTATCGATATTGTACCAGAAGGTTCCGGAGTGGGGCCATTGTGGGCCCACATGATGGAGGCCTGCGTGGGCCTAAAGGGGAGTGTCATGGCCACTTGGGCCAGGCGCACCAAGCCCCTAAGGCCCAGCCAGCCAGCCCAAAGGGGAAACCCTAAGGGAATCTTCCAGAAGGAGGGGGAAACTTGCCCCCACTCCTCCCCCTTGGGCCGCCGCCCTAGGCTTGGAGGAGGGGCCAAGCTGGCCGCCCAGCCTCCTATATAAGGGAGGGCTGGGGCGCAGCTCCCCTCTCTCTCTCTCCCAACCCTAGCCGCCGGCTGATTGCTGCCCTCCACTTCCCTCTCTCGCGACTGCACGTAGGCGAAGCCCTGCTGTATAAATTCTCCACCATAAGCACCACGCCATCGTGCTACTGATCCAATCTATCTCTCCACCATACTTGCTGGACCAAGGAAGGAGGAGATATCGCTGCACCGTACGTGTGCATCTCTTGGAGGCGTCACCACTTGCGGCGTTGGATCGGATCAGATCGCAAGGAGGAGAAGGCTAGTACGACTACATCATCCATGTTCTATTGAACGTTTCCGCTGTGCGATTTCTTCAAGGGTATGAAGATCTCATCTCTCTCTCTCGTTGATTACATCTCCTAGATTAGATCTTGGCTTTTTTGTTCGCATCCGTGGAATTTTTTTTGATTTACTATGTTGTGAAACCCTTCAGTGGTATCAGAGCTAGATCTATGCGTAGATGTGTTTCACGAGTAGAACACAATATGCTTGTTGCGGGCGTTGATGTTTTCTGTTGCAAACCTCTATGTTGTGTATTTCTTATGACGCGACATAGTGAGATCAAAGCGGTCCAGGCCAACTTGACACGACCTCGTTCGCGAGACCGGCTCCGCACTTGACGTGTGGCTTGTTCCACACATGCGACTAGTGGATGCCAGTTTCTCTCACTATAATAGTCATGAGATTTACATCGGATGTTAGCAACCATAATATCACCGTTGTGGCTTTTCGTAGGTAAGAATCGTTCTTAACTTGTTACTCCCATAAGCCACGTAAAACATGCAACAACAAAGTAGAGGCGTCTAACTTGTTTTTGCAGGGAGTGTTTTGTGATATGGTATGGCCACAAGATGTGATGTGATATATGTGATGTATGTGATGATCATGTTTTGTAATGTTTCACGACTTGCATGTCGATGAGTTCACAACCGGCAGGAGCCATATGGTTGTCTTTATAATTGTGTATGACCTGCGTGTCAACTTCTTATACGCCATGTAATAGCTTTACTTTATCGCTAAGTAGTTAGCAATAATTGTAGTTGCTATTCGTGGTGGAGGCAATCATGATGGAGTTATGGAGATCATGCTGGCGCGCACAAGATGGAGATCATTACGCGGAGATTGGCTATACCATGTCACATAAAATTATATGCATGTGATGTTTATCTTTTATGTATCTTATTTTGCTTTGATCATGACGGTAGCATTATAAGATGATTCCTCACTTAAAGATCACGATAAAATTGTGTTCTCCCCATGTATGCACCGTTGTGAAAGTTCGTCGTTTTGAAGCATCTCGTGATGATCGGGTGCTATAAACTCTACGTTCACGTACAATGGGTGCAAGCCAGTTTTGCACATGCGGAAATACTTGGGTTTGACTTGACGAGCCTAGCATGTACAGACATGGCCTCAGAACACACGAACCGAAAGGTTAAACATGAGTCATATGAATAATATGATTGACACTTTGTTGTCCACCATTGAAACCACATCTCTTCTCGTGAAGATCGGATTAGGTGTGGTGAATTTGGATCGTGTTTACTAAACAACTTGAGGGATGTTGTATTTAGTGGGAGTTCATCTATTAATTTGATTAAGTTGAACTAGTTATCATGAACATAGTCTAAATTGTACTCGCAATGTTGTAGATCAAATGGCTAAGTCCAACTTCAACTTCAATGTGTTTGCTGAGAAAGAAAAGCTTAAAAACAATGGGTCTAACTTCACCAACTGGTTCCGCAATCTGAGGATCATTCTTGCTGGCGGACAAAAGGCTTATGTACTTGAGGAAGTGCTACGTAACCCCCTGCTGCAACAGCAAAAACTGAAGAACTTGCCGACTTCAATTCTCGCAGAGATGATTATGATGCGATTATGAGTACCATATTGTTTTCTATGGAACCGGAACTTCAAAATCATTTTGAGAAGTACCGTGGGCCTTATGAGATACTTGAGGAACTGAAAACCATGTTTCAGACTCAAGCCCGTTCTGAGAGATATGAGATCTCTGAGAAGTTATTTAACTGCAAAATGGAGGAAGGGAGTTCCGTTAGTGAGCACGCCATTAAGATGTCGGGCTACACTAAACGCCTTGAGCAACTGGACTGCAAGATTCCAGAAGAGCTCAAGATTGATAGAGTTCTGCAATCACTCCCTCCTAGCTACAAAGGCTTTGTAGTTAATCACAATCAAATTGGTTCCACTGATATGATCACTAGGCTCTTCGCTAAGCTGAAAGCTGCGGAGGTGGATATCAAGAAAGATAATCATGTGTTGATGGTCAACAAGACAACTAGCTTCAAGAAAGCTAAGGGTGCAAAGGGATCCTTCAAGAAAGGCAGCGGCAAGCGCATTGCCCCCACTGAGAAGAAGCTCAAGTCTGGTCCTAAGCTGGACATTGAGTGCTTCTATTGCAAGGACAAGGGTCACTGGAAACGCAACTATCCGAAGTACTTAGCGGACAAGAAGGCTGGCACCATCAAAGGTATATTTGATATACATGTTATTGATGTCTACCTTACTAGCGCTCGTTGTAGTGCTTCGGTATATGATACAGGTTCAGTTGCTAATATTTGTCACTCGAAACAGGAGCTACAGAATAGAAGACGGCTAGTGATGCGGCACGGTGTTGATGATGTAAGTCACCGTCCAGTTGGGAACCCCAAGCGGAAGGTATGATGAGCACAGCAGGAAGTTTTCCCTCAGTAAGAAACCAAGGTTTATCGTATCCAGCAAAAAGCCAAACTCCAGAAGGTGATGCCTGCTAGCCTAGTGACTTCCAACAAGGGCGCCATTAACGATTCTTGTTAGCGCGTCTTCAACTAGTAGCAACGCGGAACCTGCATACAACACAACCAAATACTTTGCTCCCAACTTACGATGAGGTTGTCAATCTCACCGGTTTGCTGTAAACAAAGGTATGAGCGTATCGAGTGGAAAGCAATAGTAGTATGCGAGAAAGTAAACAGTGCGAGTAAAGTAAATAGGTGATAGCAATATAAAGAAAATTGGACCGGGGTCCACAGTTCACTAGTGGTGTCTCTCCATAAGATAAATAGCACATGCTGGGTAAACAAATTATAGTTGAGCAATTGATAGAATAAAGATAACATGCATATGTCGCGAGGATCACTATGAGATTTACTCTGGGCATTACAACAAGATACATAGACCGCCATCCAACTGCATCTATGACTAATAATCCACTCACGGGGATATCATCCGAACACCCCATGAGTATTAAGTTGCGAACAACAGATAACTCCATTAAGCAAAGTGTGTAATGTAAACAAAGTATATGCCCTTGGGCATAAGTGAAGGGTTTCGCAGCATAGAAAACAAAAAATTTCCTACGATGACGAACAAGAACATGCCAAGATCTGATCTACGAGATGCAAAACAACGAGCGAGAGAGATTAGATCTACATACCCTTGTAGATCGTACAGCGGAAACGTTCAGATGAACGTGGTCGGCGTAGTCGTACTAGCGTCTCCTCCTCGCGATCCGATCCGATCCAAGCGCCACAACGGGCGGCGCCTCCGAGCGTTGCACACGTACACCGCAGCAACGTCTCCTCCTCCTCGGTCCAGCAAGGTGTGGTGGAGTGGTAGATGGGATCAGCAGCACTAGAGTAATCCATATGACGAAGTCAGGGCCCATCACCGCTTCTTTGTATATTGTTGGTTACTATTATCTAATAATATCTCGTCCTCAAATCTTGCTATTTGATTACGACCAACTTGGTTAAAAAAGAACTTCGATGTCGTGACTACAACACATTGTAGACGCGTGAGCCATGAATGCAGTTGCCGCTTCCAGAACATTTTCTGATGCCGCGCTACTCTGATCATCTTGCTCAGGTTCAATAACCTCATCAAGTTCTATCTTCCTTCCACTTAAACCTTTCGCGAGAAAACTCCTTCACAAGAAATTCGCCTTTTAGCGACAATCACTATGTGCTTGGGTTCATAGTAGAAGGAATACCCATCGACATTCTTTGGGATAACCTACAAAGACTTACTAATCCGATTTTGGTTGTAAACATTTTACATATGCCTTGCATACCAAAATTTAAGAAAAAAAACCATAACTTGTACGGTGTCATTTTAGCGGATTATGATGGCACTCTATTCAGTGAAAAGCGGTAGTCTCTAAAGCTCAATCCACAAATTATATTGGTAGTTTTATTTCATCGTTGATCTAACCATGTCAAACAAGGTTTGATTACATCCATCAAAAACTCCATACTCCTATGGTGTTTATCACGATGCAAGTTTGTGGAACAATTCCTCTAACTCTTAAATGTTTGCTAAACTTGTAATTCAAATATTCTTCTTTATGATCCAATCATAAAAACTTGAATTTTCTTGTTACAATAATTTCCACTTCATAAATTGAACAATTTCAATTGTTTCATACTTCTATCTCATCAAGTAGATATACCATACATCTATTCGAGTCATTGATGAAATAAAAATACACCATGATCGACTTCACGCCATGAACTATATACATCAACATGTACGATCTCCATGGTAGTCGATTGTTATGTCCATGGCCCATGAATAGAGTTTAATCATCTTTAGGAAAAGTCTCACAAGCGTCAATCAATTCAAAATTAGATGACTCGAAAATCCATCAATATGGAATTTCTTTCATGTTTTTGTTTCCAATATGACTTCAACAGCGGTGCTTCAAATTTAAGTGAAATTCGTTTTTGTCTTGCGACCTTTAGCATCAGTGTTATAAATGTTTATTTCACCAACAAGATAATAATAATCTATCCATCGATTATGGAAGACGGTAATAATTTGAACAACCATTGTTCTCATAATACCAGAACAAGATAACACTTATTATGTTCATAATAAATCTTGAAGGCTAGGTTTGATGCCGGCGAAAAACACAATAACACTTTTATTTGTTTCTCGATGCGCATCATTACCACATTCTTTTGCTAGTTACTTAGGCCATTGTAGTTCTTGTATTGTTGCTTTGTATGACATTTCATACCAACAATCTAGTATCGAATACCCAAGAATTACATTATTAACGAGCAAAGTTTATATCTATAACATGTATATCATTTATATACCTGAGCTGGACAATTCCAGTCTTTTCCTTTTCTACCAAATACTTTTGCAGATTCTATTTAGCGTTTCCTCTCCTTTTAGAAGAATCTATCGACATCAATTGACGAGGTTTATCCCCGGCAATGCCCATGTCGAAGGGCTTTCGATCTAGGAAGCGAATTGAGGACCTGGCGAACTCGACGGCGATCAGACGAAAGCAGAAAGACACGAGGATTTACCCAGGTTCAGCCCCCTCGAAAGGTAAAAGGCCTACGTCCTGCTTGTCTGACTTTTGTATTGAGGTGGTGATGGTAATGATGGTGTTACAATGGCGGCGTAGATTGGATCTAGCCGAAAGTAGAGAGCTCTAAGTTGTCGAGCGCTCCGGCGTGAGGTGGGTGGAAGCGAGTCTAGGGTTTCGAGACCTCCCTCCCAGCCTTTTATAAGTCAAGGCTAGGTCTCAGGAGTGTCTCTCAAGCCAAGTACAGATCGGATCAACCGAGGCCTAGTCTAACTTGGACTCCTCGAAATTTTGCTTGTGCAGCAAGTATTGCTCCTAGGCCGCGTCAGGCCACAGCCTTGATAGGCCTCGAAAGCCTTTCCTGAGACCCTCTACCTGGGCCAAAAACCAGGTAGGCGAATGTCGGGGGCCCATCTATCATTCCTTCGTCAGTAGCCCCCGAGTGCCTGGGATAGCCGAAGACTATGGCAGGGACTCCTCCCGAAAGTCTCCTTAGTCGCACCCGATATGAGCACTTAGCCTGTAAAACTGTGAATGCATAGAAATCATTCAAGTAGTATGCTTGTTTGGTACAAAATTTTCGAGTTACTCTCATCTAGAGCCTCAAAAGTGCTAAGTTGGGTTTGCAGAGGGATGCGCATAACCGGCCTGAGACTCACGCCGGGTCTCAGTTAATTGCATTGCTGCAAAGACATACGGTTAGCTTACTCAGATTCGAGTCCCCCGACTCGAACCCGCGTGGGCTGGCGCTACCCCGACCCGAGCCGCGTCGGACTTACCAGGTCGGAGCCCAGTTCATTGTGAGGCACCCGATGCGTCCATCGGTGCAAACTTCATACCGTAGGTATGGAAAATTTCTGGCAGAGCGCGTTTGATACGAATACCGGGCCATCCGGTATTGCAAACCGTGGACTTACCTTCGTATTTGACATACGGCATCCGAACTGGTATATTGCCACCAAAATTCGGGCATGTTGATTGAGGAGCGTTGATAGCTCGGGAGATAAGTTAGATCAAGATGATTCCAAGGTCCGAAACTCGAACTCGAATTTCGGAAGGTATTATTGGGTCGAAAGAAGCAGCTCGAAAGATCGAAGCCCTGCCTCGAATTTCTTGAAGGCGCTGCTGGCCCGAAAGAGATAGCTCGAGGGACCGAAGTCCTGCCTCGACTACATCGAAGGCGCTGCTGGCCCGAAAGAAAGAACTCGAGGGACCGAAGTCCTGCCTCGAATACATCGAAGGCGCTACTGGCCCGAAAGAAAGAACTCGAGGGACCGAAGTCCTGCCTCGAATACATCGAAAGCGCTGCTGGCCCGAAAGAAAGAACTCGAGGGACCGAAGTCCTGCCTCGACTACATCGAAGGCGCTGCTGGCCCGAAAGAAAGAACTCGAGGAGCAAAAGAGGCAGAGTCGCCGAAAAAACTCGGTGTAGATTCGAATGACACAAAAGAGAGGTACACAAAGAATCTCGAAAGAGAACCCAATCGAGATGCCTGTTCAAGCACAAGGGGCATATACCTTCGAACCTCAAAAGAACCCTTGCCAGTCTTTGCCCTTTGACTCGAAAAGGAAAAAATCTACCCAGAGAAATGCGTCATCACTGACGATAAGCAGTGTCGAGTCGTCACCTCATCTTCTGCAGGACAGGCCTGACCCTGCCAGGACGAGACGTATGGTGGGCCCTCAGGCCGTGCACTGCGGCCGTTGACAGAGTTTGACCGCACGTCCCGCGCGTGGGTGAGAAATAACCGGCGCGGTTTCCTTGATTACCGTGCGTAGTGGACGCCGCGGCGCTCGCGTGCTGACACGTGGACGGTCGGATCAGCCCGGCCGTTTCCACTTCATCGTGGACGGCCGAGATCTGACGTAGATTTCTGGAACCGGAATAAATGACGGTGGCAGGGTAACAGTCTGTCTCACACCGCTGCCATCGTCTCCTTCCTCGCGCAGTGCTCCTGTAGCTCTACCTTTCCATCTCCATTTCCGCGACCTTTGTTGCGCCCTGACCATGGGCAAGAGGAGCTCCACAGCCGCCGGCGCCACTGCTGCCGCCAAGAAGGCCAAGACGGCCGACGCCGAAGGCTCCGCCGTTGGACGCTGGGTCCAATCCAAGGTCGGGAACAAGGAACTGTCCCAGGCCGAGAAGATGGGCCTCCTGAAGAACGCGCCGGCGGAATCGCTCGCCGCCGGCCCGGAGATCGTTCCCCGGCCACCCCTCGGATTCCGGGTAATTTTCATCGCCTTTTTGCTGCGGGGTTTGTCTTTTCCCCCACATCCTTTCCTCCGTGGCCTTCTCTTTGCTTACGGGATTCAGCTCCACGACCTGAATCCCAACTCCATCCTTCACATTGCGTGCTTTATCACGCTCTGTGAATGCTTCCTCGGGATCGAACCCCACTGGGCGTTGTGGCGCCGAATCTTTGCTATTCGGCACCCTCTGCCATATCAAACCGGCGGCTTTGGCGTTCAAGTGCGCCCAGACGTCGAATACTTCAATCTTCAAGCGCCCGAAAATAATCCCGGGTGGAGGACGAAGTGGTATTACGCCAAGGACAAGTCCTCCGACGGCGAAAACTTCGGGCTTGAGGAATTCCATCCTACAGTCATTCTTCGACCTCGTGTATCCTGGAGACACGATCTTTCGGACGAGGAGCTGAAGATTACGGAGCCACTTATGGAGAAGATCCAGCAGCTCCGAGCTACCCCGAAGAAGGAGCTTTCGGGGATCCAGCTCATCCGAACTTTCATCGAGCGTCGAATCCAGCCGCTCGCTGCTCGAGCCCACTGCATGTGGGACTATAGCGATCGCCGGGATTCGACCCGCATCTCCCAAGACGAGCTGCACGAAGCCGAAATCGACGAGTGCGTACGCACCGTCACAAACATCAAGAAGAAGGATCCTGTGCCGAAGATCTTCGGTGCTGTAGCTTTTAGCAAAGCCTTTCCCCGCACCGAGGTATGATCATGCTTTTATTCGAATGCTTTCCTCTTTTCTTCGCCGGATCGTCCAGTGTCGAATGCATCCCTTTTCTTTGCACAGGTGATTGACGTAGCCCGATGCTATCCGCCCCAACCCGAGATGGCCGAATATCCAGGGCGTGACTTTGCCGAAGTGCTGGAAGGATCGGCCTCCGCCGCTCCATCGCCACCGAGGGCCCCGAAGAGACAACGAGTCGCGGACGTTGTCGAAGATTCGGAAGACCTCGATGAGACTCATTTTACTTCGGGGGATGATGGCAACAACGCTATCCCCGCTTCGCCTTTGAGCCGCCGCGCTCCATCTCGAACAGACAAGAAGATTCTCCCGAAGTTCGGGATCGACGCTTCGTAAGTGTTCCTTGTCGAACCTGAACATCCTCTGATCATACTTCAAATTAACTATCTGGTTCTCTCATTGATGCCTGTTTCAGATCTTCCTCCGAAGAAACGTCGACCGGTCCTGGGGATCAAGAACAATACCAGATTCGACCCCATGACCACGCCCTCGAGCAAACGGCAGATTCACAAGAGAAGGCCGCCGACGTCACCGCCCCCGAAGTTGCTCTGACGAAGCCTTCGACCTCTTCGAAGAAGAAGGCGACTGAACAAGAATTCGTGCTTGTCTCCTCGTCTGACGGGCCCTCCGGTCCTAGCAACCATGTAAGTCCGAAAGTTTTCAGCCTGTGCTTCGCGTGTTTTGACCATTAGTAACCCCCGAGGGTGAGTCTAAGTGTTTACACTTGGGCTTGCCCTCCGAACCATGATTCGAAGGTTAATGTTTCGCCCGGCCTTCTTTTAGCCCGTTGTTAGGGACCTGTCGAAAGTTTGTAGAAGCTTCTTCGCCTTAGAGGAAGAGAATCGAAGGCTGACTTAGAAGCTCGACGAAACTCGACGTAAGTAATTCCACCTTCCTTGTAAGATTCGCCTTTGTGTATGATATGACGCTTCGTTTGTTGAACACCTTCTTTTATTGATTAGGGATCAGGGCCCAGGCTGCTACTGACAAGACCGCCCTGAAATCTCAGCTGGACGACCTTGCCACTGAGAATTCGGGTTTGAAGGCTAAGGTCGCCGAGCTGAACGACGAAATCGCCCGACTGAAGGGTGAATCGTCCGAAGCTAAGGAGCGCGCGAATAAAAGTCGTCTGGACGCCGAAGCCCGCGAAGGAGAGCTGACCCAGCGCTTGCAAACTTCACTTGATGCCTTACGTGGTAAGTTCTTCAAGCTTTGTTCGGAATAATTTTCGTGCCGAAAAGTCGTGTTGTGACCTGGCTGTCTGTTTGTTTGCGTAGCTGCTGCCGAACTAGACGCCGGGGCGATGAAGGGACCTGCTGGAATCGAATCCAGTATCGGCTTTGCCGAACGCCTGAGTCGAGAGGTTGTGAACCTCTTGGCGCGGGTGCGGTCGACACTGGTTCGCGTTCGGGATACATCTGTACCCGATTCGACCAGCGACACCATGGCAGGGATCCTCGACGCTGTGGCGGTGAAGGAGGGCGGCGAAGACCCGTTATTTGCCGCGGTGCGCCGTCAGGTAACTATCGGCACCGAGTCTGTCTTCACCATGATGATGATGCACGACGTGGAGTTCGACGCTGACAAGGTCACGAGCACATACCCGAAAGATAAGGACGGACGTGACAAATCCGCCAAGACTTATGTCGCTCGTGCTCGTGAACTGGCTGCTCGAATGACGGGCTTTCTGGCCGATAGGAACGAGAAGCGTGCGGCGGCGAGTGCTCGGAAGCGTGGCGCATCCGCCGCACCGTCTAGCAAGGCTGGTAGTTCGGCGTAGTGCGAGCAGCGCTTCTGGTGCACACTTGTAATTAGTTTTGCTGGTCCACATCGAGGGCTGTGACCCCGATTAGGACTCTTTCTGCTGTAAAACTTGTTCTGCTGTTAGATTAATCTTCATGCCATTTCGGTTGCCGTTTCTTGTGTGTGATGTTCGGCTCCTCATGCAGGATCCTTCGCGGGCCTCTGGTGCTTGGCCTGTTTCGTACGAAACAGTTGGCAGTACTTCTGGTGCCATTGAGCGAAGAGCACCCTCCTCGAGCGAGTTGTCACTAATTCGATCGTTGCGCGATCAGCTCCAAAGTACGCAGCGCCAACTGAAGGTTGTTACTGCCAAGGTCGATGTTGCTCTTTCGAAAGCGTCGTATGCCGCGGACTGCGAGAAATTTCTTCTCGACGAGATCGAAAATCTTGGAAAATCTCTGAAGTGTGAGTCTCTGAACTTCTTTCGCTGTGTGTTGGCTTGGATGTGCAGGCTTTGATCTTCGATCCTTTTGCGCAGATGCGTGCCTTGATAGCGCAGCCGAAGCCCGACGCGTGAATGCACATATTGTTGCTGCCCAGAATCATGCCAACTCTGTTGCTGATAACTTCTGGGCTGATCGGTCGAAGGCAATGAAGCTGACACTTCTGCAAGATAGGATTGCTCAAGCTGGTGTGTTGTCTAAGACCAGCCGAAGCGCTCTAGCACTAGTGCATCAGGTGATGTTTCCTTTGAACAACCAGCCCAAAGGTTTGCCAGCGCTGCTTGATCGATTCGAGAACGGCAACGCCGTGTATTCCTTTGTCCGGGAGCACCTGCGCAGCGGAGCTGTGGTCGCACTTGCTTTCGTGCGTGCTCACTACCCCGAAGTTGACTTAGAGCTTCTGAAGACTCTTCCTCCGTCGCCCAGTGGCCTCTATGAGATGGAGCACCACTACGCTGCTTGTAGAAGTACTGGCGACTGCATCGCTCGACAAATTATCGTCGAGAGTGATCGGCAGAGGGCGAATCAGGGTGCCGCGGCACCATGAACTGGCCCTGTAGCTGTGATCGTATCTTCCCCCTGTACATGTATTGTATACATGTGTTTATGTTTGTATGTGGTAAAACGTCGGAGATCCCGAACATTAGTGAGGTGGGCGAGAAATTTCAAGCGTAGATTGAGAGAACGTATCCCTCGAGCGCGGGTTGAAGGATCGAGCCCCCGATCGTTAGCAAAACCCCTGATCGTGGGTCGAAGGAATCGAGCCCCCGAGCGTAGGCGAAACCCCCGAGCGTGGGTCGAAGGACCGAGCCCCCGAGCGTAGGCGAAGCCCCCGAGCGTGGGTCGAAGGACCGAGCCCCCGAGGGTGAGTCGAAGGACCGAGCCCCCGAGCGTAGGCGAAGCCCCCGAGCGTGGGTCGAAGGACCGAGCCCCCGAGGGTGAGTCGAAGGACCAAGCCCCCGAGCGTGGGTCGAAGCCCCCGAGCGTGGGTCGAAGGACCGAGCCCCCGAGGGTGAGTCGAAGGACCAAGCCCCCGAGCGTGGGTCGAAGCCCCCGAGCGTGGGTCGAAGGACCGAGCCCCCGAGGGTGAGTCGAAGGACCAAGCCCCCGAGCGTGGGTCGAAGCCCCCGAGCGTGGGTCGAAGGACCGAGCCCCCGAGCGTAGGCGAAGCCCCCGAGCGTGGGTCGAAGGACCGAGCCCCCGAGCGTAGGCGAAGCCCCCGAGCGTGGGTCGAAGGACCGAGCCCCCGAGGGTGAGTCGAAGGACCAAGCCCCCGAGCGTGGGTCGAAGGACCGAGCCCCCGAACGTGGGTCGAAGCCCCCGAGCGTGGGTCGAAGGCCCCGAGGGTGAGTATGCGGATATGTTAACTCATGAAGTGAGGAATTTGAATTTTATTGCTTGGTGCCGAGGGCACAATGTTGGGTGCGGACTGCTGCCGACACTTGATTACATATTAGAGAGGGCAGGGGAGACAGCCTTGCTAGCTAAGGATAGAAGCGGCGCAATTGCGCGGCGTTCCATGGGTTATCTACGTCTTTCCCCGTTTTCGGGTTGCGTAGACGATATGCTCCTCCCGGGATGACCTCGTGGACCAGATACGGGCCTTCCCATGGTGGCTCCAGCTTCGATGTGCTTGTCTGCTTGAGTCGAAGCACAAGGTCACCTGGCTCGAAAGAGCGTCCGCGTACCCGTCTGCTGTGGTAGTTGCGGAGGCTCTACTGGTAGACCGCAGATCGAACGAGGGCGACGTCTCGAGCTTCGTCCATCAGGTCTTGGGCGTCTGCTAACGCTTTGTCTGCATCTTCCTCGACGTGGGCGGCGACGCGGGGCGCGCTGTAGCGTACGTCTGTGGGTAGCACTGCTTCTGCTCCGAAGAGCAAGAAGAAGGGTGTGTAGCCTGTCGAGGAGTTCGGCGTTGTTCTCAGGCTCCATAGCACCGAAGGCAATTCCTCGACCCATGCGCCTGCTGCGCGTTTGAGGGGTCGAAGCAGCCGCTTCTTCAAGCCCCCGCATACGAGCCTGTTGGCTTTTTCGACTTGGCCGTTGGACTTGGGGTGTGCGACCGAAGCGTACTTGAGCTTGATGCCGAGGTCTTTGGCGAAGTCCTGGAACTCGCCCGAGGTGAAGTTGGTGCCGTTGTCGGTGATGATGCTGTTTGGGACGCCGTACCGATACACAATGGATTCGAAGAACTTGACCGCCGTGGTCGCCTCTTGATTGGTGACCGGGGTAGCTTCTATCCACTTGGAGAACTTATCCACTGCGACGAGCAGGTATGTATGCCCTCCTCGAGATGATTTGGGGAGGGGTCCCACTTGATCGAGCCCCCACTGTGCGAAAGGCCAGGCCACAGGGATGGTGTGCAGTTCCGATGCTGGTGCGTGGGGCCTGGTGGCGAACATTTGGCACGCTTCGCAGTGCTGGACGATGTTCCTGGCATCGTAGAGAGCGGATAGCCAGTAGAATCCGGACCGGAAGGCCTTCGCTACGAGGGTTCGGCTGCAAGCGTGATGTCCGCAGGTTCCTTCATGGATTTCTCGGAGGAGGGCGATTCCATCTTCCTGCGCTATGCACCGCTGGAGCACCCCCGAAGTGCTTCGTTTGTAGAGTTCACCGTTGATTATCGTGAAGGCCTTGGATCGCCGCATGACCTGTCGGCGGTGGATGGGATCTTCTCGGAGTTCGCCCTGTGTAAGGTAGGCCAAGTATGGTCTTGTCCAGATTGCTTCGACGAGCATAACTGTGGTTGCATCCTTCGGGAGATTGGCTGCCTCTGCTGCTGGGGCGGTGTTGGTTGTCTGAGCCCCCGGACGTGTTGCTAACGCCGGGTCAGGTGTGGGTTTGATCTTGACGGAGCGCTCGAATATCTCCTCGAAGAAAACACCTGGCGGTATTGGGAGGTACCTTGAGCCGACGTTGGCCAGGTTATCTGCCTCCTCGTTGCTTTCCCTGCCGATGTGTGTTACTTCACAGCCCTCGAATTCGCCTTCAAGCTTGTCGTACATGGCGCGATATGCGATCATGTTCGCGCAGGTCGCGTCGCACTCCTTCATGACTTGCTGGGCGATGAGGTTCGAATCCCCATGGATCTTGATGCGGGTGGCCCCGCAGGCCTTCGCCATGCGCATTCCGTGAAGGATGGCTTCGTATTCCGCCTCGTTGTTGGAGGGGTTCGGGAAGCGCATACGGAGGACGTAGCGCATCCTATCCCCTTGCGGGGATACCAGGACCACTCCTGCTCCTGCCCCCGAGACCCGCTTGGACCCGTCGACGAAAATAGTCCAGCTGTTCGACAGGTCTGGGAGCTCGGGCATCTGGGCTTCTGTCCATTCGGCTATAAAATCCGGAAGGACTTGTGACTTGATCGCAGACTGGCGCTGGTACGTGATCTCCCAGGGTCCTAGCGTGATTCCCCATAGCGACACACGCCCTGTAGCGTCTGGGTTGTTGAGGATGCTGGAGACTGGATTCGAAGCCACTACTATGATGGAGTGGCACTCGAAATAGTGTGGCAGTTTCTTCCCCATCATGTAGATGGCGTATGCCAACTTCTGATAATGGGGGTACCTTTGCTTGGTTGGCGACAGAACTTCGCTCAAGTAGTACACGGGCCTCTGTACGCCGTATTCTTTGCCTTCTTCTGCTCGTTCGACCACAAGCACCGAGCTAACAACTTGATTTGTAGCCGCAATGTACAGCAACATTGGCTCTTTTTCTCGCGGTGTAACGAGGACTGGGGAGGTCGACAGTCGTCGCTTGAGGTCGTCGAACGCGGATTGCGCCTCTTCGGTCCACGTGAAGTTGTCTGTTTTTCGGAGTAGTCGATAAAAGGGCAGTGCTTTTTCGCCAAGCTTGCTGATGAAGCGGCTGAGCGCTGCGAGTCGACCTGTCAACTGCTGGACGTGTCGAAGCGTTTTCGGAGGCTGCATGCTGATGATGGCCTTTATCTTCTCCGGGTTGCCTTCGATTCCTCTCTCGGAGATCAGATAGCCCAGCAGTTGGCCGGTGGGTACCCCGAAAGAGCATTTCTTCGGATTAAGCTTGATGCTATATCTGTCGAGGTTGGCAAAGGTTTCCCGAAGGTCATCGAGCAAGGTATCTGCTTTCGATGTCTTGATGACAACGTCGTCGACATAAACTTTGACATTGCGTCCGATTTGCTCCTTCAGGCATGCCTGCATACACCGCTGATACGTAGCTCCGGCGTTCTTGAGCCCGAAAGGCATCGTCATGTAGCAGTATACCCCGTGCGGGGTGATGAACGCCGTCTTGTCTTCGTCTTCTACTTTTAGCCGTATCTGGTTATATCCAGAATATGCGTCGAGGAACGAGAGGCGCTCGCATCCTGCCATGGAATCGACGATCTGGTCGATTCGGGGCAAGGGGAAGTAGTCCTTCGGGCAGTGTTTGTTTAAGGCTGTGAAGTCAATGCACATCCTGTAGATCTTGGTGTCCTTCTTTTCCACCATGACCGGTGGCGAGAGCCACGTGGCTTCCTTGATCTCTCTGATGAACTTGGCTTCGAGGAGGCGATTGATTTCTTCGCCCATCGACTTGGCCTTCTCTGGATTGTACCGTCGCATAGACTGCTTGACCGGTTTCGCGTTGGGAAATATTTTAAGCTCGTGCTCGGCGAGTTCCCTGGGGATGCCTGGCATATCTGCTGGACACCAGGCGAACATCCTCCAGTGCTCACGGAGGAACTCGACGAGCGCGCTTTCCTATGCGGGGGAAAGGGAATTCGACACCCGCGCCGTCTTGGTTGGATCAGTCGGGTGAATCTGGTGTTCTCGGGTGTCTTTGGTGGCATCGAAAGACAGCTCTGGGGCGTTCTGCTGCGCCGGTGGGTCGATGTCCATGACAGTGGCCTCCCGAATGTGGTGCAGTTCCTCGTGCACCCCGAAAGTCTGGGACATGTCGTTGAAGTCCTTGTCGCAGTTTTCTGACCGTGCGAAGCTGCCGCTGATCGTCAGAGGTCCTCTGTTTGCGGGCATCCGCAACTTGAGGTAGGCGTAGTGGGGTACGGCCATGAATCGGGCGAACGCTGGTCGCTCGAGGATAGCATGGTACTGCGAGGGCCAGTCGACCACCTCGAATTCGATCTTCTCCTTTCTGAAGTTTGCTTTAGTGCCGAAGATGACGTCGAGGTGTATCGCCCCCAATGGATACGTCGGCTTTCCCGGGACGATTCCGTGGAAAGAAGTCTCCGTTGGCAGGAGATTGTTTAGTGGAATTTTGATCTTTCGCAGTGTGTCTGCGTAGATGAGGTTCAAGCTGCTGCCTCCGTCCATGAACACCTTTTTTGAGGTGAAACCCCCTATTTGCGCCTCGAGGACCAGAGCATGGTGTCCTGGGCGTGGGATCTTCGGTGGGTGATCTGACCGATCGAAACCAATCGGATGTTCGGACCAATTCAGATATTCGGGAGTGGCTGGTGGCGCGTGTTCGGCGTGGAACACTTCTCTCGCGCGCTTTCGCCGGACTTTGTTCGTCGGGCGCCCCCTCTGAATCATGGGCACGAAACCTCTAGGTGGCGGGAACTCTTCCTCCTCGCTGGCCGGCTGTCGCTGCTCGGCTTGCTGGATCGTAGCGGCCTGATGGCTCTGTTGTACGACGTGTGCTAGTGGGTTCGGCGGTGGCGGTGGAGCATTATAGGCTATCGCCCCTGCCACTGGTTGCTCGACGTTCATCCTCTCCTGAAGTGCCCGGTTGAGACGAAGGAACTCCCTGCACTCGATGAGGAGGTGTGCAGGTTTTCGTACTCCGTCCTTGTCGAGGTACGTGTGCCTTGGACATCCGCTATCAAGCATCTCTTCTGCCGACAGCTGTGGCTGCCGGCGATGCCACTCCTTGCTGGGTTTCGAGTCACGGCTGCTACTGCCGTAGTAAGTGTTTCCTCGTCGCGGTAAATCGCGATTGTCGTCGCGGTCTTCGTGCACGTAGCCAGCTGCTACCATGTCTACGTTCTTCGTGTTGTCGTAGCGGCTTCGGCGACCTTTCTTCCGGGATCCGGGATGGAATTGGTCCTTCGCATCGCCATCGCGTTCTGCTGATCGGCGGCGGCTTCTGGGAGCCGAGATGGAGTCTTCGCCATCGGCCCATTCGTTCGCCAAACTCATGAGGTGGTCGATGGTTCTGGGCTTGCAGCGCCCCAGTTCCTCCTTGAAGTCACGCCGAAATAAGCCGTCCCGAAATGCATCGATGGCCCTTTCGGGCGAGATGTTTTCTGTCGTGTTCCGAAGGCTAATCCATCGTGAGATGTATGACCTCAGGTTTTCGCCGGTCTTCTGCACGCATAAGCGGAGCTCTTCGAACGACGTAGGGCGTCGTGAGGTGCCTCGAAAGTTTGCGATAAACGCTTGCCGAAACTCTTCCCAGGAGCGAATGATGTCTGGGGCGAGATTATTCAACCATGCCCTTGCGTTATCTTTTAGGTGCAGCGATAACAACTGGAGAGCATTGTCTCTGGATCCGCCGCTGATCTTGACAGCGGTCATGAAATCATCTAGCCAAATTCGGGGATCCTGCTGCCCGTTGAATTTAACTACGCCGTCGCTGAGTTTGATTCCTCTTGGCAACGGTGCGGAGCGAATCAGAAGGCTGAAGCATTCTGTCCCGCAGAGTCCATCGCTGGCGCCGCCGAATGTTTCGGCCTCACGATCTCCCTCGAAGCAGCGCGCCTCGCGCCGCGCTCGTGCCTGGTCGACCCTGTTCTGGGCCAGACCGTGCCGAAGTTCTCCGTTGATGGGTTCGACAACTTGTGCTGCGGCCGGCGCCGGTGCTGGGTGCCCCTCTTGCTCCGGCGGTGGTGCGACTCTTGTTGTTGTCGCACCATGATCTGAGCCAGGCGTGCCTTGTAGCACCCTTACTCCTTCGAGTGCTAAATTTCGCAGATGTCGCATATGTTCATCGCCGTTAGATGCGTTTGCGGCAATGTATGCCGCCGCAGCCATGATTGCTGCTTCCTTGGTTTTGGGCATCAAATCGGCCTCATTGAATTCTGCCTCCAGGTTTCGGGTGATATTGTGCATATCGGCCTCGGGCTGAGTGCGCGATCTCGATTGGCGCTGAACGCTCGATGAATAGTGTGATGACCTTTCCGCCCGCCTTTTGCTGGACGCGTCGGCCTCCTCTCTGCGCCGCTCCAGCACTCGCCTATCAGCGCTGATCTGATCTTTCTGTTCCTGGACAACAAATTGCAGTGCGGCTAGGTCGCTTGGGCTTGGGTTGGGACCGAAATTTACTTCGCCCGCATAAACCCTCCTTGCGAACCGAATTTGATCGTGCGTGAGCACCTGGCGTCCGCTATCCGCCCGGTTTCGGCCGTCGTTCTCGTTTCTGTCGGCATGCGATGCCATCATGCAATGGCCTCCGAGCCATGGGGTCGAATCGTCGCTGATTTTGCCCAGCGCTGGAGGATAGACGTCGTCACTTTCGACATAGGGTTCGACCTCGATCATGAAGTCAGAATCATAATCGGCTACATAGCCATCACTGGATGCGTTAGATTCGCATAGTGAGGCGGTGCTTGCCGAATTGCCGATTTTCCCCTTAGCTTCGGGGTAGACGTCGTCGTCGTCGTCGGAGCACGTGTAGTCCGAGTATAATCCCTCGACGTAGTCGGGATCATATGGTGCGGTGCGAAGCGTGAGGGCGTTGAGAGCCCGATCGCACTCGGATATCGTTGGGTAGATAGCTGATGTACCTCCCCGCGGATCTTCACAGCCGGCGATCTCATGGAGTGAGAAATCTCCGGCGCCCACGTAGTGGTATGCGTCGCAGTCGACGCAGTATGCGGTGGTCGGGGATGGAGGCGGATCTTCGAAATCGTTCGACCCTACTGATGGGGTCGAAATCTTCAGTCTCAGCTCCTCCTTTGACGGCGCTAGTGACGCGCCTGCCGAGGGTTTGCCCCCGACGGATGGTGGTGTCGTCGCTTCGGCCACGAGCAGAGCCGATTCGCCGATGGAGAGCAGTTCCATTGCTCCATTGCTGTCCACGTGGAAATTGAACAGTCCGAAAGCCATGTCGTAGCCTTCGGGCGCTGCTTTTGCCGTGCTTGGGACGGGGTCGATGGTGCTCACCGTCGAGGTGAGGTTGATGGTGCCTGGCGAGATGCCATCGACTACAGTCGAATCGACGGCGCCAGTCTCGAGCTCCATCGGGCTGGTGTGGACGATGGCCGGCACAGCGATGCCGGCGAGGGTGTCGATGCCGATCTTGGAAGTAGTGTCGTCGTTGGTCGGTGCAGCGATGCCGACGGCAGCGTCGATCTTGGCGGGGGTGTCGACGTTGGTCGGCGCAGCGATGCCGACGGTAGCGTTGATCTTGGCGGGGGTGTCGACGTTGGTCGGCGCAGCGATGCCGACGGTAGCGTTGATCTTGGCGGGGGTGTCGACGTTGGTCGGCGCAGCGATGCCGACGGTAGTGTTGATGCCGATCTTGGTTGTGGTTGGTGATGGAGCCGGCGAATCCGTAGATCCAGATACCGTCGTCCCCACGGTCGGCGCCAATTGACGAGGTTTATCCCCGGCAATGCCCATGTCGAAGGGCTTTCGATCTAGGAAGCGAATTGAGGACCTGGCGAACTCGACGGTGATCAGACGAAAGCAGAAAGACACGAGGATTTACCCAGGTTCAGCCCCCTCGAAAGGTAAAAGGCCTACGTCCTGCTTGTCTGACTTTTGTATTGAGGTGGTGATGGTAATGATGGTGTTACAATGGCGGCGTAGATTGGATCTAGCCGAAAGTAGAGAGCTCTAAGTTGTCGAGCGCTCCGGCGTGAGGTGGGTGGAAGCGAGTCTAGGGTTTCGAGACCTCCCTCCCAGCCTTTTATAAGTCAAGGCTAGGTCTCAGGAGTGTCTCTCAAGCCAAGTACAGATCGGATCAACCGAGGCCTAGTCTAACTTGGACTCCTCGAAATTTTGCTTGTGCACCAAGTATTGCTCCTAGGCCGCGTCAGGCCACAGCCTTGATAGGCCTCGAAAGCCTTTCCTGAGACCCTCTACCTGGGCCGAAAACCAGGTAGGCGAATGTCGGGGGCCCATCTGTCATTCCTTCGTCATCAATAGTGGCGTTAATCATTTGACACATAGTCCAAAGGATGTTAGTCAAATACTAATGGCCTTGGATTTTGCACTTTTGAAGTGGATCGCCATCATCATATAATTGGCATTCTTCTAGATTCTATTCTTTAGCATTCTTCTGGTATAGCAAAAACAATTTAGCCGATACCTATTCATCCATCTTATCATGACAACTTTCATGATGAAACTACTATAGCTCATAAGGACGAATCCAAGTATAATATTAGTTCCCAAACTTTTGGGTGATCGGGACGCCTAGCGTCTTCAATCTTCGCATATATTCATACAATATGAGCATATGTTATTTTACTAAATTATACTTCATCATTTTGCAAACAATAAAAGTTTTAGATATCAAATATCTTTTACCTCTTGTTTGTTTTTGAAACAATTCTTTCAGCTCCAAGATCACTTTGATTTTCAAACAATTTTGAAGATCAATTTCTCATGAAGGCAAATGTATGATCTTTAGATACTAAACTTGAATCGTTGCTCTTAGATTAATACAACTTATTAAATCGCATGGAGCAAGTGAGGTTTGCTAAAGTTTGCAATAAGACTTAATCCTTACTCTTGACATTCTAACTAAACGGTACTAGTCCGTAAAGTGATTATCCAAAATTCTATAGTTCTTTTAACTCAATTAAGCTAAGTGTCGGTGGGAAACGGTGCCAAAAACTATAACGACTTATGCAAATACACTAAGATTTAGTTCATAATAATTAGTTCAAGTTAATCAAATTACTAATGAACTCCCACTAAATTCAACATCCCTCGAAGTTGTTTAGTGAAGCATGATCCAAATTCACTACACCAAGACCGATCATCACGTGATATGATGTAGCTTTAATGGTGAACATCAACATGTTGATCATATCATCCATATGACTCATGCTTGACCTTTCGGTCCGTGTGTTCCGAGGCCATGTCTGTACATGCTAGGCTCGTCAAGTTTAACCCAAGTATTTTCGCATATGTAAATCTGGCTTACACCCGTTGTATGTGAACGTAGAGTTTATAGCACCCAATCATCACGTGATGCTTTAAAACGACGATCTTTCGCAACGGCGCATACGAGGGGAGAACACATTTTATCTTGAAATTATGCGTGAGGGATCATCTTATAATGCTACCGTCATGATCAAAGCAAAATAAGATGCATAAAGGATAAACATCACATGCATATACAATATGTGACATGGTATAGCCAATCTTCGCGCATTGATCTCCATCTTGTGCGCGCCGGCATGATCTTCATCACTCCACCATGATTGCCTCCACCACGAATAGCAACTACGACTATTGCTAACTACTTAGCGATAAAGTAAAGCTATTACATGGCGTATAAGAAGTTGACACGCAGGTCATACATAATTATAAAGACAACCATATGGCTCCTGCCGGTTGTGAACTCATCGACATGCAAGTCGTGAAACATTACAAAACATGATCATTGCATACATCACATATATCAACATACACATCACATCTTGTGGCAATACCATATCACAAACACTCCCTGCAAAAACAAGTTAGACGCCTCTAATTTGTTGATTGCATGTTTTACGTGGCTTATGGGAGCTATGCTTAAGAACGGTTCTTACCTACGCCAAGCCACAACGGTGATATTATGGTTGCCAACATCCGTTGTAAATCGCATGACTACTATAGTGAGAGAAACTGGCATCCACCAGCCGTATGTGTGGAACAAGCCACACGTCAAGTGCGGAGCCGGTCTCGCGAACGAGGTCGCGTAAGGTTGGCCTGGACCGCTTCGATCTCACTATACCGCGCCATAAGAAGTACACAAAATAGATGTTTGCAACGGAAAATATCAACGCCCGCAACAAGCATGTTGCATTTTACTCGTGTAAAACATCTACGCATAGATCTGGCTCTGATACCACTGAAGGGTTTCGCAGCATAGAAAACAAAAATTTTCCTACGATGACGAACAAGAACATGCCAAGATCTGATCTACGAGATGCAAAACAACGAGCGAGAGAGATTAGATCTACATACCCTTGTAGATCGTACAGTGGAAACGTTCAGATGAACGTGGTCGGCGTAGTCGTACTAGCGTCTCCTTCTCGCGATCCGATCTGATCCAAGCGCCACAACGGGCGGCGCCTCCGAGCGTTGCACACGTACAGCGCAACAACGTCTCCTCCTCCTCGGTCCAGCAAGGTGTGGTGGAGTGGTAGATGGGATCAGCAGCACGACGGCGTGGTGCTTATGGTGGAGAGTATCTGTGGGCAGGGCTTCGCCTTGCGTGGCTGATCGGCTAGCTATCGCCGCGGCGTACGCGCGAAGCTAGAGGCAAACGCACGCAACAAGTCAAGTAGAATGTGGAGTTCACATCGTGCACGCCACGCGTGGAGGACAAGGCAGCTAGCTCCTGGCCGTGGCACTGATCGATCGTATCTATCAATGTGGCCACCGGCCAAGGCGAGCTGGCGCCTGCCGCATGCGGCCGGGCCGGCCAGCCCATGTGGCTTTTTCTTTTCCTTTTTACCTCTTTATTAGTTTGTCTATATGGACTGTAAAATTAGTCCAATAGCAAAACTTTATATGGACTACTTTTAGCCCTTATTTATTTCCAATAAATAAATATATGTATTAATATTCATTAATTCAATTAATTAATAAATCATTAATCATCTTCCCGGAACAATTCCGTAACTCTCCGAAACAGTTTCCATAAATCCCAAAACTACCCTAGCATCGATGAGTGTTAAGTGTGTGACCCTACGGGTTAGAGAATATGTGGACATGATCGATATCAATAATCAATAGCGGGATCTGGAAATCCATATTGACTCCCACATATTCAACGAAGATCATTATCGGTGAACCACGATGTCAGGATTCAAATAATCCCGTATACGAATTCCTTTGTCTCGCGATATTTTACTTGCCCGAGATTCGATCGTCGGTATCGCCATACCTAGTTCAATCTCGTTCGCAGCAAGTACTCTTTACTCGTTCCGCAATCCAATATCACCCTGTGATTAAACTCATTAATCACGTGTTTGCAAACGGTGTATGATATTGATTACCGAGTGGGCCCGGAGTATATCTCTCCGACATGGGAGGGACAAATCCCATCTCGATACATGCAACCCAACAAGTACTTTTCGATTACCTGAGAGACATCTTTATGATCACCCTCTCATAGGATGACGTTTGATGACCTCAAAGCTCTCTTCCGATACCAGGGAGTGGCATTATCTCATGGTCTAAGGAATAGGATACTGACATAGGAAAAGCTAGGCAATTGTGAACACAATGACACGATCTAATTGCTGTGCTTAAATTGGGTCTATCCATCATATCATTCTTCTAATGACATGACCTCATTATTAATCGACAACTCATGTCTATGGTTAGGAAATCTTAACCATCATTAATCAATGAGCTAGTCTAGTAGAGGCATACTAGGGACACGGTGTTGTTCATAAACCACACAAGTATTAATGTTTTCGCTTAATACAATTCTAGCATGGAATATAAACACTATCATGAACAAGAAATATGATAATAACAATATTATTATTGCCTCTAGGGCATATTTCCTTCAATAAGAATGTTGTTTTCTCCCTAGCGGCAACAACACATCTACAACCTTAGAGGTTTCTGTCACTCCCCCAGATTAAATAGAGGCATGAACCCAACTATCGAGCATAAATACCCCCTCTTGGAGTCACTAGTATCTACTTGGCCAAGATAGCTACTAACAACGGAGAGCATGCAAGATCATAAACAACATAGAGATAACATAAGATATATGATTCAGCACATCAACTCAACATAGCACCAATATTAATCAGATCCCAACAAACACAACATGTAGAATTACATAACGGTGATCTCGATCATGTAAGGCAGCTCACGAGATCTAAACATGAAGCACATGGTGGAGAAGACAACCATCTAGCTACTGTTATGGACCCATAGTCCAAGGTAGACTACTCACTCATCGCGCCGGAGGCAAGCATGGCGATGAAGAAGACCTCCGGCGGTGATTCCCCTCTCCGGCAGGGTGCCGGGAAGAGCTTCTGGACCCTCCCGATCTCGGGTCGACGACGGTGGCAGATCGCGATGTGTTTCTGGAAAAGTGATCGGGTACTTAGGTTTTTCCCGTCGGGGGGTCTTTATAGGCGAAGGGGCGGCATCAGAAGTGGACCGAGGCGGCCTCACACATAGGGGGCGCGGCCAGGGCCTGGGCCGCACCGGCCTATCGTGTGGCCGGCTCGTGGCCCCTCTCCGTCTCCTCTCCGGTTCTCTATAAGCTTCGATAAATTTCTGGATGTTCGGCTTTTGTTTCGTCCAATTCCGAGAATATTTCCCGTGTAACTTTTCTGAAACAGAAAAACTGCAGCAAATAGGGAACTGACACTGTGACATCTTGTTAATAGGTTAGTTCCGGAAAATGCATAAAAACGCCATGAAGTGTAACGAAATACTAAGCAAATGGTGTAAAAACAAGCATGGAGCATCAAAAATTATAGATACGTTTGAGATGTATCAGCTAGCAAGGGATGAGGTGACGATGCGCGTCGGCAATGGATCAAAAGTTGACGTGATGGCCGTCGGCACACTCTCCTTAGTGTTACCTTCGGGATTAGTTTTAAACCTTAATAAGTGTTATTATGTGCATGCGTTGAGCATGAACATTATCTAGATCGTGTTTATTGCAAGATAGTTATTCATTTAAGTCAGAGAATAATGGTTGTTCTATTTATATGAATAACATCTTTTATGGTCATGCACCTGTTGTGAATGGTTTATTTCTTCTGAATCTCGAAAGCAATGAAACACACATCCATAACATTGAGGCTAAAAGATGCAAAGTAGATAGTGATAATCCAACTTATTTGTGGCACTGCCGTCTAGGTCATATTGGCGTAAAACGCATGAAGAAACCCTATTCTGATGGACTTTTGGAGTCTCTTAATTTTGAATCATTTGACACGTACGAGCCATGCCTCATGGGCAAGATGATCAAAACCCCATTCTCTGGAATAATGGAGCGAGCAACGGATTTATTGGAAATCATACATACCGATGTGTGCGGACCAATGAGTATTTCGACGCGCGGTGGATATCGCTATTTTCTCACTTTTACTGATGACTTAAGTAGATATGGGTATGTCTATTTAATGAAACATAAATATGAAATGTTTGAAAAGTTCAAAGAATTTCAGAACGAAGTGGAAAACCATCGTAACTGGAAAATTAAATTTCTGTGATCCGATCGTGGAGGTGAATATTTGAGTTATGATTTTCTCACGCATCTTAAAGCAAGCAGAATCGTTTCGCAACTCACACCACCTGGAACACCACAGCGCAATGGTATGTCTGAACGCCGAAATCGAACTCTATTAGATATGGTTCGATTGATGATGTCTCTTACAGATTTACCGTTATCATTTTGGGGTTATGCATTAGAAACTGCTGCATTCACTTTAAATAGGGCACCATCTAAATCCATTGAGACGACACCGTATGAACTATGGTTTGGTCCTAAACCTAAGCTATCATTTCTTAAAGTTTGGGGATGCGAAGCTTACGTCAAGAAGTTGATGCCGGACAAGCTCGAACCCAAAGCGGAGAAATGCGTCTTCATAGGATACCCTAAGGAAATGATTGGGTATACCTTCTACCACAGATCCGAAGGCAAAGTCTTTGTTGCTAAGAACAGATCCTTTCTTGAGAAGGAGTTTCTCTCGAAAGAAGTGAGTGGGAGGAAGGTAGAGCTAGACGAGGTTATTGAACCTTCTCTCGAATTGGAGAGTAGCGCAGCACCCGAAGTTGTTCCGGTGCCGCCTGCACCAACAGGAGAGGAAGCTAATGACAAGGATCATGAAACTTCGAACGATGCTACTACTGAACTTCGCAGGTCGACAAGGTCGCGTGCCACTCCTAAGTGGTACTGCAACCCTGTCTTAACCGTCATGTTGTTAGACAACAATGAACCTGCAAACTATGAGGAAGCGATGATGAGCCCAGACTCTGAGAAATGGCTAGAGGCCATGAAATCCGAATTGGGATCCATGAGCGAAAACCAAGTATGGCCTTTGGTGGACCCTCCTAACCACCGTAAGGCCATTGAGTGCAAATGGATTTTCAAGAAGAAAACAGACGCAGATGGTAATGTTACTGTCTATAAGGCTCGGCTTGTCGCAAAAGGTTTTCGGCAAGTTCAAGGTGTTGACTACGATGAGACTTTCTCTCCCGTAGCAATGTTTAAGTCCATTTGGATTTTATTAGCAATTGTTGCGTTTCATGATTATGAAATTTGGCAGATGGATGTCAAGACTGCGTTCCTCAATGGCAACATTGATGAAGAGTTGTATATGATGCAGCCCGAAGGTTTTGTCGATCCTAAGGATGCTGATAAAGTGTGCAAACTCCAACGTTCCATTTATGGGCTGAAGCAAGCATCCCGGAGTTGGAACCTTCATTTTGATCAAGTGATCAAGAGTTTTGGATTTGTTCCAAATTGCTACGAAGCTTGTATCTACAAGAAAGTGAGTGGGATCTCGGTGACATTTTTAGTACTATATGTGGATGACATATTGATTATTGGAAATGACATCAATATGCTTAACGATGTGAAGAGTTATTTGAATAAATGTTTTCAATGAAAGACCTAGGAGAAGCTGCTTATATATTAGGAATCAAAATCTATAGAGATAGACAAAGACGCCTAATAGGTTTAAGCCAATGCACATACCTAGACAAAGTTCTGAAAAGGTTCAGAATGGATAAAGCAAAGAAAGGTTCATTGCCCATGTTGTCAGGTAAGATATTGAGCAAGGCTTAGTGTCCAACTACGGCAAAAGATAGAGAAACTATGAGCAAACTGCCATATGCCTCGGCCATAGGTTCTATCATGTATGCCATGTTGTGTACTAGACCGGATGTGTCCAATGCTCTTAGTTTGACAAGCAGATACCAAAGTGATCTAGGAGTGGAACACTGGACAGCCGTAAAGAACATCCTAAAGTATTTAAATAGGACTAGAGAAATATTCTTGGTCTATGGAGGTGATGAGCAGCTCGTCGTAAAAGGTTACATCGACGCTAGCTTCGACACCGACCCGGATGATTCTAAATCTCAGACAGGATATGTTTATGTTTTGAATGGTGGAGCTGTGAGCTGGAGAAGCTACAAGCAAAGCGTGATCGCAGGATCTACAACCAAAGCGGAATACATGGCTGCCTCAGAAGCGTCAAGTGAAGGAGTTTGGATCAGGAACTTCATCACTGAGCTTGGTGTGGTTCCAAGTGCCTTGGACCCATTGGAGATATTGTGCGACAATACTGGCGCCATAGCACTGGCTAAGGAACCAAGATATCATCCAAAGACCAAGCACATCAAATGCTATTTCCATATAATTCGAGATTATATATCAGATGGAGATCTGAAGATTAGCAAAGTATATACGGCTCTGAATGTCGCAGATCCGTTGACTAAACCTCTTCCACGAGCAAAACATGATCATCAACTTAATGCCATGGGTGTTAGATTGTTACCAGATGTAAACTAGATTATTGACTCTAGTGCAAGTGGGAGACTATTGGAATTATGCCCTAGAGGCAATAATAAAGATGTTATTATTATAATTCTTATTCATGATAATGTTTATATTCCATGCTAGAATTGTATTAAGCAGAAACTTTAATACTTGTGTGGTTTATGAACAACACCGTGTCCCTAGTACGCCTCTATGGACTAGCTCATTGATTAATGATGGTTAAGGTTTCCTAACCATAGACATGAGTTGTCAATTAATAATGAGATCATGTCATTAGGAGAATAATGTTATGGACCGACCCAAATAAAGCACATCAATTAGATCGTGTCATTGTGTTCATCTTTGCAAAGCATTTTCCTATGTCAAGTATTGTATTCCTTAGACCATGAGATAATGCAACTCCCTAGTGCCGGAAGAGAGCTTTGAGGTTATCAAACGTCATCTTATGAAAGGGTGATCATAAAGGAGTCTCTCAGGTGATCGGAAAGTACTTGTTGGGTTGTATGTATCGAGATGGAATTTGTCCCTCCCGAGTTGGAGAGATATACTTTGGGCCCACTCGGTAATCGATATCAACACTGCTTGCAAGCACGTGGTTAAGGAGTTAATCACAAAGTGATATTGGATTACGGAATGAGTAAAGTACTTGCTGTGAACGAGATTGAACTAGGTATGTCGATACCGACGATCGAATCTCGGGCAAGTAAAATATCGCGAGACGAAGAGAATACATATACGGGATTAATTGAATCATGGCATCGTGGTTCATCCGATATGATCATCGATGAATATGTGGGAGTCAATATGGGTTTCCAGATCCCGTTATTGATTATTGATAGAAGATCATATATGCATATTCTCGAACCCGTAGGGTCACACACTTAACGTGCATTGATGCTAGGATAGAATGGATAATTGGTTATTGATTTTTTGTTCGGAGTCTCGAATGAGATCCCGGACATCACGAGAGGTTCCAGAATGGTCCGGAGAATAAGATTCATATAAAGGAAAGGAGTTTTTGGATTCCGGAAAAGTTTCGGAGTTTATCGCTATTGTGCCGGAAGGTTCTAGAAGGTTCCAGAGTGGGGCCATTGTGGGCCCACTTGATGGAGGCCTACGTGGGCCTAAAGGGGAGTGTCCTGGCCACTTGGGCCAAGCGCACCAAGCCCCTAAGGCCCAGTCGGCCAGCCCAAAGGGGAAACCCTAAGGGAATCTTCCAGAAGGAGGGGGGGAAACTTGCCCCCCACTCCTCCCCCTTGGGCCGCCGCCCTAGGCTTGGAGGAGGGGCCAAGCTGGCCGCCCAGCCTCCTATATAAGGGAGGGCTGGGGCGCAGCTCCCCTCTCTCTCCCAACCCTAGCCGCCGGCTGATTGCTGCCCTCCACTTCCCTCTCTCGCGACTGCACGTAGGCGAAGCCCTGCTACAGAAATTCTCCACCATAAGCACCACACCATCGTGCTGCTGATCCAATCTTTCTCTCCACCATACTTGCTGGACCAAGAAAGGAGGAGACATCGCTGCACCGTACGTGTGCATCTTTCGGAGGCGTCGCCACTTGCGGAGTTGGATCGGATCGGATCGCAAGGAGGAGAAGGCTAGTACGACTACATCATCCACGTTCTGTTGAACGTTTCCGCTGTGCGATTTCTTCAAGTGTATGAAGATCTCATCTATCTCTCTCGTTGATTACATCTCCTAGATTAGATCTTGGCTTTCTTGTTCACATCCGTAGAAAATTATTTGATTTACTATGCTGCGAGACCCTTTATGTGGAGTATGGGATGGGTTGCTTAGAAAGTTCTATTTGACAAGGTCGCATATTGGGCATATTAGATTGGCCATGCATAACAAAAATAAAATAGAAATTTCACATTAGTTGGAAACGGAAATTCTGTATTCGCGCACGTTCCACCATTTCTATTTCCCACTACTAGAAAAACAGCTACCCGCGGCGCACCAAAAATGGTTACCTATAGCGCATTATCGGTGCGCCGTGGGTACCACGCCACTGGTACCAGATTCCCCGCAGCGCATGGCTGGTGCGCTACGGGTAATTTACTTACCCATAGCGCACCAGACCATGCGCTGCGGGTAATCTGGGCGGTGCGCTACGGGTAAGATTTGAAAATTCAAAAAAATTAAAAATCGAAAAAAACCAAAAAAAAATCTGAAAATTATAAAAATCAAAATAATGTGAAAAACTATTATATTTTAATTTTTTAAAGATTTTATCACATGAGGAACATTTTCAAATCACACCGAATTTTTTTGACTTCTCCATTCTATTTGCATGAGCTATCCCTAACCTATCCAAGTTCTTATTGATATTACTATCATATCAATCCTCTTAAGGCCTATGTGTGCATGTATGTATATGTATGTATATGTGTGTATATGTATGTATATGTGTGTGTATATGTATATATATGTGTATATGTATTATGTATATGTATGTATATGGGAAGCTGATATGGGGCACCTTGGTGCCCGGGCACCATGCTTCAAATACATATATTTTGCTTACAATTATGCATACCCAAGGGTATATATACCCAAGATACATATATCCAACTCATACATACCCAAAATATGCATACCCAAGATACATATACCCAGGATACACATACCCAATATATATATACCCGGAATACATATATATATGTACTTTTACATATCTTAGATATATATTCCAAAAAAATAACATACCTAAGGTATATATACCTCATTTATGTCTACTAAGTATGTGCAAAGTCATACATACCTTGGGGTATGTACAAAACATCACGTATTTTGTACGTATTGAGCATGGTGCCCGGGCACCAAGGTGCCCTGGTTATTTTACCTATGTATATGTGTGTATATATGTGTATATATGTGTATTTCTGTATGTATATGTGTGCATATACATGTGTGTATGTGTGTGTATATGTGCATATATGTGTGCGTATATGTGTGTATGTGTGCGTATGTGTGCGTATATGTGTGTATATGTGTGCATGTGTGCGTATATGTGTGTATATGTATGCATGTGTGCATATATGTGTGTGTATTTGTGTGTGTATATGTGTGTATATGTCTACATGTGTGCTATATGTGTGCTTATATGTGTGTATATAACTAATCTAAAAGTTTAATCCAATATAAAGTTTAATCTAAAAATAAAAATAAAAATTTGAAAATATAAAAGTGAGAAAAAGTCTATTTTTCCTTTGGAATTTTGAGATTCTAAAATTTGTCGAAACGACCATAGGTCGTTGAATTCAGATGTAACTTTTCGTGTAGATACTTTTTCATTAAAAAAAACTTTTTTTATCCAACTTCGTATGCGAAAGTTATGGCCGTTTTACCGAGACATAAAGTTTTTTTGTAAAAAGCATTAAAATTCATGTTTATTATTTTTCCAACTTACTAGATCACATAACATAACTAAATCTCATTTTTTGAATTTTTTTCAAATCTTTTATCATTTTCTAGAAAACTGAAAAGTTGGGCTACAAAAAGTAGCGCACCATATATGTATACCCGTAGCGCACTGGGCGGTGCGCTATTGGTAAGTCTAAAATTCAAAAAACAAAAAAAAATTGTTCCTGCCCAACTTACCCGTAGCGCATATGTCTACATACGACATATGCGCTACGGGTAAGTTGGGGGAGGGCACCCCCTCTAGGCCTACCATTACCCGTAGCACACTAAATATGTGGTGCGCTGCGGGTAAGTCATATACCCGCAGCGCATGGGCACAGGTGCGCTACGGGTAAATACCCGCAGCGCACCACATATGTAATGCGCTACGGATAGCTGTGCTACCTATAGCTGTTTTTTTAGTAGTGTCCGCTTCCGCCTAAAAAAATGTTTCCGTATCTGCTCAGCGGTATTCTGTTTTCATTTTCATTTGTCTACTCCAATTTTCTGTTTCTGCCAAAAAGTCAGAAAGTGTCCACTTCATATATATCCCTAGAGTAGTGGTGGTGGCTCGAGCGTTGCGAGGAGAGGCGTGTGGATAGACTGTAGTGTAGCTAAATAAAAATACACTCATACGGAGCACTGCTTTTCGATGCTAGGTTTCAGTTTTGTGACCAAATGCCCATGAGGCAAGCAGATGATAAAAAGATTACAGTCCTACTGACCAATCAGAAATAAGTGTGTGAAGGAAGTGACAACATAGCGCCGCAGACACAACACTATAGTATAGTACCCCCTCTGATCAGAAATAAATGTCACTAACATAACGTAAACTTTATACTGAATTAGTATAAAATTATGGACACTTATTTTCATTCAGAGGAAGTTATATACGTGATCCGAAAGTTATCGGGCTGGGATCCAGAATGAAAAACATAGGACTAAAGAATTGCGAGGGCCAAATCAGTGTTGTGTAGGGCCAGCACAGCGTTTTCAGAGGGACAGAATCAGTATTCCGATGAGGCCATGCGAGCGACGCAGAGGTGCGCCCGCCTGCGTCCAGGTCAAGGAATAATCTAGAGGAAAAGTAGATACAGTATACAATCCTAGGAGTATAACATGCATGCACTGTGCTAATTTGACTTGCTTAATTAAACAAAACTATTGCAGATCATTGCACCATTCGTCATTCGATCGGGGCAGACCATGCACGTACGTATAGCTGGCCCCGCGAGACGCATCGCGATGGATTCGGCCTAGGCTAGGCTGCATTCCGAGACGTGGCAATGTGCATGCGCTCCAAGCCTCAAGAAGTCCAGCGTACCCGGGCCCACATGCACGCGGGACAGCGAACGCCTCGCCTGTGTTCAGCCACGTCGTGGCGGTACTGTGCGTGAGCGTCGTCACATGTCTTGTTCCTTTCTTTTCGCGATTGTGGAAGCCGCTAATTACCTGGCATGGCTACCAGAAAAACACGGGTTGCCGTGCGCTGCCGCACGGCAAAAAATGCTTTGCTGGACACGACGATGCACGATATTTTTGTACGCACGGCAAAGGTTTAAAAAAACGCACGGCAAAAAATCACGCACGGCAAAGGCTCAGAAAAACGCACGGCAAAGTCAGGCAGCACGGCAACAATCCATCTACGCGCACGACAAAGAGAAGAAGCACGGCAAAAGAGGCTTTGCGCTGCCGTGGCACAAACTTTGCCGTGCGGCATAACAGAATGCACGGCAAAGCATCCTTTGCCGTGCGTCATGACACCATGCACGGCAGCCTTTGCCGTGCTTCGTATTCTTTGCCGTGCGCAAAATATCATTTTTATCTAGTTTCTTTTCTATTTTATTCTTTTTAATACTTATATTTATTTTTTCAATTAGTTTTATATTTTGTTGACTATTTATTAATGTTACTTAAGAAGATGTGTATATATACATGCTTGCATACAACCTACTCTATATCTTCATCCCCTCCCACATATATCAGGGTTTCGGAGCACCCGCTGCACCCGCGCGGTCTACCCTCCTAGATTATTCCGGACGGCATCGCGGTGGTGGGCTAGTGTGTTTCTTTGGCTTTGGTTAGGTCATATGTATGTGTAAACCAAAGGTTTTGACATGCATAGCCCCCAAAACCCGGTTACGGAGAAACCTAGCCCGTCGCGGTCTACCCCCCTCGATTTTTCAAAGTGTTATCGAATATGTGCCAACGGGGTGGTCACACCTCTCAGATAGCTTTACCACACCTATCTCTATATATTATGCCCACATGATAGCTATGGAGGGGGTTGCTATCTCTGAAGCGCGATGTACGGCAAAACCCTAGCACGCTGGACCCGCGAGGTCTACCCCCCTAGATTATTCGGGACGACATCGCGGTGGTGAGCTAGTGTGTTCCTTTGGCTTTGGTTAGGTCATATGTATGTGTAAACCAAAGGTTTTGACATGCATAGCCCTCGAAGCTTGATGTCTACGGACGCGTCCGTTCTTGTAGACAGTGTTGGGCCTCCAAGTGCAGAGGTTTGTAGAGCAGCAGCAAGTTTCCCTTAAGTGGATCACTCAATATTTATCAAACTCAGGGAGGAAGAGGTCAAAGCTATCCCTCTCAAGCAACCCTGCAATTACGATACAGAAAGTCTCTTGTGTCCCCAACACACCCAATATACTTGTCAGATGTATATGTCACTACTAGAAAAAATCTTACCCGTAGCGCACCTAATATGGTTACCCGTAGCGCATATGCCGTGCGCTGCGGGTAGCACGCTACTAGTAAAAAAATACCCGTAGCGCATGTGTAGTGCGCTACGGGTAATAGGCTTACCCATAGCGCATATGTCTGGTGCGCTACGGGTATGCATATTACCCGTAGCGCACCTAACACACATGCGCTACGGGTAATATGCATACCCGTAGCGCACCAAACACACATGCGCTACGGGTATGCATATTACCCGTAGCGCATGTGTGTTAGGTGCGCTACGGGTAATATGCATACCCGTAGCGCACAAGGCACACATGCGCTACGGGTATGCATATTACCCGTAGCGCACCAGACACATGCGCTACGGGTATTATTTTTTTGATTTAAATAAATATGAAATCTAACAGCAGTATATATGTACTTTGCTTTTAGCACAATATCACACTTATGATTCAACACAGAATAAAAGATCACACAATAATCAATTGCATCCATATATTGATAACATAGTTGTTCATTCATAACAGCCAATAGTTTTACAACATGAAGTAGCTCATTCACTCTAGAAAAACTAAGGTTCAAACGTATCGAAGGCTACAACAGGCTAGCTACATATAGAATCATTATTTATGCTTCTTCATCAAAGATCAATTCCCCGTACTTGATTAGCAACATGCTGGCATGATGAGAGAATACCACTATGTTCTTCAACACTGTCAATGAAGTACATAGGTATGAGTCTCAAATAACTCATGGAAAGGAGCTCCTTGATCTTCTCTGTTCCTCCTTCACCTTATCCTTGAAGTTCTCCGGCTTACTAGGCAACAGATCCTGTAGAAGGCATATAACAAAGGATAAGCAAAATTGCATCTGTTAGACAGGGCCGACCCATTGTTAAGCGGGGCCCAGGTGCAAAATGACAGCAAGGGGCCCTTATTCGCACACAAGCGTTGAAAACAATATGATTCAAGCTAGAAAAATATCATATTTCATTGATGAAGTAATGTTCAGAACATAGCATAGATCCATAATCGTTTAACTCTCAAAATGACATAACATACTAATATTTTGACTCTAAAAAAGACATTATTTGTTTCGATCAAGCGGGCTAATCATGGTAGTAAGTAGTAACTAGTAAGGAACCATAACAGTTCCACTAAGATCGCTTTGCTAGTCTTCACAAGGGAGAATTCTGAACTCGTCTTTTTCTGCAAAGGAATAAGTTTGTCAAAATTGATGCTTAGAAGCTTTTGTGTTATGGTATAAAGTTACACAGGCCTGAAGTTACAATGACTTACATTTGTTTCCAGTCCTCGCACATGTGCACTAGTTCGGCAAAGAGATAGTGAAATACAAGTAGTAGTGATGATTATAAGTAGTAAATGTAATATGAAATAAGTATCGCTGCGAGCAAACATGTAACAAAACTGAATGTAAATGGTGTGCAATGCTTGGAAACAAGGCCTAGGGATCATACTTTCACTAGTGGACACACTCTCAACAAATATAACATAATTGAACCAATAGATACTATCATCAATATGCAACTCAAAACAATTCTCCAATGGATAACAAACACTAATCATGCGTAGGGCTACGAAGCACTCCTCAAAGTCCGTATTTCCCCAAACTAGATTGTCCCACACTGCCACCGTGAACGCACTAGATGGTTCCAACAAACACCAACAATTCATAGAGACATTAACCAAAAAGACACACATGATGCGCACACTGTCACCGTCACACCATGATATAAGGTATCTCCGGAGTTTACAAATATAAAGCACAGGAGTAGCATAATATCTGAATAATAACATCTATCAATTCAACTAGATACAAAGCTCACGATCATATAAAGATCACATCATGGGAGAGAGAGGTGAACCACATAGCTACCGGTAGAGCCCTCAGCCCCGGGGGAGAACTATTCCATCCTCATCATAGGAGACAGCAAGATTGATAGAGATGGCGGTGAGGTCGATGGAGACGGCGGAGATGGCGATGGAGACCGATGGAGATGGCTCCGGGGGCACTTTCCCGTCCTGGCAGGGTGCTGGAACAGAGACTTCTGTCCCCCAAAATTCGTCGATGGCGGCGGCGGAGCTGCGGAACTCTTTTGGAAATTTCGCCGATTCCCCTAGGGTTTTCCGTCGGGAGGCATTTTATAGGCGAAGGGGCATCGTCAGGAGGCGACCAGGGTGGTCACACAATAGGTGGGCGCGGCCAGGGGCTGGGCCGTGCCCCCCTGTTGTGTGGGCAGCCCCTGGCCCCCCTTCGGCTCTCGTTCGGTCTTCAGTCCTCTTCCGGGAAAAATAAGACTTCTGGAACTTGTTTCGTCCAATTCTGAGAATATTACCTGTGTAGCATTTCTGAAACACAAAAACAGCAGAAAACAGGGAACTGGCACTGTGGCATCTTGTCAATAGGTTAGTTCTGGAAATCGCATAAAAACGCCACGAAGTGTAACAAAACATAAGGCAAATGGTGTAAAAACAAGCATGGAGCATCAAAAATTATAGATACGTTTGAGACGTATCAGCATCCCCAAGCTTAACTCCTGCTCATCCTCGAGTAGGTAAGTGATAACAAAAAAATAATTTTTGAGGTGACATGCACCAACACAATTTGATCAACGAGGTAGAGCATTGAGTGCTGAGATCAAAGAACTTAAAACATGGGCATGAAAAACATAATCTTGATAAAAGAAACATAGCAACCATGTTATAACATGAAAAAGAACACAAACGAAAGATCATGAAAATGAAACAATGAAAGTCAAACGTGTGTTCAAATCATATGGAAAAACATACAAATGGTTTTCAGCTTGTCCTTCATGAGAGAGCAAAACATAAATGCATAGGACACCTTCAAGTTTAAGAGGGCAACTAGATACAAATAATTTAAGAACAAGTGAAACCAACATCATGAATCAATCAATGAAAACTTTGGGACAATGCACATTATACTCAGAATGACAACTATGCTCTCTTAGATGGTGCATAAAGATAGAAGGTGTTGACTCAACAAAAAGGTAAAAGAAAGGCCATTCGCAGAGGGAAGCAGTGATTGCAAGTTTTATAAACCTTAAAAAATTATGATACTTACTAGCTTTGAGCTCTCATTGCCCCCATCATAGGCATTTTGAATGGTTAAAGTTAATGCAAGTACAATTATGAAGCATATGCTTGACAAATCATAAGTTCAAAACCTCGTGTCCCGTGAAGTACGAATACCCAAACATCATGCTACTCGACTTAGAGTCCCAAGCAAGCTCTTGTCATTGTAAGTATACACATATCATCGAGAACCGCCAATGGGGTACCTCCGTGCCCGATGACATGGAACAAGCCCACATCAAAATAACAGGACAAACAGACAATGAACACCTCGACATCTCTTTTATTTACCATTGGTATAACTTTTTATTTTGAGATGCGACGTCGAATGTTCACTATGGGCATGCTATAAATTTCCACCATAAATTATGCATGGCTTAGATTAGCGGCCCAGGCGTTTCTCTAACACGTATACAAACTCCATGATCCCGCAAGATTCCCAACTTATTTCACATCGCGAGTATCCATAAACAAAAGATCACGATATCAACTCAAATAAGAGAAAGTGCAATGTTGAAAGCTTGCCCCATGACGGCATGGCTGGGCTAATTTCCAACTTACAACTTGCAAGCATAACAACTCAACATAAGAGAGCCACAATGTCAAATTTTAAGAACGAGAAAAGTAAAGTGTGCCATCAGGTTCGTGAGAGCTTTACTGACCAATTTTCGCATAACACCAAAAAGAGTTTAATTTAAAGGATAGATAAAAGCAAGTCAAATATACTTTGGAATAGCAAATTGCTAATAGGTATGTATGGTGGACACATTGAAATAACTTGGTTTTTAGGAGTTGGATGCACGAGTAGAGCTCATACTCAGTACAAAATGAGGGCTAGCAAAAGACTGGGAGCGACCGACTAAGAGAGCAATAACGGCCATAATCATGCATAGCGACAAAACATCATTAAGAGAAGCATAAGATGGCATCAAAAGTCAAAAACTAAATGATCATAGAGGCTTATGGCGACTTTGTATAAGTCAAACATGTGTAAGCATGTGCCAAGTCAACCCAAATAAAGCATCAAGGAGAAAACCAAATTAATGCTTCCAAATAATAAAAACAACGCATGATTTTTTCAAAGGCTCATTAAGCAATCTCAGTCATTTGAGACAAATCATGCTACAGCAAAAATCACTAAGCATACTATCAAAACAACATCAAGCACGACATGCAAAAGTCTAAGCCGCAGTCTAAACAAGCTCCTTTTTGTACCATTCGAACTTTTTGAAACAACTCTTTTGATGAAAACCAACATGGACCAGAGGTCCAAATACACATTGATGCAAAGATAAAACAAGATCTGAATAAAAATCAAGGCGATAAACGAAAGCTAAACGCAGTAGCAGAAAAAGAGAACACTCGTTGAACAATAAGAATGAAAACTAGAGTGTTCTTGGCAATGAAAAACGAAGTATATCTCCCTCCAAACCAACATGATGTGATCCAACCATTTATCGCAGCAAGCAAAGCAAAAAAGAAAAACTGAAAGCAAAACAACTGACGCTCCAAGAAAAATGCATAGTGCATGAAGCAATAAAAATATAGTGTATTGAAAGGTGACCTGATTTTTACCGATGAAGAAGGGGTGCCTCGGGGGCATCCCCAAGCTTTGAGGCTTGTACCTCTTGGATATTTCTTGGGGTGACATGGGCATCCCCAAGCTTGAGCTTTTGTCTATTCATCATCTCATCTCATCATTGTCCAATCCCTACACTTGAAAACTTCCTTCATACAAAACTTCACACAATTCTATTAGCAACGTTAGCATAAATATAATAGTGAATCAACCCTTTTCGGTTCAGTTTCAAACTCAAAACCACCACATATAAAGCATATACTACTGTAGCAACTTCCCCAAAAGTTCCGTGATGAAAAGAACTCAAAAAGAAAGCGATAAAGAGGCAAACACAAATAGTGGCAGAAATCTGTCAAAACAGAACAGCTGACAAAGGTCGATTTTTTCGAGGGTTTTCTGTTACTCAAATCAAAAAGTGTATAACTAATGAAAGTTTGGATATAACCTGGGGCATATGCACAAGAAATCGCAGGTCAAAAAGATATTCTGAGAATTTTCATGAATTTTTACGATGCAGCACCGAAATCTGTTTCAGGACAGCAACTTCCCCAAATCTTACCTCCCTCACATTAGAGATTTCTCTTGGCACAACAACGAAATAAAAATGATAAGGAGTGGTCATTACAGTAGTAATAACTTCCAAGACTCAAATAAAAGAAAAAGTACTGAAAGTAAAATAATGGATTATCTTCCAAGAGTGCTTTTCTTTAACGCCTTTGAGCTAGGCGCAGTAGTTTGCAAAGATGCTCATGTTTGCGCCATAAAAGAGCTTAAGGCAAAGGCGCTATATAGGAACTTAAAGCAAGAGAGAGCATCAAAAAGCAAATATGAAACACATTTAAATCTAAACAACTTCCTATGAAAAATAATCTTGTAAAGAGACAAGTCGTGAAAGTGCAAAGCAAAAAGCATAGGAAGGCAAAACAAGTACAACTTCAAGAATTGCAACATAAAGAGGGGAAACTCAATATTGTTGAGATCCATCAAACCATGTTTCCCTCTCTCATAATAACTTTCAGTAGCATCATGAATAGAATTAACAACATAACTATCACATAAAGCATCCCTATCATGAGCCACATGCATAAAAGAATTAATACTTCCCACATGAACAAGCATAGTAGGAGAAGATTCAACAGAATAGTTATTCTCATCACCATAATCATCAAAAATAGGAGGCATATTGTAATCATAACTATTTTTCTCCTCAAAAGTAGGTGAACTGAAAATATTATACCCATCATTGTAACCATCATAAACTAGAGGTTTAGTATCATCATAAGCGAGTGAACGGCTATTTCGCAAAGCATATTCATCAAACATATCATCATAAGAAGGAACATGGATAGTACTAATGGTACAATAATTATTAACCTTAGAATTCGTACCAAAAAGATTTTCAATATCAAAAGTAGAGTGCTTTTCCCAATCATGATCACTAACATAAGTAACAGGCATGTGAACATCATCCCAATCAGAATTATCATAATCTATAGTAGGATCAAAATGCTTAGGGGAAGATACCGTTTCCTCTCGCCTTTTACTCCTCTTCTTCTTCTTCTTCTTCTTCTTCTTACTCTTCTTACTCTCCTTACTCTCTCCTTTAGGAGGGAAAGGCATCTTCTCCACATATCCTTTAGGAGGGAAAGGCATCTTCTCCACATAATCTGGTTTACTGACAGAAACAACATAAGAAACTTTGGAGGATTCCTCCTCTCTATTAATAAGATAAAAACATCTATCAGTCCTGTCATAGCTTGGCAAAACATCATGTTTTATAAGATTTTGTATGTAAGTATTTGCGAGGCAATCTTTAACGCAATAGAGACGACAACCACGAAGGGTGCCATTAATATCAGCATCATTCATATCAACCAAAGAAATCTTTCTAGATATCTCTTCACACCCCAAAAACAAAGTAAGCTCATCATGCTGATTGAGAGTAATCTTGTCATCACAATACAAACTTGCGGTACTAGAAGAGTAACTATTAGGGCTTGAACATTGGAAATTAAAATGACCTATGTCATCGCAATGTTTACAAAGAAAAGGATAAAGCTTACAAACCTTTTTACCGAGCTCGCATATAGCCTTGTGCCACATTCGGGTTTCTTCATTTGCATGGTGGACACAATAATCTTCCTTGTTGTGACTCTGTTCACAAGGTCTATGTACTCCACAAAAATTAACATGCTTATAGGAAATAGGACTTTCAGAGGTTCGAGAATGTTTATTGCAATCATCAACAACAATATCACTTTCCATGCAAGTGTCCTTAAAAGGTTCATGATACACGTCCCTGTTTCCTTGAGGAACATTAATATGAGAAGCAAAGGCTTTAAAACAATCAATCATAATTTGAGGATCAAGACCATACTTAGCACTAAGCTCTTGAAAATCAGCAATTTTAGCGAAAGACTTAATGCAATCAAACTCGTAATTCATACCTAATCCTTTACCTTTGTCGCTATCCCAACCTTCAATATTGTTTTGAATTGTTTCAAGCAGATCCCACTTGGTGTCAACATCCTTGCTTGTGAAAGACACATCAAAGCATGCATCTAGATAGTCCTTGTAATATCCTGAAAGCCTTGCATAAAAATTATTAATAACAATATTACGGGGAAGATCATGAATAGGACATTTGTGCATTAGTAACTTCAATCTTCCCCACGCTTGGGCAATGCTTTCTCCCTCATGCGGATGAAAATTATAAATGTAATTCCTATCTTTATAAACCTCACTAGAAGGATTGAATTTAGAATAATAGAGAGGTACAATTTCCTCCCAATCAATAGGTCGGCCATCCTTTAGCGTCTTATACCATTCCGCAGCTCTGCCCTTCATTGATAAAGAAAATAGCTTCCTCTTAACTTGGTTCATCGAAATACCTGCACACTTGAACAACTCATATAATTCATGTATAAAGAGCAAATCATCACCGGGATGGACAGTTCCATCTCCTAAATAGCAGTTATTCATAGCACGATCAACAATTTTCATAGGTATTTTAAAAGGATGAGGAGCACAAGCATCATTAGAAACATCACATATAGGAGATAAAATATCATCAGAGCAAACTTTCTCCACTAAAGCTGGGGAACTAAACATATCATGCTTAACAAAACCAGCTTCCCCAAGCTTAGACTTTTCTATAGCATTAGCAATAACGGTGTTCAAAGTATTCATACTAACAACACTATTAGCATGCAAATTTAGCTCGAAAGGTTTTTCAATTTTCACTTTAAATCTAAACTCAGGAAAAAGACTAAAGAACTCTTTACTTTCCATTAAGCCTAACTAGTGAAAATAAAAACAAGAAACAAAAAGATATAATTACAGAATCTAAAGGAAATAACTTTGAGCACTCACACATGACGATGCGAGTACCTTTTACCTTACCTCCCCGACAACGGCGCCAGAAAAGAGCTTGATGTCTACGCACGCGTCCGTTCTTGTAGACAGTGTTGGGCCTCCAAGTGCAGAGGTTTGTAAAGCAGCAACAAGTTTCCCTTAAGTGGATCACCCAAGGTTTATCAAACTCAGGGAGGAAGAGGTCAAAGCTATCCATCTCAAGCAACCCTGCAATTATGATACAGAAAGTCTCTTGTGTCCCCAACACACCCAATACACTTGTCAGATATATAGGTGCACTAGTTCGGCGAAGAGATAGTGAAATACAAGTAGTAGTGATGATTATAAGTAGTAAATGTAATATGAAATAAGTATCGCTGTGAGCAAACATGTAACAAAACTGAATGTAAACGGTGTGCAATGCTTGGAAACAAGGCCTAGGGATCATACTTTCACTAGTGGACACACTCTCAACAAATATAATATAATTAAACCAATAGATACTATCATCAATATGCAACTCAAAACAATTCTCCAATGGATAACAAACACTAATCATGCGTAGGGGTACGAAGCACTCCTCAAAGCCCGTATTTCCCCAAACTAGATTGTCCCACACTGTCACCGTGAACGCACTAGATGGTTCCAACAAACACCAACAATTCATAGAGACATTAACCAAAAAGACACACATAATGCGCACACTGTCACCGTCACACCATGATACAAGGTATCTCCGGAGTTTACAAATATAAAGCACAGGAGTAGCATAATATCTCAATAATAACATCTACCAATTCAACTAGATACAAAGCTCACGATCACATAAAGATCACATCATGGGAGAGAGAGGTGAACCACATAGCTACCAGTAGAGCCCTTAGCCCCGGGGGAGAACTACTCCCTCCTCATCATAGGAGACAGCAAGATTGATGGAGATGGCGGTGAGGTTGATGGAGACGGCGGAGACGGCGATGGAGACCGATGGAGATGGCTCTGGGGGCACTTCCCCGTCCCGGCAGGGTGCCGGAACAAAGACTTCCATCCCCCAAAATTCGTCGGCGGTGGCAGAGCTGCGGAACTCTTTTGGAAATTTCCCGATTCCCCTAAGGTTTTCCGTCGGGAGGCTTTTTATAGGCGAAGGGGCGTCGTCAGGAGGCGACCAGGGTGGTCACACAATAGGTGGGCGTGGCCAGGGGCTGGGCCACGCCCCCTGTTGTGTGGGCAGCCCCTGGCCCCCCTCCGGCTCTCGTTCAGTCTTCGGTCCTCTTCCGGGAAAAATAAGACTTCTGGAACTTGTTTCGTCCAATTCCGAGAATATTTTCTGTGTAGCATTTTTGAAACACAAAAACAGCAGAAAATAGGGAACTGGCACTGTGGCATCTTGTCAATAGGTTAGTTCCGAAAATCGCATAAAAACGCCACGAAGTGTAACGAAACACAAGGCAAATGGTGTAAAAACAAGCATGGAGCATCAAAAATTATAGATATGTTTGAGATGTATCAAAGCGCGATGTACAGAGAAACCCTAGCCTATCGCGGTCTACCCCCCTGATTTTTCAAAGTGTTATCGCATGTGTGCCAACGGGGTGGTCACACCTCTGAGATAGCTCTACCATACCTATCTCCATATATTATGGCCACATGATAGCTATGAAGGGGGTTGCTACCTCTGAAGCGCGATGAACGGTGAAACCCTAGCCCGCTGCACCCGTGCGGTCTACCCCCCAGATTTTTCCGGACGGCATCGCGTCGGTGGGCTAGTGTGTTCCTTTGGCTTTGGTTAGGTCATATGTATGTGTAAAGCAAAGATTTTGACATGCATAGCCCCCGAAGCCCGGTTACGGAGAAACCCTAGCCCGTCGCGGTCTACCCCCTAATTTTTCAAAGTGTTATCGCATGTGTGCCAACGGGGTGGTCATACCTCTGAGATAGCTCGATGATGCCTGGTAAATGACCGGCCCATTGGGAACCCCAAGAGGAAGGTATGATGAATATAGCAGCAAGATTTTCCCTCAGTAAGAAACCAAGGTTTATCGTTCAGGAGAGGAAGGAGCCAATACGACTGAAGGTGATGCTTGCTAGCTTACGACGGCTCAGGACAATTTATAAGGCGCCTCATCCAAGCTTTGCTTGCTAGCTGCAACGCGGAACCTGCACACAACACAACCAAATACTTTGCTCCCAACTTACGATGAGGTTGTCAATCTCACCGGTTTGCTTGAAACAAAGGGTATGAGCGTATCGAGTGGAAAATAGTAATAGTATGTGAGTAAAATAAACAGTGCGAGTAAAGTAAACAGGTGATAGCAATATAAAGGAAATAGGACCGGGGTCCACAGTTCACTAGCGGTGTCTCTCCATAAGATAAAATAATACATGCTGGGTTAACAAATTACTGTTGGGCAATTGATAGAATAAAGACAACGTGCATATGATGAGAGGATCACTATGAGATTTACTCTGGGCATTACAACAAGATACATAGACCGCCATCCAACTGCATCTATGACTAATAATCCACTCACGGGGATATCGTCCGAACACCCCATGAGTATTAAGTTGCGAACAACAGATAACTGCATTAAGCAAAGTGTGTAATGTAAACAAAGCATATGCCCTCGAGCATATGAATGTTGTTTTACCCCTAGTAGCAACAACACATCTACAACCTTAGAGGTTGCTGTCACTCCCCCAGATTAAATAGAGGCATGAACCCACTATCGAGCATAAATACCCCCTCTTGGAGTCACTAGCAACTACTCGGCCAAGATAGCTACTAACAACGGAGAGCATGCAAGATCATAAACAACATAGAGATAACATAAGATAAATTTCAGTACATCAACTCAAGCATAACACCAATATTCATCAGATCCCAACAAACCAAACATGTAGAATTCATAACGGTGATCTCAATCATGTAGGGCAGCTCATGAGATCTAAACATGAAGCACATGGTGGAGAAGACAACCATCTAGCTACTGCTATGGACCCATAGTCCAAGGTAGACTACTCACTCATCATTCCGGAGGCAAGCATGGCGATGAAGAAGACCTCCGGTGGCGATTCCCCTCTCCGGCAGGGTGCCGGGAAGAGCTTCTGGACCCTCCCGATCTTTAGGTCGACGGCGGCGGCGGATCGCGATGTGTTCTGGAAAATTGATCGGGTCTTTAGGTTTTTCCCGTCGGGGGGTCTTTATAGGCAAAGGTGCATCGTCAGAAGTGGACCGAGGTGGTCTCACACATAGGGGGCGCGGCCCAGCCCCTGGCCGCGCCGCCCTGGTGTGAGGGCCCCTCATGGCCCCACTCCGTCTCCTCTTCGGTTCTCTGGAAGCTTCGGTAAAATTCTGGGCGACTAGCTTTGGTTTCGTCCAATTCTGAGAATATTTCCTGTGTAACTTTTCTGAAACACAAAAACAGCAGAAAACAGGGAACTGGCACTATGGCGACTTGATAGTAGGTTAGTTCCGGAAAATGCATAAAAGTGCCACGAAGTGTAACAAAACACTAAGCAAATGGTGTAAAAACAAGCATGGAGCATCAAAAATTATGGATACGTTGGAGACGTATCACTCGACCACACCTATCTCCATATATTATGGCCACATGATAGCTATGGAGGGTGTTGCTACCTCTGAAGTGCGATGTACGGTGAAACCCTAGCCCGCTGCACCCGCGCGATCTACCCCCCTAGATTTTTCCAGACGGCATCGCGGCGGTGGGCTAGTGTGTTCCTTTGTCTTTGGTTAGGTCGTATGTATGTGTAAAGCAAAGGTTTTGACATGCATAGCCCCCAAAGCCCGGTTACGGAGAAACCCTAGCCCGTCGCAGTCTACCCCCTCGATTTTTCAAAGTGTTATCGCATGTGTGCCAACGGGGTGGTCACACCTCTGAGATAGCTCTACCACACCTATCTCTATATATTATGGCCACATGATAGCTTTGGAGGGGGTTGCTACCTCTGAAGCGCGATGTACGGCGAAACCCTAGCCCGCTGCACCTGTGCGGTCTAACCCCCTAGATTATTCCGGACGACATCGCGTCGGTGGGCTAGTGTGTTCCTTTGGCTTTGGTTAGGTCATATGTATGTGTAAAGCAAAGGTTTTGACATGCATAGCCCTCAAAGCCCGGTTACGGAGAAACCCTAGCCCGTCGTGGTCTACCCCCCTGATTTTTCAAAGTGTTATCGCATGTGTGCCAACGGGGTGGTTACACCTCTGAGATAGCTCGACCACACCTATTTCCATATATTATGGCCACATGATAGCTATGGAGGGGGTTGCTACCTCTAAAGCGCGATGTATGGTGAAACCCTAGCCCGCTGCACCCGCGCGGTCTACCCCCCTAAATTTTTCCGGACGGCATCGCGGCGGTGGGCTAGTGTGTTCCTTTGGCTTTGGTTAGGTCATATGTATGTGTAAAGCAAAGGTTTTGACATGCATAGCCCCGGAAGCCCGGTTACGGAGAAACCCTAGCCCGTCGCGGTCTACCCCCCTGATTTTTCAAAGTGTTATCGCATGTGTGCCAACGGGGTGGTCACACCTCTCAGATAGCTCTACCACACCTATCTCCATATATTATGGCCACATGATAGCTTTGGAGGGGGTTGCTACCTCTGAAGCGCGATGTACGGCGAAACCCTAGCCCGCTGCACCCGCGCGGTCTACCCCCTAGATTTTTCCAGACGACATCGCGTCGGTGGGCTAGTGTGTTCCTTTGGCTTTGGTTAGGTCATATGTATGTGTAAAGCAAAGGTTTTGACATGCATAGCCCTCGAAGCGCGATGTACAGAGAAACCCTAGCCCGTCGCGGTCTACCCCCCTCGATTTTTCAAAGTGTTATTACATGTGTGCCAACGGGGTGGTCACACCTCTGAGATAGCTCTACCACACCTATCTCCATATATTATGGCCACATGATAGCTGTGGAGGGGGTTGCTACCTCTGAAACGCAATGTACGGTGAAACCCTAGCCCGCTGCACCCGTGCGGTTTACCCCCCTAGATTATTCTGGACGACATTGCGTTGGTGAGCTAGTGTGTTTCAGTGGCTTTGGTTAGGTCATATGTATGTGTAAAGCAAAGGTTTTGACATGCATAGACCCCGAAGCCTGGTTACGGAGAAACCCTAGCCCATCGCGGTCTTCCTCCTCGATTTTTCAAAGTGTTATCGCATGTGTGCCAACGGGGTGGTCACACCTCTAAGATAGCTCTACCACACCTATCTACATATATTACGTCCATATGATAGCTTTGGAGGGGTTGCTACCTCTCAAGCGCGATGTACGGCGAAACCCTAGCCCGTTGCACCTGCGCGGTCTACCCCCCTAGATTATTCTGGACGACATCGCGTCGGAGGGCTAGTGTGTTCCTTTGGATTTGGTTAGGTCATATGTATGTGTAAAGCAAAGGTTTTGACATGCATAGCCCCCGAAGCCTGGTTACGTAGAAACCCTAGGCCGTCGCGGTCTACCCCCTCGATTTTTCAAAGTGTTATCGCATGTGTGCCAACGGGGTGGTCACACCTCTCAGATAGCTTTACCACACCTATCTACATATATTACGGCCACATGATAGCTTTGGAGGGGGATTGCTACCCCGGAGCTCGGTTACGGAGAAACCCTAGCCACATGAAATGACGGCGCACGAAAACTCCCGCTCGCGGCCAGGCGGTGCGGAGTCCCCCTTTTTTCCCTGCTGTTTAGTGAAGAAATGACATGTTGGGGATCCAAAAATGATTTTTACAAAAAATCAGGAGGTTTACTTTTTAGCGCTAAAGTGCAAAACCACCCCGGTTCCAGCAAAATCGGCAGGAACTTGCGCAAAATTCAAATAATATCTCTGAAGGCTACCGCAATGTAACGAGAGGTGATATGTGTATCCCATGGTGTTTACTATTTATGTGGGGTGTTTTTCCTAGCTTTCGATATCGCGTTTTGGTAGCTACTTCATAAAAAAACCCTATTTTGGCACTCTAAAAATGGAAATAGCAATTTTCGTGGGACGAAACGAAAACCAGCCTCCGCGGCGTTCCTCTCTATCCCAAGGGCCACACGCGTGTCTGATATGGCCTCGTTCCGACAAACTATGACATGCTCATGGCCGAATCTAGCTCATTTATCCTAAAAGTCATGCAACCTCGAACGTGATGGGTCATTTCTGTGAAGGGACTTTCTGGTAAATAATTTTTCTCTAGGTTTAATTTTTTTTCCCGCTTGTAGGTCACATAAAATGATGCCACGCGAAGGTTTTGCATTTTTTTGATGTTTTTTGAATTAGTTACGCTCGATTTGGGACCCGCATGAAATGACGGCGCACGAAAACTCCCGCTCGCGGCCAGGAGGTGCGGAGTCTCCCTTTTGTCTCTACTGTTTAGTGAAGAAATGACATGTTGCGGATCCAAAAATGATTTTTACAAAAAATCAGGAGGTTTACTTTTTAGCGCTAAAGTGCAAAACCACCCTGGTTCCACCGAAATCGGCACGAACTTGCACAAAATTCAAAAAATATCTTTGAAGGCTATCGCAATGTAACAAGAGCTGATATGTGTATCCCATGGTGTCTACTATTTTTGTGGGGTGTTTTCCCCAGCTTTCGATATCGCGTTTCGGTAGCTGCTTCACAAAAAACCCTATTTCGGCACTCTAAAAATAAAAAAGCACTTTTCGTGGGACGAAACGAAAATCAGCCTTCGCGGCGTTCCTCTCTATCCCACGGGCCACACGCGTGTCCGATATGGCCTCGTTCCAACAAACTATGACATGCTCATGGCCGAATCTAGCTCATTTATCCTAAAAGTCATGCAACCTCGAACGTGATGGGTCATTTCTGTGAAGGGACTTTCTGGTAAATAATTTTTCTCTAGTTTTGAATTTTTTCCCCGCTTGTAGGTCATATAAAATGATGCCACACGAAGGTTTTGTATTTTTTTGATTTTTTTGAATTAGTTACGCCCGATTTGGGACCCGTATGAAATGACGGCGCACAAAAACTCCCGCTCGCGGCTAGGCGGTGCGGAGTCTCCATTTTTTTCTCTACTGTGTAGTGAAGAAATGACATGTTGCAGATCCAAAAATGATTTTTACAAAAAATCAGGAGGTTTACCTTTTTGCGCTAAAGTGCAAAGCCACCCTGGTTCCAGCGAAATCGGCACGAACTTTGCGCAAAATTCAAAAAATATCTCTGAAGGCTATCGCAACGTAACGAGAGCTGATATGTGTATCTCATGGTGTCTTCTATTTATGTGGGGTGTTTTTCCCAGCTTCGATATCACGTTTCGGTAGCATGAAATGATGGCGCAGAGGGAACAGATTCACCGCCGTGATGATTAAAGGGCTTTGCCGTGCAACAGCACATGGCAAAGGCTCTTTGCTGTGCACTGGCGCACGGCAAAGATCGAATGGCACGGCAAAGAGCCTTTGCCGTGCACTGGCACACGACAAAGACCGGCAACGCACGGCAAAGCGTGCCATGCACGACAAAGGCTCAATAATTGGCCCATGCATGTGCTCGCCCTCCCCAGCCACCCACCCTCCTCCCCTTATCCTCTCCCCTGCGCCCCACCCTTGCTCTCGCTAGCCCCCGCATTCGCTCTCTGCGCGCGCCCGGCCGACGCCGTCGCCGCGCCAAGCTCGCCGCCGCCCAGCTCCCACCGCCCGCCATCCCGCCCGCCACCTCGCCCGCCGCCTCGCCCGCCGCCTCGCCGCCGCCCAGCTCCGCCGAGCCGCCAACCTCGCCCCTGTCCCGCGTCGCCCCTGCCCCACCCCAGCCCCGCCAGCCCCGCCCTGCCCCGCGCTAGCCCCGCCGAGCTACCCCTGCTCGCCCCTGCTCGTCCGAGCTCGGCCTCCTCCCGTGCCCTGCAGGTGAGTAGGTGAGTGTAGTGTGTAGTGTGTGTAGTGTAGTTAGTTAGTTAGGTTTAGTGTAGTGTAGTTAGTTTAGTTAGTGTAGTAATATTGTGTAGTGTAGTAATATTAGTCTAGTAATATTGTGTAGTTTAGTTAGTTTAGTTAGTGTAGTGTAGTTAGTTTAGTTAGTGTAGTGTAGTTAGTTAGGTTACTGTAGTGTAGTTAGTTAGTTTAGTTAGTGTAGTAAAAGTGGTTAATTTTTTTTCGCACTTTAGTTCTTTATGGTGAAGTAATATTGTTATACCACTATTATAAAAAAATTGTGTTCACTTGCATGACTAATTGATTTTTTCGCTATGCAGGCGATGCTTCGCGGTGGACACGGGGTGCGGCGTCGCGGGGGTGTTTGACGGGGCGTCCCGGATATTCTTCAACGATTCTCTCACGCTTCTAGGGTATAAATCTCCCTCCCATGTACATAGGTTTTATTTTTTTGTCTAGATCACCAAGTATGTCGTGTTACCTAGGCGTCTCTTCCCGACCGTAAGGGTTACGCGGATAAATATGCATTAGTGGTCTCGCATATTATGAACCGTAACTCTTACGGCATTTATCGGGACAGCTGGCGGATGCGTAGTTGGGTACGTTTTCCTTGTTCTACCCCGAGCCGAGACAGAAGTTTCGTTAGCGCCTCCACGTTGTTCTCCGGATGCACATCCCTCTCGACTATTTGCCGAGACGTGTATCGGGAGAGCAGCGGGGAGGTGCTGCCAAATTTCTATCTCAGATTGGGGTAGAGCAGGGAGAACATACTCAATCTACGGATCCGGCGGCTGCTAGGAGCCCACCTAGTAGAGATTTAGGTTAATGCATGCGTAAAAAAATAAAAATATGATGCATTTAATTCCGATTTGATATAAATGCTATGTTTCATCTGTTTTGGTGCTGATTAGAGAATGGATAATCCTGACTGGATGTACGATGGCAGAATCAGTCAGTGGGATTATACTGAGGAATGGGGACAAAAGACCGAGCAGTTTGTCGACATGGTGTTTGACATCCCTAGCAGACCTCAAACAGTTTGGTGCCCTTGTAGTAAGTGCGCTAACGGAAAGTCACAGGACAAGGAAACTATGAGTACTCACCTGCTCAAGTTTGGGTTCACATCGTCCTACAAGACTTGGACTTTCCATGGAGAAAAGGCAAAGAAACGTGCTAGGAAGGAGGTGCGACAGATTCAACCCAGGGGAGAATATGATACTGGGTTTGATCGGTGCTTAGAAAACTTGGCTAATGGTAATGTGCCTGAAAGCCCTCATGTAGAGGCGGAGACACCTCAGGATGCGGAGACAACTGAGGAGCCGGAGGAAAACACAAAGCAGTATTATGAGGCTCTGTTTGCTTCGCAGAAACCCCTACATGAAAATACAGAGGTTACCCAACTAGATGCCATCGCTCGCCTTATGGCCTTTAAGTGCCACAGTAACTTGTGCAGAGATGGGTTCGATGAACTTCCGGTCGTCATTGGCAGCATTCTGCCGAAAGGGCACATCTTACCGCAAAACTTCTACTATTCGACCAAATTGCTCAGTGACCTTAAGATGTCATGTCAGCAGATACATGCTTGTCCAAAGGGATGCATGCTATTCAGAGGGGAGCATGCTGACACAAATTATTGCATCAAATGCAAATCCTCTAGGTACTTTGAGGTTGACCCGAATGGTGATGGTTAGAAGAGGCAGACCATAATTGCCAAGAATATCCTCCGCTATCTTCCAGTTCTACCGAGGATCCAGCGGCTCTTCATGACCGAGGATACTGCCCAGCAGATGAGGTGGGCTGTAGAAGGAAACAGATACACCGATAAGATGATACATCCGTCGGATGGTAGTGCATGGAAGAACTTTGTCACAAAATATCCGCTAAAAGCCGGTGACCCGAGGAGCGTAGCAGTTGCAAATCAACCAATGGGTTCAATCCATATGGCATGTCGGCTGCAGTATATAGTTGTTGGCCAGTGTTTGTTATTCCCATGAACCTCCCCCCTGGTGTCTGCATGAGATCAGAGAACATGTTTGTGTCGATGATAATCCTAGGGCCAAAATACCCGGGTAAGAACATGAATATGTACCTGGAACCGCTGGTGGATGACTTGCGTCGTGACTGGGAAGGTCGCGGGATCCGAACATATGACGCATCAAAGAAGGAGTACTTCGATATGTATGTCTGGTACCACACATCCATGGATGACCTGCCAGCACGTGCTTTGTTCTGTGGGTGGTGTACTCATGGGAAGTGGCCTTGCCCAGAGTGCAGGCAGGCTGTGACTTTCTTCTGGCTCGACAAGGGAGGCAAGTATTCCTGTTTTGATGAAGCTTGACAGTTCCTTGAGCAGAGTCATGAATATAGGAGTGATGTAAAGAGTTTCAAGAAAGGCCGTGTTGTGCATGACCCGAAGCCAATTATGAAGTCTGGAATGGAAATCAAGGCCGAGTTAGATGCTCTTCAGCCTAGGCCTGATGGGAATGGTTTCTTGGGATATGGGGAGACACACCAATGGACTCACAAGGCGTGTTTATGGAAGCTCCCTTACTTTGAGGATCTCGAGCTCCCGCATAACATTGATACAATGCACACCAAGAAGAATATCAGTGATGCCATTTGGAGCACCATGATGGACATTGAGAAGACGAAGGATAACATAAAGGCTCAAATTGATCAAGAGAAATGGTGCGATAGGTCAAATTTGAACATGCAGCCACCTCACGGTGCTAAAAAACTTGGACTAAGCGACAAGCTCCGTTCTGCCTTACAAAGGCCCAAAGAAGAGAGGTATTCATGTGGATGAAGGACTCTTTGTTTTTCCCTGATGGGTTCACAGCCAACAGGATGAGGGGTGTGAACATGGAAACGTTGCGAGTACAAGGACTCAAGAGTCATGACTACCACATATAGCTTGAGCGGATAATGCCGGTGATGATTCGAGGCTATGTCCCTGAGCAGACTTGGCGAGTGCTGTCGAGGTTGAGCTTTTTCTTCCGCCAGATTTGTGCTAGGGAGTTAGACACTAAAGTGATTGAGAAGCTGGATAAAGAGGCACCCGTGTTGCTTTGCGATCTAGAGAAGATCTTTCCTCCAGGGTTCTTTAATCCGATGCAACATATGATCTTGCACCTTGCGGCCGAATATTTAAAGGGGGGCCGAATTGGGCCCGTTGGTAGTATCCGCCCGAGAGGGAAACACAAAAGCTTCGTCAAATGATAGGCAATAAATGCAAGATCAAAGCAGCCATATCCGCGGCAATCCTTAACGTGGAGATGGCAAACTTCACCACTAAGCACTATGATCCCAACATTCCCACAAAGCACAACCCGGTCCTCCGTTACAATGCCGCCAGCAATGAAGATGTACCCAAGCTTAGCATCTTCATAGGGCTTGGTGGCAAGTCAAGTGACACGAAGTCGTACAAAACGAACCTACATGAGCGGGCCTTGATCCACTCGTATGTCTTGAACACCATGGTGGAAGTGAAGCCATACATCAAGTAAGTGCTAACCATTTAGTTATCGCAAACATGCACGGCCTTGAACATGCACTCGTATGTTTGTTGCTAACTCTTCCTTTTTTCATTGGTATAGACAATTCACGGATATCCATTGGAGGTATACCCACAGGGAGCCTACCCCGGAAGAATCCAAGCATATTTTTGATAAGGGCGGCGGTTTCGGTTTCAGTAGCTGGTTCTGTGCTTTGGTACTATTCTATCCCAATTTCCTTGCGCCGCCGACATTTATCGGGCATTTCTCATTCTAAACTTCTCGTGCTAAACTTGTAGGCAAGAACTGACAAAGAGATGAAGCCAGAGCTAAGAAAAATTGCTAGGGGCTTTAACCATTCCGTCTACATGTTCAACTCTTATAACGTGAACGGGTATCGCTTTCAGACCCATAAATACACAACAAGCCGGCCCAATGCGAAGACAATAAATAGCGGGGTGGTATGTCAAGGTGATGATGGACTCCATTACTATGGAAGAGTCGAGGGTATATACGAGCTGAATTACGGGTTTGACAAAGGGCTAAATCCCGTCGTATTCAAATGCCATTGGTTCGACCCACGTCGGGTGAGACGGGATCCTGAAATTGGATTGGTCGAGGTTGAAAGAAGCTCTGTTTATAAGGGAGAGGATGTGTATATTTTGGCTACCCAGGCCTTTCAAGTATTCTATCTCCCGTACGCGTGCAAAAACCTGGCGAAACATCTACAGGGATGGGATGTTGTGTTGACGGTACCTTCACGCAATAGGCCACCCCCGCCAAACAAGGATGATTACCGACGCATAGACCCCTCAACATCGAATGTCGACTTTTATTAGGAAGAAGGGCTCCCCGGTCATTTTACTATCGGCTTGCTAGCTGTTGATGACATGGTCGTAGACGATGAACAAGAAGATGCAGGCATGGAGGAAGACAATGCAGAAGATGAAGCTGAGGATGTTTGTGACAAGGAAGACTTGAGTTTGCTCGAGGCGTTCAAAGCAGGCCTTGACCTCGGTGCAAATGGACCACCTCCAGGTTTCATTGATGATTATTGGTTCGCTGAGCCTGCACTACTAGGAAAACCCTTATCTGTGGCGCACCTATTTGGGCTTCAGTGGCGCACCTGTGGTGCGCCACGCATATCAAGCCACTGGTATTTATTACCCGTGGCGCACGCCCACGTGCGCCACGGTTAAGTGTCCTATCCGTGGAGCACCTATAAGGGGTGCGCCACGCATAATATCTGCGGCGCACCCAATTGGTGCTCCACTGGTATGTTTTCTATTTGTATTTTTTTCGAGAATACAGCAGAAATACACAGTATACAGCACAAAAATATACAGTATACAACAGAAATGCAAAGATATACACATCAGTAACACAGGAATTCACCAAAATACATCAATATCATGTCAAGTGTCGAAAGACATCAATATAAAGTCAAGTGTCGAAATACATCAATATCATGTCAAGTGTCGAATCATTACACAAGTTAAGTACAACTTTGATCATTACATAACATATATGGAGTTACATATCACCTAGACTACTATATGAACGAATAGATCACACTGGCGATGACGATGAGCAAGATCGAGACCATGATCAAGAACTTCATCCGATTCTTCTTCCACATGTGTCTCCTCCACTTGGAGACCGCGAGCTCTCTTGTCTTGTACCCTTTGTAGCAGTTGCTGCTGAAGTTGGTGACCTGTGCCTGGCAGTCCTCCCACTCCTCGTAGACTCCTGGAACCCGATCACTATACACCACGTACCACTTCGCCATCTCTCTATAGACATGTAGTATATATGTTATGCAACGAAAGGAATGACAAAGTGCAAAAACATGCTTGCATGATCACAAATACTATGGCAAGGATTCATAAGCCTAGAATAAAACATAGCATGGATGACGATCGATCATATATAAGCAAGTCCAACATCGATCGTCAAGGCATTATGAGCCTCGGCAAGTTAAGGTTTACACACACATGTGCAACAATAGTTCGGAAACAACTCTAGGATAGTAAAGTTTACGATACATCGACCCAACACCGCTAGCTAGCCACAGACATCATGTAGTCCTCGCCGGGAATGGGCGCACGCCCTCTCTCGTCATGAATGTCCTTGTGTCACGCTGCCTGTCGAGGCGTCCTTCGATCTCGCGGTTAGTCAACGCTACGCCACAATGCATGATCCCGCCGGTTGAGTCGACGTCTTCATGAAGGACTTGCGCGATCTGAGTCTGGATGCGCTAGAAATCTTCCATAAGGTCTGCATCATCGATCGCCGCAAACTTTTCGGCCCATGGTCGAAGATTAGATGGTAGCGCCCTGATCCGCGAATCCCGGACGATCCCCTTCAGATGATGGAGGGCGTAGAAGGCCTCCTTCACACTGCCAGGCGGCTGCTTGACGCATGGAAACTTTGTCTGGTGCATGAAGATATGCTTGCCATTCTTGACTCTCTCGCCACCCTTGGTGAATTTGCCCCCCTTGTCGGCGTAGAATTGTAGAGCTTCATCGAGCACACTCTTGATTCGGCCATAGTTCTTCATCGGCTTCGTTTCACTCGATGAGTCAAAGTACGTCGCTTGCGACCACCTTGGGCAAATGGATATGAGTGAGCAGTATATGCCTCTGCGCATCACAATTGAAAAATAAATTGTTGTAAGAGGACCAACCGGAGAATCTAAGAAAGAAGTTTTCACGGCGGTGTTCACTTACTCGGGAAAGCAAGGTAGAAGAATGGAGTCGATGGTCGGGTTCTCCACAAAGATATTCCCAAGGTACTCCTTCACCGTTGCCCGGTCCGCCTCGTTCACCAAGGCAACGTCACGCATGAAGTAGGGGTCTACTATCACGATGCCCTTGGTCTTCTCCCTCTTCGCCTTCAACGCCATATGAAGCGTGTATAGACGGACCAAGTTATAGTCTAGGCGGTTGGAGTGCAGCAGATTATAGATGTCCTCGTACCGCACGAAGAAGATTTCAGCGGGTGATGTATCGACGAAGCCATGGTCCTCCGGCACCTTGATTGTGTAGACCGGGTACCCGGGATTCTTTTCTTGGAGAAGGCGCTCCTCGAGATACTGGATGCTGTCATGCAAATTCACGATCGCTCCACCCGCGTTGGCGAGCATCTCCTTTGTCAGCATCGGCCGACCCGCTATGTGCCTGGGGAAATCACTGGGCTCTTCTTGCACGCCGTCCTCAGCCTGGAGTATCTTCCTCGGAGACGGCTGGCTCGAAGCCTTCTTGCTCCGGTTATGCTTCTGGCCCTTCTTCTTCTCCTCGACAGGAGCTGTGGACTGCAACTTATCCGGCACAGGAGCAGCGGATTTCAGCTGCTCATCGACCGCCTTGTGGAGTGTGGTGGGGCTGATAACATTGGCCAGATTGGGTTGTGTGGCTGCGGCTTCCGGAGGCGTCTCCTGAGAACCGTCGCCGAACCGCAGACGCTGCGTGCATGATAGGGGACGACCGGCTTGTTGACCACGGGAGGCTGGATCTCCAAGAGGAGGCATGTAGATTTCTTCGTTGGCCCCGATGTCGAGGAAGCCGTCAATTTCATCGCGGGGATCATCGCCGCGGTTGGGTGGAGCGTCGTCCACGTGCTCGGGTGGAGGCGACGGCGTGTGCACGGCTAGCTGCTGATGCCTCTTGGTGGCGGGAACGAACACCGGTGGCCGTGTCTTTTTAGCGGGGGCAGCCGCGGGGCGCTAATCATCCTTTGCAAGGCGAATCTGTGACTTCGGCCATAGCAAGGGCCAGCCGACGCAACCTCCGAGAGAGTAATGCTCATCGGCTCCATGAGATTGCATGGGAGGATCAATGCCTTCGCAACCCTTCAAAGGACGCACCAGGGCGACCCTGAACATGCCAGCAGGGATGGGCAAGTTGTGCATCAGGGGGTTCTTCGGTTGGCATATGGTACCCTTGCCTACATCCTTCAGCACGCCGTTCACATAGTGCAGCAAGGTGCAACTAGTGTCCTGCGGGAGAACATGTTGGGCATCATTATCAGATGGTACTCATCAAAAAAGACGGCAGAGTATGAAGTCGAGCCTACGATTAGTTACCTTGGTAAGGGCGTCGAGGTCGGCTAAGGTGGACACGCGAGACTGCGTGGGCTGCGGTGGAGGCGGCGGCTGCACGTTGGTGTTGGGCGGCGGCCGCGTGTTGGTCTTGGGCTGCGGCAGAGGCGGCGGCCGCGTGTTGGTGTTGGGCACCGGCGGAGGCGGCGGCCGCGTGTTGGTGTTGGGCACCAGCGGAGGCGGCGGCCGCGTGTTGTTGTCGGCGGCCAACGGGCTCAGCCTCGCGAAGGGGTCTGCCGATGGGTAGGAGGGCGGGGTCACCACGTTCGGCGACACGTGTTGCGCCGAGTTGCTGCCGGACACGCTGGGCACCGGTATCGGCCCAACTCCACCAGCGGCATTCCTCGCCGCTAGACCCTCCCACAGTTGAGGAGGAATGACCTGGCGCAACCTTGCTTCGAACTTCTCCTCCATCTGCGCCGGCAGCGCGGCCACTTGCGCCTTGAGATCTGCAATCTCCAGCCTCTGCGCCTCCTCCACCTTGCTTCTTCTCTCCTTTCTAGCCTTTGATTCCTCTTTGAAGTGGACGCCGACTTTCGTGGTCAGCCCAAAGCCGGAAACACGCCCAGCGGACGTCATCTTCTTGTGCTTGGGCCTCTTCTTCATAATATTTGTTGCCCTATTGAAAGGAGTGTCCCAAGGCTCCGATTGCCCATGGGTGGAGCAAGTTGCCTCGACGGCTATTTCAGCTTCCTGCAAAAGGATTCATGAACCCAATTAGAATCATCGGTTCATTATTGATTGCAAATCGACTTGAGATCCGCAGTAAGTTGCTTACCACAAGTTTCTCAAACTCTTGCACAACATTCGTTGAGGTTTTGAATTCCTTTGTCTTGGGGCACAGGTAGTAGCGGGCCCGCACAAAGTTCCGGACCTGCGGGTCCGTGAATTTATCGAACATGTTGGGCTTGCCAAGACGAATAAGCTCGGCGTCCTCCTTGTCCCACACTTCCTGGATTCCTCTGTAACCGCCACTCCCAAGACAGTGGTGACCTAAGTTCTGTTCATACATCTTCTTCCCCAACGCCGACAGAGCTTTGAAGGTATCGGTCTCCAACTCCTCCTTGAAAAGAAGATAGTCGTCGTGATCTAGAAGTGGCTCATGCTTCTTGATCTCTTCCCAGCTTTCGTCCTTGTCAATCCGCTTCTTCACCCGGGTTCTCCAGCTAGCCAAGGCCGTGCTCATCTTCGTAAGGGCCTGCTGGTTCACCTTGTTGTCTTTGAGGTTTAGGTTCTTGTACTCCACCGGGAAATCGTATCGCTCGTGAAGCTTCTGTAGTAGGAGCTGCACAAGATGCGCATTTCCAGGATCTCGGAGGTTCCTCGTGTTGATCGTCACGGTCTCCCGCACGATGCAACCAATCTGCGTCCCGTATCCCGCGGCAAGGGCTTTAGGCTCCACGGGTACGCTGTTTTCATTCATGGCGGTGAAATCCTCGCGTTTTGTGCCAAGCGTCGGCGGGTTCCGATCCTTCCTGATGGCCTTCTTCTTCTTAGCAGCCGGGGCAGATCTACCATCGGTGGTGTCATCCTCGGCGCCATCGGTGCGCTCGCCGCCAGCAATGGTGGTGGCATCGGAGTCTCCGTCTTCTTCTCCACCCTCGGAGTCTCCGTCTCCACCCTCAGAGTCTTCGTCTCCACCCTGATCATCTCCACCTCCGTCTCCGTCCATGACGTCTATTTCCTTCTCCTCGGCCTCCCTCTGGGATTGCATCCAAAACGGCAAGTTGGCCGCCCGGGCTTGTTCTTCGACACTCATTTGGTTAGAAGGGACAGCGCCGTCGTTGACGTGTCCGGTTGACATGTTTGCACTAAACAAAAGGAGAAAAATGTTTAGTACCACAAAAAATCGATCGGAAAATTTGACAGCACCTCCCCTATAAATGGCTACCTAGGAGTGCCTATTTCTCACCGAAACAGAAATCAATCAACATTTCGGGAGTAATAGGCACTCATTTTCAAAAACCTGTAAACAATTCACACAAAAAAAGCAAAAAATGTGCCTTTCCAACACACAGTTGTCGACAACATGTCGACAACATGCTCACAGATTCATCATCCTTTGCAAGCCTATTGAAGATGCAGAGAACTAGCATGAAACTAGCTAACTATTAACTTGTGTTAATTCTCAGTTTTGACTCAGTATACAAGGTAACAAGAAAAAGATTGTAAGCCTAGTGAAGATGCAGAGAACTAGCATCAAACTAGCTAGGAACAATGCACTTCTCTGATTAACATGTAAAGTTGCAGATATGCAATGAGCTAACATGCAACCAGTGATGAAACTAGTTTGACATTTCCTGAAGAAAGAGATCGATGCAGCACAACAGCCTTGAGTTACTCGCCAAAGCTTTTTAAAACAAGGAAATAACTTATACAAATTTAACCACAGCTAGCGGACACAACAAACAACATTTTTCTAATTAATCAGCAAAGTTGCACACATACATAAATGAGGTAACACACAGACACAAAACTGAAAAAGTACTTTGCAACTCCTTAGGAAGTTAGGATAGACGATGGTAAATACTTTAGAACAATGCATGGATTACCATTGCTAGCAAGGTTCCCATAGGCGCATTACATCGAACACCTAGGCTACGGCTAGGAGTAAACAGAGGAGGGATGGATTGAATCGGTGGGGGGGAGAAGAGGAGCGAGCAGGGCAGGGCGGATACCGGGGTTCTTGCCGCTGACGGCGGTGAAGAGGGCATGGAAGTCTCGGTCCGCGGGGGCGGGCGCTCACCGACGGCGGCGGCTCCTCCACAGACGACGGCGGCGGCGGCTCCTCCATAGACGTGTCCTCCACAGGCGTGCGCGGCGCGGCGTAGCGGAGGCGAGGGCGAGGGCGGTGGAGCGGAGGCGAGCGCGGCAGAGCGGAGGCGAGCGGCGGCTCGGAGCGGAGAAGAGGGGCGGCGGCGGGCTAGCTAGGGTTCGGGGAAGGGCTCGCGGGGGAGAAGGGAGCCGGCCGAACCGTTTTACCCCTAAGTGGGCTCGCGGCGGCTCCGGGGAGAAGAAGAGGGGCGGTGGCTATCGTCATCGACGGGGAAGAAGAGGGGCGGCGGCGCTGTCTAGCTAGGGTTTCGGCTGGGGGGTCGAAGAGTGAGGCGCGTGTGGGAGAGAAAAGGCCGGGGCAAAACGTTATTTTACCCCAAGTGTAAGATATGCGTGGCGCACCCCTCAGAGGTGCGCTACGGTTAAGTTATGCGTGGCGCACCACAGCGAGGTGCGCCACGCATGTCGATGTATACTTCAAAAGGAGCCGAACTCCCATCTAAACAGCAACCTCCACGCCTAGCCTAGTGGTTCTGGCCGCCGGTTTGCGCGCGCGCTGGCTGTTTGGGCGAGGTGCCAGGTTCGAACCCTGGACCTCCCACCCCTTTTTGTTTTTACAAAAACTGTATTTTACAAAGTTTAAAATTACTATATTGCAATAAATAATATTTGCTTACTCTAAAAATAATAATTTTTAAATAGTACCAGTTATATCATATATATGATCATTTTACAAAAACTGTATTTCACAAAGTTTAAAAATACTATATTGCAATAAATAATATTTGCTTATTCTAAAAATAATAATTTTTAAATAGTACCAGTTATATCATATATATGATCAGAGAAATGCATAGGAGCTCCCGGATACTACACACCCCATACTTGAAAATAATAATTAAAAAGGTTTATAAATTTTTTTTTGAAATCAAAGATGAATACCGGTATTGTACTTATAAAAATTGAAATCAAAGATGAAACACCCCATGACCAAGTACTATTCACTTTATATTCATCATAATTTTATTTTATTTGCTTAGGTTACAATAACAAGTAATTTCCTTGAAAAAAGTTTGATTTTTTTAAACTATTTTGAATTTATTTTAATTTTTTCCAAGTATGAGGGTGTGTAGCACCCGAGAGCCAAAAGTCCGTTTTATATATGATCATTAATTGTTACAAAAAAATCATTTATATCCGTGGCGCACCTCAAAGTGGTGCTCCACGGATATGTCTGCCACCGTTCCAGAGGGTGGGCCCACACATATCCGTGGCGCATGTATATGCAGTGCGCCACGGGTATGCACATTATGCGTGGCGCACCCCAAATGCATGCGCCACGGATATGGGGGCCTGACACCCCAGGCCCTGGTGCTCGGTGGGGCCCACTTATCCATGGCGCATGCTTTCCACGGTGCGCCACGGGTAAGATGATATCTGTAGAGCACCTGTATTTGGTGCGCCACAGATACTTATCCGTGGAGCACCAAAACTTAGTGCTCCACAGATAATGGGCCCATGGATAAGGGTTTTCCTAGTAGTGCTGATGGCAATGATGAAACATGTGGTCCAATTATGGATGTCGAGCCTGATGGCTACTGATCTATGTAGTAGTAATTGTGAGGCTAGACTATTTGTAATAACTCTGTGTAATAGTGATTGTCGAGCTAGTTTATTTGTAAGAACTCCGTGCTATGTTTGTGAGAACTCTATATGCTATTTGTTGCTTTTACTAATGTATCTCGTCCTCCATGCTTTCAGTCATATTCATCTACTTATAATCTATTTTGCTTTCACTAATATTCATCTTTTTATATTGTGTACTAATAAACCACTCTCTTCATTGTGTTTGCAGGTGATTGAAACATGCCAAAAAAGGGCGGTCTTCGAAAGAAGCTCCAGGACTAGGCTGACGCTGTGAGGCCTTTGAGTTCTTCGAGGCGGGCACCTGCTAGCCCTCCTCCCGAGCGTCGTGAAGCACGTAGGAAGAATGCGACGCGGGAAGCTACCCCCCTCCTCCTAGCCCTCCCGCAGCCAAGGAGGATGATGAGGAGCACGGTGGTGGGGAGGATGAGGAGGACCTCTCGGAGGATGAGGGGTTTGGGGGCTTACCGTTTGAGGCTAACCCAAACCTAGTTTTGGAACCGCCGGAGGAGGAGGAGTACGTTGCACGTGAGGAGAGGCTAGAGCCACGTGACAGGAAGCCGTATCAGCGTGGGAAAACACAGCTCCCCAAGCTAAAAACATGGTCCAGCAGCGATGTTGTTCTAGTGCCCGCTGGAAGGAGGTACATGCTAATTTTGACATTTCGTTATCGCAATTTTATCATTATCGAAATTTTTATGACATACATACTGATTTTTCCGTTTCATTGTGCAGGTCGTTCAAGTTTGCCGACCCGACGAGGAAGCCGGGACGTGGCTACGTGAACATCCTTGGAGGCCTACTTAGGAAGTATTTCCCTGGGCTTGTCAATCTCCCTAGTGGTGGCCGCGACATAGCTTGGACTTGGCGGCACTACAGCTACGCGCCAGATCCTCATGGCAAGTACGAGAACATGCAGGAGGTGGTTGTACACAAATTCTAGGTATGTGACTTTTGACTTCTTAGCATTCAAACACTCCTTGGTTGATAATAGTTGCACTAATGTCCCTTGTTTTACCTATGTGCATGGTTGCAGCAATACTTCAAGAGGGCTGAGGGTCAGGAACGTGCGTGCGATCGTATCTTACACACGCTGTGCACGAGTAGGGTGACTGGGATGCACTACAAGGCACGTGTTCAGTGCGTCCGCAACTGGCACGCCGACCGCAAAGTTTGGATGCCTAAGGAGGACGCTCGGGAGACGGTCATGCAGCCGTGGCAGTACCGATAGGTATTTGCATTTATGTGTTATTGATTTCTTTATCACCATGTAGTTAATGTTGTAATAATGCACGGGTCTATCTTATGTATGTAGAACCCTCCTCAGTACGTCGGCAATGACGAAGAGTGCTTTCTGGTGATGGTCATGTGGTGGACATGCCCCCAGTACCTCAAGAAGCACATGGCGGGCAAGCTATCGCGGGCAGAGATGCGAGGTGGATCACATATCCTAGGCAGCCTCCCCCTCTCCCTTCACATGCAGGATGAGGTGAGCAAATGGTTCCTTCATTCTTTGGTTTCATGTTATACATTGTTAACTGCACAAGGGTTTCCCACTTCACTTAATTGCATGTTCTCTTTTGCAGGAAACAAAGACAGGAGTGACGCCAAACAAATTTGGCTTCATTCGAAAGATGAAGACCAGGAAGACGCCGCATCCTGAGACGGGGTCCATGTGGATCAATGAGCAAGCCGAGACCCAGTGTAACGCGTATGTCTCGAAGTTCAAGCAGAAGCACGGCGAGAGCTCCCAGCCAGAGACCGAGGACTTTGACGTTGAGGTTGCGGTGCTTGCGGGAGAAGGCATGAAGCATGGACGCCTATGGATTGGTGATGGGGCCGTCGACCCAAGGACCATTCCAAGTCTCCACCAGATCCGTGATGGGCATACGAGTGACCAGCCTCAGGTAGAGACCCATCCACGGGCTTTGGATCTAGCTGTCGAGCGGTTATGGGTATGTTCTTTCTTGGTCCTCTACGCTTCTTTACATGCTTTCCACTGCAATGTTAATGACATCGCGACAACACAACGTAGGCCGAGATGGAAGAATCTTCCCAGAGATCACAAGAGGAGGCCCAGCAGCGGCAAGAGGAGGCCCAGCAGCGGCAGGCGCTTCTGGAGCAGCAGCTTAGGGAGCAGCAGCAGGTGACGCAGCAGATGGCCCAGCAGCCGACCCAGCAACAACAGATGATGAACTGGTTTATGAACTAGGCCGTTCTAGCTTCTCCACCGGGGAGTCTTCCTACTCCTCCTTTCGTCTTCTCGTGGGTAAGTGGTTAACTTAATATCTCCATCTTATTTTCTCTTGTCTTAGGTCTAATCCACACATCAAATGCAGCAACAACAGCTGAACATGCCAAACATGCCGCTCATCCAGCCACCGCCACCGCCCGAGCAGAGCCCGACGACACCTCACACCGTCAACAATCCCAACATCATCCGGAACCTGACGCAGTTTCCATTTCCAGGTGAGTTCTCCTACACTTGTGTCCAACGAGCTTCTAGGTTGTAGAATGCCGCCATGTTTAAATCCATGTCAATATGCAAATTTTTAGCCAATACATGCTACCACGTTCAATTCCATGTCAATATGCAAATTTTTAGCCATTACATGCCACCGTGTTCAATTATATGTCAATATGCAAATTTTTAGCCATTACATGCCACCATGTTCAATTCCATGTCAATATGCAAATTTTTAGTCATTACATGCCACCATGTTCAATTCTATGTCAATATGCAAATTTGTAGCCTATATGCTCATTACTTGTTAAGAATGCTAATACTTGTTGAAAATGTAGGAGAAGGACCAAGCAATGGAGAAGAACAAGGTTGACGATATTATGCACTTGTAAGATGGACATAGACTTGTATCGACTCTAAGTATGGAGAAGGACCAAGCAATGTTATATGCTTGCATGTATGCATCTATTTGATATGTTTCGCCGCCGCCCAGCTCCCACCGCCCGCCACCCCGCCCGCCACCTCGCCCGCCGCCTCGCCGCCGCCCAGCTCCGCCGGGCCGCCAGCCTCGCCCTTGTCCCGCGTCGCCCCTGCCCCACCCCAGCCCCGCGCCAGCCCCGCCCTGCCCCGCGTCAGCCCCGCCCCTGCCCGACGTCGCCCCTGCCCCGCCGAGCTGCCCCTGCTCGTCCGAGCTCGGCCTCCTCCCGCGCCCTGCAGGTGAGTAGGTGATTGTAGTGTGTAGTGTGTGTAGTGTAGTTAGTTAGTTAGGTTTAGTGTAGTGTAGTTAGTTTAGTTAGTGTAGTAATATTGTGTAGTGTAGTAATATTAGTCTAGTAATATTGTGTAGTTTAGTTAGTTTAGTTAGTTTAGTTAGTTTAGTTAGTGTAGTGTAGTTAGTTTAGTTAGTGTAGTGTAGTTAGTTAGGTTAGTGTAGTGTAGTTAGTTAGTTTAGTTAGTGTAGTAAAAGTGGTTAATTTTTTTTCACTTTAGTTCTTTATGGTGAAGTAATATTGTTATACCACTATTATAAAAAATTTGTGTTCACTTGCATGACTAATTGATTTTGTCGCTATGCAGGCGATGCTTCGAGGTGGACACGGGGGGCGGCGTCGCGGGGGTGTTTGATGGGGCATCCCGGATCTTCTTCGACGATTCTCTCACACTTCTAGGGTATAAATCTCCCTCCCATGTACATAGGTTTTATTTTTTTGTCTAGATCACCAAGTATGTCGTGTTACCTAGGCGTCTCTTCCCGACCGTAAGGGTTACGCGGATAAATATGCATTAGTGGTCTCGCATATTATGAACCGTAACTCTTACGGCATTTATCGGGACAGCTGGCGGATGCGTAGTTGGGTACGTTTTCCTTGTTCTACCCTGAGCCGAGACAGAAGTTTCGTCAGCGCCTCCACGTTGTTCTCCGGATGCACATCCCTCTCGACTATTTGCCGAGACGTGTATCGGGAGAGCAGCGGGGAGGTGCTGCCAAAATTCTATCTCAGATCGGGGTAGAGCAGGGAGAACATACTCAATCTACGGATCCGGCGGCTGCTAGGAGCCCACCTAGTAGAGATTCAGGTTGATGCATGCGTAAAAAAATAAAAATATGATGCATTTAATTCCGATTTGATATAAATGCTATGTTTCATCTATTTTGGTGCTGATTAGAGAATGGATAATCCTGACTGGATGTACGATGGTAGAATCAGTCAGTGGGATTATACTGAGGAATGGGGACAAAAGACCGAGCAGTTTGTCGACAGGGTGTTTGACATCCCTAGTAGACCTCGAACAGTTTGGTGCCCTTGTAATAAGTGCGCTACCGGAAAGTCACAGGACAAGGAAACTATGAGTACTCACCTGCTCAAGTTTGGGTTCACATCGTCCTACAAGACTTGGACTTTCCATGGAGAAAAGGCAAAGAAACGTGCTAGGAAGGAGGTGCGACAGATTCAACCCAGGGGAGAATATGATACTGGGTTTGATCGGTGCTTAGAAAACTTGGCTAATGGTAATATGCCTGAAAGCCCTCATGTAGAGGCGGAGACACCTCAGGATGCGGAGACAACTGAGGAGCCGGAGGAAAACACAAAGCAGTATTATGAGGCTCTGTTTGCTTCGCAGAAACCCCTACATGAAAATACAGAGGTTACCCAACTAGATGCCATCGCTCGCCTTATGGCCTTTAAGTGCCACAGTAACTTGTGCAGAGATGGGTTCGATGAACTTCTGGTCATCATTGGCAGCATTCTGCCGAAAGGGCACCTCTTACCGCAAAACTTCTACTATTCGACCAAATTGCTCAGTGACCTTAAGATGTCATGTCAGCAGATACATGCTTGTCCAAAGGGATGCATGCTATTCAGAGGGGAGCATGCTGACACAAATTATTGCATCAAATGCAAATCCTCTAGGTACTTTGAGGTTGACCCCAATGGTGATGGTCAAAAGAGGCAAACCTTAATTGCCAAGAATATCCTCCGCTATCTTCCAGTTCTACCGAGGATCCAGCGACTCTTCATGACCGAGGATACTGCCCAGCAGATGAGGTGGGCCATAGAAGGAAACAGATACACCGATAAGATGATACATCCGTCGGATGGTAGTGCATGGAAGAACTTTGTCACAAAATATCCGCTAAAAGCCGGTGACCCAAGGAGTGTAGCAGTTGCGATATCAACCGATGGGTTCAATCCATATGGCATGTCGGCTGCAGTATATAGTTGTTGGCCATTGTTTGTTATTCCCATGAACCTCCCCCTGGTGTCTGCATGAGATCAGAGAACATGTTTGTGTCGATGATAATCCCAGGGCCGAAATACCCGGGTAAGAACATGAATATGTACCTGGAACCGCTGGTGGATGACTTGCTTCGTGGCTAGGAAGGTCGCGGGATCCAAACATATGACGCATCAAAGGAGTACTTCGATATGTATGTCTGGTACCATACGTCCATGCATTACCTGCCAGCACGTGCTTTGTTCTGTGGGTGGTGTACTCATGGGAAGTGGCCTTGCCCAGAGTGCAGGCAGGCTGTGACTTTCTTCTGGCTCGACAAGGGAGGCAAGTATTCCTGTTTTGATGAAGCTCGACAGTTCCTTGAGCAGAGTCATGAATACAGGAGTGATGTAAAGAGTTTCAAGAAAGGCCATGTTGTGCATGACTCGAAGCCAATTATGAAGTCCGGAACGGAAATCAAGGCCGAGTTAGATGCTCTTCAGCCTAGGCCTGATGGGAATGGTTTCTTGGGATATGGGGAGACACACCAATGGACTCACAAGCCGTGCTTATGGAAGCTCCCTTACTTTGAGGATCTCGAGCTCCCGCATAACATTGATACAATGCACACCGAGAAGAATACCAGTGATGCCATTTGGAGCACCATGATGGACATTGAGAAGACGAAGGATAACATAAAGGCTCAAATTGATCAAGAGAAATGGCGCGATAGGTCAAATTTGAACATGCAGCCACCTCATGGTGCTAAAAAAGCTTGGACTAAGCGACAAGCTCCGTTCTGCCTTACAAAGGCCCAAAGAAGAGAGGTATTCATGTGGATGAAGGACTCTTTGTTTTTCCCTGATGGGTTCACAGCCAACTGGATTAAGGGTGTGAACATGGAAACGTTGCGAGTACAAGGACTCAAGAGTCATGACTACCACATATAGCTTGAGCGGATAATGCCGGTGATGATTCGAGGCTATGTCCCTGAGCAGACTTGGCGAGTGCTGTCGAGGTTGGGCTTTTTCTTCCGCCAGATTTGTGCTAGGGAGTTAGACACTAAAGTGATTGAGAAGCTGGATAAAGAGGCACCCGTGTTGCTTTGCGATCTAGAGAAGATCTTTCCTCCAGGGTTCTTTAATCCGATGCAACATATGATCTTGCACCTCGCGGCCGAATGTTTAAAGGGGGGCCGAATTGGGCCCGTTGGCAGTATCCGCCCGAGAGGGAAACACAAAAGCTTCGTCAAATGACAGGCAATAAATGCAGGATCGAAGCATCCATATCCGCGGCAGTCCTTAACGTGGAGGTGGCAAACTTCACCACTAAGCACTATGATCCCAACATTCCCACAAAGCACAACCCGGTCCTCTGTTACAATGCCGCCAGCAATGAAGATGTACCCAAGCTTAGCATCTTCATAGGGCTTGGTGGCAAGTCAAGTGGCACGAAGCCGTACAAAACGAACCTACATGAGCGGGCCTTGATCCACTCGTATGTCTTGAACACCATGGTGGAAGTGAAGCCATACATCAAGTAAGTGCTAACCATTTAGTTATCGCAAACATGCACGGCCTTGAACATGCACTCGTATGTTTGTTGCTAACTCTTCCTTTTTTCATTGGTATAGACAATTCACGGATATCCATTGGAGGTATACCCACAGGGAGTCTACCCCGGAAGAATCCAAGCATATTTTTGATAAGGGCGGCTGTTTCGGTTTCAGTAGCTGGTTCTGTGCTTTGGTACTATTCTATCCTAATTTCCTTGCGCCGCCGACATTTATCGGGCATTTCTCGTTCTAAACTTCTCGTGCTAAACTTGTAGGCAAGAACTGACAAAGAGATGAAGCCAGAGCTAAGAAAAATTGCTAGGGGCTTTAACCATTCCGTCTACACATTCAACTCTTATAACGTGAATGGGTATCGCTTTCAGACCCATAAATACACAACAAGCTGGCCCAATGTGAAGACAATAAATAGCGGGGTGGTATGTCAAGGTGATGATGGACTCCATTACTATGGAAGAGTCGAGGGTATATACGAGCTGAATTACGGGTTTGACAAAGGACTAAATTCCATCGTATTCAAATGCCATTGGTTCGACCCACGTCGGGTGAGACGGGATCCTGAAATTGGATTGGTCGAGGTTGGAAGAAGCTCTGTTTATAAGGGAGAGGATGTGTATATTTTGGCTACCCAGGCCTTTCAAGTATTCTATCTCCCGTACGCGTGCAAAAACCCGGCGAAACGTCTACAGGGATGGGATGTTGTGTTGACGGTACCTTCACGCAATAGGCCGCCCCCGCCAAACAAGGACGATTACCGCCGCATAGACCCCTCAACATCGAATGTCGACTTTTATCAGGAAGAAGGGCTCCCCGGTCATTTTACTATCGGCTTGCCAGCTGTTGATGACATGGTCGTAGACGATGAACAAGAAGATGCAGGCATGGAGGAAGACAATGCAGAAGATGAAGCTGAGGATGTTTGTGACAAGGAGGACTTGAGTTTGCTCGAGGCGTTCAAAGCAGGCCTTGACCTCGGTGCAAATGGACCACCTCCAGGTTTCATTGATGATTATTGGTTCGCTGAGCCTGATGGCAATAATGAAACATGTGGTCCAATTATGGATGTCGAGCCTGATGGCTACTGATCTATGTAGTAGTAATTGTGAGGCTAGACTATTTGTAATAACTCTGTGTAATAGTGATTGCCGAGCTAGTTTATTTGTAAGAACTCCGTGCTATGTTTGTGAGAACTCTATATGCTATTTGTTGCTTTTACTAATGTATCTCATCCTCCATGCTTTCAGTCATATTCATCTATTTATAATCTATTTTGCTTTCACTAATATTCATCTTTTTATATTGCGTACTAATAAACCACTCTCTTCATTGTGTTTGCAGGTGATTGAAACATGCCAAAAAAGGGCGGTCTTCGAAAGAAGCTCTAGGACTTGGCTGACGTTGTGAGGCCTTCGAGTTCTTCGAGGCGGGCACCTGTTAGCCCTCCTCCCGAGCGTCGTGAAGCACGTAGGAAGAATGCGACGCGGGAAGCTACCCCCCTCCTCCTAGCTCTCCCGCAGCCGAGGAGGATGATGAGGAGCACGGTGGTGGGGAGGACGAGGAGCACGGTGGTGGGGAGGACGAGGAGGACCTCTCGGAGGATGAGGGGTTTGGGGGCTTACCGTTTGAGGCTGACCCAAACCTAGTTTGGGAACCGCCAGAGGAGGAGGAGTATGTTGCACGTGAGGAGAGGTTAGAGCCACGTGACAGGAAGCCGTATCAGCGTGGGAAAACACAGCTCCCCAAGCTAAAAACATGGTCCAGCAGCGATGTTGTTCTAGTGCCCGCTGGAAGGGGGTACATGCTAATTTTGACATTTCGTTATCGCAATTTTATCATTATCGAAATTTTTATGACATACATACTGATTTTTCCGTTTCATTGTGCAGGTCGTTCAAGTTTGCCGACCCGACGAGGAAGCCGGGACGTGGCTACGCGAACATCCTTGGAGGCCTACTTAGGAAGTATTTCCCTGGGCTTGTCAATCTCCCTAGTGGTGGCCGCGACATAGCTTGGACTTGGCGGCACTACAGCTACGCGCCAGATCCTCATGGCAAGTACGAGAACATGTAGGAGGTGGTTGTACACAAATTCTGGGTATGTGACTTTTGACTTCTTAGCATTCAAACACTCCTTGGTTGATAATAGTTGCACTAATGTCCCTTGTTTTACCTATGTGCATGGTTGCAGCAATACTTCAAGAGGGCTGAGGGTCAGGAACGTGCGTGCGATCGTATCTTACACACGCTGTGCACGAGTAGGGTGACTGGGATGCACTACAAGGCACGTATTCAGTGCGTCCGCAACTGGCACGCCGACCGCAAAGTTTGGATGCCTATGGAGGACGCTCGGGAGACGCTCATGCAGCCGTGGCAGTACCGATATGTATTTGCATTTATGTGTTATTGATTTCTTTATCACCATGTAGTTAATGTTGTAATAATGCATGGGTCTATCTTGTGTATGTAGAACCCTCCTTAGTACGTCGGCAACGACGAAGAGTGCTTTCTGGCGATGGTCATGTGGTGGACATGCCCCCAGTACCTCAAGAAGCACGTGGCGGGCAAGCTATCGCGGGCAGAGATGCGAGGTGGATCACATATCCTAGGCAGCCTTCCCCTCTCCCTTCACATGCAGGATGAGGTGAGCAAATGGTTCCTTCATTCTTTGGTTTCACGTTATACATTGTTAACTGCACAAGGGTTTCCCACTTCACTTAATTGCATGTTCTCTTTTGCAGGAAACAAAGACAGGAGTGACGCCAAACAAATTTGGCTTCATTCGAAAGATGAAGACCAGGAAGACGCCGCATCCTGAGACGGGGTCCATGTGGATCAATGAGCAAGCCGAGACCCAGTGTAACGCGTATGTCTCGAAGTTCAAGCAGAAGCACGGCGAGAGCTTCCAGCCAAAGACCGAGGACTTTGACGTTGAGGTTGCGGTGCTTGCGGGAGAAGGCATGAAGCATGGACGCCTATGGATTGGTGACGGGGCCGTCGACCCAAGGACCATTCCAAGTCTCCACCAGATCCGTCGTGGGCATACGAGTGACCAGCCTCAGGTAGAGACCCGTCCATGGGCTTCGGATCTAGCTGTCGAGCGGTTACGGGTATGTTCTTTCTTGGTCCTCTACGCTTCTTTACATGCTTTCCACTGCAATGTTAATGACATCGCGACAACACAACGTAGCTGGAGATGGAAGAATCTTCCCAGAGATCACAAGAGGAGGCCCAGCAGCGGCAGGCGCTTCTGGAGCAGCTACTTAGGGAGCAGCAGCAGGTGACGCAGCAGATGGCCCAGCAGCTGACCCAGCAACAACAGATGATGAACTGGTTTATGAACCAGGCCGTTCTAGCTTCTCCACCGGGGAGTCTTCCTACTCCTCCTTTCGTCTTCTCGTGGGTAAGTGGTTAACTTAATATCTCCATCTTATTTTCTCTTGTCTTAGGTCTAATCCACACATCAAATGCAGCAACAACAGCTGAACATGCCGAACATGCCGCTCATCCAGCCACCGCCACCGCCCGAGCAGAGCCCGACGACACCTCACACCGTCAACAATCCCAACATCATCCGGAACCTGATGCAGTTTCCATTTCCAGGTGAGTTCTCCTACACTTGTGTCCAACGAGCTGCTAGGTTGTAGAATGCCATGACACTTGTGCCCAATTTAGCCATTCCATGCCACCATGTTCAATTCCATGTCAATATGCAAATTTTTAGCCATTACATGCCACCATGTTCAATTCCATGTCTATATGCAAATTTTTAGCCATTACATGCCGCCATGTTTAATTCCATGTCAATATGCAAATTTTTAGCCAATACATGCTACCACGTTCAATTCCATGTCAATATGCAAATTTTTAGCCATTACATGCCACCGTGTTCAATTCTATGTCAATATGCAAATTTTTAGCCATTACATGCCACCATGTTCAACTCCATGTCAATATGCAAATTTTTAGTCATTACATGCCACCATGTTCAATTCTATGTCAATATGCAAATTTGTAGCCTATATGCTCATTACTTGTTAAGAATGCTAATACTTGTTGAAAATGTAGGAGAAGGACCAAGCAATGGAGAAGAACAAGGTTGACGATATTATGCACTTGTAAGATGGACATAGACTTGTATCGACTCTAAGTATGGAGAAGGACCAAGCAATGTTATATGCTTGCATGTATGCATCTATTTGATATTTTTGCCGCCGCCCAGCTCCCACCGCCCGCCACCCCGCCCGCCACCTCGCCCGCTGCCTCGCCGCCGCCCAGCTCCGCCGAGCCGCCAGCCTCGCCGCCGCCCAGCTCCGCCGAGCCGCCAGCCTCGCCCCTGTCCCGCATCGCCCCAGCCCCACCCCTGCCCCACCCCAGCCCCACCCCTGCCCCGCGCCAGCCCCGCCAGCCCCGCCCTGCCCCGCGCCAGCCCCGCCCCTGCCCCGCCGAGCTGCCCCTGCTCGCCCCTGCTCGTCCGAGCTCGGCCTCCTCCCGCGCCCTGCAGGTGAGTAGGTGAGTGTAGTGTGTAGTGTGTGTAGTGTAGTTAGTTAGTTAGGTTTAGTGTAGTGTAGTTAGTTTAGTTAGTGTAGTAATATTGTGTAGTGTAGTAATATTAGTCTAGTAATATTGTGTAGTTTAGTTAGTTTAGTTAGTGTAGTGTAGTTAGTTTAGTTAGTGTAGTGTAGTTTTTTTTTGGGGGATAGTGTAGTGTAGTTAGTTAGGTTAGTGTAGTGTAGTTAGTTAGTTTAGTTAGTGTAGTAAAAGTGGTTAATTTTTTTTGCACTTTAGTTCTTTATGGTGAAGTAATATTGTTATACCACTATTATAAAAAATTTGTGTTCACTTGCATGACTAATTGATTTTGTCGCTATGCAGGCGATGCTTCGAGGTGGACACGGGGGGCGGCGTCGCGGGGGTGTTTGACGGGGCGTCCCGGATTTTCTTCGACGATTCTCTCACGCTTCTAGGGTATAAATCTCCCTCCCATGTACATAGGTTTTATTTTTTTGTCTAGATCACCAAGTATGTCGTGTTACCTAGGCGTCTCTTCCCTATGTTACATAGTACCAAGTTTATTACAATACTAGAAAAAATGTCTGTGCGTTGCTACGGTCGAATAAATTTGGGTAATAACTTACATAAATTGCATAAAACATCCATAAGAATTAGCCTGGATAGTTTATTTATGTAAAGAAAGATAGAGAATCAAAGTTCCAAGAACAAGATCTGCATTATGATTCTTCATTTTTATTCCAAACACAGAGCTTGATTATCAAATTGACCATAAATTTCCGCATGCTGGATACATTCAGAACCTCACGTTGTAACACAAATTTTCTTTGTCAATACTTTCGGCTGGCACTAAAGCGATCTCACATAACCATCCAACTCCTCCTAATCCTAATTCAGTTGTACCAAATGACTCACACACACCGGTTTAACCTAAGACCAATGCCCTGGATCGAACAGACGCTCGAGAAGTTACAAAACGTTAGAACTCCACAAGTTAATTGCTAGCTTGTTTGACAGGTACAACAGTGACGGGCTCACGGGCACCATATGCCACATCGTTGAGGCATTTCATCGAACAGCTAGAGGGCATGGTCCGAAGCACCGCGTGTCAACAGAACAGCAAATCGCTCAGCAACAGCTGAGAAGAACCGGACAACCGGTCACCACATCGCAGCAGATAAAGCACTCGAATAAATTCGCCGCGCAGTTCTTCATCACATTCCATCCCCCAAAACTAAAATAGAGATAGTAAAAACTTTCGACGAGAAACAGTACCCCCGCCCCGCAGGACACCATCGCCGGCTCGCTGCTCGGACTTCTTGTTCGCGCAATAGCCCAGCCCAACAGAGCACACCCAGCTAGTACTTCTTCTTCCTCCTTTCCTAAGTTGCTTGCTGTAGGCGTCCGACGTCGCGCGCATTGCGCCCCTGCGAGTTGAATCATACCGCAGTTGAGCGGTTCGGCAAGGGCGCACATCATGGTAGGGAGGACATTCTGGAACTGGTCATGGTCAGCTCAGATGCACTGACGCTGGAGGTTCCGCCTGGTGAAGGGCACGACTCAGATTGGTCAAATCGGGCGTTAGGTTCCTCTCTGATTTTCTCGGGGAGACGGGACTCACGTTGGGGATCTTCGGGGAGGCAGGGATGCGGATGGTATAGCGACGGCTCATATCCGCGATGTGGCTGCCTCGTCCCCTTCGGGCCCCTCCCTCTGCCGCGGACCGGCTCCCTTGCGTGCTCCGCCCCCTTCCTCTGCCGCGGACCGGCTCCCTGCGTGCTCCGCCCCCACGGCCGGGAAGAACGCGCTTCGACCTCGTCGGTGAGTGGCAGGCCTGGTGAGTGGCTACCCGACACACCACAGGAGCCAACGCACCCTCTTTCCAGGCTTCACGTATCAGCGCTCGGCAACGATGCGAAGCTTCCCGGCGCCCTCTCCCTTCTTTCTGCTACTCCGATCCGCCCTCGCGCGCGGCGGCCACCGGCTTCCGCTAGCGAGGACGCATCCATCCGCCGGCCCTTCCCTGGCTGCCTGTAGTCTGGCGCTGCACCCCGCGCCCTCTGCCTGCTGGACCTCAGCGCAGCAAGCCGCTGCCTTGCCTGTACTCCAGTACTCCACCGGCGGCCGCTGCGTCTCCCATCGGGAGGAGAGGGGAGAAGAGAGGAGAGGGCCGCTGGTTGATTCCTAGATTCTTTAGGGGCGAAAGTGCAAAAGAACCACGACGGACGGACGGATGTACGGTCACATCGCGGCTTTATTGATAGAGATACAACCTCCATGGAACAACAGTTTAAGCTGAATAGAACAAACATATTGCAACCTCCATGATCTTGATTGCCGGCCACAGTTTTTTCTAGGATGATGACATATGTATCCACTTAGTTTGAACGCATCAAGTAATACGTTCATCGCCCACCAGTGGAGACAGACCCTTTTGTCCCGGCCCGTAAGGAGCTTTAGTCCCGGTTAGCCAACCGAGACTAGCCAAGCGGGACTAAAGACCTAACCCTTTAGTCCCGGCCCGGTTATCAACCGAGACAAAAGGCCCTCCACGTGGGCGCCGCGGAGCACGCTGGGGGAACCCCCTTTAGTCCCGGCTCGTAACACGGGCCGGGACTAAAGAGTCTCCGCCGCGGCAGGAACTTGGCACTTTCTGTCCCGCGGCAGAGAATTTATTTTGTTGTATTTTATTTATTTCTTTCTTCATTTCAAAATAGTTTTCATATATTTCTACGCGTACAATTTTGTGCATATATATAAGATAACTTGTCTTACGATCGAGCATATATATACAATTATATGGAGATCACAATTATCGGGATTAGAGTCCGTCTATTCGATTACATGGACCAACATTAGTAATGGCCCCTAGCTACACTAAATCGTCCTTTGTCGTCTATAGCTTCTTGTAACACCCCAACTTTTGTAATCCAGATTTAGTACTGTTAAGTGAGGCAAAAATGAGGGCCAACAAAAACTTTTTGCAACTAGGTAAATAAAATAGTGATTCCTCTATGTTTGCCTGGATTGTTGTGAAAATCTTGATCTCTAGAGTGTTGTTTGTTGGATGAGTTTGTGGACCAACTCAATCTTTGTGATCTATTGATTAGGCCATCTTTTTGTTTACTAGCCTTTTGTTCAAAATAAAGTCTCTTGGCACCTCCTTTACTTCAAAATATTTTTATTTGCCAAAATAGGAGCCAAGACCTATTTTAAAACAAAAGCTTTACCCAAAACTAGTTATTTATAAAACTACAGGGACATAGTGTTGTGATCCCACTATTTTATAAAACTATTAATTTATAAAACTTTGATAAGTGTTTTTCAAATACCTTTGAGAAAACTTGGTAAAGGGGATGTTTATGTCTCCAATAATTTTTGAAAGTATTTACAAAGCGTTCTTCCCTTATTTGAAACTCTTTCCAATTTCACCATGGCATGATCATTATTGAGTACTTGTTATGTCCTTGTTCTAGTAATGCTACATTGGTTGCTAATGTTTGGTTTTGTGTGGTGAGTTGACTTTGTGTGACTCTATTTGACTTTGATGAGCTGATTGTGTGTAGATATGATCTTCAGCCTGTAGCCTAACCCATTCAAAACCCATCAAGTAATATATTGTCCAGTGTAAATTATTTTCATTCTATCTTTCAATTATGCATGATTTCACCATCTGTAACACCTGCACTAATTGAGAGAGGAAGAGGCATGATTTGGCTGGTACATTACGCAGGAATCACTACTGCAATTATGCATGCCTCGGTTGATCAAAACGTTTGCCGAGATAACAAGTATGAAAATTTGTAGATTAAGAACGAATATATTACCTATATGGCCCTCTGATGCTGAACAAGGCAAGCAACAGGTAGACAAAGCAATCAGAGCTACAAAGGATAAAGCTTTTGTGTTGTTCATGACACTCCCCATCAGAAGCTATACCTAGTCTTTTCCTTTGTCTAGAGATCTGTTCTTATGGCTAATGTGTGATGGTCGCTCTCTCCCTTTGGCACATGGTACTTAAATAGTCAGTGGCGGAGACAGAGGGAGACCAGCAGGGCCTTGGCCCCCCTAAAACCATTGATTTGCTCCTAAAAATATATGAACAGTACATGTTTTTGCAAATTTTGCTCTAACCGCCCCCCCTCAACTTGCAAAATTAGGCAATCTTGCCTCCGCCCAATAGAGGCATAAACAAATCGTATAGTATCAAATTTTTCCTATTTGACTCCTCGTGCATTGATGTTCTATTGTAATTCTATATACAATGTTGTGCACATTGCCTGGTAGTATTATATAGCAAATCTCGAAAAGAAGGGATATGATTCGCTGCAGAGATTTTTGCTGCGCGTTGGAGTAAAAGATACAATTTGTCAAGTAAAAGAAGATACGATTTGTTGTAATTTAGGATTTGTCAAGTAAAAGAAGATATGATTTTTTGTAATTTAGGAACTCTTGGTTGGCAGTGCGGTTCGTAGGAAAGATATGATTTAGAACCTAGGTCGTCATGTCTCTCTTCCAAGGCAGGCTACGACGTGCATCAGGTCGTGTGCCATATGGAGTGAAGGATGATGCCTATGTGCTTGCCCAACTGCTGGTCTTTAGCTGAGAGATGAGTTGTAACTTGGTAGATGCCTGGATTTGCATCTTGTATTGGTTTGGAAATGGTGATGATTTTCTCCTCACTCCCTAATCCTCTCACATTTCATGACATTACTCTCATATGGCAAGGATGGGAGGAAACAGGAGGTCCAAATATCATGACATTACTCTCATATGACATCTATCTATTTGAACCATATCAGAAAACACAACCATCTCACAACCGCCAGCATGCTTGTTTCCAAGATAAAAGAGGAATCATTCTTGTGGTGCCTTGCCCGTGCAAAGGCCCTAAGTATTGTAATGCCGCGAGAGTGGTTTTATTCTTTTTGTGATCTCACCCTTTGTTGGCCAAGGTCAGGTTTGTAAAACTTCTAAAAACCTCTTCTTAATCAATGAAATGACAAAGATTTTTCCTCGTTTTCAGAAAAAAAATAAAGCCTCCGCATCAAAAGATAAGTGTGACAGGTACACACGTTTCAGACATATCCTATTTATTCCAGAGCAGCCATTTGTAAGTTGAATTAAAATAGAACTAAATAACTTGGAGGCAAATATAAACTAGAATTCTTCAGCAACTGTAGACTTCAAATGACTGCAAGCATATTGTACTTTTGTAGTGGAATGGGTTCGTCTGCCCTGTTTTTAGTTGAGTTCATTCCTCGTAACAGGCTTTCACCCCACCTCTTCAGTTGACTTGCAACTCAAATCCCGGGGTTAGGGAACTTTTCTTGTTGATTTTGCCAGGGGTCGATCCAGCTTATTCCCTAGTAAGTTCGGTGCAGCAACTTGCAGTGCCCCTCGGCCCCTTCTGCCACAGCAACTTGTTTACCTGTTGTTACCAAGTAATACACGGAGTAAGCAAACACTCCTAAAAATAAAATCAGGCAGTACCTTTCATGAAATCATGCCTTGTTTCTGATTATAATAATCCTTGCTAAACCTCTATAACAAAGCATGTGAGGAGCAACAGTACAGAATAGAGAACTTGACAGACAAAAGCAAAACAGAGGCAATCAAAGAAAAAGTAGTCAATGATTTCCTCAACATGATGAAAACGAAAGGGAACATTAATTTCACCCTTCTGATTTACAAAGCAGATAGAGACCACAGGGTTGCAAAGAAAATAGGTATACTCATCCTTCTGGGCAAGCATCTATCTAGGTTCCTATTGAGAATTTAGTCCGTACCAGCCTATCTTTTCTCCACAAGACAAGTTGTATGAGAGAAATCCTAGCTCTGCTCACTGGTGGAGCGAAGGAAGAACCACACACCAACCAAAGCCATTTTAAGTAAGCCCAACAGGGGAATTAATTAGATAGCAATATTGGTCTCAATTTGTATGGGGTTCTATTACCAAGCAATTGTAATGGTCTCTATGCATTATTTCATTCTCTAAAATTCCACTCCACTAGTTGCTGTTGTCATGATGTACTAGTGTCAAAGGGAAATAAGCAGAAATCATACCCCATGATTAATTTCCAGGGACTTGTGTACATCATTATCAAATATTCGAAGGTTAGAACAATGTCAATTCAGATAAAAGTTTATACACACTTTCTGCTAAAGATCACTCGACTATTTTAATTACCAAACAGAAAATGTAGGACTCAGCGATTATAGTAAGTCATTAGGGAGCAAATGTACCTTAAGAACATTTGCGCTAAAAAAATGTACCTTAAGAACTTGTGGACTGCTCCGATATCGTACTGCATCAGCCAATGCTTGGAAGGACCCAAGCCAGTGGTGACCCATGCCCTGGGTAGTCAGGAACATGTTTATGACAAGATCCATCAACCAAAGAATACTCCTCCCACTGCCCGGAGAACAAAGTAAAGTACATGCAGTCCCTTCTAGCTGCTGGATGATCTGGACCAAGCCAACCTGCAAACTGATCTCCATTAAAGAACAAGCTGCATCCACCAAGATCAGTAGATCTTTCCCACTTCCTCTCTCCGGATTGCCAACGGAAAACATGGTAAGCCCGCGGAGAATACTGCACACGGACAACGAGCAATAGCTCACCGCGGCACTCTGCGAGCCAGGACCTCGAACTGTTCTGAACTGTCTTCGCACTCAATTTGTCTCCAAGAAACGACAGTTTCAATGTATTGTTGTGGATCTCAACAACAGCGACACTAGTAGAAAAAAGGGCTTCCGTTCGACCCCTTTAGTTCCCAAACAATTTGGTCCGCGACTAATATGAGCATTAGTCCCAGTTCAAATGAAAATGTGGGCCAGGAAGCATTAGTCCCGGTTCAAATGGAGGCTTTAGTCCCGGTTTGAACCACTAACCGGGACTAAAGGTCCTTTAGTCCCGGTTTGAGCCACCAACCGGGACTAAAGGTCCCTACCCTTTAGTCCCGGTTGGTAGTTCAAACCGGGACTAAAGCCTACCCTTTAGTCCCGGTTTGTGGCTCAAACCGGGACTAAAGGTCCGGCGCCCATTTTTCCTCTCATTCCTACCCCCCCCCCTCCGCGCAGAAAAAACATCTAAAACAAATAAACGAAAATGATAAAAACTTCAAATTTCAAAATCCTTTGACATGCATGTACCTCACGCAACCAACTTTTATGGAAAATTTGAAAATTTGAATTTTGATATTTTTTGCAAAAAAAAGTTGTTCCAAATTAAAACGGCTATAACTTTTGCATACGGACTCGAAAAAAAACGTATAATATATGAAAAACTATCTACACAAAATTTTACATCCGATTTCAACGGCCTATGGCCGTTTGCACAATTTCTTGTTTCTCAAAATTCCAAAGGGAAATATGAAAGCAGGAAGATTTTAGATTTTGTCAGAAATAATGAGAAAAAATGATTTTTTTTTTTGGATTTTTTCATTTCTTTTGTTGTTTCTTCTACTTTTTGGTCATTTTGAACTTTTTTATTAATTTTAGAATTTTGGAATTTTTTAAGTTTTTTTTATTATTTTTTGAATATTTTGAGTTTAAAAATTAATAATTAAATTATGCATAAAGATTATTTGGAATTCATTGATGCTTACTATTACTTAATCATTGTTGCTTATTTTGTGAATTATTTGGAATTCAAAAAATTAAAATCATATGTTACCAAAGTGTATGGGTTAATAGAATTGATAGCATAGCATTATCAAGAAGTCGCGAGCGCAGTGTTGGAAGGTAGTAGGGAAGGAATGGAGAAGTTAAGCGTGCTAAGGGTGGAGTAGTGTGAGGATGAGTGACCGACCGGGAAGTGAGGACCATAAGTATGTAATTTGACATGAGAATAGAGGTGATTAGAGATTAAGTGGAGAGTGGAGACTGTTAAACAATTCAAATATTCAAAAATATGGAAATTTAAAAAAAATCCGAAAAAATTTTGGGCTTTTTTTCAATAATTCTACAAAAAATTATATCGGATCCCTTTAGTCCCGGTTGGAGCCACCAACCGGGACTAAAGGGTCCTCCAGCCTTCTGCACATGACCCGGACCACGTGGAGGACCTTTACTCCCGGTTTGTGAGCAACCGGGACTAAAGAGGAGGGGCTTTAGTCCCGCTTTGCTAGTCCCGGTTGGACATCCGGGACTAAAGCACCTTACAAACCGGGAATAAAGCCCCTTTTTCTACCAGTGCGAGGCGGTATCTTGGATTGATCAGCGCATATAGGGTGCCTTTTACGAACATCAAATTATGAAGCAGGCAGTGTTCATCGCAAAACGCCGCTCGCCAGCGAGCATCACCGATTCGGCAGTAGTGGAGGCCGTCGCTCCACTGCCCGAAGGTGAGGACGAGGTCGCCGGAAAAGATGACTCCGTCGAAGTCTTTCGGGTGCGCAGGCAGCCGGGCTCGCTCGCCTCTGAGGAGGTCGCAGATGCGTAGGTCTCGCTGCCTGCCGTGGGCATTGCGGTCGTCGATGGCGACGCGGCAGCCGAAGGAGTAGAGGCGTGTGAGGCAGGGGTCGCGGCCATCTAGGCGCGTGCAGGGGAGACGGAATCGGAGGAGGCGGCGGGAGGAGGCGTGGTAGAGGGCTTCCGATGCGGAGGCCTTGAGGGTGACGAGGAGTAGAGGGGCTTGGGAGGCGAAGTTGGCCGGCGACGGCGGGAGGAGAGCCCGGTAGGTACGGCAGGCGGCGCGGAGGGCGAAGAAGCCATGGAGGGTCGTCAGGCGGGTCGCGATCAACGAGATCAGCTCGGGTGGGAAGTACAGCGACGACGAGGCGGTTTCTGCGGGGTTTGTGGAGGAAGAGGAAGAGGTGGTGGTGGTGGCGGAGGCGAGGGAGGCGGCCGGCGGCGAGATGCTCGTCTGGTGGTTCGCTGACGTCGCCATTCTCCGCCGCCTCTGCCAGCCGAGTGCGGCGTTGGGATGGTGACCTGGCAGTGCGAGTGCTAGGTCTAGAGGCTTAGCACTTAGCAGGCCTGTTGGTTAGGCCCAGTATTTTGAAGGTGGTATCAAATGGGCAAATGCTATATACCAACCTGGTCAGTGCGGACGGGGCACCGCACACCCCGACGCGGGTGTGGGCCGAGCCTGTTAATCGCTGTCAGGAAGGGAGGAGGTGGCCAGAGAGGACGACACCGATGACATGACCACCTCGCTGATGACGGGGATAGCGCGGCTGGTCACGATGCCGCCGGCGGAGGTGAGGCCTGGACCTCGCTGAAGGGGGGGAGGGAGGTGCGGCTGGCCGCACTATTGCCGGTAGAGGAGAGGAAGGAACCCTTGGGGTTCGGGGTGCGGTGAGGTCTTAGGGTTTGTGGAGGTGGAGAGCTCGTCGGCGTCGACCTTAGGGTTAGGGTTTGGGGTGCGTAGGGTCGCTGGTTACGGAGGACAGGGGTTAGGGATTGTCAGCTGGGAGGCGGCGGATCAGCGAAGGTGGAGGCTCGAGGAGGGCGGGGCGGTGGGGAGGGACACCGGCTAGGAAGAAGAAAGGGAGAGGATTCTGGCGGAATTGGGAGGAAGAAGAAAAGACATGGCGAAGAAGAAGGTGTCGTCTCATGGTGGGCCACGGCCCACATGGCGCAGATGCGAGTGAGGTTGTGCGGCAGGCCTGGCCGCACCAACCAGGGAGGCATATAGGACCACCCTATCAAATGGACATTACGTCTCATATTTTTCCTTCTGCTCCATGACTGCTCAAATCTCCTAATATTCTTTTCTGGGATGTTCAAGAAGTTCATCTTGTGCTGTGCAAACAAAGACATGTTTATCTGTTCACATCCAAGATGTTCTTCAAATTTACTGTGTGGATTGGAGCAATGCACCATCTGTAGTCATCATTTTCTCGCTTAATTGACGAGGGCGACCATGTCGGGCAAATGTCATAGTCCCAACACCCCGACAAGAACACCAAGAGAGGAGGACCCACAGGCTTGGCCAGTTTTCATACAGTGACGGAGACAGCAGGGGGCGAGCTGGGGCCATGGCCACCCCCATGCTGCAGAATTTTCTGAAGCACCCCCTGAAAATATGGATTATTATGTGGAGTTAAGCCTTAATTTACCCTATATGGCCCCATCCAAGTTGAATAGTACTAAATTGGCCCCCCCTTGTATCAAATTCCTGGCTCCGTCCCTGTTTTCATAGGAGTTCCGCCACGCTGGGAATGCAGGGCTGAGCATCGGCCGTCGATCAGCACAAGACCCACTTCTGTCAGAGTTCCACATGATGTTGGTAATTTCTTTTCTGATCCAATAAGTCTGGCTGCAAATATAACTGGTGGTGAATCCGTGTGGTGCAGAACCAAATTATCGGAATCACCCCACGATCACGTACACGGACGTCAAAGGAACAACTAGAATTCAAAGAAAAATTTCCCACTCCTTGCTGAAAATAAACTAGAACTCTTAAGCAACAATATACTTCAAAGGATAGCAAACTTAAAATATTACTAGCTGAGTACCCGTGCGTTGCAACGGGTAACGAAGAAAATTATGTTTAAAACATTTTTTTTGAATTTAAAAAAGATGTTTAACGACACGATAACACATGGTTCATACATTGACACCAAATCTCTCTCCAACTTCTTTCCTCGTTGAAATCTCTTCAAAACTTTAGCAGACCTATGCACACGTCTTCATGTACCACTACAAGCTAGCTATTAAAAATATATCACAAGTTAAAATAAATTCAATCATCTCAAGGTGTGTTCTTGTGCGGATCTATTATCTGAGAATGTCCTTCTATATCTCTATTGCTCTCTTTATTATTTTCTTTTTGTATGTTTCGACTAAACCAATTAAGCTTAGATAACAAAATCATTATCAAGTGAGATCTGTTAGTCCTCCTAACAAGGGTAATTTGACTTCTCAAAACTTGAGGTGTAATTTATGTTAGAAAGATATCAGGCTAAATATAAAAATTCAAAAGGTATAAAAGTACAACAAATGACAATGTTGTGTAAACTGAATGCCGAAGTTCAGAACTATCTAATTTATAAATGCGCTTGAGCTTGCATATTGTGCAGAGAACATACATCATATAAAAATGATGCTCAGCTTGCTTCCTCTTGCTTATAGCTCTATTACCAAGAAGAATGATAGCTAAACTCAACGTTTGGACTAAGCATCCTCTTTTCTGCTGTTATCGGTCTCAGGCAACAAGTGTTAGGCTGTCATCTGAACCCTTAATTCAAAAAAATTATTTGTGCCATTGATTGATGGGCTGTGTCAGCAGCTAAGACAACCGTAAGTCAAAAATAAGCAAATTAGCACCATGTCAAGGCATACCAGTAGCTCCCTGGCCCGGTGCTTGTTGAGTTTCAGCATCAGCTACTGTTGAGGTTCAGTTTCAAGGTAGTTCAGAGAGATTCAGACCAATAGATGTAGCAAGATGGCAAGTGCTCCTAACCGAGCTGTCTGTCTAAGCCATGATGCCTCTTGTCCGCCCTACTGCGCGGCCTCTTCGGCCGACAAACAATGAGGACCTGCTCGTAGTGGTTCCTTCTGCGTGACCGCCCAGAGCATGACGGCTATCCAGTATCGAAGTTGTCCGTTGCCAACTTGAATCTCCTCCTCCAATTCCAGATAGTTGGCAAGGAGGATGGTTCCTACAGCCTGGCCTGAAATCTCGCCAGTTCCTGCTCGCCTGCTATTGTGAAACCTCTTCAGGTCCGCCAGACTGAACGAAGACGCCGGCTCCAACTGCTGGCAAGCTATTGATGCACGCCGGCCTCCAATCCAACTGTGAACACGACGAGATGTGGACGGAGAAGGGAGCTCCGACCAAGGCCGGCGCGGACAAGCTCCAAGCAGGGCTGGCGCGGTTCAGCTCCGTCCGGGGCGGCGCTGGCGACCTTCGCCAGGGGCCGGCGCGGCCGAGCTCCGCCAGGGCAGCGTGGGCGGGCTCCAAGAAGGAGCGGCGCCGGCGAGCTCTGTCCAGGGGCCGGCGCGGCCGACTGTGGACACGACAAGATGTGGACGGGAGAGGGAGCTCCGACCCAGGCCGGCGCGGGCAAGCTCCTAGCAGGGCTGGCGCGGTCGAGCTCCGTCCGGGGCAGCACGGGCGACCTCCGCCAGGGGCCGGCGCGACCGAGCTCCGCCAGGGCAGCGCGGGTGGGCTCCAAGCAGGAGCGGCGCTGGCGAGCTCCGTCCACGAGCCGGCGCGGGCAAGCTCCAAGCAGGGCTGGCGCAGTCCAGCTCCGTCCGGGGCGGCACGAGCGACCTCCGCCAGGGCAGCACGGGTCGACTTCCTGGAAGGACTCTGCCCCAGCACAGTAAATTCGCATGTCGTCGCTGCCTAGAGAGAGTTGACTCGTGATCGTGGGAAGAGTACTCGTCGGACTTGCCTGGTGGTTCGTGCTGCTAGGGTTTCCGTGAGGAATTTCATCTAATTTGGAGATTGGAGAGGAGGGGTTGTTCGTTCCTCGCTATATGAGGAGGCAGCTGCGGCGTGTTTCTCATGGATTCTTTTTATGAAACTGAAAGCAATATGGATTGAAACTACTCACACGGATGCAAAGAAGTCAGGTGGAGGTATGCGAACAGTTTTTATTTGACGTACCACCAAGACGGAGGCGAAGAAGTCACGTGGAGGGACGCGGACGGTTTTTTTGACGTACGAAACAATCTGGTTTTTTTGACCTACCACGATTTTTGAACCATCACGACCTCAAGCCGTATTATTAGTAGAGATTATACCATGCAAACGACTTGCATTTTTAGTCATCGGGTGCGTCTCTCTACTCTGTCTTCAGTTGAGTTCATCGGCAGGGCTCGCCACCCCCTCCCCCCACATTTCAAAGTTACAGTGTCACCTCGCCCTCTTCTGCCACAACAACTTGCTTACCTGTAGTTATCAAAGTGGTACATGGAGTAAACAAATACTCTTAAATTCGAAGCAGGCAGTAACGCTTAAAGAAACCATGCCTTGTTAAAACTCTACGAAGCTTGTGAGGAGAAACTACACCATAGGGAACTTGACACATAAAAGCAAAACAGATGGCAATCAAAGAAGTAGCTGAGATGGTTTCTTCAACACATGAAAATGAAATGCTACATAAAATTTATGGTCCGCTTTCTTTCCTTCACAAAAGCAAGCAAGAGGTTCGATTTCGGGAGACAGTTTTCCTCTCTATATAAAACTGTACATATGGAAATAAAGCGTCAAGTAGTTGAACTGATCTCTTGGCACTGCCACGGGTGCTCGAACTCTCTCCAAGGCGAAGTGATTCGTTCCCCGCACTGGAGAGAGGGACCGCGGCGGCTGTCAATCGTCGGAAGGGTCTCCCGAGCAGCTGGCCCCTGCTCCTCGGCGGTGACGCCTCGAGGACACCGGCAAAAGGTGGCGACGATGCCCAGGGACCTGGTTGCTTCTTATCTTTGAGTTCCGGGGTGGTTTTTGTAAAAGAAATGGCCTTACCTGGATGGTGGTTTATCCAGGGGCTGCAGGGTCAAAAGGTCATTTCTGTAAAATGTACTCGCCACGTGACATGAAATGAATCTCCTCGGGCCTTCTAGGCCCTTCTACCGTTCAAAAAAAAAAGTAGTTGAACTGATGATCTTTTTTACATGAAAAGTTACAAGGACAATTTACTATGAATTCTCTTAAGATTTCTGTTGTTTAGCATCAACCGCTCGGGTGCATGTATAACTAGCACATAGGGAGGCTTCTGAATGACTGTGCTATGTGCTGCGTTCCCTAAAGTGTGACGACAATTTTGCGCTCCGCGGTGAACAGCAGGGTCCCGAGCAGGTTCACGACTCTATAGCATCTCATAATAACCAAAATACTTGCATTAGTCCGGTGCACCAGCTGTACTGAACTAACAACACACACAAACTATGCACAATGATTGATCCAGTATCATTGCTACAATGCGTACCAAAGTAAATTAAGAAAAATAGATAAAAATGTTTCCCGCGCATTTGCATTGGGGCGCCGTGCTAGTTACAGAAGAACACATACAGTGACTCCACAGATAAAAACTTCCACAACACTTTTATTTCCCATGACACATTGCTATCCTCATCAATGAGCTGGACTCCATCACGTTGCCCTTCAACTTTTATTATCATTTCAAGGGACTAGGACAAAGCTCCTCCCACAATACCCTCCTAAATGTAAGCCTTCCAACTTAATTAAATTATACTCCCTCCGTTTCAAAATATAAGATGTTTTAGCTTTGTCAAGTAAATGTTTTTTTTAGACGACGACACTTTATAACTTAGATAGCAACATTACAGAGAGTATTCCGGATGCAATCCGGGATAGAGTTCCTGACCAAATAAGATACAAACTGCTCCGCTGAGCGGGCAAGAATATGTGCCGAAACATTACTGCGACGATTAACATGACTAAGCGAAAACGCGGTGAAGCCTGAGCGAAGAAGCTTGATATCCTGACACACCACGCCAATATTGCTGCGATCCGAAGTTGGTGACTCAAGCCGCTGGACCAGAGATAGACAGTCAGTAACAACCCGCACCATGTTGAAACCCTCCTCGACAGCTAGGGCAACCGCGCGGCGAAGAGCCAACGCTTCAGCTAGTTCAGGCATCGTAACCTCATTCAGTAGCTCGCTGCATGCAGTCAAGCAGTTACCAGTGTGGTCTCGGATCACGACGCCAATCCCCATCCGTGAGAAGTTGTGAAAACAGCAGCATCAACATTAATTAGCACCGTACCTTCAGGCAGCGGAGACCATCGACAAGAAGGACTGGTATCACGCCTAGTAGAAGCGTTCGGAGAGAAGAGATGTTGCTCAATCATATCAACATAAGCCTTAGACTGCTCAGCAATACAATGTGGATGTTTCATCAGCTCGCCATTGCGCACCCCATTACGAGCAGACCAAATGTGCCAGAAAACCACAGCCAAGATCATGCAGTCCTTCTCCGACGATCTCGCAAGAAACTCGTGGAGCCAGGTTTTAGTGCTGGTAAAGAAACTCCTGCGTAGATGAACATTGTATGCAGGTTTGATCTCCTCCCACACCTCATTTGCATAGTCACAAAAGAGAAAGGTGTGACGCCCCAAAATCGGCACCTTGCGAATTATAGCAATCACGCCACAATTCGCATGATGTCGCTTTGGAAACGCACCACCAAGCAAAATGTGCACAAACAACATACACATTATGCGGGTGGAATCAAGGTAGCAACATTGCACAAGTTCACGATGGAACCCACAAAAGAATATATATAACCACAAAGACTCCACGAGTCAAGAATCCAAATACATACAAAGATTCAAATCATACATAAAGCCAAAATAGTATCCGAGTACGGACAAGAATACAAATGGGCCTAAGAGGCCGGAAGATAATCGATGGCGTCCATAACCCTGCCCAGGCCAAGCCGGAAGGGTAACCTTGCTAACGTCGTCGCTTCCATGTACCTGTCTTCAAACCTGCTCCGGCGAGAAATCCGAGACGAGCAGCAATAAGTACAAAGTACTTAGCAAGACTTCAAGACGTATAAAGCATAGTCAACAAGCCGCCTTTGTACGTGAGGTACGCAGACAACTCGAGAGACTCAAAAGGACGTCAGCTGTATGGTGGGGTTAAGCGGAAGCGAGCAAGCACTAAAGAAGATATAGAGACACTCTACAACTTCCGTCTAATCAGAATAAGATAAGAGAGCGCATAAAGTAAAGAACTAGAATACTACAGCAAACATAACCCAGCCGATGAATCACCTCGTTGTAACCACACGAAGCAATATCAAAGGCACTCACACAGTTGACAATTTTATAACAATTTAATATTGTAGTAGAACTATTTACTATACCACTTTTTATCATCAATTAGGTGCAAGTTGTTCTATGATCGAGTAGAACGGCTCCAAGTCGTCCATAACCGCGGACACGGCTTTTCGAAAAGATTTACCCTGCAGGGGTGCACCAATGTACCCATACACGCTCGATCAATCCAACCTAGACAAGGGAAGGATATCACGACAAGACCGTTGCTAGTTCTACGAGAGATTTTAGGGGGGCCACCCTACTAAGCTACCCGTAACGAAGTCGGCCGAGCTCCGAAGACGGACTCAGAAGTTTGCGAGAACGGAGAAGACTGGAAGAGAGCCCATCGGAGGGATCCGCCAGCTTCACATAAAAACGCGCCGCAGTCAAATAAACCTGCCAACCATCGGAGGCGGCACAACCACACCCATCGGAGGGGGGCTTAGAACCTAAAGCACCATCACTGGTAGCCCAAACCAAATGCAGATCCAAATGTAAATACGGTGTTGTGGCCCCCGGTAAACTAACTCGAGAAAAAGTAGTAAGTCAAGGGAGATCCCACTGCATCTCCACGAGTGGTTAGTGCGCTCAGCTTAGAACAGTTCATGCGAACTCGGGGTCCTAGGGGACACAAGTGAGCCGTCGTAAAACGGGCAAAATGACTCACCGATGCCTCTGCTTTAAAACAAGTGTAGTTGTAACATAAATAAATCATGTTTATCTCCAACATCTTATAACCAACTAATCTCCAATTCATATCCATCTCATATATCAAGTAGAGCATGTGATAAACTTCCCAACAACCCGATAAGATAATGCAACTTGAAACAACCTAAGCATGCCTACGACTCGCAAGGCCAACTCAAACAACAAGCAAAAGGTAATAGGCAGGAGGTGGCAGATATATAGTTTTGCTTTGGGGAAACGGGTGGATAGGATACGTGACTCAAACAAAGCATCGGAACACAAGGCTAGCATAAAGCAGAAAGAATAACAACAAATAGGTAATAAGTGCCCCTATAGGTAGGTAAGAGGCGGGAAAGCTTGCCTGGCAAGATTGTCGAAGAACACCAGAAGAACTTGTCGTTGCTCACAACACCACGAAGCGTCCTATCCGGGAAGAAGCAAATCGCTACAACAAACATCGGATGCAACACTTACTACTACGGCAAAAGAATCGGCATGATCATGGGAAGCATGTATGCATGACATGGCAAATATGATGCAATGCAACTTATCCAGATTAAGCGGAATGGGGATTCCGGCACACGCATATATGGTTCAAGTTGTTTTTCTACACGACAATTTAAATGTTGATTAGCATGGCAAAGACAAGATATAGGTGAGCTACTCAAAATTAAATGAAGTGGGGTAACCATATTTGGTAATACCTAAATACTCCATATGTTATTAATAGGTGTGATGCAAATTACCACGAAACTACATGATGCAAGATACAAATAGTAGCATGAATGGCATATTCAGATTCTATGCATTTTTCTGATAAACTTTCATATAAAATACGTTTTATTCCGAGTTATAGTTTGTAAGATATGAATTTTGCAAGATTTGAAGGCTTGCAGGAATTTTTATTTGAAAACAGAAAAACGGGAGATCTTTTCTCACCGAAGGAACCCAGCCCGGGTCGCTGACCTGCGGGGCCGATGCGATGATGCGGCGCGTTGACTGGGCAGGGGCTGCTGCGGTGGCACCAGCTCGGACTGACGGGCGTGGCCCACCTGTCAGGTGGACGCGCTGAGAAATTCCCAAAAAGGGTTGTCACCGGTTGGATTCGAACACAGGATCTGCTGAAGCGTGACAAAGGGCTCAGGCCACTATGGTACTCAATCGGATCTGAACAGAATAGAAAGATGCTATTTATATTGGCAAAGCGTCTGCTTAACCTGACGAAACTGAAACTGAACGCGAGTGTTGTTGCGTTCTGAAGTACTGAACATGGGAGCACCCTGGCGTTGAGATGAGCGTCGGGCTCGAGTTTGCAGGGACGAGGCGGAGGTCAACGGAGAAGGGCTGCACGTCCGTGCCGTTTATGATGAAGCAGCACACGCGGGGCTTGGCGGAGACGAAGGACGACGATCTTGATGGAGACGAGGAGGTGCAGGCGTGCAGCGCCTAGACGGCAACGCGGACACGCGCGCTCGGGCCAGGTCGAGGTAAAGCCGGGGATGAGCAGCAGCAATCAAAGGCAGAGGTCGGCATTGCGGAGAGGTGCGCTGGCAAGGTCGATGTCCAGCCGGAGCACGGGGCGACGTTGTCGTGGTCGAGCAGGGCGAGGAAGAGGTGGACGGTGCAGCATGGGATGGAGCTGCTCGCGGCTGGAGCGTCCAAAGAAGAGGAGCAGCGACTCCACCTTGAGATCGAGCGGCCATGGTGGAGGTACCCTCGGATAGAAACAAACGGTAGTGAGCGGCAGTAGAAGCAGCCGGGGAAAAGCTAGAATGGACTGAGAAGCTCACCGAGAAGATGCGTGCGTGTTTGACGAGGACGACGAAGGACCGGGGAGCGATCAGAAGTTGACGAGGATGGCGGGGGTTTGGGAGGCGTCAGCAAGTGGCGATGAAGGGGAGCTTGAGCGAGGCAGGGGCCAGTGCTTGCAGCGAGCGACGGGAGAGAGAACTAGAACAAGAGGGGAGTGGCGGCGATGCAGGGAAAAAGGAGGCTAGCGCTAGGGTTGCAGGGGATTGATTTTAAGGAGTGGATCAAGCTGGGACAGCCGTCCCATCCATCGCCATCGCGACGTGGAGAAGCCTCCACCGTGCCGTACAGGAAGAAAGCGACATGAGTGGAAGGTGGACTCCTGTGGGCTGAATTGATGATTTGGGATCGGTAGACGGGCCTGACTGGGCTTCTTTTCTTCTTCTCCCTTTTTTCTGATATTGTTTCTTCTTTTCTTGCAGCAATATTTTGGGGATAAGAGGGAAAAAGGAAGTTTTCAAAAAGTTTGCAAAACATGTTTGAAACAAGATTTTAAAAACTTGATTTACTGACTGAAATAATTTTCAAAGGTTTGCAAACATTTTGGTTTAGTCTTAATTCAAAATAATAGAAGAAGAGGAGGGTTTGTTTCATAAAACCATACAAGCCAAACAAAATAGGCTTTAATAAAAATAATTTTGTTTGACAAAACATGCAAAGGTGACAATGCAATGATGATGCCCAAAAATAAAAGAACAAACAAATCTAATAAAGGGGGGATTTTTCTGGGCCGTTACAAAAGGCGTGGGCCGTAGTTTCCTCACGATTGCAATAGATGCAACCACTATTAGCCGGAATATGACGCCGGCAAAGCTGAGCACCCGTGGGTAGACAATCATGCGCAAAATGCCAAAGATTTATCTTCATCTTCCCCGGGGCTCTAATAGCCCAAAGTTTCTTCCAAAACTGTGCATCAGATTCAGAACCAGAACTCGCACCTCCGCCCTGTTTACTGCGATCCAAGAAGAATTTTTCTGATCTGGCCAAGTTGTAAGCAGAGCGGACAGTATATTCTCCAAATTTTGTATGGGGCCATGACAAGAAATCAACCCCAACGCTGCGGCTGATCTGAATTTGTAGCACCTGGTTTGCCACCTCCTCTTCAAAAATAGCACGTACAACATCTCCGTCCCATGCACCGTGGTCATCTTGGAGGAGAAAGTCCACGGTAGCGCCATCTGGGATATGCGCCAGAAGAGTGAAAGAACCTGCACTGGTAGAAAAAGGGGCTTTATTCCCGGTTTGTAAGGGGCTTTAGTCCCGGATGTCCAACCGGGACTAGCAAAGCGGGACTAAAGCCCCTCCTCTTTAGTCCCGGTTGCTCACAAACCGGGAGTAAAGGTCCTCCACGTGGTCTGGGTCGTGTGCAGAAGGCTGGAGGACCCTTTAGTCCCGGTTGGTGGCTCCAACCGGGACTAAAGGGATCCGATATAATTTTTGGTAGAATTATTGAAAAAAAGCCCAAATTTTTTTTGGATTTTTTTAAATTTCCATATTTTAGAATATTTGAATTGTTTAACAGTCTCCACTCTCCACTCTCCACTTAATCTCTAATCACATCTATTCTCATGTCAAATTACATACTTATGGTCCTCACTTCCCGGTCGGTCACCCATCCTCACACTACTCCACCCTTAGCACGCTTAACTTCTCCATTCCTTCCCTACTACCTTCCAACACTGCGCTCGCGACTTCTTGATAATGCTATGCTATCAATTCTATTAACCCATACACTTTGGTAACATATGATTTTAATTTTTTGAATTCCAAATAATTCACAAAATAAGCAACAATGATTAAGTAATAGTAAGCATCAATGAATTCCAAATAATCTTTATGCATAATTTAATTATTAATTTTTAAACTCAAAATATTCAAAAAATAATAATAAAAACTTAAAAAATTCCAAAATTCTAAAATTAATAAAAAACTTCAAAATGACCAAAAAGTAGAAGAAACAACAAAAGAAATGAAAAAATCCAAAAAAAATCATTTTTTTCTCATTATTTCTGACAAAATCTAAAATCTTCCTGCTTTCATATTTCCCTTTGGAATTTTGAGAAACAAGAAATTGTGCAAACGGCCATAGGCCGTTGAAATCGGATGTAAAATTTTGTGTAGATAGTTTTTCATATATTATACGTTTTTTTTCGAGTCCGTATGCAAAAGTTATAGCCGTTTTAATTTGGAACAACTTTTTTTTGCAAAAAATATCAAAATTCAAATTTTCAAATTTTCCATAAAAGTTGGTTGCGTGAGGTACATGCATGTCAAAGGATTTTGAAATTTGAAGTTTTTATCATTTTCGTTTATTTGTTTTAGACGTTTTTTCTGCGCGGGGGGGGGGTAGGAATGAGAGGAAAAATGGGCGCCGGACCTTTAGTCCCGGTTTGAGCCACAAACCGGGACTAAAGGGTAGGCTTTAGTCCCGGTTTGAACCACCAACCGGGACTAAAGGGACCTTTAGTCCCGGTTGGTGGCTCAAACCGGGACTAAAGCCTCCATTTGAACCGGGACTAATGCTTCCTGGCCCACATTTTCATTTGAACCGGGACTAATGCTCATATTAGTCGCGGACCAAATTGTTTGGGGACTAAAGGGGTCGAACGGAAGCCCTTTTTTCTACTAGTGTTGGTGCATAATTTGGTATCCAATTATCAGTGAGCAGCCTGATACTTCTGCCATCACCAACACACCATCTATCACCTTTCATAACCAGCTTCATGCCAAAACAAAGACTACGCCAGGTATAAGAGGCTGCCCGAGGTTGTGTGGCCTCCCAAACCTCGCAACTAGGGAAGTATCTTCCTTTCAAAACACGAGCACATAAGGATGATGGATCGGTTATTAGTCTCCAGCACTGGCGTCCAAGCATTGCCTGATTAAAAAGATTCAAATCCCTAAACCCCATACCTCCAAGGGATTTGGGAGTAGAAAGCCATTCCCAGCTTCGCCAGTGCATCTTTTTCTTCCCCTCCTCAATACCCCACCAGAAATCAACCATAGCTTTCCGTAGGGCTTCGAGAATAGAAATAGGAATATGAAAACAACTCATAATGTAGGTCGGGATCGCTTGAATGACTGCCTTGATTAATGTCTCCTTCCCGGACCTAGACATGGGTCGGCCAGATAACCCATTCATGTATTTCTAGGCTTTATCAATGATAGAGCGGAAAGATGTAGTTGGAGATCGCCCAATTCCAGTGGGCATACCCAAATATGTGTCCTGTAAAGATTCATTGTGGACACCCAGCCGCTGCATCACATCATTCTTAACTTGATCACCACAGCGAAGGCCAAAGAAGATCGATGATTTCTCTATATTAATCTTCTGTCCCGACCCTTCACAATAAGTGAGCAAGGTCTCCTTTAGTGCCTCAACACTCCTGATATCACTCCGTGCAAAGAATATGCAATCATCTGCGAACAAGAGATGGGAAATAGGTGGCCCCAACAGGCCATTTCGAATACCATGTAGCACCCCCAAGTTCTCTTTATGAAGCAGCAGACTACACAGTAAAAAGAGGTAAGGACTAATTGGATCCCCTTGACGGATTCCCCTCGACGGAATAATGTATTTAGATGTCTTTTAGTGTGTAGGTTTACTCGAATATACACACAAAAATGTGTCTAAATACATTTGCTTCACAAACTAAAACATCTTATATCTTGAAACGGAGGGAGTATTTCACAATAATGCTCCTAAGACATGAACATGGCCTTTGTTCAAATTGCAAAGACTACCTGGCAGACAACTAGTAAGTGAATAAACAACTTTGCAAAATGCCAACAACCAATTGCCGGCCTTTGCACTAACAGGAAAAAGAAAACCACATTAGCAGTTTAGAGTTAACAATCTAAACTTCAGTTCAGCTTCTTCTTTTCCTCCTTAATAGCCTTTCTTTTGGCCTCCATGCCTTCTCCTTCCCCTTGAAGCGATGGCGACATATAAGATTTTTTTTTACCTGGCGAATAAGAATCGGTGGAGCTGAGTCACCTCGTAGTTTATTGTCACCAACAGTATACCCATTGAGCTTGTCGATTGCCCTCTCTCCATCCCACATTCCTTGAAGATCAGAACGCCATATGCCTTGCACACTCCAGGACTCACCCTTCGGGAGTCACACATCAGCAGCGGTCCAAACGGTTCGTATTGCTCCAAAAGTTCCGATGTACAGAAGCTCGGTGCCATGTTATTCACGTATGACACGCCGTAAGCCGTGGAAGTAATCGTGTTGTCCAGGAAAACAGTCTGCTTTGCAAGTGTCCAGGTCATACAACCCATAAATGTAGTTGTAAGGCAAAACTGCTCAGAATGACCATCCAAACCACAGACGTAGCAAATGTCTGAATCTGGAGCCCTGCAATCGGCCCTAACCTTAAAGGAAATCATGCCCAATTTTAAAATAGGCGCTGTAGTCAAAATGAACAAATACATACAGAAGTTTGTTAGACAATCAGGGTTGCAGAATATTTAAAAAAAGTAAGAAATTATTTGCAATTGCTCGGGGACAAAAAAAATAGTTGAGGGACCAAAGTTAAACAAAGGATAGATGAGGGACCATAATTAAACAAATGATAGTTGAGAGACCAAGTATACTCTTTCCTTTCTTCTAAGTTCAGACAGAAACTTACAGTCAGCCTCCAAAAGAGAGAGTGGTGAGGGTGAAGCCCTCACTGGTGGACAGCGGTGGCGGGCCCCGCCTTTCATGTGGCCGGCGCGCTGGTTATCAGTGCGGCGGCGCTGCAGCCGGCTGCCTGCATGGGGAGGTCAAGATTCGGAGGAGCGCGACGTGTGTGGCGCTGCAGAGGCGTCGGCTGGCCACTGGCTAGCAAATGCGTTGGAATATTTCATTCTTGTAGCAGCCGCAGGCCGGAGGTGCCGGTGTCCAGATCTGGGCCTACACTGGCCTGCGGCAACCCTCTTAGCCCCAGCGACCCTTCTCCCTCCTCCCACCCGTCCCGGAAGCCGACCGTAGAGGCTGCTGGGCGGATGAGCATGCGGGCGGCGATGCTGTGCGATGGTTGCTTTACTGTGCCCTGGCGACGGAGGCTGCAGGCTGGTGAGGAGGCAGCCTTGTCGGCGGTGGCACGGTGCAAGTGGCTGGTTCCTAGAGGGCACCGCCAGTCCTGCTTGACGTGCTCCCTGCTAGTGGCTGCCCTGATGGCGCTGCGCTGGCTGGTGCCTCCATCCTTCAACGGCGACGTTCTCGACCTCGCTCTATGTCTCCCTCCTTTTGTCGCTGCAATCTGAAGTTGAGAGCACCTCCTCACCTGGCTATAGCTTGGTATCGACGGTCATCTGTATGCGGGTGTGTGTGTCCCTCTTCCCAGGAGGTTGTACCCCTGTTCAATGAAATGAAAGAAAGTTCTTTTGCGTTTTCTCGAAAGAAAAAAATGCTTCTGGATATTTTGTTTCTTACTCTATATTCTCTACTTCCAAAGCAAGTTTCCTTGGACTTTCAGGTGGTGAAAGCCACACCACATATTCTGGTATCACCCTTGTAACAAATCATAAGCTATTTGGTTTCACTCCATCAGGCATATACTATTATGGTAGATTTGGTTTGGTAGGACGAATTAAGTAGATTTGCTAGCAGTTAATATTTTTCTCTTGCAATGTGATTGATAAAATTGCTACTCTACTAATCAACATTTTAGGTCTTTTTCGGCTTTTGAGTTCAGCATTGCTAAAGAAACTGCTTAGCGCAAACACAGAAGATTCACGCTCATCGGATTGCAAGTGTTAGGAAGAACTAAATTGGACGTGTTTAGCTTCATTGGCTTTCAGGTGGCAAGGACTAATTATGGTGCTATCTGCTATGTGCTAAAGTACGGGAAGGAACTCGGCGGAGCTACAGAGAAGATAGCAAAAGGTTGACAGAAACTGCAATGATGGGGTTGGTTGGTTTAAACTTTGTTTAACTTCAGATATACTTGTGGCATCCCATTTTATAGATGGTTTCCCGCTTACAACTGGGAACTGGTCTCTGTATCTCTTGACATCCTAACAAAGCATATCCATAGTTTTTTTTAAAGATTAGCCATATATTTGACCTCCTAACCAAACTGATCTATTATGTTAAATTCTGTAGCAAGAAACTCTATCATTACATGTCATAATTAAGGGTATATTTGATGCAAGATATGTTCTGTCCCATGCAGGGGAAAGTGCTTGACGTGGTGAAGCGTGAAATGAATGAGGACCACGAGGTGCAGGACTGAATGGAGGCGTTCCTGGGAGTGCTTCGTCCCACCATCAATAAGTTCGCGGGCATCGTCCTCTGCAGCTGCAGCAGGCCAGAGAAACGATCTTTGCCATTTGTTTGAAATACATGTCATCTATAGAGTGTAATTCATGGCATCCATAGGTTCTTTATCCATTGAGTTCATTGCGAAATGCTATCACATTGGTGAATGTTGTTAGTATTTTCTCTTCTAGCTCTACCATTTATCTTACTTCCTGAGAATATTTGGCCAGATCCAGGAAGCTCCCACATGCATCAGAGCTTTAGACTTACAGATATAGATAGACTCAATATCTACAATTACAGTTGTTTTATACCTGCACATGTCTACATACTTGCCTTGAGCCCAACAGGAATACATAAGTTGCTTTCCTTCATAACACAAAGATCCTGTGGTACCGAATATATTCATTTCAGATAAAATATCATCCACTTCACATGCCAACAAAAATATCATTTGACTTGCGAATGAAGTTCAGGGTTTTTCAAGGTTGGAAGATATAGACTACCACATCAATATTTGGGACTTACTTCTACTGCCAGTATGATTCATACATTGAACGCTAAGATTAGCATGTAAGCACCAATTTCATAGTTTCTACTCCCTCCGTTTAGAAATATAAGATGTTTTAGCTTTGTGAAGTAGATGTATCTAGACATCTTTTAGTGTATAGGTTCACTCAAATCTATACACTAAAAGATGTCTATATACATTAGCTTCACAAAGCTAAAACATCTTATATTTTTAAACAGAGGGAGTAATAGATAAGACCACAAATCAGGCAGACAATTACATAATTGAAAATAAAGGCACTGTATCACATACGAAAAAAAATTGAGGGCTTTTAAATTGAAACATGATGGGAAGTACCTTCATAGTTAAGTACATGGGAAATCTCTCAGAAACAATTATCTGACAAAAACATACATTCAAGATGAAATTCAGAATTTTAATTGATACTTCAAACTAAATCGACTATTGCACTTAGTAAATCGTGTTTACACAGATACAATTAGTTTAGTATATCATTAAATTGCTTTGCTAACCTAGGACACTACCACTTAAATTAATCTAGCATTAGTAAGTTTTCATAAATACAAGAAAGTCGGTGCTTATACCTGCTTGCTGATCATGATTCTTTATATCCTTTGACAGGCCATCGATTTTTGGGTCAGACAACTTACCTGAAATAGGCCCCAAAGAACGACATGTCCTTTGCCTAACATTTCATTTCTGTGAACCAGTATACTGCACTTGCATCTACTTTACTGAACATTTTCTTAAGTTAAGAGGTTAACGGTGAAGTAATAAACCAATGGGTTACATACAAGCTTACAGACTACTAGTTCCCTTTAAAAAAAGCTTACAGACTACTAGTATTACATTAATTAGTTTCTTATGGGGCCGATTACAGCCTTCCGACACAAAAGCTATGTCAGTAGGGATGTTCGTGTGTGGTCAAAAGCTTTATATACTGTAGTACTCCCTCCTTTCTAATTATAAGATGTTCTAGGCTTTTTCAGAATGACATGTATCTGCACGCATTTTTGTGTGTCCATTCACCCACTTTAGTCCGTATCTAGTCTATATTGAAACAACTAAAACATTTTATATTTTGGAACACAGGGAGTATAAAGTAACAATAAGGAAAAGGAACATTGCACATTTGGACAAAATATCAACCAAACTTACTTTAGCTCTTACAAGGTATCATGGAGAGACACAAGTCAATACTCCCTCCGTCTCATAGGAAGTGGGGCCCTCGTTTTCCCTGTCTGAACTTTGACTAATAATATGTGTCACATGTTATAAAAGTTATACCATTAAAAAGTTCAGTTCAATTCAAATGCAGCGGTATAACTTTTGTGACATATAATCCATATTTCATTCGTTAAATTTATGGTCAAACATAGATCTCGAAATACATGTGCGCCACCTAAATAGGGACAGAGAGACTACTTAATGTGTAGACAGAGCTAAGGAATTTGAAATGCATACAATTCTAAGAGCATGCATTTAGGCAAACTCTGTAACATGTATGTAAATATCATATTATGTTCACAGTCTTCAGATTAGTCAGGGGTTTCTATTTTTTTATAGGGCTTAGGCTTATGAAACATCATCCAAGAATAAAAACCATAATTGGCCCCAGCTTCGGAGTGTGTTTGCCCATAAGCTGAAGCTCAAGCTATGTTAAGGCTCAGACCGATGCATCAAGGACTTCAACAAATACTACCATGCATATCACCATCAGATTAATCATCATGTTTGTCAGTATCAAATTAGCATTCACATACATTCTTGTTCCAATACCTTAGACGTTGATGCCTTGTTAGTCCTCATATCTTTGCTGTGATGTTTGCGACCAACTGGCTACCGTTTTTGGCTCCATAGATCAACAACAAAGAAGAAGCGATTTTGCTGGTTAGCAGTGCAGGGCCAAAAATAACCTATGGAACACGTACAGTGGGATGAAAGTAAGCAACCATCAGGATGTTCACAAGACCACAAACGTTACACTGCCATCCTCTTCAGTAGAACTTCATTGGGTTCCAAGACAACTTCATTGGCTCCATGACATCCAAGGAAAGAATCTCCATCCACCTCCTGCTAACATCATACTCTCCTTAGGCACCCACTTCCTCCTGCCTAATGAGCAGATCTGGTTCCATTATAAAGGCCTGTCCTGAAAATGGAAATATCCAGTGGATCTTCACTGCACGCCAGTCCATTACAGCAGAGGTGGAGAGACGGCTACGAGAGAATAGGTCCTTCTAAGTAGCATAGAAGCAATGTCACGTAGTTATACCTGGTTACCGGCCCTCTATATGGGCGGTGCAGAGAGCTGCCTGGTGACGCAGAGGGAGACTGTTGGTGAGATTGGGCATGGTGAAAGTGCAAACTTTGTTTCCCTCAGATTTTGTGTGTTAGATAACAACATTAGTGATACTAATTGTGTGCTAAGATTTGCAGGATTATCATTTGAAGAAATGCCAGGCCGGATTATCCGGCCAGGGGTGGCCGGATAATCCGCCCCCTCTGGGGTGGCCGAAAAACGGCTAAGGACTTATCGCGGCGTCACCCAGATAGGGGGGCCGGATATTCCGGCAAGGGCCGGATAATCCGGCCAGCCGGATAATCCGGCCCAACTTTGGCCGGATAATCCGCCCCTCCAAGTCAGCAACGGCTACATTTTGGGAGGGGCTATAAATACCCCTCCCCTTCTTCAACCTCAAGCTGCTCGAGCTGTGAAGAAAAAGACCCCATTTTGGAGCCACCAAATTCGCAAGATCTCCTCCCTCAACCCACCAAAGTCGTTGATCTTTGGAGAATCGAAGGAGAAGGCCTTGATCTACATCCTCACCGAAGCGATTTGATTTCCCCTCTCATTTACTTGAGGGCCCTTTGGTCTTGGGTTCCCTTGTGTCCCTTGACCTTGTTTGTGTGATTGAAATCTTGATACTTGTTGATTGAGATCTTTGTGGTGCTTGGGAGCCTCCAATTCAGTTGTGGAGTTGTGCCCCAAGTTTTGTAAAGGCCGGTTCCGCCTTGAGGAATCCCTTAGTGGAAAGTGAGCTAGGCCTTTGTGGCGGAAGCTTGCACCGGAGAATAGGGTGAGCCTTTGTGGCGTTGGTTAGGCCTTTGTGGCAACCACACCCCTCCAACGTAGACGTACTTCCCCTAAAAAGGAAGGAACTACGGGAATTACATCCGTGTCTCCGTGTGCTCCACTCTCGGTTACCTCTATCCTTTATTACCTTTACTACTTGTATCTTGCTTAGCTTGCTAGTTGACATATAGGTAAATTCACTTTAGTTGCATATCTAGAGAATTTACCTTTGTGTCAAGCCTAAATTGAAAAAGAACTAAAATTTGAGTAGCACCTATTCACCCCCCCCCCCCTCTAGGTGCCCATACGATCCGTTCAATTGGTATCAGAGCCTCGGCTCTTTATTCGGGCTTAACCGCCTAAGAGTATGGACACCTCTCCGAGTGAGGGCTCGGGTCAAGTTTCCATGGGTGAGTTCAAATCTTTGGAATCATCCATGGCTTCCATGACAACTCAAGTAAATGAGTTGCGTGAAATGATAGCGCAACTCTTGCAAGCTAAAAATGCTAATGCTCCTCCACCTCCGGAAAAACCCGCTACTCCACAAGTGGAGAATGTGGGGATTGAAGAGGAGGGTGCCGATAAAAATGGCGATGCTAAGTCTTCCTCTAAGGGCGACGGGAAAGGTGAATTCCCTCCTTGGTATTCACCCGACCCGCCGGTTCCTCATCCTCATATTAACAATAGAGGAGATCCACCTAAGCTTGATGCATTAAACTTTGGTCAATGGCAATATCAAATGATCTCTCATATGCGCAGTTCTTGCATCGAGCTTTGGAGGATCGTTGAGGAAGGATTCAAGGCCGTGGATCCCCACAACATGACAAGAAGAGAGACGGTTGATAGCCAACTCAATGCTACCGCTCTTCACATGATTCAAGTCGCCGTGGGATCCAAGGACTTGCCTCACATCCAACACTTCTCCACCGCCAAAGAAGCTTGGCAAGGACTCTCCGACGTCTTTGTTGGCAACGAGAGCATGAAGAAAACAAGATATATTGCCTTCTCAAATCAAGCGGAGGGTTTCTTCATGATGGATGGTGAGGATCATCAAGAGATGTATAGAAGACTCAAGGCTATTGCTACCACCTTCAAGAATCTCGGTGCTCACCATATTGATGATGAGTGGATCAAGATGAAGTACATTCTTGCTCTCACTCCATATGAGCCCGCGGATGTGAAGAGTGTTCAAGGAAAGCACAACTTCAATGAGATGACCTCCAATCAAGTGATGCAAGAGATTCAAGCCTACAAGGTTTCCGCACAAAATGCGGAAGATGCCCGTGCCCGTGCCATAGGAATGCAAAGAAGCTCTAATCTTGCATTGAAAGCAAGTGTGGTTGATAAAGAGGTTCCTCTTCAAGCGAATATTGAAGCAAGACTAGAGATGTGTCCCGAGGACATAAGGCATGAGTACAATGAGCACATGGCCTTCTATGGAAAAACCTTTTGGGTTGATCCACACAAGGCCAAAGAAGACAATCAAAGAAGAAGCAAGTCAAATGGCTATCAAAGGAATGACAACAATGGTCAAAGGGTGAGGACTTGCTACAATTGCAATGATAGATTTCACTTCGTTGCCGAGTGCCCGTATGAGAAGAGAGAAGACCATGGTGGAAAGCTCATATTCAAGAACAAGACCAAGTCACCATCCAAGAAGCCTTTTGTGAAGAAGGGTGGACCAAAGAGGAAGCAACCAAAGTTTGTGTTCTTGACTCAAGAAGAGTACTCCGCAAGTGAGAGTGATGAAGAAGAAACCACAACTAGTGAGATGGCCGCAATGGCAACCACCTCCACTTCCTCCACATCACTCTTTGAATCCCCCAATGAGGACTCTCTTCTCAAGAACGTCAAATGCCTTATGGCCAAGTCTTCCGAGGTATCACCCACATCTTTCTCTTCCTCTAAGACAAATGATGCTTCCTTGAATGATCTTGCTAGTCTTAGAGTAAAGGAAGAAATTATTGCTTTTGATGACTATGTGTCTAGTGTAGATGGCGTTCATAAGATCCACTTTGAACGTCTATTGAGTCAATATGGTAAAACTCTTGAAAAATTAGATGAACAAATGAGGCTTGAAAGAGAATATGCTCAAGATATTGCCTCACTAACCGAGTCTCTTGAAGAAGAGCAAGAGGAACGAGCAACTCTTGAAGAGAAGCTCGATTCCATTGAGGAATCTAATAATGAAGTTGTTTCCAAACTCACTAAAGAGCGAGATCATGCTCGTGCTAAAGTAAAAATGCTTAAAAAGGAAAAGGTTGAATTTGGTGTTGGTCATGATATACCTGTTAAGGATTTAGAAGATCTTGACAAGGCTCACAAGGCCTTGAAAAGTGAACACTCTATTCTTACCAAGTCACATGAACAACTTCAAATTCAATTGACTAAGAATAATATGCCTAGTTCTTCTACTTCTACTTGTGATCATGCAAATGTTATTGAAGAAAATGCTAGGTTGAAAGATGAGCATGCCAAGTCCTCCATTCCCATAGGTGAGAAAAACTTGAATGACCTTTTGAGTAAGCAAAAGGCATTCGGTGATAAAACGGGGATTGGCTATGTCTCAAAGAAGAAGAAGAAGAAGAACAACAAGAAAAAGAAGGCCAAGCCCGCTCAAGCAAAGAATGATCCTATTGTGGGTGGCAAAGCCACTCATGATGATCATGCGGGAATTGCTAACCCTCACTATGTTTTATTTCGTGATTATTATGGTGATGTTTATGCAAAATATGTTGGTCCAAATGATGGTTATGTTGCTTGGTCTATTTGGGTTCCAAAGACCCTTGTTGCTAACAAAAGAGGACCCATTGAAAAATGGGGACCTAAAACCAAGCAATGATCTCTTGTAGGACTATGCTTCCGGTGGATCAAAATGGGTGCTTGATAGTGGATGCACAAGTCATATGACCGGAAGCAAGAAGATTATGACGGAGATGAGACCAAATGACAATCATATAACCGTCACTTATGGAGATATGTCACAATCCGAGGTATTGGGTCTTGGCAAGGTGGTGGTCGCACCGGATATTTCCCTTGTGGACGTCATGCTTGTTGAGACCCTAGGTTATAATTTACTTTCAGTTCGTGCACTTGGTAAGATGGGCTTTGCCGTCTTCATTGATAATGATATTGTGGTACTCTTGTGGAGCAAGTCTCTAAAGGTCGCTTTCGTTGGACACATTGAAAATAACTTGTATGTGGTGGACTTTTCGGGGAAAACCACTACAAGTGCAATGTGTTTATTTGGAAAGGCCGATGTGGGTTGGCTTTGGCATCGCCGTTTATCCCATGTCAATATGAGAACTTTGCAAAGCCTTCACAAGGGTGTCCACATACTCGGACTAAAAGAGAATGTTTCTTTTGCCAAAGATCGTGTTTGCAGGGCTTGCGTTCTAGGAAAAATGCATGATTCTCCCCACCCAAGCAAGACTATCATTTCTTCCAAGAGGATCTTGGAGCTCCTTCATGTGGATCTTTTTGGTCCTCCCTCTCATGCAAGTCTTGGTGGGAAGAAATATTGTTTGGTGATTGTTGATGACTATTCAAGATATACTTGGGTTTACTTCTTCAAGCATAAGAGTGAGACTCAACAAACCGTCATCGACTTTGCCAAGGAAGTTGAACGTCAACATGGGCAAACTATTTTGGCAATAAGAAGTGACAATGGCTCGGAGTTCAAGAACTACACCTTAAATGGATTTCTTAGTGATGAGGGGATTCGTCATCAATATTCCGCTGCATATACCCCTCAACAAAATGGTGTAGCCGAGAGGAAGAACCGGACTCTTATGGATATGGCTAGGTCCATGTTGGCGGAGTTTAAGTCTCCATACAACTTTTGGGCCGAAGCTATCTCTACGGCTTGTCATTCTTCAAACCGGCTCTTCCTCCGCAAAGGCCTAAACAAGACTCCATATGAAATACTCACCGGAAGCAAGCCCAACATCTCCTACTACCGGGTTTTCGGGTGTAAGTGTTTCTTTAAAAGAAAAGGAGTTCGTTTAGGTAAATTTGATCCGAAAGCAATAGAAGGTATTTTTGTTGGTTATGGTGCCGAGTCCCACACTTATAGAGTCTTCAACAAGTCCACCGGGCGTGTTGAAGAATCTTGTAGTGTGGTATTCGAAGAGAATGACGGCTCCCAAGGGGGGCGAGATGTTGTTTCTTGTGATGTAGATGATGAAATACCTCGAGAAGCCATAGGAAGAATGGGCGTGGGATTTTTCCGTCCCATTGAGGGACACCTTGTGGCCGACCGGGAAGGACTATGCTCTACTCAAGTGGAGCCTTCATCTTCACAAGCTCAACAAGCCTCTCCCAAGGAAGCAACTAATGCACCAACCGAAGAACAAGACAAGGACCTTCATGAAGAAGAAGGGGCACCACCATCCTCTCCGGTTATCTCAACCGCCCCCAATTCTTCACATGACCAAGATCAACCTACTCATGAAGATAATGATGATCAAGGTCAATTTGATGGTCAAGACGGGGACCAAAATGATCAAGATGATCAAGTATCTCCTTCTAGGTCTAATGAGGAGATCGAAGCCCGTCGCAAGAAAAGAGTTGAAAGAGACTTGGAACTTAAAGGTCATACCCTTGAGAGGGTTATTGGAGATTTAAGAAGCAAAGTGTCAACCCGGCGTCAATTGGCATAATTTAGCTCTCATCATGCTTATATCTCCATGGTTGAACCCAAGAAAGTATTTGAAGCACTTGAAGATCCGGATTGGTTGGATGCTATGCATGAAGAACTCAACAACTTCAAGCGCAATAATGTATGGGTGTTAGTAGAGAAGCCAAAGGAGTGCCGCAATGTGATTGGCACAAAGTGGATATTCAAGAACAAGCAAGATGAGCATGGAATTGTTGTGAGGAACAAGGCAAGATTGGTTGCTCAAGGTTTCTCTCAAGTTGAAGGCATTGACTTTGGAGAAACTTATGCTCCCGTGGCTCGTCTTGAGTCCATCCGTATCCTTCTTGCATATGCCACTCATCATAATTTTAAGTTGCAACAAATGGATGTTAAGAGTGCATTTCTTAATGGTCCATTGAAAGAGGAAGTGTATGTTAAGCAACCCCTGGGGTTTGAGGATCTCAACTTCCCTAACCATGTCTACAAACTCCATAAGGCACTCTATGGCCTTAAACAAGCCCCACGTGCGTGGTATGAGCACCTTAGGGAGTTGTTGGTAGACCGTGGGTTTGAAGTTGGGCAAATCGATCCTACTCTTTTTACTAAGAGGGTCAATGGGGAGCTTTTCGTATGCCAACTATATGTTGATGATATTATCTTTGGCTCTACTAACAAAGCTTTTAATGATGAATTTTCAAAGCTTATGACCGATAGGTTCGAGATGTCTATGATGGGCGAAATGAAGTTCTTTCTTGGTTTTGAAATCAAGCAATTGAAAGAAGGGACTTTCATCTATCAAGCCAAATATGTCCAAGACATGCTCAAGAGGTTCAAGATGAAGGAACTTAATGGGGCCGCAACACCAATGGCCACAAAATGTCATCTTGAACTTGATCCCAATGGTAAAGATGTGGATCAAAAGGTATACCGCTCTATGATCGGTTCATTGCTTTACCTTTGTGCATCTAGACCCGATATTGTGTTGAGTGTAGGTGTGTGTGCAAGGTATCAAGCCGCTCCTAAAGAAAGCCACCTTATGGCGGTTAAGAGAATCTTTCGATATTTGGTTCATACCCCAACTTATGGTCTTTGGTATCCCAAAGGCCCGGATTTCTCTCTTTGTGGCTTCACGGATTCGGATTGGGCCGGTGACAAGGATGATAGGAAATCAACCTCCGGAGCTTGCCAATTTCTTGGTAGGTCTTTGGTGTGTTGGTCTTCTAAGAAGCAAAATTGTATATCTCTCTCCACCGCCGAAGCCGAATACATTGCCGCCGCAAGTGGATGCACTCAATTGTTATGGATGAGGCAAACTTTGAAGGAATACGGTGTCAATTGTGACAAAGTGCCTCTTTTATGTGACAATGAAAGTGCTATCAAGATCGCCTATAATCCGGTGCAACATTCAAGAACCAAGCATATTGAGATCCGGAATCATTTCATTAGGGATCATGTTGCCCGCGGGGATATTGAGCTTGCCTATGTTTGCACCAAGGATCAACTTGCCGATATATTCACGAAGCCTCTTGATGAAGCAAGATTTGGATATTTGAGGAATGAGCTAAATATCATCGATTTGAGGAGTGTGGCTTGAACATCTTGCAAATACACCTATATTTCAATGCTTGTTTGGTTTAGGTGTGGGCATGGAGAAAGAGGGAGTGCGGTCCTAATTAATTGGGCTATCCCTCCCCCCATAATGCCGATAGTAATCATATCATTCTCTTAATATCATTTTATGATTTTTGAGCTTCAATGACGAGTAGTGGTTATGGACTCAAGATACATCTTCGCGGTCCAATGCCATAACACTCAAACATGGTGGCTTCGGCCACCGACCTCTTCTTTTCGAAGAGTTGATTCATTGCATATCTTATTTGAGGATTTGGTGTTCTCTCCCGATGTTATTTCTTATTTTTGATATGGGAAGGCACTTGCGTTGGATTTTTAGTCGATTCGCTCTTGCAATGTTAAGTGCCGAGAACCACTCCGTGTTTGCTCTCTCACCTAAGCCATCCTCTCTCAAGACATCTATCTATGCACACGAGTTCATATTTTTCATCAAAACGACATCTGTTTTTGAAAATTTCGAGTTGGCCAGTTTGCTGGCTCCAGGCCGGAATATCCGCCCTCTCTGGGCCGGAATATCCGGGGGGCCAGATTATCCGCCCCTTCCTGGCCAGATAATCCGGCCGTAGTGACCTTGGGTATATAAGGGGCAGGGTCGGGCTGCCCTAGGGCAGTTCCCTCCCCACCCCTTCCAGGTGCTCCCTGCCGCCGCCGCCTCCTTCCCATCGCCGCCGCCGGAGCTCCGGCCAACCTTTTGGCCTGATTTCTTCGGAGGTTGCTCTCCTCCTCTTCTGGAAGGCTTTCACCAAGCGGATTTCGCAATGGATGCGGGTATTGCTCTTCTCATTGGATGTGTCTTTACCCCTTCTTGTTCTTGGTGATTTTGCCCTCTAGGTGTTGTTTTCCTGAATCATGTTGTATGGTACTTTCTTCCCGATCTATCAAATTGCAGGCTGCAGCAACATTTAGAATTTTTTTTCGAGTGGGCCGGATTATCCGCCCCCCCTTGGCCGGATAATCCGGCCTGGGAAGATAACTGTCGATTTTTTTTGTGTTGCTGCTCTCAATTTGCTGTTTTGGTGAAGGTTGTTTATTCATACTACATGGTTCTTTGCTCTTTTCCGTAACTCGTGTGCATACGCTTATCCCCATGCTCTCCGTGCATCTGTCTTTCATAGGTGGTCCGAGTATGCCGAAGCGCAAGCGTCGGCTTGTTCGGAATGAGGAAGTAGTTCTTCTGGATGAGATTGCTATCCGGCGGGCACAGAGGGATGCTGCTAGGAAGGCTGAGCAGGAGAAAGCTGCCAAGGTTGCCAAAGCTCGTGCCCGTCGTCGCAAAGGCAAAGAGCCACGTCCTGACTACAAGAAGATGCCAGAGGCCGAGTACATTCTTGTGCGGAGGAACAATTGGTATGCTACTGCAAGAGATGAAGACATTGAAGACAGGGGTTTCTGGAATGAGGAGCAGTGGGGGATTTTTCGTGATATTTATGAGCCTTTCAAGAATCCTTGCCGTCCAATGCATCCGATTGACTTTGATCACCTCCGCAGCAAGTCTTACTTTGATGAAGCTCTCTCTGTGATTGATAAGATGGGTTTGATGGGGTTGGCCAACATTCAGTGCGACTACAATCCCGGTCTTATCAAGCAGTTCTATGCTACTCTGGTGATTTTGCCCAATGCTCAGAAATCTATGAAGTGGATGACCGGCGAACATGAGTGCACATCAGACTTTCCTACGTTTGCCTCTCTCTTGGGGTATGCGTACAATGGAGAGACTCCAGTGGGTCGGCGTATCCACAACCCGGGGATCAAGCCTGACAAGGACAAGCTCCATGACCTCTATGACTCCACAGGTGTTGTGGGCTTCATCAATGGCCTACATCCGCTTTATGATCAGCTGGTCCGCATTTTCAGGGAGAACATTGCTCCTAGTGGTGGCAACAATGATGCCATTCGCACCTCTCTGGTTGATCTGCTTGCTTTTGCTCATGAGTGTGCCTCGTCGACTGACCCTGCTGAGGACTTTACCCTTGATGTGATGGATTTCATCTTCTATGAGATCAAGGATGCTATTATTCAGAGGAACACTGTGCCATATGCTCCTTTCATCATGCTTCTCATTAAGCATGCCCTTGGAGACTATGATATTCATGATGACTGTGTGGAGCACAAAGTCAAGAAGATGTACATCAAGAGAAAGGCGAAATCTGCTCCTTCAGCTGCATATCCTGACACTTTCATGGCTGATGCGAGGACTAGTGCTACTGCTCGTGAACAGAGGGCTGCTGCATCTGTTGTGTCTAGGGAGGTGAGGAAGCTCAGCTGGTTTGAGCGGAATGTTCTGTGCATGAAGGTAGAGATCCACCGTGAGAACTACCAGGCCTATGTCGAGAGAAAGAGCATCCAGGACACTCAGCAGCTTATCCTTCACCGTCTCAGTGGTGCTCAGACCGCCGATCCCACTCCTACTGCTCCTGTGGCCTATGAAGCTTGGAACATCGACCGCTACAACTGGGTGGATATGCAGCAGCATCTCTTTGATGCTCCAGATGCTCCCGCAGGAGGTGCTCGTGCAGAGGCTGAGGAGGACTTTGAGGCTGAGGAGGACTTTGATGATGAGGATGAAGATGCTGGAGATGACGAGGGTGATGGCGGAGATTATGATGATGTGGACTTCGATGACGTGGACGAGTGATTTCTCGGGACATGTAGCATCGCTCTTCTCCCTTTTTGGTGTCTTGATGCCAAAGGGGGAGAAGTAGTTCTATTAGGAATTTGTCGGGATTTGCAAGGGTGGAAACACAAGCTTGCGCGCTTATCATTCTTTGGCGCTTGTGTTTCTTCTTATTTCGTTTGTCTTAAGTCGAACTTTGTGTGTGGTTGAACTTCGTGTCGTTTATATGCTACCATGTGGTGTATGAGACTATGTCATATGTTCTTAATATGCTATGTGGATCATTATGTGTTGTTCACATTATTTTTATCAGCTCATGGGTATTGGTGAAATGGCTATGGAATTATTGCCCGGCATATCATATTATCATATTCGGGATTCCATAATCCATAATATTTGAGTTATCTATGCAATGGTATGTCTCTTCTAAACTCATTGGTGAAGTTGCACACATCTAGGGGGAGCTGTGTATTTTGATCAATTATTCGTTGTTTGAATTATTCGACCTTTCTTGCAAATCCTAGTGTTGTCATCTAACACCAAAAAGGGGGAGATTGAAAGTGCAAACTTTGTTTCCCTCAGATTTTGTGTGTTAGATAACAACATTAGTGATACTAATTGTGTGCTAAGATTTGCAGGATTATCATTTGAAGAAATGCCAGGCCGGATTATCCGGCCAGGGGTGGCCGGATAATCCGCCCCCTCTGGGGTGGCCGAAAAACGGCTAAGGACTTATCGCGGCGTCACCCAGATAGGGGGGCCGGATATTCCGGCAAGGGCCGGATAATCCGGCCAGCCGGATAATCCGGCCCAACTTTGGCCGGATAATCCGCCCCTCCAAGTCAGCAACGGCTACATTTTGGGAGGGGCTATAAATACCCCTCCCCTTCTTCAACCTCAAGCTGCTCGAGCTGTGAAGAAAAAGACCCCATTTTGGAGCCACCAAATTCGCAAGATCTCCTCCCTCAACCCACCAAAGTCGTTGATCTTTGGAGAATCGAAGGAGAAGGCCTTGATCTACATCCTCACCGAAGCGATTTGATTTCCCCTCTCATTTACTTGAGGGCCCTTTGGTCTTGGGTTCCCTTGTGTCCCTTGACCTTGTTTGTGTGATTGAAATCTTGATACTTGTTGATTGAGATCTTTGTGGTGCTTGGGAGCCTCCAATTCAGTTGTGGAGTTGTGCCCCAAGTTTTGTAAAGGCCGGTTCCGCCTTGAGGAATCCCTTAGTGGAAAGTGAGCTAGGCCTTTGTGGCGGAAGCTTGCACCGGAGAATAGGGTGAGCCTTTGTGGCGTTGGTTAGGCCTTTGTGGCAACCACACCCCTCCAACGTAGACGTACTTCCCCTAAAAAGGAAGGAACTACGGGAATTACATCCGTGTCTCCGTGTGCTCCACTCTCGGTTACCTCTATCCTTTATTACCTTTACTACTTGTATCTTGCTTAGCTTGCTAGTTGACATATAGGTAAATTCACTTTAGTTGCATATCTAGAGAATTTACCTTTGTGTCAAGCCTAAATTGAAAAAGAACTAAAATTTGAGTAGCACCTATTCACCCCCCCCCCCCCCTCTAGGTGCCCATACGATCCGTTCACATGGTAATAGGAATGGGATTATAAGCAAAGAAAGACAATTTGTCTTACACGTGAACAGATGTGGGGACCGGATTATCTTGGTGAAGCTGGTATTTGGGGACTTAGTTCTCAATGTTATCAGCACATATGCCCGCAAGTAGGCCATAATGAGAACACCAAGAGGGAGTTCCGGGAAGGCCTCGAGGACTTGGTTAGGAGTGTACCGAGTCGCGAGAAGCTCTTCATAGGAGGAGACCTCAATGGCCACGTGGGTGCATCTAACACAGGTTTTGAGGGGGTGCATGGGGGCTTTGGCTATGGCATTAGGAATCAAGGAGAAGATGTCTTAAGCTTTGCTCTAGCCTACGACATGATCGTAGCTAACACCCTCTTTAAAAAGAGAGAATCACATCTAGTGGCTTTTAGTAGTGGACAACACTAACCAGATTGATTTCATCCTCTCGAGAAGAGAAGACAGAGGTGTGTGACTAGTTTGCAAGGTGATACCTGGAGAGAGTGTTGTCCATCAGCATAAGATGGCCTTAGAGGAATTTGGAGTGTCAAGGGAAAGTAGAAGAGAAGCTAAAGATACATGGTGATGGAATGATGAGGTCCAGAAGGCTGTTAAGGAGAAGGATTGTTTTCGACGCCTATACTTGGATAGGAGTGCAGACAACATAGAGAAGTACAAGATGGCAAAGAAGGCCACAAAGCGAGCTGTGAGTGAAGCACGGGATCGAGCGTATGAGGGCCTCTACCAAAGTTTAGACAAGAAGGAAGGCAAAACGGACATTTATAAGATGGCCAAGATTTGAGAGAGGAAGATGAGGGATGTTGCCCAAGTCAAATGCATCAAAGACGGAGCAGACCAACTCCTGGTGAAGGACGAGGAGATTGAGCATAGATGGGGGAGTACTTTGACAAGCTGTTCAATGGGGAGACCGAGAGCTCTACCATTGAACTCGACGACTCCTTTGATGATACCAACGGGCGTTTTGTGCGGCAAATCCACGAGTCTCGGGTCAAAGAGGCTTTAGAAGGATGAAAGGCAATGGGCCTTGATTGTATCCGCATTGAGGTGTGAAGAGGCCTCGAAGACATAGCGATAGTATGGCTAACTAAGCTTTTCAACCTCATTTTTCAGACAAACAAGATGCCAAAAGAGTGAAGACGGAGTATATTAGTACCAATCTTCAAGAACAAGGGGGATGTTCAGAGTTGTACTAATTATCGTGGAATTAAGCTGATGAGCCATGCAATGAAGCTATGGGAAAGAGTCATTGAGCACCGCTTAATACGAATGATAAGCATGACCAAAAATCAGTTTGGTTTCATACCTGGGAAGTCGACCATTGAGGCCATTTTCTTGGTACGACAACTTATGGAGAGATACAAGGAGCAAAAGAAGGACCTGCATATGGTGTTCATTGACTTGGAGAAGATCTAGGATAAGATACCGCAAAATTTTCTTGTGATGGGCCTTAAAGAAACACAAAGTCCCAGCGAAGTACATTACCCTCATCAAGGACATGTACGATAGTGTTGTGACAAGTGTTCGAACAAGTGATGGCGACACTAATGATTTCCCGATTAAAATGATTACTTCCCGATTAAAAAAGGACTGCACCGGGGTCAGCTTTGAGCCCTTATCTTTTTGATTTGATGATGATGAGGTCACAAGGGATATACAAGGAGATATCCCATGGTGTGTGCTCTTTGCGGATGATGTGATGCTAGTCGATGATATTCAGACAGGGTCAATACAACGTTAGAGCTTTGGAGACAAACCATGGAATCGAAAGGTTTTAGACTTAGTAGAACTAAAACTGAGTAAACGAGGTGTTCAGTACTACTACGCGCGAGGAGGAGGAAGTTAGCCTTGATGGGCAGGTTATGCCTCAGAAGGACACCTTTCGATATTTGAGGTCAATGCTACAAAATGATGGGGACATCGATGAGGATGTGAACCACTAAATTGAAGCCGGATGGATGAAGTGGTGCCAAGCTTCTGGCATTCTTTGTTACAAGAGACTGCCACAAAAGCTAAAAGACAAGTTCTATAGAACGGCGTTTCGACCTGCAATGTTATATGGCGTTGAGTGTTGGCCGACTAAAAGGTGACATGTTCAACATTTAGGTGTGGCGGAGATGCGCATGTTGAGATGGATGTTTGGCCACACAAGGAGGGATCGAGTCCAAAATGATGATATTAGAGAAAGAGTTGGGGTATCACCAATTGCATGAAGCTTGTCTAGCATCGTTTAATATGGTTTTGCATATTCAGCGCAGGACTCCGAGACTCCAAATGCTCAGTGCATAGCGGACAACTAAAGTATGCTCATAATGTCAAGAGAGGTCAGGGTAGACCAAACTTGACATGACAGGAGTCCGTAAAGAGAGAGATAAAAAAATGGAGTATCACCAAAGAACTAGCTATGGTTAGGGTTGCCTGGAAGCTTGCTATCGATGTGCTAGAACCATGAGTTGGTTGCGAGATTTTATGGGTTTCACCTCTAGCCTACCCCAACTTGTTCGGGACTAAAGGCTTTGTTGTTGTTGCTTCCGCTGACTATGATCCACATAATAGTCATTTCAACACAAAACCACGAGGGTTTGGTAGAAGACGCTACATCAACATAAAACTGCTGTGAAGGATGAAATCTATCTTGATGAAATATACATTACACCAAATAGTTGACAAACGTTTTTTTGCATTCCTCCCTTTTGTATAATGTGGAGTAATTATGATAATAGTATAACACTAGTATGCATTAAAGCTAGTGCTTATTCTTAGCATAATTACAAGATATCATTGTGTTGGATAATCCATTCGATGTATTTCAGTAGAATATAAATTAATTCTATGTAGCATGAATATCTTTACCTAATAATAAAGTACGCAAGGGTTTCATGGTTTGGTTCTTCCGTCTGGACGTTTTGTAAAAAAGCCCAGTCCAAATATTAAGTTACTACATCCCGTATTTGCATATTAGCCCCCGGTTCTTTCTCTTCACCTCGGGAGACGCAGCGGCGTATGGCGAGCACTCTCCATGACTTTCTCTCCCTGTCATCTGAAACAAGAGAGGAACGAGAGGCCATAGGCCATGGAGACCATGTCGATTGCGGGGACTTTGGCAAGTTGCATCACGCGGCGGCGCGGGAGGCCACTTGACGGAGGCTCTGGAGGCGGGCGCCGCAGCGGCCAGGGCGGCTACGGTCGGGCGGCGCGGGCACACCCGGACACCACCGCAGGCAGCACGGGCAGGCGTATGGCCGGTGGAGGGCGTCGGGACAGGCGCAGCCAGGGTCGGGCACGCCAGGGGCTGGCACATGGCCGGTGACGGGCGGCTGGGGAAGGGCACCGGGCGGCCCGGGGAGGGCGAAGCGCGGCCAGGGGCAGCTGGCAGATGGCCGGCGGAGGGTGGAGCGCGGTCTGGGACAACTGGCTGGGGGCGCCGGCGCATGGCCGGGGGAGAGGGCAGAGCGAGGGCGGTGACGGGCGGATAGGGAAAGGCGCCGGGCGGCCGGGGGAGGGTGGAGCGCTGCCGGGGGCAGCCAGCGCATGGCCGCGCGCGTCCCGGAGCTTGGCGACGAGCTAGACTGATTTGTCCTTGGTGCGGTTTCAGAAGATTATGCGGAAGAGTAAGGGGAGGGCGGATAGGTGCTGACAGGCCTCCGGCGGCCGCGAGCGCGAGGGTGGATGAGGACCTAGAGGGGAGAAGAGGAGGGAGGCAGAAAGCGCAGAGATGGAGCGCGGAGCCGCGCGCACAAGGAAGGAGGAGCCCTGCACAGGGCGAGATGGGGACCGGGAAGGCGACGCAGTACGGGCAGTGCGCCACGCTGATCCTCCCCTCCAGGTCGTCGCCAATCGCCATATCCCTTCGAAATGCCGCCGGCTCTATCGCCAACGGCACCTACAAAAACTGGAGCGTCTCCTTGCGTCGTTGCGCGGTGCCTTTACGGGCGGCGTTGATGCGGCGGTGCAGTGCTAGGTGTGCTGTGCCGCAGTGTGGCTCAAGCGCATCAACTTTGACAGTGCAGCGGTGCCACCAGGGCCTCCCGCTGCTTCTCGCCCGTCGGATGGACTTGTGTTTGACACCGCCGTGATTGTTGAGGGACTCGGGTTCTTATCGTTGCCGTCGGCTGCTTCGGGAGGCCTTGAATCCGAGGTGCCCTCTCCTGCTGATATGCCAATAGCTTCAAGTCTGCTTTGGGCTGGTTCTTTGAGCTCCGATGAGGATGACAGGAATGAGGTGTTGGCTTCGCAAACGCCTTTGGCCTCTGCCAAAGATGTTGTTTCCGGCTCGGTGCTCGGCACCACCGATGTGCACCATGCTGAGAAGGTGCCTGCAGAGCCCTGTGGCGGCCTCTTTGCTGCTAGTGCTACTCTTGGAGGCGAGGAAGACTGGGTGCAGGTGGGTCGTGGCGGCCACACCGGCCGCACACCATCTTCTTTGCTTCAGAAGGAAGGCGCTGAGCGTAGTCTCGCCTTCAAGCATTGGGCTCGAGGGAGATGCTTTCGTTGCCTTGAGCGTGGCCACCAGGTCAGCACATGTCGTGGGCCTTTCAGATGCATCCGTTGTCGTCGTCCTGGTCATCGGGAGCGATTCTGCCATGCCGCTCGTTCTCGCTCTCCGGATACCCGTGCTCGTCATTCGGACGCCTGTGCTCCTTGCCAGCGGAGCCGCTCTCCGTCCGCTCAGCCTCGTCCCCCGTCATCCCGTAGTTGGGCTGAGGTTGTGTGCCACTCCTCGTTGCGTGTAGCGGTGCCACCAAGGCCCTCTCCTAGGTACTGTGAGGATGCCAGTTCGGACTCTGTCTTCCAGTCTCAGTTTGCTTTGATGCGCATGGAGCTCCTTCAGTTGGTCGATGTTCACGTCGAGGAGGCGTCTCGTCCCCTTCGTGAAGAGGTGGCAAATCTCAAGCTTTTGTTGGCGCATATTACTGGGTCTTTGGAGCGTACTTCCGGTGAGTTCGTTGAGCAGGAGTCGTCTGTTGTGGAGGAAGAATGTAGCTTTGGTTGTTTCTCCCCTCGTGCTAGGTCTTGCCCGTCGCCACATCGTGATGTATCGGTTGCCTATGAGAGTGAGGAAGCTGGCGAGTTCATGGCTCCGGTGATGGAGATAATGCCCGAGCTACCGGAGTCATGTGGGAAGCCCTCTCCTTCTTTGTCGATGTTGCATCTTCAAGTGGACCCGCTTGGGACCTCGACGGTGGCTTCCACACCACCTCCGGTGGAGTCTAGCTACATTGGTGACAAAATCATGCCTGAGTTGAAGGAGCTACGTGGGGGATCATCTGTGGCGTCGATGGTGGAGTTAGGCTCGTTGGAGTCCGTGGCAATGGTGGCCATGACTTCCTTACCACCAGCGTCAGAGGAGCCGGACTTTGTAGACACTGGAGGTGTGTTGGCACCTAACTCCGAGGCTCTCTTTGGAAAAGAGCTTTGTGACCTGCTCGTTAGTCTGGAGGCGGCTAATCCTGGATATGGCAAGGAGATTGCTTGCGTCTTGGCGGGAAAGGCTTCAAAGGGCTTAATCAGGAAGGTGGAGAAGTCTCTCAGAAGTAGAAGAAAGAACAGAATCATCACAATAAAGCTTCCGCAACTACTTGCGAGTTCCTATCTAGCTAGTGATGGTCCAGATGTTGTCAGTTAGATGTTGTTAGTTTGGTTGTTGTAGGTTTAGAGGGGCTGTTGGTTTGTCTCGTTGGTCGGATAGTTGCATGTTTCGGGTGTCGTTTGCTTGTGGTTTTCTTGTAGCGGTTTTCGCCCGGTTTTCCTTTAATTAACTGGGCATCTCTCTTCTTCTTAATTAATAGATTGGGGCAAATCTTTTGCCTCCGTTTCAAAAAAAAAAAAAAAAAAAACTTTGACTGTGCAAACTGTGTCAATTTGGTTCAGTTTAGGCCACCAGCTATCTCCTCTATGTGAAGCGTGGCTCAACCGCATCAGCTGGCGACTATACAGGGGGTGAAGAATATATGTTTTCACCTAGATTTATGCGTTCCGGTGTGTGCAGTTATATTACGAGATATATATACATGGGCATGACATTATACCTAAACATATATTACTTTGCAAGAGCTCTGAAACAGTATGGTATGAGCAAACTGAATTAACAACCTAATATATGTATGCATATCACAGAAGCAGATGATTTTAGCTATTGTCAATTTTAGTAGGGCTGAATTATTGATCGCACACCAAGCCCTATTTCAAATGGTTTAAGCCCAAAATTAAAAGCAAACATGTACTTGCATAGCTTGGCCTTCTGTACGTTAGGCTGTTGGTACCATATGCAACCTGAATTAAACAAGGCTAAATCCGGGATGAGAGGTAGGTAGCAAGTGAAGCAATAATTATGTTGCAATTGTTGCGCTCGACATGAGAGAAGATGATAGGCTTAAGCATGTAAGATGACAAATATAGTACCTAAAAATAATTTGTCGGTACAAGTGCCATTAGACATTACAATATTGCACAAATCCCATCTTATTCAGGTGTATAAAGGCCTAAAATCTTTCGTAGCTTCAACCGCTGGTCATCTCTAAAATTAACTCGGAGCATATGTCCATCGCGACTCCATCCCGAGCCCTAGATCTCTAGGATCGAAGCCGCACGTCCTGAAGCCTCCTCCCGATCGCCCTGACCTACTCTGCTCGATTCCTCAACTCCCGCGTCGAGCTCGGTCGGCCTTGGTCGGCTCATCACATCGCGACAGGATCGATTGTGTTTGCGCGCCGACGGCGAACTCGCTGGCTGGGACCGTGGATGTGGAGGCTGTGCCAGCTCCTGGCCTACTCGCCCTCACCTGTACTACAGTACTACGGGCCACGGCTGCTTCGTTCATCTCCCCACGAGTCAGCTCTCTAGACAGCGACCGGGTGAGGTTGTACAGCGCCAGGCCTGGTCTTTCCGGAAGTCTACGAGCAACCCGCCTAGAGGGAGGAGGAGGGATACGAGCAGAAGGTGCTGCACTATGAGTCTACGGCCACCATCTCCATCGACCCGCAAGGATATGTTAATTGTGTGCTATGGTGCTCGTGGCTGTCGCGACTCCGACGACCTGAAGACTAACATCGCGGTGGACATCCAGGAAAATAGCTGAGCATGCTGGTGGAAGAGTGATAAAAGGGGCGGTCGAGGATGATGGTGGCCTCAAGGCCTAAGCTAATGATTCCACAGTTGTCTCTTCTCTGAACTGCACGAGGGGTCATGTACTGCCAGTGCAGTTTGTCATCGAGAGACCTCCGCCCGTTGGCCATCGAACTATACCTAGTGCCGCTCTTCTTCGTCGTTCGCCTCGCCATCTCTTTGTCATGGCGTCCTAAACTGATAGTTCCCTCGGCGCTGCAATCGATCTTAAAAAAGCCAGCAGCTTCTAAGGTCGGCCACACTCAGGGCAGCCGCTGGAACAGTCGTCCAGGATATACTGCAAATTTATTTGCATATGTTGGCCAACAAGCTGTGCTATTACATGCTGAACAATTCTTCCTATCGGAAAGAGATGTCAAATCACACACCTAAATGCTGTTGCAGGTTTACCGGGTGTAAATAGTCAAGCTTTATTCCATCATGAGATAATCTTAACTATATGCCTCGGAGGTAAACCTGCTATGCCCAACCCACAGCAGTTTTTTTTAAATTTCTCTATTTGTAGTCTTTCTACAGCTTATTGTAGAAAGTTATTTCTTGATGTTTGTATTCTCTGGTCAACATGTCAAATAGAATAATAGAAGAGCCAACGAGAGCTTTGCAAGTTTTCAGGACACTGATCTTTGTCTTTAATTGTGATTTTTTAAGTTGGAATATACAATTTTCATATCTTTCCATTCGCAACCTATGGATTTATATAAAATGATTTAATATAATTAGAGAATCAATCTATAGATTGTAAATTTTTACAGTGCCATACTTTCTCGCGAGTGACCGCAGTGTCACCTCGACAAACCAAGAGTAACTACGACAAGTATAAGCTTGCTGAACCATGCAGCCTGTCAACTCCCGATGATGGAATCGCGATCATCTTCATATTATCGCGCCGATATCAGCTAAGTTTTTCTCTCCCAGTGCAACGCACGAGCATTTTTCCTAGTAAGATATCATTATATATTTGGCTAGTATTCATTTCTCGACCAACATTGTGTACCGTTCATGTTATCATATTGATCTGATTTCATATAATTTCTGAGGTATACACAATTTGATTTAAAACCCGCAAACCCATTGATGGCCTGCCAGCGATGGCCGGCCTGTGAGATACAACTATGGTTATTAGATCAATGATCCCAGGCCCTGACTAACGCCTGACTTAGCCCGGGGTGGTGATTTTGACTACGAAAAACAGCTACTCTGTTAATACCAAGGAGGCACGGATACGCGAGTACGTATCCCATCGGATACGGGGATACAACAATTTTTCGAAATTGAAGATACATGGATACGTTTGTATATATATATTGATAGTTTTAAAATATAGAGATTAAAGATTTTTCATAGGATAAATAGATGGAGTATGTCTAGGCATCGCGTGTGCGATAGCCTGCATCCTTCATCGCACATCCAAAATAGGAAAGTTTCTGTCGAAAAACGCACCCGCGAACAGCCCACTCCGACTCATGTGTCGTCTTCCCCATACGTCGCCCCGGCCAACCATGCTCGCCGCCAGCCCGCCGCCGTCCTCCCCTCCAGATGCGCGCCCCGCCGTCCAGACGCGCGCTCTCGTCGCCGGCATCCCCTCCAGACACGGGCCCCCGCCAGGCCGCCACCGAGCTCCCATCCAGACGCGTGCCCCCGCCATCGGCTTCCCTCCAGCACACGCAGGCCACCGGCTAGGTTCCCCGTCTCCCACACACGAGCTCCCCACCTGAATCCCCGCCGCGGACGCTGCCTTCCTCATCTCGCGGGGAGCAGCCGCCATATTCCGCCATGGCCGCCAAGAGCAGCGGGTGGAGTGGAGCAGCAGCTCGGGAGGAGCAGCACGACCAGAACGCTTGGGCGGTGGGAATTTGGGGGAGAAGGTTGGCGGGGCCTAGATGGGGAAGGTCAGTAGAAACGGAGGCCGGCGGTTGTCGGAATAGGCGGCGCATGTAGACAGAATGGGGAATTAGGACGGGAGGGAGACGTGGGAGGAAGATAACGTGACTGCCAGAGTAGGAGATATGGGGAGAGCCATTGACCGCCGGGTCCTACACGCAAGAAAGTTGGTACTTGCTTAATTGTGTTAATTTGTTGCCTAAATCACTCAATATTTTCTCAGATTATGCAAGTTTGCTGCCTAACAGTACATTGTAGTTATAATTGCCCTAGCAACAACATAGTCACCAAAAAAATGAAGTTGTCTGCAACTGTTTTGAAATTGCCCACGGATATTATGAAGTTGTCGACAAAAGCTATGAAATATTTGGTCCTGATCGGTGTTGGGGAGGGGGGCTTCGGGAATCCTGAATTCACCATCAGTGGTAGGCAACTTCAATGCTGATGTACGTAACTTCATTGAATCAGTATGAAACTTGAGATCAACATTACGCAACTTCGCGGCATCACAAGACAACTTCAGTGCAGCTATAGGTGACTTTGCTTCAACGGTAGGCAACTTTACCACCGCAACATCATAGGGCATGTAACTTCGCAACTTTCAGTTCAAAACTTCTACCACCGCCTTTCTCTACTCACGTTCTCCTATCCAATCGGACACGACCCGATGGATCCCAATGATCCATCCCCATCGTCATTGCCGCCAATAGCGGTATGCAAGTTCAGAACATTGATAGACAACTTAACGCAGCTGTAGTTGTAGGAGCATAAGGCAACATCAGGTCATCTATAAAAAACTTTACAACATCGATAGACGACTTATCAACAACATGAGGCAGTTTAGGGTATTTGTAGGCAATTTCACTACAATGGTAGACAACTTCACTGCAATAGTAGTTGTAGGCAACTTCGCAACAACGATAGGCAAGTTCATAGCTGCATAAGGCAACAACCATGGCTGCCCAAGAATTATCTACCATTGCAGTCAAGCTCCTTAACACTACACCAAAATTGTCTACCGTTCTAGCAAAGTTGCCTATAACTGCAGGAAAGTAACCTGTCCGCTGAAGTGCTATAAGATGTTAGGCAACAAATGCACAGTATTGAGCAACTACTACGTGCTACTACCTCCATTTCAAGGAATAAGGCGCACACGTATTTCAAAGCAAATTTTGACCGAATAAATAGAGCAACTAAAACTTGATTGTATTGTGTAAAATTAGTATCGTTAGATTCGTATTGAAATATACTTTTCAATGATGCTAATTTTATATCAACATTCTTTATATATTTAGAGTAAATCTTGGTCAAAGAAAAAACACGCAAAACGAGGACGCCTTATTCCTTGAGACGGAGGTAGTATTAGGCAAGAATATGAATAAGAAAACCAGTGTTCCATTAAACGTGGGACCCGCCCATTATGCTCCACTCTTTCTGCCTTATCTTCTTCCTATCGTGTCTCTCTCTTCTTGCCAATTTCTCTCTCTCTCTCTCTCTCCTCCAGTAAACTACATGGCGCTGATTCCGGTCGCCTCTCCTGCTGCCGCTCACCAGCGAGGATACTACGTCCTCCTATGCCTCTATCCCCCACCGGCAAGACGCTGTTCCGGCCCCGTGATGCTTCTCCACCTGCAGTGGTTGAACTGATGTTCCACATGCCGAGTGATGGACAAGAAGTGGGTGTCTCCCGGCAAGCGAGGGGGCTTGCGGTAGAGCACGGGGACGGAATCCAGGGCGGCGCTTGGAGGAAGGCAGCGCTGCCGCGCCCAGGTCGATCTCGCGGTAGAGGACAGCTTGCCGCGCGGAGCAGGAGGCCCATCGGCGTTCGATCTAGCATTTGGGGATGGTGGGTTGTGCGCGGAACCAGGGAATCGTAGGTGTTCGAGATCGGAGGAGATGCAAGGGTGCCTCTGGAACAGGTAGAGTGGCGAAGGTGGGCTGAGGCGAGTCCGGGTGGGGCGTGTGCAGGGACAGGGAAGGACACGTGGGGTGCGTGTGCTGACAACGTGAATGCTGGGCGAACCCCACCGCATCGCGCGGGATCCTGCGGCCACGACATGTGCGACGAGAAGTGCGTTTTATCGCAGCTGCGCCTGTAAGAATTTCCGAAATAGATGATATTGATACCATTGTTCAAAAGATCATAAATCATCGGCATCTAAATAAGGTTCGCAGCATAAACTTTATTTAGAGAACGTAAATAGACAGGTCACCCCTCCATGACTTCAGTTGTCTGTAGAGGTTAGCCATCGCTGATCTGAATGGGGAAGGAAAAACATCAGATATCAATTCAATGGAATTGGCGGGTAAAGCTGGAGCCATGGAGGAACCCTTGACTTACTTGTAGTTAAGAACACATACAAGAAAAGATCAGGTGCACGCACTAGGCATTTCGAGGAACCCCAAGACAAGAGGAAAGTAATCCTAGAGGATCGAAATTGGGAGGCGGCTACCTACCTTGTCTCAGACGCTGGCGGTGAGAGACGCCGGTGGGGAGGGGCAGGATGCCGGGATCCGATGCGCGGCGGAGGGCGGTGAGGCGGGCGGCGGCGAATGAACCGCCAGGGATTCGATGTTCCTTTGTCGAAACCTCCTTCCGTTATTTGGTTTTTCTAATATACGCCCCGTCCCCGTCATCTCTGCAGGAAGGAAAAGAAAAAACTAAACCCTCGCAAATCTGCCTGGAGATGGCCCACATCGCCGCACCCGCCTCCCCGCCGCCGTCTCCGAACTCTATGCCCGACGCCGGCGACTCCCCGCCGCCGCCCGAAAGGGGGCGAAGGAAGGCGGTGGTTGTGGTCATGGGCGCGACGGGGGCCGGCAAGTCCCGGCTGGCCGTCGACCTCGCGGGCCACTTCGCCGGCGTCGAGGTTGTCAGCGCCGACTCCATGCAGGTCTATCGCGGCCTCGACGTCCTCACCAACAAGGTCCCCCTCCACGAGCAGAACGGTCTCCCCTCCTTCACCCAAATCCACCCCTACTCTATTTGTTTTCAAAAGAAATTTCTGTACGGTTCAGTTTGAGCTTAGCAGCACTACGTCTGGCGCGTCTGCAGGTGTTCCTCACCACCTTCTCAGCATCATCGATCCTTCCGTGGAGTTCACCTGCCGCGATTTCCATCATCATGCTTTGCCGGTAATCTTATGTACGATGTTACTGATGCAAGTCAGTTTCAGTGTTCTGCACTTTCAGTACAGACACTGAACCTCGTGCATTCTCAATGGCCGCAGATTATAGAGGATATATTGGATCGTGGTGGCTTGCCTGTTATTGTTGGCGGCACAAACTTCTACATACAGGTCCACTGAAGCCGATTTCCATGTCTTGAGTTTTATCATAATTCAACGCTGGTCGATTTCCTTATCTGAAGCTATATATGTATCTGTTTTTTGGGGGGACTCCTTTAATGCCTTAGGCTCTTGTTAGCCCATTCCTGTTTGAGGATATGGCAGAAGATCTGCAGGGTTGCACTTTGAGTAACCACCTTGATGATATAGGTGAATCCTGATACCAATGACTCCTGTTTCTTATTCTTAGTGCGCCGGTTGTTTTATTGTTATTTCTTCTGCTATTATATCATATCTTGATTATGATATTCAGGACTTGCCACTGATGATGTTGGAAGTGGATATGAACACTTGAAGGAGATTGATCCTATTGCAGCGCAAAGGATCCACCCAAACAACCATCGAAAAGTAAGGGCATTGCACACTCCTACCATGACTTGGTCACTTTTACTCGGTGATTCTTCGTTTGTACCATGCTCCCGTTTTTCTCATGATATTCCCTTTTTCTCTTATTTATTCGTCCGGTTTGTTGTATTTAACAGATAAAACGTTACCTTGAGTTATATTCAACCACAGGTGCACTGCCAAGTCGTCTTTTCCAAGGAGAAGCTGCAGAGGTGACCAACTTTTGTATTTCCTTCAATTAATTGCTCAGTGATTATGCCATGAATGTGAACCACAATATTTTTCTACGTGAGGAACACATCATGTTTCACTATAATGTCCTAAATGAGATTATTTGTTCTCAGGACAAGTGGGGCCGGCCTAATAACTCCAGATTTGACTGTTGTTTCCTGTGGGTGGATGCTGATCTTCATGTTCTGGATAACTATGTCAATGAACGGGTCGATTGCATGATCAATGATGGCCTGCTTGATGAAGTGTGCAATATATATAATCCCGACGCCGTTTATACCCAGGGTTTGCGCCAGGCCATTGGGGTTCGTGAATTTGATGAGTTTTTCAGATTATATGTAACAAAGAAAGAACCTCATGAGATAAATACTGGTTCTTCTACAACTATGGTTGATCTCCATGATGATAGGATGAAGAGCTTGTTGGATGAAGCAGTCTCCCAGCTAAAAGCCAACACACGGCGACTTGTCCGACGCCAAGTAAACACTAATTCCTGTGTTTTCAATGTTCTTGCGTTTGGTCAGAAGATAATCTGAAAAAATTATCAATACTAGACTAAATGTTTCTTGTAGAGAAGGAGGCTACACAGGCTGAATAAGGACTTTGGGTGGAATTTGCATCACATTGATGCAACAGAAGCATTCCAATGTACGATTTGAGCCCATAGTTCTGTTGACATTTGTTATGTTCGTTTACTTCATACCCACTGCATACTTTACTAGGTACCACTGGCCAGTCATGGGACATCAAGGTTGTGAAACCTTGTGCAGATATTGTCAGAAGATTCTTGTCTGACGATACAACTTTGGCGAGTAAAAATTCTTCAGACAGTATTGGAGAAACTAGGGTGGCTTCAAGAGAGTTGTGGACTCAATATGTTTGCGAGGTGACTGTTTTTAATGTTCTTGCAAGGCGATTGCACTTGGTTGTGCTGATGATAAAACAAATTACTGTTACTTGAAGTATCTGGTGTGCTTTTGTGCTCATTTCTCTATATATGATATTGAAAATCATCTTTCTGACAAACTTGCGCCCTCTCTGAATAATGTGGTACAGGCCTGCGACAGCCGGGTCCTTCGAGGGGCACACGAATGGGAACAACACAAGCAAGGCCGAGGCCACCGGAAAAGAACACAGCGGTTAAAGCAGAAGTGTAAGCTTATGAGTGCATCATCTGAAGCAGAAGTATAATCATATGAGCATTTGTAGTAGTTTCGGCACCATGACCTTGTCGCGCAGCTGTTGCAACTTGTAGTACGTTTTTGTTTTTCCATTTAGATTGGTTTTGAGTGTTGTGGAAGGGACTGGATAAAGGGACTCGGATCTGAAAACAAGTTCTGAACTGCGGCGGTGATTTTGTATGCTGCTTGACTTCACATCGTACCAAACACCACTTCGTCCTTATTTGTACCCATCCTAAATATGTCTAATCATGCATGGAACTGGGTGCATTTCGACAATGTGAACTTGAAACAATCAGCATTTGATCGAATATTAATCGGTGAAAAGCAAGCGGTAAGTCGATGCAGCAAATGTGGCTGGGGCCATCGGTATTGTCATTTAGATGACTGAGATAAACTCGCTCCCAGCTGCTGATATTGGTACTGGACAAACGTGAGTCGGATGCCTCGCCGTTGGCAATTGTGCTTGAAGATCTCAAGTTCCACATCCGTATTCGTGAGCATGAGCGAAATAGACCGTCCGACTAGCTAGCATGGGGTGGTCGTGTGATGTAAACAGAGATCGAGCTGCTCTATGTATATGAAGCACCAGCGGCTGTTGCTGCTATTGTTGCGGGTGGTGCAAGGTGTCGGTTCTTAGGCGCTGATTCAAGCCTAAATGTTATCATGTAAAGAATCGATCAAAATAGCTATATGGCCTAGAAGAAATAGAAGAACGATTTTTTTCCTTCTCCCCTACCAGTTTCTCTATCCCTTTTGACTTTTGAAACAGTAGAAAATCATTGTAATTGTGTATTATATTTCCCCTAGGAAATTACTTTCATTGTAACCTGGACAAAAAAAATTATGACGAATATAAAGTGAATAGTACTTGGTCATGGGGCGTTTCGAGTTTGTTTTTCTACCCAGGATAAAATTCAAGTAATTTCCTAGGGAAATATTTTTATAAGTACAGTACCGGTATTCATCTTTGATCTACACTACTAATAAAAGAGCAAACAAGAATTATCTTAAAGCCACACCAGCACTTGTACACAGAACAATTACAACCGTACGATTTGACCCACCAAACCCAATCTAACAGCCATACGTAATCTGGTGTGCACATAGCATTTTAGAATGACTGACCACACTCCACCTCCACAATCCCCGTCCCACGCCCGCATCCCCAGCTACAATCACGCTAGAAATAACTGCAAAAGGAAACTCAAGACAATCAGATCCCCTCGCGAGCAGCCCGTCGCCTCCCTGAACGGCGACGTCAAGCCCTGCAGTGCACTGCCGACTCACCGCACGGCGACCTCGCAGCCCTGTACACCGATCCCCAACCACTCCATGCGACTGCCCGCCGCAGGGATGCGGGCACCGGCACCTCCCCTACGATTCGTTGCGTCTCCCCGGAACGGACGACGGTGGAGGCGAAACGGCAGGCGGGGACTCGTGCACTGGCTCCCGTTCTAAGATGGTGGAGAGAGATGGGCGCATGGGGTGTTGGGCTTCAACTGTTGGGGCCGCGACAGGTGTTGGCGGTGGAGGAGATCCCTCGCGCTCTCTGCTCAAGAATGATCTCCTCTAATGGTGAAAACCACATTTGAATTCTGCTCTCTCCCTCACAGCTAGGTGGATGTAGGCCCGAACGTGGAACAACACAATCGCCTACGCCAGCACACGCAACCCACGGGCCGGTGCGTCCCTTGCGCCGATGAAGCTCGGTGCCGCCCGTGGATGGAGACAAAGAGGACGATGGCACGACGCAACCTAAGTTCCGTTCGCTGGGAGCATGGGATGCCGCGGACGCTAACGACCAGCCTGCCGGCTGACGCGCCATTTCGCCGACCGGCAGCCGGTTCGTCTCATCGTCAGCTCCGCGTCCAATAGGCACAACCCAGCCCGGCGTCCAGTTTCAGTTCGACGCTCGGCGTACACTGGTTCTGTTTTAGGCTCAGCCCAACGGACATATCACTTCGACGAACGTCCGGACATACAGGTCCAAGTTCAGCTCGACGCATGCCTCGGACGTCGAACCTCGGCGTGCGGATGATACACGTGTAGTTGCCAACGATAGAAAGAAGAAGTGTTTGAGAGAAAGAAGATGAAACTCGAGAGAGATAGACTCAGATGGTTTTTGTGTTGCGTGCAAACTTGCAGCGTTTTCTCTTTCTGTTATTCCTCTTATACACAACGAGTACAAGGCTAACTGAATGAACCGAAAAAACAGGAGCTCGAGGAGCAGTGCGTCGTGCCATCCCACGATGCCTCCGAGAGACCTGCGCTCCTCCATGACCGTGCAAGCCGCGCCATCCCACGACGCGATCCTGGAGGCAAGCTAACTAACTACCTAGCTGAAGACTAGGACTACCTAACAGCTGGTGAACAGACTCACCCAGCCAAGCTTTATTCGCTAAGACTAACACCCTCTGACGAAACTGAAGAAATAAACACCTACAACGGCTGGATAGTGAACAGTAGAACTGCAGGATTACAACTTCAATTCACCCCCTAATCCGAAAGTGATGCCTTCACTTCAATGACCCCGAGACGCTGGCGCATCTCGATGAACTTGGCACGTGGAAGCGCCTTGGTGAGAATGTCGCCCATCTGATCACTTGTGCTGACATGAACTACATCAATCCTCCCTTCTTCCACACACTCGCGGATGTAGTGGTAGCGAGTATCGATGTGCTTCGTGCGTTCATGGAACACCGGATTCTTGCACAGAGCTATAGCAGACATGTTATCCACGCACAGCTTTGTCTTCTCCGGTTCTTTCCCGCACACTTCACCCAGGAGCCTGCTCAGCCACACCCCCTGAGTGCCACCACTTGCAGCAGCGATATATTCAGCTTCGCAGCTAGACTGAGCAATGATCCGCTGCTTCTGTGAGGACCAGGTAATGATACTTGGCCCAAGGAAAAACACAACACCACTTGTGCTCTTCCGATCATCCGTGTCTCCAGCATAGTCACTGTCGCTGTAGCCGACAAGCTTCTGAACTGAACTTGCGCGGTAACAACAACCAAGATTTACAGTCCCCTTGACATACCTCAGGACCTGCTTGACAAGTGCCCAATGGTGAACTCCTGGAGCTTCCATGAACCTGCTTGCGAAACCCACATCAAAAGCCAGATCGGGACGCGTATTCACCAGGTAGCGCAGACTTCCGATGATACTGCGGTATAAGGTGGCGTCCACGGCGTCGCCGCCGTTGTTCTTCCCGATTTTCAGCCGTGCCTCCATGGGTGTGCAACACTTGTTGCAATCCTGCATCCCAGCAGTCTCCAGTATCTTGACAGCATAACTGGACTGACAGAGCGTGATGCAGTCATCCTTCTGCTCCACCTCGATTCCCAGATAATAGCTCAAGAGTCCGAGGTCGCTCATCCGGAACAGCTTGTGCATTTGCTCCTTGAAAAGTTTGATGTCAACGGAGTTCGATCCAGTGATGACAAGATCATCCACGTACACCCCCACAAGCAGGAACGAGTCAGCGTCGCCGCGCCGGTACAGTGCATACTCACTGGGACACCGCTGGAACCCAAGTGTCTGCAGAGAATCATGAAGCTTGGCGTTCCACGCCCTTGGTGCCTGATGGAGCCCGTACAGCGCCTTGTGGAGCTTGAGGACGTGGTTGCTGTTCTTGCTGTCGATGTACCCGGGTGGCTGGTGCACGTAGACTTCCTCGGCGAGATCGCCGTTGAGAAAGGCGGACTTTACATCCATATGATGCACCTGCCAACCGGAGTGGGCTGCGAGTGCGAGCAGAAGCCGCACTGTCTCCAACCGAGCAACAGGGGCATAGACCTCGTCGAAGTCGATACCTTGGCGCTGTGAGTACCCCTTTGCCACCAGCCTCGCCTTGTGTTTTATGACGTGGCCGGCGGGATCTTTCTTCACCTTGAACACCCATTTAAGCCCTATGGCACGATGACCTGCAGGCAAGGTTGTCAGCTCCCAGGTGTTGTTGTCGCGGATTGATTTCATCTCCTCCTCCATTGCTCCGCGCCATGAAGCATCAACGAGTGCGTGCTCGACTGAGGTGGGCTCTTCTGCGGCGGCTAGACAGAGACCGCTCAGCTCCCACTCGTCCTCATCGTACATGGTACTGGGCACGGTTATCCCGTGGCTCGCACGGGTCTGCATCTGATGCTTCTGCGGTGGTGGAACTGCAGCTTGATCGGATGGCGGTGGAGTGCTTGAGGATGCCTCCTGTCCAGAGCATGGTGAGGACGTGACAGAGCGCGGCGAGGGTGCGCATGGTGTGGCTGGACTTGCTACCTCTGGAGAGCATGACGTAGATGTACATGACAACGGTGTCGTTGGCGTTGGGCTCTGCTGTGTTCCTGCCGCCGGCTCGAGGTTGTACACCACCGTGAACCGCTCCTTGAGATCGATGCTGCCGTCCGCGACCCACGGCCATGGGCGCGTCTCCTCGAAGACGACGTCGCGCGTGATGCGCAGCTTCCTTGCCGCCGGATCGTAGACGCGGTAGGCCTTGGATCCTTCCTCGTAGCCTATGAAGACCATCGGAGTGGAGCGGTCGGAGAGCTTGGTGATGCCGGGCCCGATGTTCTTGACATGGACAACGCACCCGAAAGTGCGTAGGTAGGAGACGTTCGGCTTCCGCCCCCTCCAAGCTTCGTACGGCGTCTTGCCGGCGAGGCTGCGTGTCGGAGCACGGTTGAGAATGTGGACTGCCGTGCGAACAGCTTCACCCCAGAAAACGGCCGGCATCGCCATGCTTTTCAGCAGGCTCCGGGCCATCTCCACGACGGTTTGGTTGCGTCTTTCCACGACTCCGTTTTGCTGCGGAGAGTACGGAGCCGTGGTGAAGTGCTTGATGCCGTGCTCGTCGCAGAACACAGTGACGTCGCCGGAGTTGAACTCGCCGCCGCGATCCGTCCGAATCGCGCAGAGACGTAGGCCAGACTCATTTTCGGCGAGGGCCTTGATGCGCTTAATGAAGCGCAAAGCTTCGTCCTTGGTGCGGATCGTCTCCACCCACATGTACCTGCTGTGATCGTCGACGATCAGCAGGAAGTACTTGTTGCCGCCGAGGGTTGCCGGAGTGATTGGGCCGCAGAGATCGCCGTGGACGAGCTCGAGGCCACGCTGTGCACGGTACGGCGACACGCGCGGGAACGGGGTGCGGTGTTGTTTGCCGATGACGCAGCCTTCGCAGACCTGTTCCACGCGTGAGATCGACGGCATGCCGTCGACCATCTCCTTGGCGCCCAGTTCGTACAGCGCGCGGAAGTGGAGATGCCCATACCGGGCATGCCACAGCCATGCCACGTCGCCGGCCTTGGCGAGCAGGCACACCGGCACAGCCTTCTGCAGCGCGACGGAGTAGAGACGGTTCCCCATTCTTGGTGCCTTGGCTAGCAGCTGCCGGTGCTGATCATAGACGCACATGGCGCCGTGCTCGATGACGGTCTTGTATGCGATCTCGTCGAGCTGGCCGAGGCTGATGATGCTGGTGCGGAGGCGAGGTATCAGGTACACGTCGTTCAGCACGCGGTGTTCGCCGTTCCTGCAGGTGAACAGGACTGCTCCCCTGCCAGTGATTTCCACACGTGAACCATCACCAAAACGAACCATACCTCGCACGGAGTAGTCGATCATGGACAGCAGATGTTCGTTGCCGGTCATGTGGTTGCTCGCCCTAGAATCGAGGTACCAGCGGTCGTCGTCGGTGGGTACCGGTACGATGCGCTCCTCGTTGAGGAACACGTGCTGCTCGGCGGGGTTGTCGATGACGTGCTTGGGCTCGACGTCGATTGACGACACGGCGGCGAGCATCAGCGCCACAGGTGCCTCTTCTTCTTCTGGCTCGGCCTGCGTCAGGTTCAGTTCCTGGAGTTTCTCTCTGTCGCGCTTGGCTTTACGGCACTCCTTGGCGTAGTGTCCCTCGATGCCGCAGTAGTGACATGCGCCCTTCTTCCTCTCGCGCGGCTTGTTCTTCTTCTCGCCGGGAGAGTTCTTCTCGCCGGGAGAGCTCTTCTCGCCGGGAGTGCTGCTGCCGCCGTGCTCGCGCTGGCGATACCGCTCCGCCCACTCCTCTTCAGTAAGGAGCAGGCGCCCGCCGCTCTGGGCGGGCTCATCTTCCTCGTCGCGCTCCTCGCAGACGATCAGGCGCCCGACGAGCTCCTCGAGGGGCATGGTCTTGAGGTCGAGGAGGGACTCGATGGAAGCCGCCATCTGCCTGTACATGCGCGGGACGAGGCGCAGCAGCTTCGTGACCTGTTTGTACTCCGAAACAGGGTCGCCGAGGAGTTCGAGATCGTGCGTGATCGCGGCTAGCCGCATCGCGAACGCCTCGACCGTTTCCCCGGGCTTGAAGGCGAGCTTGTCGAACTCGCCGCGGCGCGTCTGCGCCTTCGCCTCCCGGACGCGCTCGACGCCCAGGCGCATGGTCTTCAGTGTGTCCCACGCAGCTTTCGCCGAATCCTTGCCGGCGAGTGTGCGCAGGAGCTCCGGTGGTACTCCGCGCATGATGGCGGAGAGAGCGCGCCGGTCATCACGTGTGTCACCGACGCCGGTGTTCACCACGTCCCACAGGCCTGCGACCTGCAGCTGTACCTTCATGAGTAAGGCCCACTCGACGTAGTTCGTGCGCGACAGGGGCACCACGTGCCCGCCGCCGTCGCTCTCGCGGATGATGCGCTCGACCACCACCGTCTCACCCCCGTCTCCGGTGAGCCGTGCCATGGGCCGGGGGGTGAACTGGGCTGCAGATGCCTCTGCCGCTGCCTTCCTCTCCTTCTCCGCTTCGTCGTCAGAACTCGACATCTTCGGTCAGATCGAACGCCTGACGCTCTGATACCACTTGTAGTTGCCAACGATAGAAAGAAGAAGTGTTTGAGAGAAAGAAGATGAAACTCGAGAGAGATAGACTCAGATGGTTTTTGTGCTGCGTGCAAACTTGCAGCGTTTTCTCTTTCTGTTATTCCTCTTATACACAACGAGTACAAGGCTAACTGAATGAACCGAAAAAACAGGAGCTCGAGGAGCAGTGCGTCGTGCCATCCCACGATGCCTCCGAGAGACCTGCGCTCCTCCATGACCGTGCAAGCCGCGCCATCCCACGACGCGATCCTGGAGGCAAGCTAACTAACTACCTAGCTGAAGACTAGGACTACCTAACAGCTGGTGAACAGACTCACCCAGCCAAGCTTTATTCGCTAAGACTAACACCCTCTGACGAAACTGAAGAAATAAACACCTACAACGGCTGGATAGTGAACAGTAGAACTGCAGGATTACAACTTCAACACGTGCAGGCTAGCACAGCATACAAGCTTGGCGCCGGCGCACAAGTTCATGCATCCTGGTGTACAAAGGCGAGCTTTTCCCCGGCGGACAGGTGCAGCTCGGCGAGCTCTTTTCCGGTGTACAGGTGCAGATCCCTGCCCGGTGGCAGATCGGCGTTCGGCGCCGGCGTACAGATGCAACTCGGCGTACTTGTGTTTGTGTACAAGACTACAGTTGCAGCTCGGCATGGATACAACCCGGCGCAGAGGACTACGCTACCAGGCCGGGTGTCGTAAGCATTCGCATTCGCAAACGCACTCGTCCGGCCGGCAGGACGCGAGCTCTTGATATCGAGCTAGGCGTGTGACGAAGGAATTACAAATGGGTCATCGATATTTGCCTACCCGGTTCCCGCCAAGGAAGAAGCCCGCTCGAAGGATACAAGAAGCCCGCAAGGCCCAGCACTTCGACTTGGAGTAGAAGGCAAGAAACACTTTTGTAAACCCTAACTGGCTGCATATATAAAGCCATCAAGGGGTACCCCCTAGAGAAAACACACAATAGATCTCATACAAACACATCTCCACCCGCCTCCGCGGCTCTCTGTAAACACCATGTGCTATTATACTAGATTGCTAGCAGGATGTAGCGATCCTCCACCGAGGGGACGTGAACCTGGGTAAAATTCGTGTGCCCCTCGTCGTTCATCGACCGCCGTCGAGTTCGCCGGATCCCAAATACGCTTCCTCGATCGAAAGCCCTTCGACATGGGCATTGCCGGGGTAGAACCTCGTCAATTGGCGCCGACCGTGGGGACGACGGGATCTGGATCTACAGGCTCGCCGGCTCCTTCACCATCATCGCCGGCAAGATCGCATCAGCGTCAAGAAAATTTTCTTCATCAACATCAACGAGATTGCATCTGCCGATCTACATCAGCAAAGCGGCGGCGCCGGCAGTCTGCATCGCGCCCAGCCAGATCACATCTGATAATCAGATCTCCAAGGGCCCATCAACAACTTCGCCTTTCATGCTATTGGATTTCTTTACGAACAAGATCGATCGACACAGTTTCGGCGGCGTCCGTGCGCTGCTTTGGCAATTCGTCCCGCACGGATTCATCGAGTTAACAAGATCGCCGTCCTGTTCCGTCTGCTAGCAGGGCTCATCAAGTCACAGTCCGGAACGATTTACAATCTGCTGTTGGCTACGTGTGCCGCCTCCGCCAGTCCGCCTCCTGAATAATTTATTCGGCGTTGTTCATCGATCGGAGCAGTACCTGTGTTTATTTCATCCAAAGCAGTACCAACTACCAAGCAACGCAGTAATTTACCAGATCGATTGGAAGTTGTACATGGTGTGAAGCAGTACCAGATCGATGAACCATCAAATCATCCGGACCAAGTTACGAAGAAAAACAGAACTGATCTGCCCTTTTCACGTGAGGCAGGAGATAAGCTGCTCAATCATGAAACGGCAAGGCGCTTAATCTCGGCAACCAAGCGTTTTCGTCCTTGGTCCCGATCAGTTCAGATCTTATTAATTCAATCAACGGAGCTATACAGTACACAGCCAGATCAAGTCTCAAGAAGAAAGAATAACTCGCTGATACATGCTTCGACCATCCAAGCAAATATTCGTGAAGGACTCACGTCTCAACTTCCATGGGACAAAGATTGAAAGGATGCTACTGTTCAGTGCGGTTTACAAGATAATTACTATTTGCATGGTGCAAATCAATGAATAAAAAAGATTAACTCAAGACTTTTGGCTAAGTGTACGTCTTCCAAGCCAAATCGATCAGCTCGATTAAATCTCAGCAAGAAGCCTCGTCCACAGCAGTCAAAATACTACAACTTTGGCTCAAATCAGTCTGCAACTAGTACTGGCACATATCACCAAGCAGAGCAAGTCAGACTTCATGTTCGATGCACCCTACGTCATTGTCATCTGCATCAAGTCTGTCCGCGTCGACTACACCGCACCGTTATCCACGTCAAATTGTCCATATTGACTACAGTGCACCTTCATCTGCATCGACTCCGCTGTGCCCTGGTCCGCATCGATTGCAGCTTGCCACGCTCGGGGGCTCACCATCGCGCACTTACACATTCAACACCGCTCGGGGGCTCGACATCACCTTGCCTTTGTGTGCGAAAGCTCACGCTCATGACCTTCAAGACCGTCATCAAGATCTTCGACACCATCGCCATGACCTTCGGATCAATCATCAAGATCTTCGAGTTCGCTATCGTGACCTTCAAGTCCGCCAACATGGTCTTCGACTCCGTCTCCAACACGAAATTCGACCTCTGCGTCACCGACAAATTCGACCCCTGCATCATGAAGAAATTCGACCCCTGCGTCATCAGGAAATTCGACCCCTGCGTCATCAGGAAATTCGACCCCTGCGTCATCATGATCTACGACCGCGTCAACGCCACACCCGATAAAGCTAAGTTTTCTGTCTATCAATAGTCGATTTTTGTTTTTACTTTCGCGACTCCCCGCGCTCGGGGGCTTCGCCTTAAAGATATGCATTTACTCACACTCTGGAGCTTTGACAAAGGGCTATGGCAATCGACGGCAAACATCTCAAATTTTGAGGGCAAGCCCAAGTGCAAGCACTTCGACTCACCCTCGGGGGCTACTGAGGGTCGGCGTCGACTGGTGTTTCTAATGTGCTGGCATAGCACTCGACAAGTTCCATTTGGTCGTCAACGCCGCTTAAATTATATTCGAGTGCGGGCGCTCTTGTCCCTCGAATTGCTTCTTTCGGGCCAGCAGCGCCTTGGTATTATTCGAGTGCGGGCATCGGTCCCTCGAATCATCTTCATCGGGCCAGCAGCGCCTCCAAATTATTCGAGTGTGGGATTCGGTCCCTCGAATCATCTTCATCGGGCCAGCAGCGCCTCCAAATTATTCGAGTGTGGGCTTCGGTCCCTCGAATCGTCTTCTTCAGGCTAGCAGCGCCTCCAAATTATTCGAGTGCGGATTTCGGTCCCTCGAATCATTTCTTTTCGGCCAGCAGCGCCGCCATATTATTCGAGTGTGGGCGTTCTTGTCCCTCGAATCATTTCTTTTCGGCCAGCAGCGCCGCCATATTATTCGAGTGCGGATTTTGGTCCCTCTAATCATTTCTTTTCGGCCAGCAGCGCCGCCATGTTATTTCGAGTGCGGATTTCGGTCCCTCGAATCATTTCTTTTCGGCCAGCAGCGCCGCCATGTTATTTCGAGTGTGGGCTTCGGTCCCTCGAATCGCTCTTTCGGGCCAGCAGCGCCTCTGCATTATTCGAGTGCGGGCGTTCTTGTCCCTCGAAACGCTCTCTCTAGGCCAGCAGTGCCTCTACGTTATTCGACTGCGGGCTTCGGTCCCTCGAATTATTCTCTCTAGGCCAGCAGTGCCTCTACGTTATTCGACTGCGGGCTTCGGTCCCTCGAGTTATTTTCTGTGGGCCAGCAGTGCCTCTGAACTACTTGAGCATGGGCTTCGGTCCCTTAAAACCCTTTCTTCGAGCCGGCAGTGCTTTCGAAAGATTCAGGTGCAATTTTCCAGGCCAGCAGTGCCTTCGAAACATTCGAGTTCAGGCTTCAGTCCCTCGAATCTCCTTCTTCGAGCCGGCAGCGTCTCTACACTATTCGGGTTGGGATGTCCGAACCCTCGAAACGCATCTCCACGCCGCTGGTGCCCTCATTTTGTTCGAATACGGGTTGATGCCCTTTCGAACCTCTCTTTCGGGCTATCAACGCTCCTCATTCAACATGCCCGAATCTTGGTGGCAATATACCAGTTCGGATGCCGTATGTCAAATACGAAGGTAAGTCCACGGTTTGCAACACCCGATGGCCCGGTATTCGTATCAAACGCGCTCTGCCGGAAATTTTCCATACCTACGGTATGAAGTTTGCACCGATGGACGCATCGGGTGCCTCACAATGAACTGGGCTTCGACCTGGTAAGTCCAACGCGGCTCAGGTCGGGGTAGCGCCAGCCCACGCGGATTCGAGTCGGGGGACTCGAATCTGAGTAAGCTAACCGAATATTTTTGCGGCTATGCAATTAACTGAGACCCGGCGTGAGTCTCAGGCCGGTTATGCGTATCCCTCTGCAAACTCGACTTAGCATTTTCGAGGCTCGGAATAAGCACTACTCGAATTGGCATTTATTCGCCCGACGTTGGCAGCACGCTCGGGGGCTGCGCCTTACAAGCTGATGCTAGCAACGCTCGGGGGCTACGCTTACATGCTAACCTTAGCATTCACTCCTTTAGCACTTGACGTTGACAACACGCTCGGGGCTTCGCCTCGCATTGGCTTTTCATTCGCCTCGAATTCCGGTGTTGGCAACACGTTCGGGGGCTGCGCCCCGCATTGGCGTCCATCCGTCTTGGCGTTGGCGACACGCTCGGGGGCTGCGCCTCGCGTTGCCTTCTACATCATCGACGGTGCTCCGTCTGCTGCGTCGACTTCGGTTTGACATATTCAGGCTCGACAGCAACATCACCTACAGCAAGTATTCGACAACGACATCGCCTACAACAAGAATTCGACAACATCATCATGATGATTCAACTACCATGCGACTTCACCGACCCCGACATGCAAGAACTTCATTTGGTGCCCTCACACGCGACATGCAAGACTACGACGTCAAGGCAAGATTAGAGTCTCTACCCGATTCTACGAATCGACTAGACACTCGGGGGCTACTGACGAAGGAATTACAAATGGGTCATCGATATTTGCCTACCCGGTTCCCGCCAAGGAAGAAGCCCGCTCGAAGGATACAAGAAGCCCGCAAGGCCCAGCACTTCGACTTGGAGTAGAAGGCAAGAAACACTTTTGTAAACCCTAACTGGCTGCATATATAAAGCCATCAAGGGGTACCCCCTAGAGAAAACACACAATAGATCTCATACAAACACATCTCCACCCGCCTCCGCGGCTCTCTGTAAACACCATGTGCTATTATACTAGATTGCTAGCAGGATGTAGCGATCCTCCACCGAGGGGACGTGAACCTGGGTAAAATTCGTGTGCCCCTCGTCGTTCATCGACCGCCGTCGAGTTCGCCGGATCCCAAATACGCTTCCTCGATCGAAAGCCCTTCGACATGGGCATTGCCGGGGTAGAACCTCGTCAGCGTGCATCTCATGTGGAAGCCACGCATGGATCTTGCCTGCATACACGTGATGCACTAGATTATGCATGTTCCAAGAATATGGATGAATATGTGCGTTTAATGAATGTGATCAACTTGGCGGCCACGCGCTGACCTTGCGACGAGACGACTCCCCCGCCACCACTCCCAGGTGACCTTGTGAGACGGCGCCATCTTCGACTATGTCAGCTGCCGTAAACTCGGCGTTGGGCTAGACGAGGCGTCGACCACACCGGTCAAGCCGACATGAACGTGCAATGGTTGTTAACCCTGACGCTGGTCTTCGACAAGTTACTCCCGCAAGGTATAGCCCTTGCGCACCTCTACGAAGCCGCTAAGTTGTCAAGAATTTCTAGCCATCGAACTGCATACATGCTACTTCAACAATACATCGATCATCGCAGTTCAAGACAGACGAGGCGCGATGGCAAGGGCGAGCAAGGTCAGAGCAAAGGCTACACTTTTAGCGACACGTATACCAATAAGGATATGGGTTCTGCCGCTTCCCACACACTTCACCACCACCAATGCACTTAAACTACTGTTAGAAATACTCATAGTTTATACTTCCGAAAATGTACATTTGTGATGTGTCAGATTCCGCAGAGCTGGTGTGTGTTCTTGTGAGTTGTGATTCCACAAAATGATAGATCGAACATGATTTTTTTTTGAAACGTAGATTGAACATGATTGCAGACTACCAGTAATGTGGTTGTCATTTTGTCGGATATATACTATATATATCCACCGACATTGATCCTTCGCTTCTGACTCAAGAACAAACAGGGTTCATTGACTACTCGCATATATTTACAGCCATATGGGTGTGTATTTTAAATGAAACCTTTTGGTGATTTTGTGTGTACAGGATAATCCTTATGTTTTTATCTTGCTCTCCAAACATAAGGATCTTTAGATCATATGGTTGATTCTTTTTTTCAGTTAGGTTAGTATATACTTTCTTCGATTGAAAATAAGAGTTAATGACTTAGTATAAACTTTATAATAAGTTGGTACAAAATTATCGACACTTATTTGCGATCAAAGGGAGTACATGTAGAGTTGTAAACACATCACATATAGAATATATTTTAAATTTTAGACTTAAATTCCAAAGATTTGCTTATATAATGGAGACGTGCATTGCATGTGCAAACTTACTAGTTTCAAAAAAGGTTTGTTTTTTAACCCTTTTTTAAATTATTTTTTATTTTTCCAAGTATAGGGTGTATAGCACCCGAGAGCTCCTATGCATTTCTCTTTTTGAACCGCTTTTCTAGCTACAACATAGTGTGGATGGTCTTATCTTTGATGTGAAAGTCCACGGTGCACCCCTATTTATTATTGATCATGCTCATCTTGCATACAAACTTTTTATTATAGAGATAGTATTCGAGACGTGCTTAATTAGTGCGAGGTGTCGACTGTTATAATTGATCTCAAAGTCCACGGTATACACCAACCAGACAACCACCGCAAGCTATCGCAAAAAAGAACACCCGATCGAAGCTGTACTTGATTCGTATTGTGATTATATATGCCTTTTTAATCATGGCATCCAACTGTTCGTTGAGACTGCGAGCTTAGGTGTGTGCTCGATGCAAAATCTTCCGAAACCGCGACTATCAGACATGCAAGAAAAGTGCATGAAGAACCATATATACCCGTTCACGCTCCAGAAACATGGGCACCCTCTCCTCGTCGCTCGATCCGTCCCACTTCGCCCTTCGACGTACGCGAAAAGGGAAGGCCGCCGTCCGTCATGGATTCCGAGATCGAGTACGAGCTGCCCGGTCTCATCCGCGTGCACAAGAGCGGCTTCATGGAGCGCCTGCAAGGCACCAAGACCTCCCCGCCCTCCCCCTCCGGGGACCCCGCCACCGGCGTCGCCTCCAAGGACGTCGTCCTAGGAGACCCCGCGTCCAAAGTCAACGTCCGCCTCTACCTTCCCGCCAACGCCGCCGCAGAGGCGGAGCCCGGCAATAAACTCCCCGTTGTCGTCTTCTTCCACGGCGGCGGGTTCGTGAGCAACACCGCCGCCACCCGGATGTACCACAGGTACGCCTCCTCGCTCGCCGCCGCGGCACCTGCCATCGTCGTGTCCGTCTACTACCGCCTCGCCCCGGAGAACCCCCTCCCGGCAGCCTACGACGACGTCTTCGCGGGCCTCAGGGCGGTCGTCGCCGCGTGCCGTCCGGACGGCGCGGAGCCCTGGCTCGCGTCGTACGGCGACGCCTCCCGCATCGTCCTCGCCGGCGACAGCGCCGGCGCCAACATGGCGCACTACACGGCGATAAGGCTGCGAAAGGAACCGATCGAGGGGTACGGCGAGGAGGTCAGCGGCGTCGCGCTCCTGCACTCCTACTTCTGGGGGAAAGAGCCGGTGGGCGGGGAGCCCACAGACGCCGCCGTCCGCGGCGGTTTCGAGCGCACGTGGGAGGTGGCTTGCGACGGCAAGTTCGGCCCCGACCACCCGTACATCAACCCGGCGTCGGCGCCGCCGGAGGAGTGGAGGCAGCTCGGGTGCCGCCGCGTGCTGGTCACCACGGCGGGACTCTGCTGGTTCGTGGAGAGGTCGCGCGCCTACGCAGAGGCGATCAAGGCGTGCGGGTGGGACGGCGAGCTCGACTTCTACGAGACCAAGGGCGAGGAACACGTCTACTTCTTGTACAACCCTGACGGCGAAAATGCCATCAAGGAGCTCGCCGTCGTGGCGGACTTCGTCAGGCGCTGCTGAGGTTTTCTTGGCTCGTTTGGTTTATCCGGTGAGTGATTCAGTGGTAATACAGGAACATGTAATCTCTGTTTTATTCATGCGCCCAGTTGCTACTTCATTAATTGCAGGGATGAAACGCAGTGAAGTGAGACTCTAATTTTTGTTACAGTATTCTGAATTTCTGATGTGCATCATAAGCAAGTAGGACTACTATTATTATTTTTTATTTTTTATGATTACACTTATAAGTTGTAACACGAATGAAACAATGTCTGCCTCTCTGAATCGATTGCCGGGTGCAACTTCACTGCATTGTTGGAGCAGAATGGACTTATCTGATATTCTGGTGGTTTCTGAATGTCCAGTTACCACTGAGTTCTGCCCGGTTGCCGTTGTGATACCAAGGAAAAAAGAACGCATTGATTACCTCTGAATCAAGAGAGAACTAGTTTTTATTTAACACTACTTGAAAATAGGATTCCATATTTCCCCTTAGAAAAGTCTTTCCCCTTATTTTACATTTGGTCAAGAAAATTTGAATCACATGACACTCTAATTCGTTTTGAGTATAAATGGGAACATGAAAAGACTCTTTTGCCACCAAAAATGACGGAACTGTGCAACAGAACTATGTAACTGATGGAACTATGTAAGACTACTCATAGTGGGAGTAACATAGCTAGTAACATCACCCACTCCAATGCATTTTGATGACATGGCATGTTATTAAGTGAAGAAAGAGAGTGTTATGGTAACATATTATGTTACTGTAACATCACACACTTCAATACACAATGAGTCTATAACCTAATAAATAAGGTCTTGCATGACACCATATATAAGTTATTTCCCACTATAAAGGTAGTAACATAAACTAGTAACATCTGCATGACACTAGTCTATGTTACTCCCCACTATAAGCAGCCTAAGGGCGGTAAGGCACTAATTAAGTGCGGTTTAATTCAGTCCGGCAAGGGAACCGATATCCCCATTTTTTCATTTTGTGCGCAGATGGTCTATCTAGTGTCTTGTTGTATGTACTTTGCAAATTCTAGACATATGGTGAGTTTTTGCAAAGTCAGGCATTTTATTTTCTCCTAATACTAATGTTTGGATAAGAGCAGAAATGTTCCAAGCCTTACATATTGATACTAAAGCTCTTGCGGATAAATATCTTGGTCCTCCAGCATTAGTGGGGGCGGAGAGAATGATTGTTTCCTACACTTTGTAGAGAGAATTATCCAAAGAATTAATGGTTGGAATGAAAAGCAATTTTCCATAGGAGGGAAAAAATTGTTGAAGATGGTAGCTCAAACAACTCTTGTCTATGCTATGTCAGTTTTAAATACCAAAAGAAATTTATAAACGTGTGATGATGATAACAGTAAACCATATGCATTGGCTAGTGTGGTGGAAGCTTTGTTATCCGAAACAAGAAGGTGGTATGGGATTTAGAACTTCCAATCATTCAACCTTGCAATGCTCGCAAAAGAAAGTAAGAAGGCTTATCAAGAATCAAAAATCTTTATGTGCCAGACTTAGGGCTAAGTATTACCATAACTGAGATTTCTTGAAAGCTGGATGAAAATCTGGTTCTTCCTACACTTGGTACAGCATCCTAGCGGGACTCACCACTTTTAACAGAGGCTTTATATGAAGAATCGGTAATGGAGAGGAGATTAACATTTGGGCATATCCCTGGCCCCCTTCAAGCCCCAAAATGAAAGTTGTATCACAAAGGGGGGAGCGGTGTATACGAAGGCTGGTGAACTCATTGATTCTTTGTCAGGGTATAGGGATATTCAACTAGTTGGGGTGCTTTTCAATAATGTGGATGTTGGACGTATTCTTCAAATTCCGCTAAATAATCATGGTTTCAAGGATTTTATTTCCTCGGGCTTGATGAAACATGGCCATTACACAATGCGGCCGAATTACTATGTGCAATGGAAACATCAGTTTGACCATAAAGTAAATCATCTCGCTCTACCATGAACATAATAAGCAACAATACATTTTAGAAAAATTCTCTGGCAACTGAAGTTATCGAGCAAAGTAAAGATATTTATATCGAGAACCCTCAATGGAATTGTTCCTTTAAAATGCATTATGTCAACCAAATTGTTGGAGATAGTAGGTAGTGCCCTATATGCAACCAAGGTGTAGAGGATGTGCGCCATCTATGATTTCAGTGCCTTGTTGCACGAGGTATGTGGTCTGCCCTGGATTTTTTTAGATGGTATGCCTTGGGATTGGAAAAAGTGATGGATGAAGCTATTGAGATAGATAGGGCTGGCTCGGTCATCATGGAGCATATTATGCGCTCAAATGATAATACCATGCAATGGTTTGAGACAATAGTTAAAGGAGGTGGTTATTGTCAGACACGTTGGTATCTATGGTGGATGCGGCGCCAACGCACTCACAAGTCACAACGAAATCGTTCTGCTTTTGAACAAATATAAGTTCTCAATTCTGCTATTGTTTCTAATGCTGCCGAGGACTATGGGAAGAAAGTCAATACCTCGGAAGCCAGATGGAGCAAACTAGACCTGAGACAGTTTAAGTTGAACGTGGATGCATCCTATCATGAGGAGATCAAGGCTGGATCGGTTGTAGTTGTGCTCTCCGACTATCAAGGTGTGTTTGTTGCAGCAACAATGAAGTATTTCCCCATATTGCATCAACCGTTATGGCGGAAGCTTATGCCACTAAGGGGGCTTATCACTAGCTATTCACTTAGGATGTAACAACATGATGGCTGAATTAGACTCAACATAAGTTGTGGAGGCAAGTTCAGGTGAAGAAGCTTTGTGGAGTGAACGTTTAGCTATATATGCGGATTGTGTCGGTATGACCTTTTTGATAGGAAGTATTTCTTTTAGTCATAATTTGAAGAAAGAAGATAAAGTGGCTCACAAGGTAGCTAAGGATTGTTTTTAATAAAGTTTCCTGTAGTGGGATCGATGAACCTCCCAATTTTATGTTAGACAATTTTTAAACAATGTAATTTGTGTTGATAATTAATAAAGTCCATAAAGACCCGCTGCAGCTTCCCTAAAAAAAGTAAAATAAATATTGGTGTCACATGAGGCAAAAAGAATTACTAGATAAGAAAGAAAAACTTTTTGAGGGCATAGGAACCACATTTTTAAGTAGTGTCTCATAAAATGCATCTCGGAAAAAAGGACAAATGAAACCACGGATGTGATTCTGTCGCTGTGCCCAGACCTAGGTAACTCGAGCAGCATGGCGCCGCCGCCGCCGCCACCCGACCTTGACTCGCCGCCAGCGCTTCCGGAGGAGCTTGCCGAGCAGATCCTCCTCTGCCTCCCGCCCGACGAGCCTTCGTACCTCGTCCGCTCCTCCGTCGTCTGCAAGCCTTGGCGCCGCCTCGTCTCCCGCCCCAACTTCCTCCGCGCCCTCTACAAGCTCCACCGGACACCCCCCGTGCTTGGTTTCCTCGGAAGCTTCTACTAGAAACGCTCCAACCGGCGGTTGGACTACGTATCCATCACCCTGTTTGTCCCCACCACCCCATCCGCATTTTCCCTCACCGTCCCCGACAGCCGCCATTGGTACGCCCTCGACTACCGCCATGGCCGTGCCCTCTTCTGCTCCGAGGTGACCGAGGAGGGCCAGGATTTCCTCAGGTCGTGCCTGTGCCCTGGGCTCCCAAGAGCCAGCTCATGAATGCGGCCGTGGTCTGCGCACGGGACAGGTGCGACCACCGCGATTGTCACGGGGGGCCCTTCCGCTTGGTCTATGTCTTCATCCTCTAGAATGTGTTCTTGACGTTTATGTGCGCCTACTCGTCGGAGACCGATTTGGCCGGGCGGGGCCTGTCGGTGATGAACCTACCGGAGGCAATAGCTACCTGCAAGGGGAGAATTTTTCTCATGCCGATGAAGGAGGGCCGACTGGGGTGTGCTGGAGTCAAGGAGGCGTGTCTCTATCTGTGGTCGAGGGAGTCGAGTACATCATGGGTACAGAGCAGGGTTATCGAATTGCAAAATATCCTCCCAGTTGATGCTCTCTCAGCATCGCGAACCGCAGGTGTTATTGGCTTTGCCCAAGAAGCAAACGTCATTTTCCTGAATACAGTCGCTGGCGTCTTTGCAATTGACCTCGAGTCAGAGCGAGCGAGGAAGGTCTACGAAAGTTGGAAGACACATGAAGTTTTGATTCCATTCAGCAGCTTCTACATTCCAGGTATTGTGCATTCCCTTTGTTGTGACTTCTATTTATATTGCAATTAACTGCGCTGGAATTATGAGATAGTGCCATCCATACTCATATAAATGCCAATGTGGTTTCTATTTGCTGTTAGTGCTAAGTGTTTCCTGGCAGCAGCCATTTTGGTGCTGCTATTGCAAGTTGATAGTTACTCAATCCTGTGGAGCTCCTGTAGTGAGAGACTAAGAAGCAAGCAATGCACAGTGAGTTAATCTTCATTAGTACAAATGAAAAACGCAATGGTTATTACCACCTCAGATACCCATATGGACAAACAGATAGGTCACTGGTGATGTGGTTTACATTTTTTCCTTTTAGTGCAAAGGACGCAATTAGTTGTTGGCAGTGCGAAGCTTTTTTATTCACTTACTAATTGTCTGCCAAATAGTCTTTGCAATTGGAACAAAGGCCATGTTGGTAGTTTAAGAGCATTATTGTGAAATAAAATTTAATTCTAGTTGAAAAGCTTACATTTGTGGGAGGAGCTTTGTTCCACGCCCGTATTTTTGGAGGAGCTTTGTCAAGGCCTGTGAAATGAAATTGAAAGTTGATCTCGGCAACATGGAGTCCAGCTCATTGATGAGGATAGCAATGTGTTATGGGGAATAAAAGTGTTGTGCAAGTTGTATTTGTTCTTTCTGTAGCACGGTGCTCAGCAATTGCTCGGGAAACATTTTGTCTATTTTCTCAATTTACTTTTGTACATATTGTAGCAATAATGGTGGATCAATGATCATGTATAGGTTTTGCATGTTGTTAGATCAGTACACAATTTATATAGCATATAGTAGCACTGGACAAATTTTAATCATTCTTTTGGATATACATAAGTATGTATCATTGCAGTAACTTCACATCAACAATCACACGTGTTGTTTGCGTGTTAAACTGGATTAGTACAGAAAACTAATTGAATTTAGTACACTTGCATGAGAAACATTTTTATAATTTTTTTAGTTTCCTAGGAATGTATTATTTCCATATATAGCACCATATAAATTGTTCAGCTTCAAAAAAAAAATCAAGCTTTGTTGTTTTGTATGTGATTGCATCAATACACGAAATAATCGATCCCACCAGACCAAAAGTATGGGATATGTAATTTTGCCTTCATATTTATACTTGAGACTCGGTTTTGGGCTGTGTGCATCGTTGTTATGCAGAGGCCGGGTGTAAGCTTAATGAATATTAAGTAATAAAGCGCTCTTTATCGAAAAAGACCAAAAGTATGGACGTATGCCAACGAAAAACACTTTTGGCACACGAGCTTCAGTGCTCCTGTCATGTGGACTGGTTCAGAACCATTGTTTCTTTCAATCCATTCATCCATCTGTCGGTATGATTTTTGTATAGAGGCAGCTTTGATGTGGTATATGGGCAGGAAAATCACCTGCCTGTGTGTATTTCCATAGGAGCTGCATTAAATAACCAGCCATGTGGTAGGAAACTATGCCGACAGCATAGACGTAGTGTAGGTTTGTTCCTTCCCGCTTGCAGTGGCTATCTGTTCAGAGTTGTGTCAATTCACATTCAATTTACCCATGACTATTTGCGCCCATCCATCAGAGATTAAGTGCTGCATGGTAATTAGATCCCATGTTAATGACACAATTTGTCACATGGCGACACAATTTGTCACATGGCCACATATCTTAACATATATGAACAAAACAAGTGTAAACCAAAAAATGACATCTAGTAGCTCTTACCCATTCAATAAAACAGCTATATTTTATTTTCTTCAGAGATTCATCAAACACAGACTATCTTTACAAATTTGATTATTTTTATAATGAGCACCATACATATGAAAACTTAAATAAAGATTTTGGCATTAACTAGTAGTGTTAATTACTTGAACAATCCATAGCTCAATATCACGAATACGACCAAGAGTTCTATTCTTTATTTGTTTCATCACAAATGTTCAGATTGCTGCCAGTTCACACACAATTTACTCAACCTATTACACTTTTTATATCTTGGATTCCAAACAAATCTTACATTCTGATTTTTTTTTAGGATGTGCAATGTTCGTCTGAAAAGCCATCCGGAAATTCAGACATTAACTAGTACGATGTATAAGGCTTGTCCAGTAAACCTCCCAATTATATGTCAATACATCTGAAGTCTCCTCTGTTTTGAATGAACACAAATAATATCTGAACAATCTATAGTTCAATATCACCAGATCCAGAAGTTCATCTTCTAGAAAGTTCTCCAAAATCCTAAAGTATACGGGACATGAATACGATCTATATAAATTGCCCGGAGTCAAATATACCATAGCTGAAATTGTTAGCGAGAAGAGGAATTACATGCTATCCCTCTCCGCACCAGCAATCTTCATTGATTCAAGCAGATGAGAGAAGAAGAGATGAGCTAGCTCTGTTCTTGTGTTTGCTCGCCGGGCACAGGGACACCTTGCAGCTCTCTATTACTACTACTATACAAAATAAGTGGTTCAAAGCCTGTTTGAATCAGGCGTAGTGTCTGGTGTGCAGAGCATGCCTACTGCCGCCTACAGTAATTAATGATGTTATATATGGCACACCTGCCCACCTACCTTAACTGATTCTACTATACGTACTGATCAGTATTAGCATTTAGAAGCTGATAGTATTTGTTAAGAATACATCCTGGCACAGATATCAATGCCAAAATAAGCCAACCACGCACCCACACATGGCGAGAGCACTGGAGCTCGGGTGCACGAAATCCCCTCTCCGTATGCCAACCTATTCATTAGTTTTTACACAACCTGTCGTTTTTCCATGGTATTAGATTGTTATGTGACATGGACAATCGATCATTATACAGATTTGACAAGTTGGTTGCACGTGGTGAAGATATATAGGGACGACGAATTAAAGTCCAGGCTACATAACAATTTGTTCGGACGTAACCATGTCCGTTGTACATATGTATTCAGCGACAAGATTGTCTTGTGCAAGATATTATGTTTGTATATTGTATTAAAATGGTAAGCTGAACTGAAGTTTAGATTGCTAACTTAAAACTGCTTATGTACTTTTCTTTTTCCTGTTAGTGCAAAGGCCTGCAATTGGTTGTTGGCAGAGCATGGTTGTTTATTCACTCACTAGTTGTCTGCCAAATAGTCTTTGCAATTTGAACAAAGGTCATGTTCATATTTAAGGATGATTACTGAAAACTAGAATTTTATTGACTTGAAAGGCTTACATTTAGGAGGGTATTGTGGGAGGAGCTTTTTCCAGTCCCCTGAAATTAAAAATAAAAGTTGAAGGGCAACGTGATGAAGTCCAGCTCATTGATGAGGATGGCAGTGTGTTATGGGAAATAAAAGTAAAAGTGTTTTGCAAGTTTTCACCTGTGGAGTCACTGTATGTGTTTTTCTGTAACTAGCACAGTGCCCCACACAATTGTGCATGGAACATATTTGTCTATTTTTTTTATTAATTTAGTACTTTGGTACATATTGTAGCAAGGATAATGGTTCAATGATTGTGTATAGTTTGTGTGTGTTGTTAGTTCAGTACACATTTAATCTAGCATATAGTAGCACTGGACAAATTTTAATCATTTTTTGGATTTATTTAATTTTGTATCATTGCAATACCATCGCATGAACTATTAGATTTGTCGTTTGCATGTTAAAACTGGATTAGCACATAAAACTAATTGAAACTAGTATACTTGCATCGGACATATTTTCATAATTTTTAAAATTTACCTAGGCATGTATTATTTCCATATATAACACCATATCAACGATTAACATTGTTGTTTGGTGTGTGATTTCATCAATACACGAAATAGAATAATTGATCCCACCAGACCAATCATTAGTTTCTACATGAGACGACATGCCGTTTTTCCATGGTATTAGAGTGTTATGTGACCGGAACGATCGGTCATTGTACTGATTCAGCAAGTTGGTCGCACGTGGCTAAGATATGTAAGGACGATGAACTAAAGCCCAGGATTCATGACAATATATTAGACCAATATGTTCGGGTTGTAACCATGCCCGTTGTACATATGTATTGGGGAATAAGATTGTTTTGTACATGATATTACGTTTGTACATTGTATTAAAATAGTAAGCTGAACTGAAGTTTAGATAGCTAACTCCAATTTTGGCAGACAACTTACCTCCCTAAATAAAATTGTACATATGATATATCGACTTTGGGACCTTCTTTGGTGTTCTCTGATATAGTTAGAATAGATAGATATAATGAAATCAAAACTCTGTATTAACTTCCAGGTTTACCTTGGACAATACATACATGCTATAATGTGTACACTGGACAAAGGAGGTTGTTTGACATAGTTTATATTATAATAAACTATTTAAGGTCGGTGGAGCAATGTTCAGATGATAATACTTACAACTAGCTAGCAAGATTGAATGGATGCCAATTATTAATATTTACTGGATCAGTGTGCTGGATGCTTTTATCTGCAAATATGAGGCTTACGGGTTATGATTTGTTAAAATAAACGGTCCTTGGACTAATGCTAAATATTTTGATTATTATGAGATTTTATAGAGCCACTTTCTGCGTAATAGGTCAATCAATTCCAACTCCTTGTCGTGAACTCAGGACCCTCCCTGTTGTTCACTGCAGAGCGCAAAATTGTCCTTACACTTTAGGGTATGCAGCACGTAGCACCGTCGTTCAGAAGCCTCCCTATCTGCTAGTTACATATGCATCCGAGCGGCTGCTTAGTTACTTTCTTTTTCTTCTACTCCATATTAATTGGTATCTCTTTGGTGAAGATCACCAACCGCAAACTTGTTGGGGACAACCATACATTGCCACATACTCACCTACATGGCATGTACATGTAGCAAAAATTACTTTTGAGAGCTGGATGTTATTAACTTATTGTTGCGAAGAAAAGTATATTATATGTACGTGCATGTGCATGTGTGAGAGATAAAATAGAGTGGGCCAAATAAGAATGCACCAAAGAGATCCAAACTGTATTGAGTTCGTGTTTTTTGTTTTCTAGATGTGTATGTATTGGTTAAGATTGACAACAATATATAAGATTTGGATAGATAGAAAAGGAAGATATTATGATGGTCCACAGGTCATTGGATATAAGTCCAGTTATAAAGACGCAATGTACGCCTCGTTGATTAAAAAAATGAGACCAACCGGGGAGGAACCCTGTGGTTTTTTAATTAAGAGAGATGTGAGGCTCGAACTCCGAACGTCTAGCTCACCATCGCATGAGCTAACCACTAAGACCCAGAGCCTTTCTAACATTTTCATTTTTGAGAGACTTTTTGAGAGGGTCCACCAGATAAATGGTCAGTTTTTTTCCTTTTTTAGAGACTTTTTCTAGCAATTTATCTTTTTTCCTGGTTAACCATGTACCTTTAATATACAATAGATGAGTATCAGTGTATCACTATCATTACTTTCGCACATTTTCATTTCCAAAAGTATAACTTGCTCCCAAACTCTTGGTAGTCACTGGCCAGACAAAATCTCAAGAAGGAAGTTATCTTTGTACTGTTTCGTGTTGTTGAGGTTTTTCATGGTTACTGTGCAGGGGACTTGATGGTGAACAATAGAAATCTTAAGAGAATTAACGGTGAATTGTCTTTGTAACTTTTCTTGTAAAAAAGATAACCAGTTCAATTTCTTGTCCCTGTATTATCATATGTACAATTTTATTTAGGGAGGTAAATTGTCTGCCAAAATTGAATCTCTTGCTTGCTTTTGTGAAGGAAAGAAAACGAAACTTATATATTATGTAGCATGTTGTTTTCATGTTGAAGAAATCATCGGCTACTTCTTTTTCCATTTGTTTTGCTTTTTATAAGGCATGATATCTTCAAGTGTTGCTGTCTGTTTCGAATTTTAAGATTGTTTACTCTATGTATCACTTTGATAATTACAGGTAAGCAAGCTGTTGTGGCAGAAGAGGGTGATGCGACACTGTAACTTCCTTTGGGAATGTGGGGGTAGGTGCGGGGTGGCGACCCCTCCCGACAAACTCAACTGGAGAGACGCACCCGATGACAAGAAGTACAAGTCGTTTGCATGGTGTTATACTTATATTTTCTGTCCTTTGAAGTATACTGTTGCTTAAGATTTCCAGTTTAGTTTCTGGTTCTTTCAACATTCAGCAGTAGTGGGAAAATTTTCTTCGAATTCTAGTTGTTCCTTAAGTCTGCGTACGTGATCGTTGGGTGATTCCGTTAATTTGGTTCTGCACCATACGTATTCACCACCAACTCCACTATTTATATCTGTAGCCAGACTTGCTTATTGGATCAGAAAAGAAATTACAAACATGATGTGGAACTCTGACGGAAGTGAGTCTTGTGCTGACGTAGAAGGTCGACGGACGATGTTCAGCCCTGCATTCCTGGCGTGGCAGAACTCGTCTGCGAACCTGATAGAGCCGGTGGGTCCTCCTCTCTTGGTGTTCTTGTTGGGTGTTGAGAGTTGAGACTATGCCATCTGCCTGACATGGAGCGAGAAAATGATGACAACAGATCTTGCACTGCTCCAATCCATGCAGTAAACATGAAGGACATCCTGGACGTGAACAAGATAAACATGTCCTTTTTTTTGAAATAAACGACACTATATTAGGCAAGCAGGCCGCCTCATAAAAAATCTTTCAGTCCCCTTAGGTACCCTGGTAAGGAAAAGAGTGCGTCTGAAACCTGCTGCCGAAATCACATAATGGTTACATCGTTCAGAAGACTACCAAGGAGAAAGCTAGGGGGTTCATCGACCCAGTTACAACTCAGAGCATTCAAAAAACTAAATTTCGCTATTTCACGAGCAACTTGGTTGACTTCTCTGGGGCAGTAATTAAACTTCACAGTACCAATGGACGAAGATAAATCAATGCAGTCCGCATAAAATGCCGCGGACTCATTCCACCAACGCTCTTTGCCAATGCAAGCTTCAACAATTTCTGTCGAATCCGACTCAGCAATCAGTCTGTTTATCCCCATGGAATTTGCTAACACTAAGCCTTCCCGCATTGCTATTGCTTCTGCCATTGATGCAGACGCCACGGACGGTATAAGACCACACTTTGCTCCCACAAAGTTGCCTTGGAAATCTCTAATCACCGCCCCAAAGGAACCTGATCTTGAATCTTCATAAAAAGCGGCATCAACGTAAAGTTTCAAGAATCTTGTTTCAGGTTTCGACCATTGAACCTTTTCATCTCCAATCGGTGTAGATTTCTTTGATCTAGCATTCAAGGCGATACCGAGGATAGACATCTTGCATTTATATGGTGGGGGAACCTGCTCTCCATGAACTCGTTGGCGCCGCACCCACCATATGTACCAGCAAGAAACAACAATGACTTCTTTCAAGCCAATATCAGTAACTCCAGGGAAGGGGCGATCAGTATCACGGAGAATGTACTCCAAGGCCGCCGAACCTGCAAGATCGATAACCGAAGCTTCTTAAATAATATCATATATACCCAACTCTTGCCAAATTACCTGAGTTGCCGGGCATGTAAAAAGAAGGTGCATGATGTCTTCAGGTCCATGGTGGCAGATTGGGCATTCCGCCGATATACCAATGTGATGGTTGGCCAGGATACACTTTAGAGGGACAATGCCATGAAGAGTACGCCAGCAAAAGATTTTCACCTTGGGAGGAACTTTAAGCTGCCAGACCGTTTTTCAGACTGGGTTAGTGGCAGATCCGCCAGGAAGGGCTAAGGCTGAACCATGTTTGCACAGCACACGATGAACTTTCTACAACATCCAAGAAAAGAACATCAGGAGATCTAAGCTATATATGGAGCTGAAGAAAAAATTCGAAGTAATGTCCATTTGGTACCACCACGGACCTGTCTTAAAAATATTGGACCCAATCCGGCCCGGTCATTCAACAGGCCTGCTAAGCCTCTAGATCTAGCACACGAGCCTGGCACACAACCACTGCCGCCGCACTCTGCTGGCAGAAGCGGCGGGGAATGGCGTCGTCAGCGAACCACCAGACGAGCATCTCGCCGCCGGCCGCCGCCCTCGCCTCCGCCACCACCACCAACTCTTCCTCTTCGTCCGCAAACCCCGCAGAAACCGCCTCGTCGTCGCTGTACTTCCCACCCGAGCTGATCCCGTTGATCGCGTGCCGCCTGACGACCCTCCAGGACTTCTTCGCCCTCCGCGCCGCCTGCCGTACCTACCGGGCTCTCCTCCCGCCGTCTCCGGCCAACCTCGCCTCCCAGGCCCCGTTACTCCTCGTCACCCTCAAGGCCTCCACATCGGAAGCCCTCTACCACGCCCCCTCCCGCCGCCTCCACCGCTTCCGCCTCCCCTGCACGCGCCTAGATGGCCGGGATCCCGGCCTCACCCACCTCTACTCCTTCGGCTGCCGCGTCGCCATCGAGGACCGCAACGCCCACGGCAGGCAGCGAGACCTGCGCATCTGCGACCTCCTCACAGGCGAGCGAGCCCGTCTGCCTGCGCACCCAAAAGACTTCGACGGAGTCATCATCTCCGGCGACCTCGTCCTCACCTTCGGGCGATGGAGTGACGGCCTCCACTACTGCCGCATTGGTGATGCTCGCTGGCGAGCGGCGTTTTGCGATGAAAACTACCGGATTAAGAATTTGATGTTCGTGAAAGGCATCCTCTATGCGCTTATCAATCCAAGACACCGCCTCGCTGTTGTTGAGATCCACAACAGTTCACTGAAATTGTCGTTGTGCGGAGACAAATCGAGTGCGAAGACAGTTCAGAACAGTTCGAGGTCCTGGCTCGCAGAGTGCCGCGGTGAGCTATTGCTCGTTGTCCGTGTGCAGTATTCTCCGCGGGCTTACCATGTTTTCCGTTGGCAATCCGGAGAGAGGAAGTGGGAAAGATCTACTGAGCTTGGTGGATGCAGCTTGTTCTTTAATGGAGATCAGTTTGCAGGTTGGCTTGGTCCAGATCATCCGGCAGCTAGAAGGGACTGCATGTACTTCACTTTGTTCTCTACGCGGTGGGGCGAGTATTCTTTGGTTGATGGATCTTGGCATAAACACGTTGCTGACTACCCAGGGCTTGGGTCACCACTGGCTTGGGTCCTTCCAGCATTGGCTGATGCAGTACAATAGGTATCGGAACAGTACGCAATTTCTTAAGGTACATTTGCTTCCTAATGCCTTGTTGTAATCTCTGAGTGCTACATTTTCTGTTTGGTAATCAAAATAGTCGAGTGATCTTTAGCAGAAAGTGTGTATAAACTTTTATCTGAATTGGCATTGTTCAAACCTTCGAATATTTGATAATGATGTATACAAGTCCCTGAAAATTAATCTTGGGGTATGATTTCGTCTTATTTCCCTTTGATACTAGTACATCATGACAACAGCAACTAGTGGAGTGGAATTTTAGAGAATGAAATAATGCATAGAGGCCATTACAATTGCTTGGTAATAGAACCCCATACAAATTGCGGACCGATATTCCTATCTAATTAATTCCCCTGTTGGGTTGGCTTAAAATTGCTTGGGTGGTGTGTGGTTCTTCCTTCGCTCCCCCAGTGAGCAGAGCTAGGATTTCTCTCATACAACTGGTCTTGTGGAGAAAAGACAGGCTTGTACGGACTAAATTCTCAATAGGAACCTAGGTAGATGCTTGCCTAGAAGGATGAGTATACCTATTTTCTTTGCAATCCTGTGGTCTCTATCTCTCTAGAATAATTCAAGTGTTCGTCATGATGAGGTGGGCGTTATCAGATTACTTCAACATGAAGGACTGACGGTGTAATCGATCGGAGGACCCTGAAAGCAATGTCATGTGCAGAGGCTATTGGGCAAGGATGTATGGGAAAGTCGAGTACTAGTACCTTAAGCCTATCTTGAAGTTGCACACCTTGATTCCGGAAGCTAACCATGGAGCTCACATAAAGGGTGTAATGGTATGGGGGATTTCAAATGGATGACTTATTCGTGAAGGTCTTGACTTCAATGTTAAGGTCCATAATCAAGCCAAGTGGTCGCTGCCTTGAACCTTTGGCCATTATTGTTGATTAAGAGATGTTAAATCAGAAGTGTGAAATTAATGTTCTTATAGCAACCATGTTGGTTGATCGTATGTATTGGGCTAGTAGAATGTCTTGTACATGAGATTACGTCTCTTTTTGCATTGAAATGGTATGCTGAATTGAATTTTAGATTGCTAAATTTAATATGTGATCAACTCACAAATTTAGTGTGAGGTATTTATCGATATTTGGACCTTCTTTGGTGTTTTCTGATATAGTTCAAACAGATTGATTTACATGAAACTAAACTTCTTTTATTATTAATTAATGTTTCAAAAGAAACTTCTTTTATTAAACTTCCCATCTTACCGTAGACAATACATACGTGTTACAATGCGTAGATTGGATAAGGAGATTATTTCATGTGGTTTATTTTACAATAAATTGGTAATAAACAGACTAAAATGTATGTCATTTGTTAATATTCACCGGATCAGTGGTTGGAAGTGTTCAGCGGCAAAAATAAGGCTTCACGAGTCATGCTTCCTTGCGAATGAATAGTATGGACTAATGTTGCCAGAATGATGCCAAATATTTATTTTTATTGTGAGATTTTTATAGATCTTTTTTAACGTATACTGCCTTCCATGTGATCTGACGATCTCGAAATTGGTCTTGCACTTCGGCTATGCACCATGTAGCAACAGCCGTTCAGCAACATCTCTATGTCCTAGTTATATATGAATCCAAGCGGCCGCCTAATTGCTTTCTAGTTCTTCTACCCTGTTTTAATTAGTCTCTTTTTGGTGAAGACCATTAACCAGAATTTTTTTTGGACAACCATACATCGCCACATACTCACCTACATGGCATATGAATGTAGCAAATATTACATATGAGAGCATATTATCGTTGCAGAGAAAAGTAAATTATACATACATGCATGTGCATGTGGGACAGATGAAAAGAAATGTGGAAAAATAAGAAGGCACCAAACAGATCCAAACCGTGTCATGTTCTTGTTAATTTTCTTTTGTTAGATGTGTACCTGTTGGTGAAGTTTAGCAAATGGTATGTGAGATTTATGAAAGGTAGAAAATGAAGATATAATGTAGGTCCACTGGTCAATGAACATAGGTCTAGTTGCCAAAATTTAATGGTTAATTTCCTCAATTGAAAGAGGTACAAATGGTCGGTTGTTTTGCATTTTGGAGAGATTTTCCCATCATATTTTTTCTCTCTGGTTAACCAATTGCTTTCACTATACAATAGATGAGTATCATTTATCATTACTTTCCCACATTTTCATTTAATTTTTTTGACATTATACCAAATCCTTGGTAATTTAGTAGGTGTCTGGTGTTAACCTTTCAAGAATATGGAAAGTAATATTTGTACTGTTTCATTTCTATGAGATTTTGCCTACTTACTGTTCAGGGGACTTGATACTAATAAAATAAATCTTAATAGAATTAAGAATAAATTGTCCATATAACTTTTCATTTCAAAAAGAATGTCAATTCAACTACTTTGTTTCTTCGTTACCATATGTATTGTTTTACTTAGAAAGGTAAATTGCCTCCCAAAATCGAACCACTTGCTGGGTTAATGTGAAGGAATGATTTTATCTAAAAAAGTCTGAAATGAAAGAAAATGGAGCTTAAAAAAGTTATGTTCCATTTCGTTTTCATCATGTTGAGGAAATCATTGACTACTTTTTCTTTGATTGCCTCTTTTTTGCTTTTGTCTGTCAAGTTCTCTATTCTGTAATGTTGCTCCTCACATGCTTTGTTATAGAGGTTTAGCAAGGATTATTATAATCAGAAACAAGGCATGATTTCATGAAAGGTTACCGCCTGATTTTATTTTTAGGAGTGTTTGCTTACACCGTGTATTACTTGGTAACAACAGGTAAACAAGTTGCTGTGGCAGGAGGGGCCGAGGGACACTGTAAGTTGCTGCACCGAACTTCCTAGGGAATAAGCTGGGTCGACCCCTGGCAATGAACTCAGCTGAAGAGGTGCGGTGAAAGCCTGTTACGAGGAATGAACTCAACTGAAGACAGGGCAGAAGAACCCATTCCACTACAAAAGTACAATTTGCTTGCAGTCATTTGAAGTCTACAGTAGCTGAAGAATTCTATTTTATATTTGCCTCCAAGATATTTAGTTCTATTTTAATTCAACTGACAAATGGCTGCTCTCGAATAAATAGGATATGTCTGAAACGTGTGGAGTACCTGTCACACTTATCTTTTGATGCGGAGGCTTTATTTTTTTTCTGAAAACGAGGCAAAATATTTGCCATTTCATTGATTAAGAAGAGGTTTTTAGAAGTTTTACAAACCTGACCTTGGCCAACAAAGGGTGAGATCACAAAAATAATAAAACCACTCCCATGTCGTTACAATACTTAGGGCATCTCCAACGGCCACATGCAAACGTCCGAATCAGTCCGTTTTTTATTGGGGTCACGTATTTTGGCTGCGTTGTCCACGTTAACGCAAACGTGGCTCAAATTTGGGTGTGGTTTGCGTCGCCGCGGAATGAACGACGTGTCCGCGTGTGTCCTCCTCCTTCCACCCGGAGGGGGGGGGGGAGGGGGCTCATGTCACCGACCATGGCCGCTTCGATGCAACGCCCCTTTCGTGTCCACGGCCCGACGCAAACGGTCCAAATCGAGCGCGATTTAGGGCCAAATTGGTCGTGCCGTTGGAGATGCCGTTACTTGGTTCAGGTCATCCGGCAGCTAGAAGGGATTGCATGTACTTTACTTGGTTCTCCGGGCAGTGGGAGGAGTATTCTTTGGCTGATGGATCTTGTCATAAACACGTTCCTGACGGACGCAGATTCAGTGACTTGCAAACAGCAAGGCACCACGTACCTGGACCCCCTCCATCCAGCGTCCACTTCCCATCCAACGGCTGAAACGATTTAAAGGCAAATGCTATAGATCTGAATCTGAACAGATGTACAGTTCGCTGCTAGCAGTACTGCTGTTTACACTGAACTGAATCAAAATTAAAGGTACAGGCAAAGCAAAATATGAACACTTAGCACCGAACTGAACCAAAACTGCTTGCAGTCACTGTCTTAGCACTGATCTGAACCAAATATGAACATGAAGCAAAATAAAATCTGAAGCAATTCTCCATACATTTAAACTGAACCGAGAATATATTTAAAGGAGAAGAAACTTTACACACAAATCTGTAGCATCAAGTGCTACCATGGAACCATGATTTGCATACTTAATTAGGCCATTACACTAGTACACTTTGGCCCTAAATCGGATGAGGAATAGAAGGTGGATAGGAGGGGTCCAGGTACGTAGTGCCTTGCTGTTTGCAAGTCACTGAATCTGCGTCCGTTCCTGACTACCCAGGGCTTGGGTCACCACTGGCTTGGGTCCTTCCAGCATTGGCTGATGCAGTACAATAGGTATCGGAACAGTCCACAATTTCTTAAGGTACATTTGCTCCCTGATGACTTGTTGCAATCTCTGAGTGCTACATTTTCTTTTTGGTAATCAAAATATTCGAGTGACTCTTTAGCGGAAAGTGTGTAAAAACTTGTATCTGACTTGACATTGTTCAAACCTTAAAATATTTGACAATGATGTACACAAGTCCATGGAAATTAATCTCGGGGTATGGTTTTTGCTTATTTCTGACACTACATCATGACAGCAGCAACTAGTGGAGTGGTATTTGAGGGAATGAAATAATGGATGGAGAACGATATTGCTATCTAATTAACACCCTTGTTGGGCTGGCTCAAAATGGCTGGGTGGTGTGTGGCGCTTTCTTCGCCTCCTCCATGAGCGGGAGCTAGGATTTCTCTCATACAACTGGTCTTGCGGAGCAAAAGCGAGGCTGGTACAGACTAAATTATCAATAGGAATCCAGGTGCTTACCAAAATTTATTCTAGAAGCAAACCATTGTTTTCACATAAGTGGTCTCTAACTATCTAGAATAATTCTATTGTTTGTCGTGAGGTGGGTGTTATCAGATTGCTTCAACGTGAAATATTGACTTTGTAATCGATCGGACGACACTGCAAGCAATGTCATGTCCAGAGGCTATTGGGCAAGGATGTTTGGGCAAGTCGAGTAATAATACATATTAAGCCTCTCATGAGGTTGCACAACTCGATTCTGGAAGCAAACCATGGTGTTAAGCTCCATAATTTAGCCAAGTAGTCCTTGTCTTGGAACTTTGGTCACTATGGTTGGTTAAGAGATGTTAAATCAGCACGACAAAATTAATGGTTGGATCACAACCATGTCGGTTGTACGTATGTATTAGGCTACAAAACTCTTTTATACTCATTCCGTTCCATCACTAGTAGAAAATATGGCTTTCGTTCAGAGCTGTAAAGGGCATTAGCACCGGTTGGCTTACGAACCCAGACTAAAGGGGTTTTTTTAGCACCGGTTCGAGCTGCCAGAGAGCTAAATGTGTTGGAATTATGCCCTAGAGGCAATAATAAAGATGTTATTATTATAATTCTTGTTCATGATAATGTTTATATTCCATGCTAGAATTGTATTAAGCGGAAACTTTAATACTTGTGTGGTTTATGAGCAACACCGTGTCCCTAGTACGCCTCTTTGGACTAGCTCATTGATTAATGATGGTTAAGGTTTCCTAACCATAGACATGTGTTGTCAATTAATAATGAGATCATATCATTAGGAGAATGATATGATGGACAGACCTAAATAAAGCAGAGCAATTAGATCGTGTCATCGTGTTCATCTTTGCGAAGCTTTTCCTATGTCATGTATTGTATTCCTTAGACCATGAGATAATACAACTCCCTAGTATCGGAAGAAAGCTTTGAAGTCATCAAACGTCATCCTATGTGAGGGTGATAATAAAGGTGTCTCTCAGGTGATCAGAAAGTACTTGTTGAGTTGTATGTATCGAGATGGAATTTGTCCCTCCCAAGTCGGAGAGATATACTTCGGGCCCACTCGGTAATCGATATCAACACCGCTTGCAAGCATGTGGTTAAGGAGTTAATCACGAAGTGATATCGGATTACGGAACGAGTAAAGTACTTGCTGTGAACGAGATTGAACTAGGTATGGCGATACCGACGATCAAATCTCGGGCAAGTAAAATATCGTGTGACGAAGGGAATACATATACGGGATTAATTGAATCCTGACATCGTGGTTCATTCGATATGATTATCGATGAATATGTGGGAGTCAATATGGGTTTCTAGATCCCGCTATTGATTATTGATAGAAGATCATGTCTGCATATTCTCGAACCCGTAGGGTCACACACTTAACGTGTATCGATGCTAGGATAGAATGGATAATTGGTTTATGAGTTTTAGTTCGGAGTCTCGGATGAGATCCAGGACGTCACGAGAGGTTCCGGAATGGTCCGGAGAATAAGATTCATATAAAGGAAAGCAGTTTTTGGATTCCGGAAAGGTTTCGGAGTTTATCGGTATTGTACCGGAAGGTTCTAGAAGGTTCCGGAGTGGGACCAACGTGGGCCCACTTGACGGAGGCCTGCGTGGGCCTAAGGGGAAGTGCCCTGGCCGCCTTGGGCCAGGTGCACAAGGCCCCTAAGGCCCAGCCGGCCAAGCCCAAGGGGAAACCCTAAAGGAAACTTCAAATAAGGAAAGGGGGGGAAACTTGCCCCCCACTCCTCCTTATCCAAGTCGGCTAGGGATTGGAGGAGGGGGCTATGCTGGCCGCCCAGCCCTCCATATAAGGGGGGGCAGGGGGCGCAGCCCTCTCTCACCTGAAGACCCAAACCCTAGCCGCCCCTGCTGCCCTCCCTCTCTCTCTCTCGTGACTGCGCGTAGGCGAAGCCCTGCCGCAGAAACTCTCCACCATAAGCACCACGCCGTCGTGCTGCCGATCCAATCTATCTCTCCACCATACTTGCTGGACCAAGGAAGGAGGAGACGTCGCTGCACCGCACGTGTGCAACTCTCGGAGGCGCCGCCACTTGCGGCGTAGGATCGGATCGGATCGCGAGGAGGAGAAGGCGAGTACGACTACGTCAACCACGTTCTCTTGAACGTTTCCGCTGTGCGAATCTTCAAGGGTATGAAGATCTCATCTACCTCTCTCGTTGATTACATCTCCTAGATTAGATCTTGGCTTTCTTGTTCGTTGCGTAGGAAAATTTTTGTTTACTATGCTACGAAACCCTTCAGTGGTATCAGAGCTAGATCTATGCGTAGATGTGTTTCACGAGTAGAACGCAACATGTTTGTTGCGGGCGTTGATGTTTTCTGTTGCAAACCTCTTGTTGTGTATCTCTTATGGCGCGGTATAGTGAGATCGAAGCGGTCCAGGCCAACTTTACGCGACCGCGTTCGCGAGACCGGCTCCGCACTTGACGTGTGGCTTGTTCCATACATGCGGCTGGTGGATGTCAGTTTCTCTCACTATAGTAGTCATGGGATTTACATCGGATGTTAGCAACCATAATATCACCGTTGTGGCTTTTCGTAGGTAAGAATCGTTCTTAGCTTACTACTCCCTTAAGCCACGTAAAACTTGCAACAACAAAGTAGAGGCGTCTAACTTGTTTTTGCAGGGAGTGTTTTGTGATATGGTATGGCCACAAGATGTGATGTGATATATGTGATGTATGCAATGATCATGTTTTGTAATATTTCACGACTTGCATGTCGATGAGTTCACAACCGGCTGGAGCCATATGGTTGTCTTTATAATTATGTATGACCTGCGTGTCAACTTCTTATACGCCATGTAATAGCTTTACTTTATCGCTAAATAGTTAGCAATAGTTGTAGTTGCTATTTGTGGTGGAGGCAATCATGGTGGAGTGATGGAGATCATGCCGGCGCGCACAAGATGGAGATCATGGCGCGGAGATTGGCTATACCATGTCACATAAAATTATATGCATGTGATGTTTATCCTTTTATGTATCTTATTATGCTTAGATCGCGACGGTAGCATTATAAGATGATTCCTCACTTAAAGATCAAGATAAAATTGTGTTCTCCCCTCGTATGCGCCGTTGCGAAAGTTCGTCGTTTTCAAGCACCTCGTGATGATCGGGTGCTATAAACTCTACGTTCACATACAACGGGTGCAAGCCAGTTTTGCACACGCGGAAAATACTTGGGTTTGACTTGACGAGCCTAGCATGTACAGACATGGCCTCGGAACACACGAACCGAAAGGTTAAACATGAGTCATATGAATGATATGATCGACACTGAGTTGTCCACCATTGAAACCACATCTCTTCTCGTGAAGATCGGATTAGGTGTGGTGAATTTGGATCGTGTTCACTAAACAACTTGAGGGATGTTGAATTTAGTGGGAGTTCATCTAGTAATTTGATTAAGTTGAACTAGTTATCATGAACATAGTCTAAATTGTACTTGCAATGTTGTAGATCAAATGGCTAAGTCCAACTTCAACTTCAACATGTTTGCTGAGAAAGAAAAGCTTAAGAACAATGGGTCTAACTTCACCAACTGGTTCCGCAATCTGAGAATCATACTCGCTGGCGGACAAAAAGCCTATGTACTTGACAAAGCGCTAGGTGACACCCCTGCTGCAACTGCGAAAACTGAAGAACTTGCTGACTTCAATGCTCGTAGAGATGATTGTGATGTGATTATGAGTACCATGCTGTTTTCTATGGAACCGGAACTTCAAAATCGTTTTGAGAAGTACCGCGGGCCTTATGAGATACTTGAGGAACTGAAAACCATGTTTCAGACTCAAGCCCGTTCTGAGAGATATGAGATCTCTGAGAAGTTCTTTAACTGCAAGATGGAGGAAGGGAGTTCCGTTAGTGAGCACGCCATTAAGATGTCGGGCTACACTCAACGCCTTGAGCAACTGGACTGCAAGATTCCAGAGGAGCTCAAGATTGACAGAGTTCTGCAATCACTCCCTCCTAGCTACAAAGGTTTTGTAGTTACTCATAATCAAATTGGTTCCACTGATACGATCACTGAGCTCTTCGCTAAGCTGAAAGCTGCGGAGGTGGATATCAAGAAAGACAATCATGTGTTGATGGTCAACAAGACCACTAGCTTTAAGAAAGCTAAAGGTGCAAAGGGATCTTTCAAGAAAGGCAAAGGCAAGCACGTTGCCCCTGCTGAGAAGAAGCTCAAGTCTGGACCTAAGCCGGACACTGAGTGCTTCTATTGCAAGGTCAAGGGTCACTGGAAGCGCAACTGTCCGAAGTACTTAGCGGACAAGAAGGCTGGCACCATCAAAGGTATATTTGATATACATGTTATTGATGTCTACCTTACTAGCGCTCGTTGTAGTGCCTGGGTATATGATACTGGTTTGGTTGCTAATATTTGTAACTCAAAACAGGAGCTACGGAATAGACGGCGGCTAGCAAGAGATGAGGTGACGATGCGCGTTGGCAATGGATCAAAAGTTGATGTGATGGCCGTCGGCACGCTCTCCTTAGTTTTACCTTCGGGATTAGTTTTAAACCTTAATAAGTGTTATTATGTGCCTGCGTTGAGCATGAACATTATATCTGGATCATGTTTATTGCAAGACGGTTATTCATTTAAATCTGAGAATAATGGTTGTTCTATTTATATGAATAACATCTTTTATGGTCATGCACCTGTTGTGAATGGTTTATTTCTTCTGAATCTCGAAAGCAATGAAACACACATCCATAACATTGAGGCTAAAAGATGCAAAGTAGATAGTGATAATCCAACTTATTTGTGGCACTGCCGTCTAGGTCATATTGGTGTAAAACGCATGAAGAAACTCCATTCTGATGGACTTTTGGAGTCTCTTGATTTTGAATCATTTGACACGTGCGAACCATGCCTCATGGGCAAGATGATCAAAACCCCGTTCTCCGGAATAATGGAGCGAGCAACGGACTTATTGGAAATCATACATACCGATGTGTGCGGACCAATGAGTATTTCGACGCGCGGTGGATATCGCTATTTTCTCACTTTTACTAATGACTTAAGTAGATATGGGTATATCTATTTAATGAAACATAAATCTGAAACGTTTGAAAAGTTCAAAGAATTTCAGAACGAAGTGGAAAACCATCGTAACAGGAAAATTAAATTTCTACGATCCGATCGTGGAGGTGAGTATTTGAGTTATGATTTTCTCACGCATCTTAAAGCAAGCGGAATCGTTTCGCAACTCACGCCACCCGGAACACCACAGCGCAATGGTGTGTCTGAACGCCGGAATCGAACTCTACTAGATATGGTGCGATCAATGATGTCTCTTACAGATTTGCCGTTATCATTTTGGGGTTATGCATTAGAAACCGCTGCATTCACTTTAAATAGGGCACCATCTAAATCCGTTGAGACGACACCGTATGAACTTTGGTTTGGTGCTAAACCTAAGTTGTCGTTTCTTAAAGTTTGGGGATGCGAAGCTTACGTCAAGAAGTTGATGCCGGACAAGCTCGAACCCAAAGCGGAGAAATGCGTCTTCATAGGATACCCTAAGGAAACGATTGGGTATACCTTCTACCACAGATCCGAAGGCAAAGTGTTTGTTGCAAAGAACGGATCCTTTCTTGAGAAGGAGTTTCTCTCGAAAGAAGTGAGTGGGAGAAAGGTAGAGCTAGACGAGGTTATTGAACCTTCTCTCGAGTTGGAGAGTAGCGCAGCACCAGAAATTGTTCCGGCGCCGCCTGCATCAACAAGAGAGGAAGCTAATGATAAAGATCATGAAACTTCAAACGATGCTACTACTGAACTTCGCAGGTCGACAAGGTCACGTGCCACTCCTGAATGGTACGGCAACCCTGTCTTAACCGTCTTGTTGTTAGACAACAGCGAACCTGCGAACTATGAGGAAGCAATGATGAGCCCAGACTCTGAGAAATGGCTAGAGGCCATGAAATCCGAATTGGGATCCATGAGCGAAAACCAAGTGTGGACTTTGGTGGATCCTCCTAGCGACCGTAAGGCCGTTGAGTGCAAATGGATTTTCAAGAAGAAAACGGACGCGGATGGTAATGTTACTGTCTATAAAGCTCGGCTTGTCGCAAAAGGTTTTCGGCAAGTTCAAGGTGTTGACTACGATGAGACTTTCTCTCCCGTAGCGATGTTTAAGTCCATTCGGATTTTATTAGCAATTGCTGCGTTTCATGATTATGAAATATGGCAGATGGATGTCAAGACTGCGTTCCTCAATGGCAACATTGATGAAGAGTTGTATATGATGCAGCCCGAAGGTTTTGTCGATCCTAAGGATGCTAATAAGGTGTGCAAACTTCAGCGTTCCATTTATGGACTGAAGCAAGCATCTCGGAGTTGGAACCTTCGTTTTGATCAAGTGATCAAGAATTTTGGATTTGTTCCAAATTGCTACGAAGCTTGTATCTACAAGAAAGTGAGTGGGAGCTCGGTGACATTTTTAGTACTATATGTGGATGACATATTGATTATTGGAAATGACATCGATATGCTTAACGATGTGAAGAGTTATTTGAATAAATGTTTTTCAATGAAAGACCTAGGGGAAGCTGCTTATATATTAGGCATCAAAATCTATAGAGATAGAGAAAGACGCCTAATAGCTTTAAGCCAAAGTACATATCTGGACAAAGTTCTGAAGAGGTTCAGAATGGATAAAGCAAAGAAAGGTTCATTGCCCATGTTGTCAGGTAAGATATTGAGCAAGGCTCAGTGTCCAGCTACGGTAAAATATAGAGAAACTATGAGCAAAGTGCCATATGCCTCGGCCATAGGTTCTATCATGTATGCCATGCTGTGTACTAGACCGGATGTGTCCAATGCTCTTAGTTTGACGAGCAGATACCAAAGTGATCCAGGAGTGGAACACTGGACAGCCGTAAAGAACATCCTAAAGTATTTAAATAGGACTAAAGAAATGTTCTTAGTCTATGGAGGTGACGAGGAGCTCGTCGTAAAAGGTTACGTCGACGCTAGCTTCGACACCGACCCGGATGATTCTAAATCTCAGACAGGATACGTTTATATTTTGAATGGTGGAGCTGTGAGCTGGAGAAGCTGCAAGCAAAGCGTGATCGCGGGATCTACAACAGAAGCGGAATACATGGCTGCTTCGGAAGCATCAAGTGAAGGAGTTTGGATCAGAAACTTCATCACTGAGCTTGGTGTGGTTCCAAATGCCTTGGACCCACTGGAGATATTGTGCGACAACACTGGCGCCATAGCACTGGCTAAGGAACCAAGATATCATCCAAAAACCAAGCACATCAATCGCCGATTCCATATAATTCGAGATTATATAGCAGATGGAGATCTGAAGATTAGCAAAGTACATACAGATCTGAATGTCGCAGATCCGTTGACTAAACCTCTTCCACGAGCAAAACATGATCAGCACCTTAATGCCATGGGTGTTAGATTGTTGCCAGATGTAAACTAGATTATTGACTCTAGTGCAAGTGGGAGACTGTTGGAATTATGCCCTAGAGGCAATAATAAAGATGTTATTATTATAATTCTTGTTCATGATAATGTTTATATTCCATGCTAGAATTGTATTAAGCGGAAACTTTAATACTTGTGTGGTTTATGAGCAACACCGTGTCCCTAGTACGCCTCTTTGGACTAGCTCATTGATTAATGATGGTTAAGGTTTCCTAACCATAGACATGTGTTGTCAATTAATAATGAGATCATATCATTAGGAGAATGATATGATGGACAGACCTAAATAAAGCAGAGCAATTAGATCGTGTCATCGTGTTCATCTTTGCGAAGCTTTTCCTATGTCATGTATTGTATTCCTTAGACCATGAGATAATACAACTCCCTAGTATCGGAAGAAAGCTTTGAAGTCATCAAACGTCATCCTATGTGAGGGTGATAATAAAGGTGTCTCTCAGGTGATCAGAAAGTACTTGTTGAGTTGTATGTATCGAGATGGAATTTGTCCCTCCCAAGTCGGAGAGATATACTTCGGGCCCACTCGGTAATCGATATCAACACCGCTTGCAAGCATGTGGTTAAGGAGTTAATCACGAAGTGATATCGGATTACGGAACGAGTAAAGTACTTGCTGTGAACGAGATTGAACTAGGTATGGCGATACCGACGATCAAATCTCGGGCAAGTAAAATATCGTGTGACGAAGGGAATACATATACGGGATTAATTGAATCCTGACATCGTGGTTCATTCGATATGATTATCGATGAATATGTGGGAGTCAATATGGGTTTCTAGATCCCGCTATTGATTATTGATAGAAGATCATGTCTGCATATTCTCGAACCCGTAGGGTCACACACTTAACGTGTATCGATGCTAGGATAGAATGGATAATTGGTTTATGAGTTTTAGTTCGGAGTCTCGGATGAGATCCAGGACGTCACGAGAGGTTCCGGAATGGTCCGGAGAATAAGATTCATATAAAGGAAAGCAGTTTTTGGATTCCGGAAAGGTTTCGGAGTTTATCGGTATTGTACCGGAAGGTTCTAGAAGGTTCCGGAGTGGGACCAACGTGGGCCCACTTGACGGAGGCCTGCGTGGGCCTAAGGGGAAGTGCCCTGGCCGCCTTGGGCCAGGTGCACAAGGCCCCTAAGGCCCAGCCGGCCAAGCCCAAGGGGAAACCCTAAAGGAAACTTCAAATAAGGAAAGGGGGGGAAACTTGCCCCCCACTCCTCCTTATCCAAGTCGGCTAGGGATTGGAGGAGGGGGCTATGCTGGCCGCCCAGCCCTCCATATAAGGGGGGGCAGGGGGCGCAGCCCTCTCTCACCTGAAGACCCAAACCCTAGCCGCCCCTGCTGCCCTCCCTCTCTCTCTCTCGTGACTGCGCGTAGGCGAAGCCCTGCCGCAGAAACTCTCCACCATAAGCACCACGCCGTCGTGCTGCCGATCCAATCTATCTCTCCACCATACTTGCTGGACCAAGGAAGGAGGAGACGTCGCTGCACCGCACGTGTGCAACTCTCGGAGGCGCCGCCACTTGCGGCGTAGGATCGGATCGGATCGCGAGGAGGAGAAGGCGAGTACGACTACGTCAACCACGTTCTCTTGAACGTTTCCGCTGTGCGAATCTTCAAGGGTATGAAGATCTCATCTACCTCTCTCGTTGATTACATCTCCTAGATTAGATCTTGGCTTTCTTGTTCGTTGCGTAGGAAAATTTTTGTTTACTATGCTACGAAACCCTTCAAAATGGAGCCCGTGGAGCTCTAGCATCGGTTCGTTAAGAACCATTAGCACCGGTTCGTGCCACGAGCCGGTGCTAAAGGTGTCGCGTCTGCCGTGTGGCAGGCGTCAGACCTTTAGCACCGGTTCGTGGCACGAACCGGTACTAAAGGCTACCCTTTGGCACCGGTTTTGGACACGGACCGGTGCTAGAGGTCCTGCCTATAAATACAGCCACCCACCAGTCTTCTCCTCTGTTTTTTTCCTTTGGAAGGTGTGAGAGGGGGTGTGCTAGTTTGATTTTTTCCCCTATGCACAAGAGTTGTTTGATGAAATGCCTAAGAGCATGAACCAACTTAAGCACACAAAAAATAAAAATGATATGAGGTGCCCGAGCGATACTGATGTCTACGCACGCGTCTGTTCTTGTAGACAGTGTTGGGCCTCCAAGTGCAGAGGTTTGTAGAACAGCAGCAAGTTTCCCTTAAGTGGATCACCCAAGGTTTACCGAACTCAGGGAGGAAGAGGTCAAAGCTATCCCTCTCAAGCAACCTTGCAATTACGATACAGAAAGTCTCTTGTGTCCCCAACACACCCAATACACTTGTCAGATGTATAGGTGCACTAGTTCGGCGAAGAGATAGTGAAATACAAGTAGTACTGATGATTATAAGTAGCAAATGTGATCTGAAATAAATATCGCTGCGAGCAAACATGTAACAAAACAGTAAGTAAACGGTGTGCAATGCTTGGAAACAAGGCCTAGGGATCATACTTTCACTAGTGGACACACTCTCAACAAATATAACATAATTGAACAAATAAATAACTTCTCTTAACTATGGTACTCTGAATTACTCTCCTATTGAATAACACTAATCATTGCGTAGTGGCTACAGAAGCACCCCTTAAAGTTCATCAAGTACTTGACAAACACCACTCATAGAGATATCCAAATCAAATCACAACTCAAGATAAATATTATTGCAACTTAGACCTAGTACTAACACGGTGCACACACTGTCAACATTACACCATGAAAGGAGGAAAAGATCACTTCAATACTATCATAGTGATAATTATTCTCATAATCCATAAGAGATCACAATCGTAGCCTAGACCAAGTACCACCATGATGCACGCACTGTCACCGTTACACCATGGCAGGAGGAATAGATTACTTTAATAACACACTAGAGTACACATAATGAAGAAGAGTAACATCTACTTATTCAACATGATACAAAGCTCACGATCACATAAAGATCACATCATGGGAGAGAGAGGTGAACCACATAGCTACCGGTAGAACCCTCAGCCCCGGGGATGAACTACTCCCTCCTCATCATAGGAGACAGCAAGGTTGATGGAGATGGCGGTGAGGTCGATGAAGACGGCGGAGACGGCGATGGAGATGGCTCCGGGGGCACTTCCCCGTCCCGGCAGGGTGCCGGAACAGAGACTTCTGTCCCCCAAAATTTGGCTTCAACGGCGGCGGCGCTGCGGAACTGTTCTGGAAATTTCACCGACTCCCTTAGGGTTTTCCGTCCTGAGGCTTTATATAGGCGAAGGGGCGTCGTCAGGGGGCAGCCAGGGGCTCCTCACACCAGGTGGGCGCGGCCAGGGGCTGGGCCGCGCCCCCTACGTGTGAGGGCGGCCTCTGGCCCCCCTCCGGCTCTCTTTCGGTCTTCGGGTAGCTTCCGGAAAAAATAAGACTTCTGGAACTTGTTTCGTCCAATTCCGAGAATATTTCCTGTGTAGCTTTTCTGAAACACAAAAATAGCAGAAAACAGGGAACTGTCACTGTGGCATCTTGTCAATAGGTTAGTTCCAGAAATCGCATAAAAACACCACGAAGTGTAACGAAACACAAGGCAAATGGTGCAAAAACAAGCATGGAGCATCAAAAATTATAGATACGTTTGAGACGTATCAGCATCCCCAAGCTTAACTCCTGCTCGTCCTCGAGTAGGTAAGTGATAACAAAAGAATAATTTTTGAGGTGACATGCACCATCATAATCTTGATCATATAGGTAAAGAATTGAGTGCTGAGATCAAAGAACTTAAAACATGGGCATGAAAGACTTAATCTTGATAATAGAAACTTAGCAACCATGTTATAACATAAAAATGAACACAAACAAAAGATCATGAATAGTGAAACAATGAAAGTCAAACGTGTGTTCAAATCATATGGAAAAACATACAAATGGTTTTCATCTTGTCCTTCATGGAGAGCAAAACATAAATGCATAGGACACCTTCAAGTTTAAGAGGGCGACTAGATACAAATAATTTAAGAACAAGTGAAACCATGATCATGAATCAATCAATGAAAACTTTGGGACAATGCACATTATACTCAGAATGACAACTATGCTCTCTTAGACGGTGCATAAAGGTAGAAGGTGGTGACTCAACATAAAAGTAAAAGAAAGGCCCTTCGCGGAGGGAAGCAGTGATTAAACATGTGCTAGAGCTTTTCATTTGTAAAACAGAGAGATAAAAATTGGTTTTGAGAGGTGGTTGTCTTTGTCAACGACTGGCAATGGGGTTCTTACTATCTTCCATACAAAAAATGAAGCAAGTTTTTGAGAGAGAGATTGGCACTTTTGTGCTCTTTTATAAAGCTTGGCACTCCTCCCCACCTTTTTTTCTTTCATAAACCATGGCTAACCGATTCCATCGGGTGCCCACCAACATTCACATACCATGGAGGAGTGCCTTTTTCTTTCTTTTTCCTTTTTTTTCTTTTTGGAATAAACAATATGGAAGATAGCAAATCCGACCACTACGTCCCCATGAGCTGAAAACAGTGTCACAAAATGAGAAGTGTTTTGAAGGTTTTTGAAAGGTAGCACATGCAAATTTACTTGGAATGGCTTACAAATACCATGCATAGGAATTTATAGTGGACACAATGGCAAACTTGGTTTTTGGGAGTTGGATGCACGAGTAGAGCTCATACTCAGTACAAGGCGAGGGCTAGCAAAAGACTGGGAGCGACCAACTAAGAGAGCAATAACGGCCATAACCATGCAAAGCGACAAAGCGACATTAAAAGAAGCATAAGATGGCATCAAAAGTCAAAAACTAAATGATCATAGAGGCTATAGGCGACTTATTTTTGTAGTCAACATGGTGTAAGCATGTGCCAAGTCAACCCAAATAAAGCATCAAAGGAGAAAACCAAATTAATGCTTCCAAACGATAAAAACAACGCATGATTCCTTCAAAGGCTCATTAAGCAATCTCAATTATTTGAGACAAGTCATGCTACAGCAAAACCACTAATCATACTATCAAAAAGACATCAAGCACGACATGCAAAAGCCTAGGCCGCAGTCTACACAAGCTTCTTCTTGTACCACTTTTTTGCATAAAGCTTTTTCTCTTTTCCAACACCATTCAAACCTTTTTGAGACAACTCTTTTGATAAAAGCCAACATAGACCAGAGGTCCAAATAAACCTTGATGCAAAGATAAAAACAAGATCTGAACAAAAATCAAGGCAAAAAATGCAAGCTAAACGCAGTAGCAGAAAAAGAGAACACTCATTGAACGATAAGAGTGAAAACTAGAGTGTTCTTGGCAACAAAAAACGGGGTTCATCTCCCTCCAAAACAACATGATGTGATCAAACCATTTATTGCAGCAAGCAAAACAAAAGAAAACTGAAAACTAAAACAACTGACGCTCCAAGAAAAACGCATAGTCCATGAAGCAATAAAAATATAGTGTTTTGAAAGGTGACCTGATTTTTGCCGATGAAGAAGGGGGTGCCTCGGGGGCATCCCCAAGCTTTGACGCTTGTACTTCTTGGATATTTCTTGGGGTGATGCATGGGCATCCCCAAGCTTGAGCTTTTGTCCGTTCTTCAACTCATCTCATCACTCTCCGATCCCTACACTTGAAAACTTCCTTCATACAAAACTAAACACAAATCTATTAGCAACATTAGTGTAAGCATAACATATAATCAACCTATTTTGCTTCAGGCTTCAACCCAAAACCACCATATATAAAGTATATACTACTGTAGCAACTTCCCCAAAAGTTCCGCGATCAAAAGAACTCAAAAAGAAAGCGATAAAGCGGCAAACACAAATATTGGCAGAAATCTGTCAAAACAGAACAGCTGACAAAGGTCAAATTTTTAGAGGGTTTTCTGTTGCTCAAATCAAAAAGTGTTCAACTAATGAAAGTTTGGATATAACCTGGGCATATGCACAAGAAATCGCAGGTCCAAAAGATATACAGAGAATTGTCACGAATTTTTACGGTGCAGCACCGAAAACAGTTTCAGGACAGCAACATCCCCAAATCTTTACCTCACTCAAATTAGAGGCTTCTCTTGGCACAACAATGAAATAAAAAGGATAAGGAGCGGTCATTACAGTAGTAATGACTTCTAAGACTCAAATAAAAGAAAAATTACTGAAAAGAAAACATTGGGTTATCTCCCAAGAGTGCTTTTCTTTAATGCCTTTGAGCTAGGCGCAGTAATTTACAAAGATGCTCATGCGGGCACCATATAGGAACTTAAAGCAATAGAGAGCATCAAAAAGCAAGTGTGGAACACATTTAAATCTAAACCACTTCCTATGAAAAATAGTCTTGTAAAAAGACAAGTCATAAAAGCGCAAAGCAAAAAGCATAGGCAGGCGAAACAAGTACAACTTCAAGAATTGCAACAAAAAGAGGGGAAACTCAATATTGTTGAGATCCATCAAACCATGTTTCCCTCTCTCATAATAACTTTTAGTAGCATCATGAATAGAACTAACAATATAACTATCACATAAAGCATCCCTATCATGAGCCACATGCCTAAAAGAATTAATACTCCCCACATGAACAATCGTAGTAGGAGCAGATTCAACATAATAATTATTCTCATCACCATAATCATCAAAAATAGGAGGCATATTGTAATCATAACTAATTTTCTCCTCAAATGTAGGTGAACTGAAAACATTATACTCATCATCATAGCCATCATAAACTAGAGGTTTAGTATCATCACAAGCTAAAGAACGGCTATTTCTCAAAGCATATTCATCAAACATATCATCATAAGAAGGAACATGGATAGTACTAATGGTACAACAATTATTAACCTTGGAATTGGTACCAAAAAGATTTTCAATATCAAAAGTAGAGTGCTTTTCCCAATCATGATCACTAACATAGGTAACAGACATAGGAACATCATCCCAATCAGAATTATCATAATCTATAGCAGGATCATAACGCTTAGGGGAAGATACCGTGTCCTCTCGCCTTTTACTCCTTTTCTTCTTCTTCTTCTTCTTCTTCATACTCTTCTTACTCTCTCCTTTAGGAGGGAGAGACTTGAAGGGCATCTTCTCCACATAATCTTTAGGAGGGAAAGGCATCCTCTCCACATAATCTGGTTTGCTGACAGAAACAATAGAAGAAACTTTGGAGGATTCCTCCTCTCTATTAATAAGATCGAAACATCTATTAGTCCTGTCATAACTTGGCAAAACGTCATGTTTTATAAGATCTTGCAAGTAAGTATTTGCGAGGCAATCTTTAGCACAATAGAGGTGACAACCACGAAGGGTACTATTAATATCAACATCTCTCATATCAACCAAAGAAATCTTTCTAGATATCTCTTCACAATTCAAAAACAAAGTAAGCTCATCGTACTGATTGAAAGTAATCTTATCATCACAATATAAATCTGTAGTACTCATTCGATTAATTGGGCATTGAAAATTAAAGTGACCCTTTTCACCGCAAAATTCACAAAGAAAAGGATAAAGCTCACAAACCCTTTCACCAAGCACATCTAGATCCTTGAGCCACATACTGGTTTCTTCATTTGCGTGGGTGATGCAATAATCTTCCTTGTTGTAACTCTGTTCACAAGGTCTATGTACTCCACAAAAATTAACATGCTTATAAGAAATAGGACTTTTAGAAGTTTGAGCATGTTTATTGCAATCATCAATAACAATATCACTTTCTATGCAAGTGTCCTTAAAAGGTTCATGATACACATCCCCATTTCCTTTAGGAACATTCATATGGGAAGCAAAGGTTTTAAAGCAATCAACCATAATTTGAGGATCAAGACCATACTTAGCACTAAGCTCTTGAAAATCAGCAGTTTTAGCGAAAGACTTAATGCAATCAAACTCGTAATTCATACCTGATCCTTTACCTTTGTCGCTATCCCAACCTTCAATATTGTTTTGAATTGTTTCAAGCAGATCCCACTTGGTGTCAACATCCTTGCTTGTGAAAGACCCATCAAAGCATGCATCTAGATAATCCTTGTAATATCCTGAAAGCCTTGCATAAAAATTATTAATAACAATATTACGGGGAAGATCATGAATAGGACATTTGTGCATTAGTAACTTCAATCTTCCCCACGCTTAGGCAATGCTTTCTCCCTCATGAGGCCAAAAGTTATATATCCGATTACGATCTTTATGAATTTCACTTGGAGGATAAAACTTGGAATAAAAGAGAGGCACAATTTCCTCCCATGCAATAGATGGACCATCTTCAAGCAGCCGATACCATTCCTCAGCTCTGCCTTTCAGTGATAAAGAGAATAGCTTCTTCTTAACTTGGTTCATTGAAATAACTGCACACTGGAACAACTCGCATAATTCATGTATAAAAAGCAAATGGTCACCAGGATGGACAGTTCCATCTCCTAAATAGCAGCTATCCCTAACACGTTCAACAATCTTCGTAGGTATTTTAAAAGGATGAGGAGCACAAGCATCATTAGAAACATCACATATGGGAGATAAAATATTATCAGAACAAACTTTCTCCACTAAAGCTGGGGAACTAAAAATATCATGCTTAACAAAACCAGCTTCCCCAAGCTTAGACTTTTCCATAGCATTAGCAATAACGGGATTCAAAGCATTCGTACTAATAACATTGCTATGCGAAATAAGCTCCAAAGGTTTTTCAATTTTCTCTTCAAATCTAAACTCAGAAAAAAGACTAAAGAACTCTTTGTTTTCCATTAAGCCTAACTAGTGAAAATAAAAACAAGAAACAAAAAGATGTAATTGCAGAATTTAAAGGAAATAACTCTGAGCACTCACACAGGAGGATGCGAGTACCTTTTACCTTACCTCCCTGGCAACGGCACCAGAAAAGAGCTTGATGTCTACGCACGCGTCTGTTCTTGTAGACAGTGTTGGGCCTCCAAGTGCAGAGGTTTGTAGAACAGCAGCAAGTTTCCCTTAAGTGGATCACCCAAGGTTTATCGAACTCAGGGAGGAAGAGGTCAATGCTATCCCTCTCAAGCAACCCTGCAATTACGATACAGAAAGTCTCTTGTGTCCCCAACACACCCAATACACTTGTCAGATGTATAGGTGCACTAGTTCGGCGAAGAGATAGTGAAATACAAGTAGTAGTGATGATTATAAGTAGCAAATGTGATCTGAAATAAATATCGATGTGAGCAAACATGTAACAAAATAGTAAGTAAACGGTGTGCAATGCTTGTAAACAAGGCCTAGGGATCATACTTTCACAAGTGGACACACTCTCAACAAATATAACATAATTGAACAAATAAATAACTTCTCTTCACTATGGTACTCTGAATTACTCTCCTATTGAATAATACTAATCATTGCGTAGTGGCTACAGAAGCACCCCTTAAAGTTCATCAAGTACTTGACAAACACCACTCATAGAGATATCCAAATCAAATCACAACTCAAGATAAATATTATTGCAACTTAGACCAAGTACTAACACGGTGCACACACTGTCAACATTACACCATGAAAGGAGGAAAAGATCACTTCAATACTATCATAGTGATAATTATTCTCATAATCCATAAGAGATCACAATCGTAGCCTAGACCAAGTACCACCATGACGCACGCACTGTCACCGTTACACCATGGCAGGAGGAATAGATTACTTTAATAACACACTAGAGTACACATAATGAAGAAGAGTAACATCTACTTATTCAACATGATACAAAGCTCACGATCACATAAAGATCACATCATGGGAGAGAGAGGTGAACCACATAGCTACCGGTAGAGCCCTCAGCCCCGGGGATGAACTACTCCCTCCTCATCATAGGAGACAGCAAGGTTGATGGAGATGGCGGTGAGGTCGATGGAGACGGCAGAGACGGCGATGGAGACCGATGGAGATGGCTCCGGGGGCACTTCCCCATCCCGGCAGGGTGCCGGAACAGAGACTTCTATCCCCCAAAATTTGGCTTCGACGGCGGCGGCGCTGCGGAACTGTTCTGGAAATTTTGCTGACTCCCTTAGGGTTTTCCGTCCCGGGGCTTTATATAGGCGAAGGGGCATCGTCAGGGGGCAGCCAGGGGCTCCTCACACCAAGTGGGCACGGCCAGGGGCTGGGCCGCGCCCCCTACGTGTGAGGGCGGCCTCTAGCCCCCCTCCGGCTCTCTTTCGGTCTTCGGGTAGCTTCCGGGAAAAATAAGACTTCTGGAACTTGTTTCGTCCAATTCCAAGAATATTTCCTGTGTAGCTTTTCTGAAACACAAAAACAGCAGAAAATAGGGAACTGGCCCTGTGGCATCTTGTCAATAGGTTAGTTCCAGAAATCGCATAAAAACACCACGAAGTGTAACGAAACACAAGGCAAATGGTGCAAAAACAAGCATGGAGCATCAAAAATTATAGATACGTTTGAGACGTATCAGATACTTAGGTCTTGTCCTCGTTCTTTCCTCCTCGATCGAGGTTAGCAACTCTATCCTTTCATTTGTCATTGATACAAATGCATGTTTCGATATACAGTGGTCATTTCACTATTTATGATGTTCGGTAATAGTATTGGTAAACCTAATTATATGACGCAGATGAACCAACGACAATGGATGTACGGTGACCGACGCAATTCCGAGTTCATTGAAGGTCTTCGTAATTTTGGCGATGTGGCTCGGGCAAATATTCAGAATGGTTTTATGTGTTGTCCATGTGTTGACTGTGGGAACAAGAAGGAATACTCTTCCTGGAAAATCCTTCACTCCCACCTGCTTCGGAAAGGTTTCATGCCTAGCTATAATTGTTGGACCAAGCACGGAGAAAGAGGGGTTATAATGGAAGACAATGAAGAAGAAGAGGATGATGATATGTACCCTGAATACGATGATACTGCAATGGGGAAGCTGAAGCTGAAGGGTGTCATCGTGGTGAACAAGCATATGCCATGGGATGGCTTAAGTTGGGGCCGAACATACACTGGTGGATCCGGAGGAGGGAATGCGTGGTAGAGATCGTGCACGGAGCACACTGCTAACACACCGAGCTACCCAGGTTCGGGGCCTCGTGAGGAGGTAACACCCCTACTCCTACATGTCTGATCTATATGAGATGCACATGAGAACTATAATGGTGCTCCTTGAGCTGTTCATCTTGCCTATCTAAGGCTGCACTGGGCAGGAGCTAAAGAGCTAGTGCTAGAGAGCTCCCATGGAGCGAGAGAGAATGAGCCTCCTCTGGAGGCTAGGGTGATCGTTACCCCTGGTGCCCCTTATATAGGGAGCCCAGGGGACAAGGGATGCCCCACATAACACTATGCACGCACTGTAGCTGAGTTGACTACCGGGGTCTTGTCAGCACTGTAGCCTGCATCAGCACGGTACCGTCCTCGGTACTGTGCACTGCATCATGGTCATGGGCTTGTCCCATCGCTGTCTGTCCTTGGAGTACTTGGTCTTCGTCTTCTAGCGTATGTCTTCAGGATCTCCATGTCATCAGTCTTATCCTCCTCCTGAGGATAAGACTGACTAGGAGAGAGGAGTATGCTGGTCTGAGCCAAGGGGCGTCCCAACACCAGCATATAACGATGGAGGATGTGCCAGTCCGAGCCTGGAGGCATCCCAGGACTGGCACAAGGTGCTGGAGTCGATGTCAGATGAGTAAAATATGCCGGAGGAGGTAAATCTCGGCCCACAGGAGGTTAATCCGGCCTAGATAGAGTTAATCTGGCCTAACAAGGGGATAATCCGGCCTGGGCCAAGGGAGTGCCGGCCTGGCCCAGCCGGAACATCCTAAACCGGCCCAGCCGGGTCTTGCAAAAGGTGGCCTGGAGGAGAATCCCGGCCAGGCCGGATCCTCCTGATCCGGCCCAGCCGGGCGCTGGCAGAGATGGCGGCCTGGAGGGAGCCCAGCCGGGGCGGCCAGCCAGAGGCCCAACCGGGGCGCGCGGCCAAGCGGCCCAGCTGGGGCGCCGGCCTGGGGAAGAGCTCGGGACACGGGGGCGGAGTGCCGGCCCAGGTCCACGCCGGGGCCTGGGAAAAGAAGGCCTGGAGGAGGCCCAGCCGGACGGGGGCGACGCCGGCCCAGCCGGGAAACTGAGCGGGGGAAGGGAATCCGGCCCGCGCCGGATGGAGGATCCTCCGGCCCAGCCGGGATACGCTGCGCCGGCCCAGTCGGGTGAGATGCTTCGGCCCAACCAACTTACATGCGGCTTGCCCTATTATATGCCGGCCTGGGCCCTTCTATGCCGGCCCAGCGAGCTTATATGCCGGTCTGGGAGCATTACGAGTAGGCCGGCTTTGCTATATCCGGCCCAACCTGCTGCTTACTTGTTTTTTATTGTCCTGCACATATAATCTGACATATACAATGCATATTAATTATACAAAAAGGATACTTTGGTATACCCGGGGTTACATCCCCGACATTAGCCCCCGAGGCTGTGGGGGACTCATAGAGTCGCGCACAGGCTTCAACAAAGTATACCAAAGTCCCAAACTCACATACTCATATAACTAATATGCTGGCCTGCACAGGCCACTTTTATCGCATGCCATCATAGGCAATGTCCTGCTTGACATATATCTGATATGCTGGCTTTTATGCGCTATCTCAAAATACTATTGTGCCTTCTTTGGCTATATCGACACTTTGCCTCTTGGGCTATGTCTTATCGACATTGTCTGCTTCGACAATGCCGGAATACTGCTTTGCCTTCTTTGGCCATATCGATACTTTGCCTCCTGAGCCATTTGCCTCTTGGGCTACTCTGCCTCTTGGGCTTGCCTCTTGGGCTATTTTGCCTCTTGGGCTACTTTGCCTCTTGGGCTATTTTGCCTCTTGGGCTTGCCTCTTGGGCTACTTTGCCTCTTGGGCTATTTTGTCTCTTGGGCTACTTTGCCTCTTGGGCTATTTTGCCTCTTGGGCTTGCCTCTTGGGCTACTTTGCCTCTTGGGCTATTTTGCCTCTTGGGCTATTTTGCCTCTTGGGCTATTTTGCCTCTTGGGCTTGCCTCTTGGGCTATTTCAACATGTTGCCACTTGGGCCATGTCCCATCGACATTGTCTACTTTGACAATGCCGATATACTGATATGCCTCTTGGGCTGTGCCATCACTGGGCACTTGTTAGTATGCATAATGATAAGTTATGTTAATATGCCAAACCGGGATACTCTGTGAGACCGGATATGTTAAGAGATATGATACCTGTTAGCTTTGAGATCAATGTCTCGATATATTACTGAGCCAGAATTGGCGGTAACTGAAGGGATTATAGAATGCCGTGATATGCTGGCATGCCGAAATAAACGGCGATTGGGGATTTTGGTCGATGCCATGATATGTCGGCATACTGAAATTTTGCTCATGCTATGATATGTCGGCACACTGAAATATATGTGACTCAAGATATTACTTAATAGTCTGATATGCAGACAAACTGAAATACCTGATACCTGAGATATAAACTGAAACCGTGGTGGTATAATAGTAATTTTTTCTCTGTAACGGCAATATGGAGAGTCATAGCCGGGTAATATATATATATATATATATATATATATATATATATATATAATGAGATGTCCAACCTGTTCTGTAGTCATACTAAAAGACATAGCAATGGTCATAGCATTTGACATATTGCAATCTAGCATATGGAGTTTGGCACATAGCCCATAGTATTCGGCATATAGCATATGAAATAAAGCACTTGGCACATGGACTAAGATATAGCAGTTTGACATATAGCAACTGAGATTGACATATAAGTTAACTTGGCAACTCATAGGAAAGATTAGGCACTCATGTGCCGGCATATAAATGTAGGTACACTGTAACTGACATGCGAGATTTAACATAGAGCATGCAGAAACTGGTACTTAGACATGCATATAAACTGATATGACTGTAAACTTACAGTAGCTAGCATACGGCATTCAGTATATAAAAACTGGCATATAAGACTTGGCATATAACAGCCGGCATATACAGCATATAGTGAAAATAGATACTAGACTTGACATAGCATATAGTAACTGTAGTCTCTATGCAAGGTGGTACTCATAGCACTTGGCATATAAACAGATACTGAACTTGACATGTTAACTGGCATACTGACTATAACATTGTAGCAGGTATGCAGACTGATATATGCAAAGACATACAACTTGTCACAAGGAACTTGCTTACAGTAATAGATGCTAGGTCTAGGATATGAGATATCCTCTAAGTTATAGAATCTGACACGCTATTGTTGGTATACAAAGCTGGCATATAACATGCCAAGATAAATATTTCTGAAGACTACAGATATGCAAACTATTACTAATGATACTATTGTAGCATACATATGTAGCGATTGGCATAGAGACAGACATACAGGAGTAAACTGAGAGGCATGTGTGCTAGCATGTAAACTAATTTAAACTTGGACAGTAGTATAGTATCGGCCAGCTAGGCTCATGCCTAGCCTCCGGGCTGCTTTTTTCTACTAAAGAGATGACAAACTTAATTTGAATTGATTAGTCCCCGGGTTGACACACTTAATCCCAGGGAAACAGAGAATTAATCACTAAGAACTGCTAATTTCTGAACACTGATACATACTTTGCATCAGATATACACTTGCTTTTTCCACTACAAAGATGGAGAAGGAAACTGAAATTACGGTTTGGTTTTGAAGAGAGTTACCTGTGCATGCGGCCTTGCAGAAATCGGCCTGCCAGGAGTGACTCCGGCCCGAGAGAATTAGAAGTTGCACCAGTTCCTGGCCCAGCCGAAATGGGCTGGGAGGCCTAGCCGGGACGCTAGTACCGGCCCAGGCCGGAATACCGAGCGCCTGGCCCGACCAGGAGTCGCTGCGCGCTGGCCCAGCCCGGATAACCGAGATACCGCGCGCCGGCCCCGCCAAGGCTGGAGAAGAGCCGGCCTAGCCTGGCGTGCCCCCGCGCTGGCCCAGTCGGGAAACTGCATGCCGGCCCAGCCTGGCCTGCCCCCGCGCTGGCCCAGCCGGGATAACGCACGCCGGCCCAGCCTGGCCTGCCCCCGCGCTGGCCCAGCCGGATTTGCAGCAGCGCCGGAGTTCCAGCCCAAGCCGAGGCCCAAAAACGCTTAGACCTGGCCGGGAAAGGCCTAACTCGGCCCAGACAAGGATGTTCCGGCCAAGAGAGGCTAGACCCGCTATATGCCGGCCCACGGGCGTGAATTTTGGCCAGAAAACATGTATGCCGGCCGGGAAAATGCCGGAGTTGACCCCGAACCCACATATGTCGGCCGGGACATAAATATGCCGGCCGGGACATATATATTCCGACCCGAGGAAGCCGAGCGTCTGCCCAGGGAAGAATATGCTGGCCCGGAAATGTCGATGTAGATCCGGGACAACCGTATGCCGGCCCGGGTGAGTTGATGTCAGCCCAGGATGCTGAAGAAGACCTGCAGTGCTCGGAGACAATGCTGATGTCGAGCCCCCGAGCAGACGAATAAGATCCCATCCGGATGTACTCCTACCAGCGCCTTGATCAGCCCCACGGTGGGCGCCAAATGTCATCGTGGTGAACGAGCATATGCCATGGGATGGCTTAAGTTGGGGCCGAACGTACACTGGTGGATCCGGAGGAGGGAAGGCGCGGTAGAGACCGCGCATAGAGCACACTGCTAACACACCGAGCTACCCAGGTTCGGGGCCCTCGTGAGGAGGTAACACTCCTACTCCTGCATGTCTGATCTATATGAGATGCACATGAGAGCTACAATGGTGCTCCTTGAGCTGTTCATCTTGCCTATCTAAGGCTGCACTGGGCAGGAGCTAAAGAGCTAGTGCTAGAGAGCTCCCATGGAGCGAGAGAGAATGAGCCTCCTCTGGAGGCTGGGGTGATTGTTCCCCCTGGTGCCCCTTATATAGGGAGCCCAGGGGACAAGGGATGCCCCACATAACACTATGCACGCACTGTAGCTGAGTTGACTACTGGGGTCTTGTCAACACTGTAGCCTGCATCAGCATGGTACAGTCCTCGGTACTGTGCACTACATCATGGTCATGGGCTTGTCCCATCGCTGTCTGTCCTTGGAGTACTTGGTCTTCGTCTTCTAGTGTATGTCTTCAGGATCTCCATGTCATCAGTCTTATCCTCCTCCTGAAGATAAGACTGACTAGGAGAGAGGAGTATGCTGGTCTGAGCCAAGGGGCGTCCCAACACCAGCATATAACGATGGAGGATGTGCCAGTCCGAGCCTGGAGGCGTCCCAGGACTGGCACAAGGTGCTGGAGTCGATGTCGGATGAGTAAAATATGCCGGAGGAGGTAAATCTCGGCCCACAGGAGGTTAATCCGGCCTAGATAGAGTTAATCCGGCCTGACAAGGGGATAATCCGTCCTGGGCCAGGGGAGTGCCGGCCTGGCCCAGCCGGAACATCCTAAACCGGCCCAGCCGGAACATCCTAAACCGGCCCAGCCGGAACATCCTAAACCGACTCAGCCGGGTCTTGCAAAAGGTGGCCTGGAGGAGAATCCCGGCCAGGCCGGATCCTCCTGATCCGGCCCAGCCGGGCGCTGGCAGAGATGGCGGCCTGGAGGGAGCCCAGCCGGGGTGGCTAGCCAGAGGCCCAACCGGGGCGCCGGCCTGGGGAAGAGCTCGGGACATGGGGGCGGAGTGCCGGCCCAGGTCCACGCCGGGGCCTGGGAAAAGAAGGCCTGGCGGATGCCCAGCAGGACGGGGGCGACGCCAGCCCAGCCGGGAAACTGAGCGGGGGAAGGGAATCCGGCCCGCGCCGGATGGAGGATCCTCCGGCCCAGCCGGGATACGCTGCGCCGGCCCAGTCGGGTGAGATGCTTCGGCCCAGCCGACTTACATGCAGCTTGCCCTGTTATATGCCGGCCTGGGCCCTTCTATGCGGGCCCAGCGAGCTTATATGCCGGCCTGGGAGCATTACGAGCAGGCCGGCTTTGCTATATCTGGCCCAACCTGCTGCTTACTTGTTTTTTATTGTCCTGCACATATAATCTGACATATACAATGCATATTAATTATACAAAAAGGATACTTTGGTATACCCGGGGTTACATCCCCGACAAAGGGACAGGAGAAGCTGAAGATGAAGAGGCATCAGATGAGCCTGATGATGATCTTCGTCGGGCCATCGTTGATGCACACAGAGAAGCAGAAAGTGTAAATGAGAAGCGGAAGTTAAAGGGTATGTTAGAGGATCACAAAAATAAGTTGTACCCAAATTGTGAAGATGGGAACACAAAGCTCGGTACCACGCTGGAGTTGCTGCAATGGAAGGCAGAGACTGATTTATCTGACAAGGAATTTGAGAAATTACTGAAAATAATGAAGAAGAAGCTTCTAAAGGATAATGAATTGCCTGACAGTACGTATGAAGCAAAGAAGGGTCTCTGCCATCTAGGATTAGAGGTGCAGAAGATTCATGCATGCATTAATGACTGCATCCTCTACCGCGGTGAGGAGTACGGGAATTTGGAAGCATGCCCGGTATGCACTGCACTGCGGTATAAGATCAAACGAGATGACCCTGGTTATGTTGATGGCGAGCCCCCCAGGAAGAGGGTTCCTGCCAAGGTCATGTGGTATGCTCCTATAATACCATGGTTGAAATGTCTGTTTAGAAACAAAGAGCATGCCAGGTTGTTACGATGGCACAAAGAAGACCATAAGAAAGACGCGATGTTGAGACACCCCGCTGATGGGTCGCAGTGGAGAAAAATTGAGAGAAACTACCCGGACTTTGCAGGCGACGCAAGGAACTTAAGGTTTGGTCTAAGTACAGATGGCATGAATCCTTTTGGGGAGCGGAGCTGCAGTCATAGCACCTGGCCTGTAACTCTATGTATCTATAACCTTCCTCCTTGGTTGTGCATGAAGCGGAAGTTCATTATGATGTCAGTGCTCATCCAAGGCCCGAAGCAACCCGGCAACAACATTGATGTGTATCTAAGACCATTAGTTGATGAACTCTTACAGTTATGGGCCAAACCAGGTGTACATGCATGGGATGAGCACAAACAAGAGCCATTTGACCTACGAGCGTTGCTTTTCGTAACCATCAATGATTGGCCTGCTCTTAGTAACCTTTCAGGACAAACGAACAAGGGATACAATGCATGCACACACTTTTTAGATAAGACTGATGCTATATATTTGGAAAAATACAAGAAGATTGTGTACTTGGGGCATCGTCGATTTCTTACAACCACGCATCTATTATATATTAAAAATAAATGACGGGCTCTTAGAATTAAGAGAAATAGTCTAGAAAATCCCACAATAATTAGAAAAATCTGGCCATCAATTTATCTAATTAGCTGTTGACAGCCGATGGATCTTGGCAATGACGTATAGTTAGAAAAGTTCAACAAAATTACCCACCACTGCCCTACATAATTATTTACGTACCCCTTCAAGCTAATAAGCTAATCAGAACAAAAAAAAAATCTAACAAGCTAATAGGTCATAGGTCACAAACTCAAAGAAAAACGGGTTATGGCGTCACGCATGCCGCCGCCGCCTCCGTGCTCTTGGCTGGCCAACCCAATCTAGGTGCATGAAGACCAGCAGTTATTATTCAATCCTAATTGCCTCATGATCGGCTTCCTGTGGTTTGGCACCGGTGAAACTTTGGCCGCCGATGCTGAGATGTCCCGATTTATTGACGACCTGATCCGATGTTTTAAGATTCATTGCTGGCGTAATGTAAACTTTCTGGACCGATGCGTATAAGCAACATGCAGGCACACAGTACCTCTCAAACCATAGAGCAAACTGGAAAACGGAAGGTAAGTTCTCCCAGTCTGAGTTCGTCCGCCGGTCGCTTTGTTGCCGTCTTCAGCCGGATCATTCTTTTTTCCCGCATGGGGACTGCTTTACCAGATGCATTAGCACAGGCCATGGGCGATGGCATGGCTAGCCTCTTTTGGATCGATTTTGATTCCTTCTGGTTCGGTCTCTTAATCTTGCAGGTGGATGCGATCGGGATTGTGGATGGAGGAGGAGCTGTCTCTCCAACTCGTCCAGGCCCATGTGATGGCCGTCCTGACCAGCCGCAGGGTGAGTATTTGATCGAAAACTTCCATGCCTGCTACATATTTTAATACTAGGTAAGATCAGAATAGAACATTGGGGAAACATGCATACAGGGTTGATCTGATCAATTTTTAGGACGGTGATTAGTGGTTAAAATTCTCTGCTTGATGCAAATTTGGTGTACACAACTGGAATATAATATGCGGTCATGCATCCATGCAACATGGATGGATTCATGGATTTAAACTTGCTTCATGCGCACTGGTGGACATCCCCAAGCCAGGTAGTTGTTTACATTGAGTGCTACATCTATTTCTCATAATACAGTATTTCAGTCTTATATATGTATGATCGAAGGCTGTGGAGGAACAAAAGGCAAATTCACACTTCCTTTTTCTGAACTTTATAAATTTCTGATTATTAGTCTAGCAACATGTATTTCGCTAGATCTAGCGTTACATTGATACTAATCGATTTTATTATCAACTCTACAATTTTATTATTAACAAAATCAATAAATTGTTGCTAACATTTACTTGGTTCGCTGTGCTATTGCTAATTTGGTAGTCTGAAGTAGAGAAACTGGACGGAAGTTTGAGTCAGATTTCTTCTATACTTCTCTGTCCATGTCGACCACTGTCCTCTTCTTTAGCATGGTTACAAAAATATTATTTCGCCTAGAGCTATTAGTTCGAAACGTTGTCAAAAAAATCATTGCACCGTATTTGTACACATCCTTTGTAATGCCAAAAGGAAAAATGCAGTGTGCGGCAATTGCTGGAGCACCATGCGACTCTCCCTGCAGCCATGAAGATGGATCGATCCTTGTAATTAAAAGTTTGCATCATGCACACAGCCAGAAATCATAAAGCAGTCCGGTAATAGCACGTTTCCTTTGAGCTCCATCTATTACTTTAGAAACAATGTATATTTATAAATATGCAAGAAAAAGTATTACAGCATAAATTGCTCTATTGCATAGTTTTGATGCTATAGCATATAAATGTGAATTGTGTTTATATTTTTTATTAAAAGAAAGGCTTGAACCAAAGTTCCCCAAACGTTTATCAGAAAGGATGAAACAACTGGTACACTCGAACTTCGTAGGAATAAAATAAAATAAATAAAATTCTTAATAGCGGGTATTATTGATCATGGTCGCTAGATTTGTTTTTCAAAAGCAGGTATGCCATTTCTAACAATTAGAGGTTGACTCCTTGAAGCAACGGTACAGATTTTTGTTAATTGTTTCTATATCTATTTAAACGTGTGCACCATAATTAACATGTCTTCTCGATAGATTTTATTTTTATGATATCATGAAACCAAATGTTTCACATGATTGTGAAAGAAATAAAAAATAAAATAATATATCACTTCTTTTTTATAACATGATACTTTAATCACTGGCAATTTCGGTTTTTTGTCTACCCTAGAATAATTGGTAAACCTATAGTTAGTTCCTAAATGATTTCTACAGATTTTCATCTAGACTTAATGTGAATCACATGTTAGCGTAAAATGCCAACGAATAATTGATGTATGAATGTATTGTATACTACAATTAAAATGGGGGATCTGTCTTCTCTTCTCTTATCTTGATGCATACATCTATTGAGGATCGCCTTATTCTTATGAGAAAATCACCTCTATTATGGCAACAAAATTACTGTGCAATGTGCTGCTAAAATAGACTAAGGGGGTGTATGGTCCACATATTCTATTAAAACTTACACACACACATGGTTTTGGTATTTCACCATTCATGTTTATCACCTTTATCTTTTGTTTTTATATGCTTTTTAGAATACATTAGCTGTCACCAAAATGTACATACACAAATTTGCATTCACTAAATGTTCTATGAAACACTTAATGCTTTTTTCCCTCTCCCTTGCATGTTGATTAAATCATTCATTTCAAATAGGAAAAGTTTTCCCTTATTTTTCTATCTACTAATATAGGATAATATATTTTCCCTTTCTAACTTATCCAATAGTGCAACATCTACATATCATATTTGTTCAGTTTTTCTGAATGCGATGATCCAATGTTTTCTATTATTTAGTTTTGTAGCCTATAAAATTAATTGTGTTAATTTTCTTTTTTAAAATAAATAAATAAGCCATTCACCCAAACATGTCGAAGAATTATGAGCATGAAACTGTTGGTATTTTCTATATTTATAACATTCTTTTTGTAGACAGATTTACATGATGTCTCAACGAAACACACGGCTATACCATTTGGCTTCGCCAATCCATATGAAAATTGGCTACATGTACCCATATTCTTTGTATGTATCACACTACTCACTAATTTTAAATTTCCACATATGCCTAAAATAAAATACACATATTATGTTCCCAAATATTACAAAATGGTAAAACCAAAAATACACTAAATATTTGTTTATGTCATTAAAAGCCATTTTATATAGCTACTCCCTCCATTCGGGTTTATTATTGTTACGGGTAGTTCTAGATCGTCAATTTTAGCAACTTAATATAAGTTCTATATTATAAATATATATTATTTGAAACTTCAGATTATATATTTTCCAATGGTTTATTTTTTGTGTTATATAATAATAATTATATAGATCAAATTGACGACTATAAACTACACGTAAGACTAATAAACCCGACCAGAGGAGTATTCAAATAATTTAAAATTTATGTCCGCGCACTTGCGCGGGCCACTGTGCTAGTTCCATAAGAAAGAAAGGCAAGCATTTTAGAGGTGTGGCAGATCACCGGCAAAAGCCTAAACTTCGTACTAGTGATGATTTATTTGATATGGTCAGGGACCTAGAAGTAATCTTTGGAAAGGGTCCTGGCGGTCAATCTGTTCCAAATGACGTCGCTACCGGACACGCACCCATGTGGAAGAAGAAATCTATATTTTGAGAGCTTGAGTATTGGAAACACCTAGAGGTTCGCTCTTCAATCGACGTGATGCACGTTACGAAGAATGTTTGCGTGAACCTGATAGGCTTTCTGGGCGTGTATGGAAAAACAAAAGATACACCAGAAGCACGGGAGGATCAACAACGTATGAAAGATCCAAACAACATGCATCCACAGAGCAAGACGGATAAAGGGCATCACTTAAGTCCTGCCAGCTACGCTCTTACCAAAGCAGAGAAGGAAATCTTTTTTGAAGTCCTTTCAAGTATCAAAGTGTCGTCTGGCTTCTCGTCAAATATAAAGGGAATAATAAATATGATAGAGAAAAAATTCCAAAACCTAAAGTCTCATGACTGTCACGTGATTATGATGCAGTTGCTTCCAGTTGCATTAAGGGGGCTTCTACCGGAAAATGTTCGCGTACCCATTGTTAAGCTATGTGCATTCCTCAATGCAATATCTCAGAAGGTAATCAATCCAGATATTCTACCAAGGTTACAGAAGGATGTGGCCCAATGTCTTGTTAGTTTTGAGTTGGTGTTCCCGCCATCCTTCTTTAATATTATGACACATCTCCTGGTTCACCTTGTCGAAGAGATTGCCATTCTCGGTCCTATATTTCTACACAACATGTTCCCCTTCAAGAGGTTCATGGGAGTCTTAAAGAAATATGTTCATAACCATGCTAGGCCATAAGGAAGCATCTCCAAGGGCTATGGAACATAGGAGGTCATTGAGTTCTGTGTTGACTTTATCCCTAACATTAAGTTGATTGGTGTTCCTGAATCGCGGCATGAAGGGAGACTACGTGGAAAAGGCACGCTAGGAAAGAAATCAATGTATTGTATGGACGGGATTTCTTTCACTCAAGCACACTACATAGTTCTACAAAGTTCCACCTTGGTGGCCCCGTATATCACTGAACACAAGAATATTGTACGCTCCCAACACCCGGCTCAGTCTGACTCCTGGATTACACATAAACATATGGCGACTTTCGGCGGTTGGTTGCGGACACATCTCATAAATGACAATATTGTTGGAGATCAGCTATACTTGTTGGCCGGGTCACCATCTTCGACTATATTGACTTTCCAAGGGTAGGAGATAAATGAGAATACATTCTACACGATCGCCCAAGATAAAAAGAGCACCAACCAAAATAGTGGTGTCCGCATTGATGCAACAAACAACAACGGGCAAAAGGACACCTATTATGGTTACATAGAGGAGATATGGGAACTTGACTATGGACCTTCTTTTAAAGTCCCTTTGTTTCGGTGCAAATGGATCAAGCTGGATGGAGTAGGGGTAAAGGTAGACCAGCTGTATGGAATGACAACAGTGGATCTCAACAATCTTGGTTACAGAGACGAACCATTCGTCCTAGCCAATGATGTGGCTCAAGTTTTCTATGTGAAAGACATGTCCTCCAAACCGAAAAAAGAAAAGATAAGGCAACGAATACATCATACGATGAGCCAAAGCGTCACATAGTTCTTTCAGGGAAAAGAAACATCATGGGAGTTGAGGATAAGACAGACATGTCAGAAGATTATAATAAATTTGATGAAATTCCGCCCTTCAGAGTGAATATTGACCCAAGCATCGCGTTAAATGGTGAACATACTCCATGGTTACGACCGAAGCGATCCTAATCAAGGGAGATACGCGAAGGGGGGTTCATGGCCTCCAAGGAATTTTAGGTCACCATATGTATTAAATGTGCCAATTTATGGCAAACATCAAACATGATAGCTCATTTTGTGAAGGTTTTGTTGTGATGTTTGCAATTTTCCAAGTTTAATATTTTTCCTTGCAACTATAACACATAATATGACACCACGCGAAGGTTTCACATTGTTTGGATTATTTTTTTAAATCCCATACCTGTTTGAAATTATATTCAAAACGGTGGGCATGAAGATTCATAGCCCGAGATTGAGTCTTGCTAGACTTGCGGTGGATCTTTGATAAAAGAACATATTGTGAACCTAAAAATCATTTTTACAAAAATCATGAGCATTATATCATATACATGTAGTTCAAACCTAGCGGGCCTCCTGCCGAATCGGCAGGAATTTGTCTTTTTCATGTGGTGTGGACGGAAAGGTTTCAGATGCACCGGCTGGGGAATTTTCTATCTAAGGTGGTCTAGTATTTTTGAAAAATGTTTTGATAGCAATGTGAAACTTTAATTTGGTGGTTGCTTCACAAAAAACTTGTTTTTGGTATCTAAACATATGCATCACATTTTCAAACAATCATGCATATTTCTTTTACAATAAAATTATGTAGAGCGTTGATTTGTAAAGGTTGTTCATATGTGTAATACATTTACTATATATTTTCAAAGAAACATTATGAGACGAAGATAAGAAGAACATTATAGTTAAGTGTACCTTCAAATAATGTAATTCATCATTTAAATGGGCGCAAACTTGGTTATATGTTGCATGATGGCGCAGTCTTGATGTGGGTGATTCTTCTTCTTCAGTCCTCGGTAACGGTGCCAGAAAACTTGTGTTTTTCTGGTGTGTAATTGATAATGTAAATGACCGGCCAGTTGGAAAACCCCAAGAGAAGGTTTGATGAATATAGCAGCAACTTTTCCCTCAGTTATGAAACCAAGGTAGTCAATCCAGTAGGAAAAAGCCAATACTCCAGAAGGTGATGCTTGATAGCCTAGTGACACTCCAACAAGGGCGCCGTTAACGATTTCTTGTTAGCGCGTCTTAAACTAGTAGCAACATGGAACCTGCACACAACACAACCAAATACTTTGTTCCCAACTTACGATAAGGTTGTCAATCTCACCGGTTTGCTTGAAACAAAGGGTATGAGCGTATCGAGTGGAAAACAGTAGTAGTATGCGAGTAAAGTAAACAGTGCGAGTAAAGTAAACAGATGATAGCAATGTAAAGGAAATAGGACCGGGGTCCACAGTTCACTAGTGGTGTCTCTCCATAAGACAAAATAACACATGCTGGGTAAACAAATTACAGTTGGGCAATTGATAGAATAAAGACAACGTGATATGTCAAGAGGATCACTATGAGATTTACTCTAGGCATTACAACAAGATACATAGACCGCCATCCAACTGCATCTATGACTAATAATCCACTTGTGGCGAATCAATCCGAGAACTCCACAAGTATTAAGTTGCGAACAACAGATAACTGCATTAAGCAAAGTATGTAATGTAAACAAAGCATATGCCCTCGAGCATATGAATGTTGTTTTCCCCCTAGTAGCAACAACACATCTACAACCTTAGAGGTTTCTGTCACTCCCCCATATTAAATAAAGGCATGAACCCACTATCGAGCATAAATACCCCTCTTGGAGTCACTAGCAACTACTCGGCCAAGATAGCTACTAACAACGGAGAGCATGCAAGATCATAAACAACATAGAGATAACATAAGATAAAATTCAGTACATCAACTCAATCATAACACCAATATTCATCGGATCCTAACAAACACAACATGTAAAATTACATAACGGTGATCTCGATCATGTAAGGCAGCTCACAAGATCTAAATATGAAGCACATGGTGGAGAAGACAACCATCTAGCTACTGCTATGGACCCATAATCCAAGGTAGACTACTCACTCATCGCGCTGGAGGCAAGCATGGTGATGAAGAAGACCTCCGGTGGCGATTTCCCTCTCCGGCAGGGTGCCGGGAAGAGCTTCTGGACCCTCCCGATCTCGGGTCGACGATAGCGGCGGATCGCGATGTGTTTCTGGAAAAGTGATCGGGTGTTTAGGTTTTTCCCGTCGGGGGGTCTTTATAGGCGAAGGGGCAGCATCAAAAATAGACCAGGGGGCCCACACCATAGGCCGGCGTGGACCAGGGGCAAGCCGCGCCCCCTGGTGGTGTGGCCGCCCTCTGGCTCGGCTCCGTCTCCTCTTCGGTTCTCTGGAAGCTTCGTTAAATATATGGATGTCTGGCTTTTGTTTCGTCCAATTCCGAGAATATTTCCTGTGTAACTTTTCCGAAACACAAAAACAACAGAAAACAGGGAACTGACACTGTGGCATCTCGTTAATAGGTTAGTTCCGGAAAATGCATAAAAATGCCACAAAGTGTATCGAAACACTAAGCAAATGGTGTAAAAACAAGCATGGAGCATCAAAAATTATGGATACGTTGGAGACGTATCAGCATCCCCAAGCTTAACTCCTGCTCGTCCTCGAGTAGGTAAGTGATAACAAAAGAAATAATTTTTGAGGTGACATGCACCTACACAATCTTGACCATATATGTAAACGTTGTGCGCTGGGATCAAAAGAACTTAAAACATGGGCATGAAAGATATAATCTTGATAGAAGAAACTTAGCAACCATGTTATAACATGAAAAAGAACACAAACAAAAGATCGTGAAAATGAAACAATGAAAGTCAAACGTGTGTTCAAATCATATGGAAAAACATACAAATGGTTTTCAGCTTGTCCTTAATGAGAGAGCAAAACATAAATCCATAGGACACCTTCAAGTTTAAGAGGGCGACTAGATACAAATAATTTAAGAACAAGTGAAACCAACATCATGAATCAATCAATGGAAACTTTGGGACAATGCACATTATACTCAGAATGACAACTATGCTCTCTTAGACGGTGCATAAAGATAGAAGGTGGTGACTCAACATAAAAGTAAAAGAAAGGCCCTTCGCGGAGGGAAGCAGTGATTGCAAGTTTTATAAACCTTCAAAAATTATGGTACTTACTGGCTTTGAGCTCTCATTGCCCCCATCATAGGCATCTTGAATGGTTAGAGTTAATGCGAATACACTTATGATGCATATGCTTGACAAATCATAAGTTGAAAACCTCGTGTCCCGTGAAGTACGAATACCCAAACCTCATGCTAGTCGACTTAGAGTCCCAAACAAGCTCTTGTCATTATAAATATATGTGTATCATCGAGAACCGCCAACGGGGTACCTCCTGCCCGATGACATGGAACAAGCCCACATCAAAATGACAAGACAAACAGACAATGAACACCTCGACATCTCTTTTATTTACCATTGGTATAGCTTTTTATTGTGAGATGCGTCGTGGAATGTCCACTATGGGCATGCTGTAAATTTCCACCATGAATGATGCGTGGCTTAGATTAGCGGCCCAGGCGTTTCCCTAACACATATAAAAAATCCATGATCCCACAAGATTCCCAACTTATTTCACATCGCGAGTATCCATAAACAAAAGATTACAATATCAACTCAAATGAAAGATAGTGCAATGTTGAAAGCTTGCCCCATGACGGCATGGCTGGGCTAATTTCCAACTTACAACTTGAAAGCATAACAACTCAACATAAGAGAGCCATAATGTCAAAATTTTAAAATGAGAAAAGTAAAGTGTGCCATCAGGTTCGTGAGAGCTTTACTGACCAATTTTTGCATAACACCAAAAAGAGTTTAATTTGAAGGATAGATAAAAGCAAGTCAAATGTACTTTGGAATAGCAAATTGCTAATAGGTATGTATGGTGGACACATTGGAACAACTTGGTTTTTAGGAGTTGGATGCACGAGTAGAGCTCATACTCAGTACAAAATCAGGGCTAGCAAAAGACTGGGAGCGACCAACTAAGAGAGCATTAATGGCCATAATCATGCAAAGTGACAAAGCAACATTAAAAGAAGCATAAGATGGCATCAGAAGTCAAAAACTAAATGATCATAGAGGCAATGGCGACTTTGTATGAGTCTAACATGTGTGAGCATGCGCCAAGTCAACCCAAATAAAGCATCAAGGAGAAAACCAAAATAATGCTTCCAAATAATTAAAACAACGCATGATGTTTTCAAAGGCTCATTAAGCAATATCAGTCATTTGAGATAAGTCATGCTACAGCAAAACCACTAAGCATGCTATCAAAAAGACATCAATCATGACATGTAAAAGCCTAGGCCGCAGTCTACACCAGCTCCTTCTTGTACCACTTTTTTGCATAAAGCTTTTTTTCTCTTTTCCAACACCATTCGAACTTTTTATAAACAACTCTTTTGATGAAAACCAACATGGACCAGAGGAAAAAATACACCTTGATGTAAAGATATAGCAAGATCTCAACACAAATCAAGGCGAATATCGAAAGCTAAACACAGTTCTAGAAAAAGAGAACACTCGTTGAAATCTATTTTTCACTCTTATCGCTTGACGAGTGTTCTTGGCAAATGAAAAGCAAAGCAACTTCTTCAAAATAAATTTGTTGGGGTCCAACCATTTATTGCAGCAAACAAAACTAAACAAAACTTAAAACTAAAACAACTGACACTCCAACAAAAACGCATAGTGCATGAAGCAATAAAAATATAGTGTGTTGAAAGGTGACCTGATTTTTGCCGATAAAGAAGGGGTGCCTCGGGGGCATCCCCAAGCTTTGACGCTTGTACCTCTTGGATATTTCTTGGGGTGACATGGGCATCCCCAAGATTGAGCTTTTTTCCATTCTTCAACTCATCTCATCATTCTCCAATCCCTACACTTGAAAACTTCCTTCATACAAAACTCAACACAAATCTATTAGCAACATTAGTGTAAGCATAGCAATGAATCAATCCCTTTTTGCTTCAGGTTTCAACTCAAAACCACCATATATAAATTATATACTACTGTAGCAACTTCCCCAAAAGTTCCGTGATCAAAAGAACTAAAAAAGAAAGTGATAAAGCGGCAAACACAAATATTGGCAGAAATCTGTCAAAACAGAATAGCTGACAAAGGTCGAATTTTTAGAGGGTTTTCTGTTGCTCAAATAAAAATTTGTTCAACTAATTAAAGTTTGGATATAACCTGGGGCATATTCACAAGAAATCTCAGGTCCAAAAGATATACAGAGAATTTTCACAAATTTTTACGGTGCAGCACCGAAAACTGTTTCAGGACAGCAACATCCCCAAATCTTACCTCACTCAAATTAGAGGCTTCTCTTGGCACAAAAACGAAATAAAAAAGATAAGGAGAGGTCATTAATGTAGTAATAACTTCCAAGACTCAAATAAAAGAAAAAGAACTGAATGAAAAAAAACATTGGGTTATCTCCCAAGAGTGCTTTTCTTTAACGCTTTTGAGTTAGGCGCAGAAAATGCGAATCAAGTAATATCAAGTGATGAAGCATCAAGCTCACAATTTGCTCTAAGAATAGAGTCAAAAAGTAATTTTTTTCTCTTTCTAGGGAACTGTTCCATACCTTTCTTGAGTGGGAATTGATATTTGATGGTGCCTTCCCTCATATCAATGATGGCACCTACAGTTCGAAGAAAGGGTCTTCCCAAAATAATAGGACATGAAGCATTGCATTCAACATCCATGACAAGAAAATCAACGGGAACAAGGTTATTGTTAAGCACAATAAGAACATCATTAATCCTTCCCAAAGGTTTCTTCTTAGCAACATCAGCTAACTTCTTGGGAACAGAAGCTTTTTGCTTCAACTTTTTGTCGGGGATATAACCCCGGGTATACCAAAGTACCCCTTTGTTATGACTAATATATATATTGTATATGTTGTACTATGTGTGCAGGATATTGGAAAGCATTTAACAGCAGCCTGGGCCGGATTAACCAAAGCCCAGGCCGGAATAAACTGCTCCCAAGCCGGAATATACTTAACCAGGCCGGCATATCCCTTGCCAGGCCGGGATAAAGGTCTTAAACCGGCTGGGCCGGCGCTGCTATAACCCGGCTGGGCCGGATTACAGTGTTCCGGCCGGGCCAGGCTGGGATCCCTGGCCCAGGCCGGATTATCTCTTTAGTAGGCCGGATTATCCCCTTGGTAGGCCGGGATATTCACTCCCAGGCCGGATTATTCCTCTCCAGGTCGGGATTTACTACCTCCGGGACATATTCCTCGTCTAGCATCAACTCCAGCGCATCGTGCCAGTCCTGGGACGCCTCCAGGCTCGGACTGGCACATCCTCCACCATCGTATGCTGGTCTTGGGACGCCCCTTGGCTCAGACTAGCATATCCCTCCTCTCCTAGTCAGTCTTATCCTCAGGAGGAGGATAAGACTGATGACATGGTGATCCTGAAGACAGACGCTAGAAGACGAAGCCAAGTACTCCCAGTACAGACATCGATGGGACTAGCCCATGACCGTGACGCATCGCACAGTACTAAGGGCGGTACTGTGCTGATGCAGGCTATAGTGTGACAAGACCCCAGTAGTCATCTCAGCTACAGTGCATGTATAGTGTATTGTGGGGCATCCCTTGTCCCCTGGGCTCCCTATATAAGGGGCACCAGGGGGATCGATCACGCCAAGCCTCCGGAGGAGGCTCATTCTCTCTCGCTCCATGGGAGCTCTCTAGCACTAGCTCTTTAGCTCCTGCCCAGTGCAGCCTTAGATAGGCAAGATACACAGCTCAAGGAGCACCATTGTAGCTCTCATGTGAAGCTCATATAGATCAGACATGCAGGAGTAGGGGTGTTACCTCCTCACGAGGGCCCCGAACCTGGGTAGCTCGATGTGTTAGCAGTGACTTCTGTGCTCGGTCTCTACCGAGTCATCCCTCTCCCGGATCCACCAGCGTACAGTCGGCCCCCATTTAAGCCATCCTATGGCATATGTTGTTTCACCACGACGACATTTGGCGCCCACCGTGGGGCAGATCAAGGCGCTGGTAGGAGTACATCCGGACGGGATCTTCTTCATCTGCTCGGGGGCTCGACATCAGCAACGCCTCCGAGCACAGCAGGTCTTCTTCAACTCCCGGGCTGACCTCAACTCGCCCGGGCCAGCATACGGCTGTCCCGGATCTACATCGGCATCTCCGGACCGGCACTCGGCTTCCTCCGGCCAGCATATCCTGTGTCCCGGCCAGCATATCCTGTGTCCCGGCCAGCATATCCTGAGTCCCCGGCCAGCATATCCTGTGTTCTGGCCAGCATATCCTGTGTCCCGGCCAGCATATCCTGTGTCCCGGCCAGCATATCCTGAGTCCCGGCCAGCATATCCTGTGTCCCGGCCAGCATATCCTGAGTCCCGGCCAGCATATCCTGTGTTCTGGCCAGCATATCCTGTGTCCCGGCCAGCATATCCTGTGTCCCGGCCAGCATATCCTGAGTCCCGGCCAGCATATCCTGTGTTCTGGCCAGCATATCCTGTGTCCCGGCCAGCATATCCTGTGTCCCGGCCAGCATATCCTGTGTCCCGGCCAGCATATCCTGAGTCCCGGCCAGCATATCCTGAGTCCCGGCCAGCATATCCTGTGTTCCGGCCAGCATATCCTGTGTCCCGGCCAGCATATCCTGTGTCCCGGCCAGCATATCCTGTGTCCTGGCCAGCATATCCTGTGTTCTGGCCAGCATATCTGGTGTCCCGGCCGGCATATTCTATGTTTGTTGTACCAGGGGACAGTTCCGCCTTCGCCTCGAGCATCTGCTGGTATTTCAAACTTCTTCAACGGTGCAAGTAAGTATTTATGCTGGTTCACTTCATATCCTGGTCAGCTTAATAGAAAAAATAGCTCAGGGGCTAGGTTAAAGCCCAGCAAGTTGCTTCTTAAGTATTGTTTCAGTATATATTAGTTTGCATGCCAGCATATCAGCTTCTCAGTTTCCTCCTGTATGTCTATCTATATGCCAAATTGCTACATATGCCTGCTACAGATAGTATCCTTAGTATCAGTTCTATGTATACAGTCTTATGCAAAGTTTCATCTGGGCATGTTATATGCCGGTTTTATATGCCGACAACAAGATGTTATGTCAAGTTATATGTCTTTGCATGTGTCAACCAGTATATCTGCTGCAGTGCTATAGTCAGTATGCCAGTTAACATGTCAAGTTCAGTATATGCTATATGCCAAATGCTATGACCATTGCTATGTCTTTTAGAATGACTACAGAACAGGTTGGATGTCTCATTATATATATGTCTATTACCCGGCTATGACTCTCCATATTGCCGTTACAGAGGAGAAATTACTATTATATCACCAGGGTTTCAGTTTATATCTCAAAGTCTCAGGTATTTCAGAGTATGCCAGCATATCATGGCAAACAGCAAAATTTCAGTATACCGGCATATGTTATATTTTGTATCCTGGCCGGCATATTTTATGTCCCAGCCAGCATATCTTTACATCTTGGCCAGCATATCTCAAAGTCTCAGTTCTCAGGTAAGTCAGTTTGTTAGCACATCATGTTATTAAGTGATATCTTGAGTCATATGTGTTTCAGTATGCCGGCATATCATGGCAAGAGTAAAGTTACAGTATGCCGGCATATCGTGGCATGAGCAAAATGCCAGTATGCCAGCATATCATGGCAAAGAGCAAAATGCCAGTATGCCAGCATATCATGGCAAAGAGCAAAATGCCAGTATGCCAGCATATCATGGCAAAGAGCAAGGTTTCAGTATGCCGGCATATCAATGCAAAGGTAAGATTTCAGTATGCCGGCATATCAATGCAAAGGTAAGATTTCGGTGTGCCGGCATATCATAGCAAGAGTAAGATTTCAGTATGCCAGCATATCATGGCATCGACCAAAATCCCCAATCACCGTTTATTTCGGTTTGCCAGCATATCAAGGCATCTATCAATAACTCATATCGTCGTTTATTTCGGCATGCCAGCATATCACGGCATTCTATAATCCTTTCAGTTATCGCCAATTCTGGCACAGTAATATATCGAGACATCGATCTCAAAGTTAACAAGCATCATATCTTTTATCGTATCCGGTTTCATAGAGTATCCCGGTTTAGCATATTAACATGTCTTATCATTTTTTGCATACTAACAAGTGCCCAAGAGGCAAAAGCAGCCCAAGAGGCAAAGCAGCCCAAGAGGCATATCAGTATACCGGCATTGTCAAAGCAGACAATGTCGATGAGACATAGCCCGAGAGGCAAAGTGTCGATATAGTGCCCAAGAGGCAAAAGCAGCCCAAGAGGCAAAGCAGCCCAAGAGGCATATCAGTATACCGGCATTGTCAAAGCAGACAATGTCGATGAGACATAGCCCGAGAGGCAAAGTGTCGATATAGTGCCCAAGAGGCAAAGTAGCCCAAGAGGCAAAAGCAGCCCAAGAGGCAAAGTAGCCCAAGAGGCATAGCAGTATACCGGCATTGTCAAAGCAGACAATGTCGATGAGACATAGCCTGAGAGGCTAAGTGTCGATATAAAGCCCAAAGAGGCAAATAGCTCAAAAGGCAAAAGCAGCCTAAGAGGCATATCAGTATACCGGCATTGTCAAAGCGGACAATGTCGATGAGACATAGCCCGAGAGGCAAAGTGTCGATATAAAGCCCAAGAGGCAAAGTAGCCCAAGAGGCAAAAGTAGCCCAAGAGGCAAAAGTAGCCCAAGAGGCAAAAGTAGCCCAAGAGGCAAATAGCTCAAGAGGTAAAGTATCGATATGGCCAAAGAAGGCAAAGCAGTATGCCGGCATTGTCGAAGTAGACGATGTCGATGAGACATAGCCCAAGAGGCAAAGTGTCGATATAGCCAAAGAAGGCACAATAGTATTTTGAGATAGCCCGCGAAGGCTAGCATATCACGTATATGAGTATATGTCAAACGGGAGATTGCCTATGATGGCATGAGATAGAATCAGGCCTATGCAGGCCAGCATATCAGTTTTTTGTGAATATGTGAGTTTGGGACTTTGGTATATTTTGTTGAAGCCTGTGCGCGACTCCGCGAGTCCCCCACAGCCTCGGGGGCTAATGTCGGGGATATAACCCCGGGTATACCAAAGTACCCCTTTGTTATGACTAATATATATATTGTATATGTTGTACTATGTGTGCAGGATATTGGAAAGCATTTAACAGCAGCCTGGGCCGGATTAACCAAAGCCCAGGCCGGAATAAACTGCTCCCAAGCCGGAATATACTTAACCAGGCCGGCATATCCCTTGCCAGGCCGGGATAAAGGTCTTAAACCGGCTGGGCCGGCGCTGCTATAACCCGGCTGGGCCGGATTACAGTGTTCCGGCCGGGCCAGGCTGGGATCCCTGGCCCAGGCCGGATTATCTCTTTAGTAGGCCGGATTATCCCCTTGGTAGGCCGGGATATTCACTCCCAGGCCGGATTATTCCTCTCCAGGTCGGGATTTACTACCTCCGGGACATATTCCTCGTCTAGCATCAACTCCAGCGCATCGTGCCAGTCCTGGGACGCCTCCAGGCTCGGACTGGCACATCCTCCACCATCGTATGCTGGTCTTGGGACGCCCCTTGGCTCAGACTAGCATATCCCTCCTCTCCTAGTCAGTCTTATCCTCAGGAGGAGGATAAGACTGATGACATGGTGATCCTGAAGACAGACGCTAGAAGACGAAGCCAAGTACTCCCAGTACAGACATCGATGGGACTAGCCCATGACCGTGACGCATCGCACAGTACTAAGGGCGGTACTGTGCTGATGCAGGCTATAGTGTGACAAGACCCCAGTAGTCATCTCAGCTACAGTGCATGTATAGTGTATTGTGGGGCATCCCTTGTCCCCTGGGCTCCCTATATAAGGGGCACCAGGGGGATCGATCACGCCAAGCCTCCGGAGGAGGCTCATTCTCTCTCGCTCCATGGGAGCTCTCTAGCACTAGCTCTTTAGCTCCTGCCCAGTGCAGCCTTAGATAGGCAAGATACACAGCTCAAGGAGCACCATTGTAGCTCTCATGTGAAGCTCATATAGATCAGACATGCAGGAGTAGGGGTGTTACCTCCTCACGAGGGCCCCGAACCTGGGTAGCTCGATGTGTTAGCAGTGACTTCTGTGCTCGGTCTCTACCGAGTCATCCCTCTCCCGGATCCACCAGCGTACAGTCGGCCCCCATTTAAGCCATCCTATGGCATATGTTGTTTCACCACGACGACACTTTTCATCCCTAATTTTCATAATAGCATTGGTAATATGCTTAGTAAAAGCAACATTTAAAGAACTAGCATTAGGGGTCAAAGCAAGCTTTTGCAAGAACAAAATAACTTCAGATATATTGCAGCCATCAACATCAAAATCATTAAAGGAAATAGAGCTATCATCTCCCACACTCCGAAAAATTTCAGCACTCTTTTGAGAAAAAGTTTTGGCAGTTTTAGGCTTTTTAACACAAGGAGTGGGAGTTTTCTCTACACCAATCAAAGTGAGAGGATTGCTAGCATTAGGAACAACATCATTAGAGGTAGTAATGGTACATACCTTCATCTTTCTAGCCATCTCATCTTCTCTTTCCCACCTGGCATGCAATTCTGCTAGCATCCTAACATTTTCATCAATTCTAACTTGGATAGCATTAGCAGTAGCAAAAGTATTGTTCTCTTTCACATCATTAGGCAACACTTTTAATTTCAGAAGTTCAACATAATGAGCAAGGCTATCAACTTTAGAAGCAAGAATATCAATTTTGCCTAACTTATCCTCAACAGACCTGTTAAAAGCATTTTGCTTACCGATGAAGTCCTTGAGCATTACCTCAAGCTCGGAGGGCGCGGCCCTAGTGTTGTTGGAGGAATTACCAGAAGAATTACCATAACCATTACCATTGGTAGAAGGATACGGCCTATAATTGTTACTAGCAAAATTGTTCCTATAAGCATTGTTGTTAAAATTATTGTTTCTAATGAAGTTTACATCAACATGCTCTTCTTGAGCAACCAAAGAGGCCAAAGGAACATTATTAGGATCAACATGAGTCCTATCATTAGAAAGCATAAGCATAATAGCATCAATCTTATCACTCAAGGAAGAGGTTTCCTCAACAGAATTTACCTTCTTACCTTGTGGAGCTCTCTCGGTGTGCCATTCAGATTAATTTACCATCATATTGTCGAGAAGCTTTGTTGCGGCGCCCAAGGTAAGGGACATAAAAGTGCCTCAAGCAACTGAATCCAATAGGTTCCTTGAAGAAAAATTCAGTCCTGCATAAAAAGTTTGGACAATCATCCAAGTAGTCAGTCCATGAGTGGGAAAATTCTTGATCATAGATTTCATTCTTTCCCAAGCCTGAGCAACATGTTCTTTATCAAACTGACTAAACTTCATAATATTGCTACGCAAAGCTATAATCTTAGCAGGAGGATAGTATCTACCAATAAAAGCATCCTTACACTTAGCCCATGAATCAATACTATTTTTAGGCAAAGATAGCAACCAATCCTTTGCTTTTCCTCTCAAAGAAAAAGGAAACAACTTAAGCTTAATAATATCACTCTCTACATCCTTATATTTCTGCATCTCACATAGCTCAACAAAATTGTTGAGATGAGCTGCAGCATCATCAGTACTAGCACCAGAAAATTGCTCTTTCATAACAAGGTTCAACAAAGCAGGCTTAATCTCATAAAAATTTGCAGCAGGAGCAGGTGGCGCAATAGGAGTGCAGATAAAATCACTATTATAAGTGCTAGTAAAATCACACAACTTGGTGTTCTCAGGAGTAGCCATTCTAGAAAAACTAAAAGCAGACAAGTAAAAACAACTATAAAGGATACTAATTTTTTTTTGTGTTTTTTGATAAAACGAAATAAGTAAAAATAAAGTAAAGCAAAACTTAAAACAAAGTAAAGGATGTGTGTGCGAAACTCCCCTTGCAGAAGTCTTCTTTTTCCCCGGCAACGGCGCCAGAAAACTTGTTGATGGCGCGGTCTTGATGTGGGTGATTCTTCTTCTTCAGTCCTCGGTAACGGTACCAGAAAACTTGTGTTTTGCTGGCGTGTAATTGATAATGTAAATGACCGGCCAGTTGGAAACCCCAAGGGAAGGTTTGATGAATATAGCAGCAAGTTTTCCCTTAGTTATGAAACCAAGGTAGTCAATCCAGTAGGAAAAAGCCAATACTCCAGAAGGTGATGCTTGATAGCCTAGTGACACTCCAACAAGGGCGCCGTTAACGATTTCTTGTCAGCGCATCTTCAACTAGTAGCAACGTGGAACCTGCACACAACACAACCAAATACTTTGTTCCCAACTTACGATGAGGTTGTCAATCTCACCAGTTTGCTTGAAACAAAGGGTACGAGCGTATCGAGTGGAAAACAGTAGTAGTATGCGAGTAAAGTAAACAGTGTGAGTAAAGTAAACAGGTGATAGCAATGTAAAGGAAATAGGACCGAGGTCCACAGTTCACTAGTGGTGTCTCTCCATAAGATAAAATAACACATGCTCGGTAAACAAATTACAGTTGGGCAATTGATAGAATAAAGATAATGAGCCACAAGTATAGGGGGTGTATCGTAGTACTTTCGATAAATAAGAGTGTCGAACCCAACGAGGAGCAGAAGGTGTTGACTAGTGGTTTTGATCAAGGTTTCACTATAAATACTAGCAAACGGGTTTTCAGGGGTATTTGGTAATGCAAATAAATAAAGTGCGAGTAAATAAAAGACAATAGTAATAATTGCAGCAAGTGGCCCAATCCTTTCTTTAGCAAAGGACAAGCCGGTTGTGTAACTTATGATGACCAAACGTTCTCGAGGACACACGGGAGTTTCTGTCAAGAGCTTTTGCTTCATGCCGCTAAATAATCTTTATTGGTTTGATAAGTGTTATGGGGGTGAACCTGTGCTAGCGCACTACCCTTACTAGGATAAATACACACTTGTGATTATACCCCTTGCAAGCATCCGCAAATACAAGAAATTAATTAAGATAAATCTAACCACAGCCTTAAACTCTAAGATCCTACGCTCCCTGGTGCAATGGTTTCCCAACGGAGGTTTAGGTTTCTGTCACTCCAGCAACCCCACAATTGGTAGCCAAATACACAATGCATCTAACTAGGCCCATAAATGGTGAAGTATCATGTAGTCGACGTTCACATGACACCACTAGTGAAATAACACCACAACAAATAAATATCAAACCAGTAAATATTACTCAACAGTAATTCACTACTAACATCTTGACTTCTCCCATGTCCTCAAGAACTAAACGAACTACTCACAAGACATCATATGGATCATGATCAGAGGTGAAATAATGGTAAATAACAATCTGAACATAAACCTTAATTCAACGGTTCCACTCAATAGCATCAACCACAAGGGTAATCAACACCGGGAAAGTTTCCCCTAAGAATTTAACAAGATTCAACTCAAGATGTTACAGCGAGATGGCGTGGTGATGGTGGAGATGAAGGTGCTGGTGATGGATATGATGATGATGATCCCGATGAAGTCCGGTGCGATGGTGATGACGATGGCGATGATCTCCCCTCTCTGGGAAGGAATTTCCCCGGCAGATTTCTGCCTGCTGGAGAGCTTTTCTCTCTCTGGTGTTTTCCGCCCCGCAGAGGCGGCGGTGTCTATCTCTAAGCCCCCCCCCCTTGACTTAGGTTTTCGGGGACGATGATATATGCGAAGGGGCGATGGCAGAAGTGGGCCAGGGGGCTCTCACCACAGGGCGGCGCGGCCAGGGGCTAGGCTGCGCCCCCTGGTGGTGAGGCTGCCCTGTGGCCCCTCTCGCCTTCTCCTTCTAGCTTCTTCAGTCTTCTGGGAAAATATAATTTTCTGGTATTTTTCTGGAATTTTCCTGATCTTCAAAATATGGTGCCTTGACGGTCCTTTTTCCAGCAGAATCCTGACTCCGGCAGCAAATACTCCAATGATCATCAAACATGCAAAAACAGAGGAAACAACATAAGTATCATCTCTAAATATGAAATATATCAATGAATAACAGTAATATATGATACAAAATAGTGATGCAAAATGGACGTATCAACCCCCCCAAGCTTAGACCTCGCTTGTGCCCAAGCGAAAACTAAACTCGGTAAACATGACCACAGGTTTATGGAGTGAAGTGTCGATAATCAAAATACGGACAAGAAGCATCACATTCACCAAGGCACAATTTATAATGGTCAGCAACTTCCCTTTATATGATATAGACTTGCAATAAGTAAAAGGGAATCACATATAAGGATGCACAAGGTAAACTATAATTGGCGATGGCAAACCTTAGTTCTTGGTCAGAGAATGATGAACAAGCTATTCTTTCTTTTGAACGGAGCCTTTTAAAACAGAGCTAATATAGCAAAAACCATATGCTCAACAAAACAAACTTTTCATATTCATAGAAAGCTTTCAAAGATATATTCCTTCAGACAAAAGCATTGTACTAATCAAAATAAGTTAGTAAACATGATTAAACGGATCAACATATGGATGAGTGAAACATAACAACTCAAATGCTTGCTTGAGATAGAGGGAAATAGGTTGACTCAACATAAAAGTAAAAGATGGGCCCTTCGCAGAGGGAAGCAGGGATTAAACATGTGCTAGAGCTTTTCATTTGTAAAGCAGAGGTAAAAGTTATTTTGAGAGGTGGTTGCTTTTGTCAACGACTAGCAACGGACTTCTTGATATCTTCCATACTAAACAAGTGAGAGCGGTTCCGAGATGTTTGATTAATTTGGCACATTGGTGCTCTTTTATAGCTTAGCACTCCTCCCCACCTTTTTCTTTCTCAAACCATGGCTAACCAATTCCATCGGGTGCCCACCAACTTTCACATACCATGGAGGAGTGCTCTTTTTTTCCTTTTCTTTTTGAGATTACAATGGTCTGACTAGCTCCCTTGCAAAATTAATGACGAGCAGATGAAGCTGACTAGTCGAGGGGTACTTAATTTAGTATGGAAGATAACAAACCCATCCACTACGTCCTCATGAGCTAAAAACAGTGGCACAAAAATGAGAAGTATTTGAAGGTTTTTGAAAGGTAGCACATGAAAATTTACTTGGAATGGCTTGAAATACCATGCATGGGAATTTATAGTGGACTCTTTGGAAGTAACTTGGTTTTTGGGAATTGGACGCACAAGAAGTATTTCCCTCTCAGTACAGGTTTTTGGCTAGCAAGGCTGGGTAGCAAGCATAAGAGTTGCATGAAACAAACAAACATACATATAATAGGAACAATCATGCAAACTTCCTTGAAGGTACAATGATTTTAACTTTGAGAATAATAATGCTTATAAGCCAAACATGAAGGAAAACTGAAGTGATGTAACTACAAGCACTTCTTTCTTCTTTTCTACTCAAACCTCAAGGTAATGTTGCTACTGACCAAGCTAAGTTTGCCAAAGCCAACTAAATTTACTCAAGCTCCCAAAGTGATACCAATACTAATCAACAAGACTAGTCGTATAAGAAACATTGCAAACTAAAATAAAGTGTGCGGAAAGTAAACGATAAAACTTCTCATTAATATTTCATTACCGCAACTCACACTAAGGGATACATAGATAACCAACTAAGGAGGATACTTCCACACTGCAAACTATTCTATAAGATAACTTCTCTATTCATGATATGACTCTACTTGAAAATTAAATGAGCAAAAGGGAATGATGTGATACCGCGGCACTCCCCCAAGCTTGGAACAAGCCAAAGGGATGCCTATACCGATGACGAATTACTCCTTTGGTGGTGGTGGTGAGTCTTCATCATTGTCATACTTCCAAGGCAGAGGCCCTCCGTCAAGGAAGGATGTCTTGGTCTCCAATATCCTGAAACTTGCAGCAGCACTCATTTGTTTAAACCTAGCTTCATACTCACAGTTTTGGTTCTGCAAATCGTAGAGTTGTGCTTACAACTGGTTAGTGGTCTCGTGGAGCGAAAAGATGTCCTTCCAGAGTTCTGTAGTCTCCTTCTTGTACTTGGTGACAAGCTCTTGATTAATCCTATGGATGATGTCCACTTCGCGCTCCGCCATCTTCTTATATTTAAAAACTTCTTGTTCTAGTGCTTCCATCCTGGCTTCGAGACTCCCTTCTCCTTTAGGGCCTTGGGCATCCTTAATCTACAACTCCCCACCCTTGAGCGACAACTCCTTCTGATGCATCTTTAGCTCCCTCATGTACGGATTAATGATATCTTCAAGAGAGTTCTCCTCGGATGGACCGGTCGAAGACATTGTAACTCCAAAGCTGAGAACAATCCCTGACAGAAACAGCTCGAAACAAAAACACGATGAGAAAAATGATATACAGACCTCGGGTACTCTGGGGGGTTATATAGGCGAAAATTATACATCGAGGGGAAATCACAGGAGGAAACCGGGACGGACACGAGTTCCGGGGTGGACTCACCACAGGGCGGCGCGGCCTGGGGTGGGCCCACGCCCCCTGGTGGTGAGGAGCCACCGAACTCCGTCTCCTGCCCGTTTTCGTTTTGTGATTTTTCATTTTTAGCAAAAACAATAAAAATATTAATGGAAACGTCTTTCGCGAACCTTTTTTGACTAGAACTATTACCTATTCGAAAACAAACTTTGAAGGTTCCTGCATATTGTCCTGGATGAATTCTTCCAGATAAACTGTTTGAATAACATCAACATCTTCATTATAAGAATCTCCAGCAATATAATGTTTGAGTCTTTGCCCATTCACCACTTGTGTAGTGTCATCTTTCAAAGAAGCAATCTTTATAGCACCTGAGCGGTATACTTCCACAATAACATATGGTCCTTCCCATTTTGAGAGTAATTTTCCTGCAAAAAATCTGAGACGAGACCTATACAATAGAACTTTCTCACCAACATGAAACTCTCTCTTAAGAATTCTCTTATCATGCCATTGTTTGACTTTCTCTTTGAAAAGTCTGGCATTCTCGTAAGCTTTGTTTCTCCACTCATCTAGGGTACTCAAATCGAGCAACCTTTTCTTACCGGCAAGTTTAAAATCTCTATTAAGCTCTTTCACTGCCCAAAAAGCTTTGTGTTCTAATTCTAAGGGCAAGTGACACGCTTTTCCGTAAACCATTTTATAAGGAGACATGCCCAAAGGGTTCTTATAAGCAGTTCTATAAGCCCATAAAGCATCTTTTAACTTGCTAGCCTAGTTTTTCCTAGATCTATTGACAGTCTTCTGCAAGATAGACTTGATCTCTCTGTTTGAATGTTCTACCTGCCCACTAGTTTGGGGATGATAAGCAGAAGCAATTCTATGATTAACGTCATATCTAGCAAGAGTTTTTCTAAAACCGCCATGAATAAAATGAGAACCTCCATCAGTCATAAGATATCTAGGCACACCAAACCTAGGAAAAACAACGTCCTTAAACATTTTTAACGAGGTCTCACCATCGGCACTCTTTGTAGGTATGGCTTCTACCCACTTAGTAACATAATCAACAGCAACAAGTATGTGAGTATAGCCTTTTGAAGGAGGAAAAGGACCCATAAAGTCAAATCCACAACAATCAAATGGTTCAATAACAAGAGTGTAACTCATAGGCATTTCATTGCGTCTAGAAATATTACCAACTCTTTGACATTCATCACAAGATAAAACATACCTTCTAGCATCTTTAAAGAGGGTTGGCCACTAAAAACCTGATTGTAGAACCTTTTGTGCGGTTCTATCTCCAGCATGATGCCCTCCATTAGCGCTTCCATGGCATTTTCTTAATATTTCTTGTTGCTCATATTCCGGAAGACATCTTCGCATAATACCATCAACTCCTTCTTTATATAAGTGTGGGTCATCCCAAAAGTAATGCCTCAAATCATAAAAGAACTTTCTTCTTTGCTGAGCTGTAAAGGTTGGAGGCAAATACTTGGAAACAATAAAGTTAGCATAATCAGCATACCAAGGAAGGTCTCGTGAAGTTACATTTATAGAAGCCAACTGCTCATTTGGAAAACTGTCATTAACAGGAATAGGATCAAAAGAAATGTTTTCCAATCTAGATAAATTGTCAGCAACAGGATTTTCAGCACCTTTCCTATCTACAATATGCTAATCAAACTCTTGTAAAAGCAACACCCATCTAATAAGCCTAGGCTTAGCATCCTTCTTAGACATAAGATATCTAATAGCAGCATGATCAGTATGAATAGTAACTTTAGAATCAACAATATAAGGTCTAAACTTATCACAAGCAAAAACAATAGCAAGAAACTCTTTCTCAGTAGTAGCATAATTCTTCTGAGCAGCATCAAGAGTCTTACTAGCACAATGAATAACATTCAACTTATTATCTACGCGTTGTCCCAGGACAGCACCGATAGCAAAATCACTAGCATCACACATAATTTCAAAGGGTAAATTCCAATCAGGTGGTTGAACAATAGGAGCATTAGTTAAAGCCTTCTTAAGAGTTTCAAAAGCTTCCTTACAATCATCATCAAAGACAAATGGTACATCTTTTTGAAGAAGATTAGTAAGAGGCTTTGAAATCTTAGAGAAATCTTTAATAAACCTCCTATGGAAACCAGCATGACCAAGAATACTACGAATACCTTTAACATCTCTGGGACAGGGCATTTTCTCAATTGCTTCCACTTTTGCTCTGTCAACTTCAATACCTCTTTCAGAAATTTTATGTCCAAGGACAATTCCTTCATTCACCATAAAGTGGCATTTCTCCCAATTAAGAACAAGGTTAGTTTCTTCACACCTCTGCAAAACTTTATCAAGATTGTGCAAACAATTATCAAAAGAAGTTCCATAGACGGAAAAATTGTCCATGAAAACCTCCACAATCTCTTCACAAAAACCATGAAAAATAGCAGACATGCATCTTTGAAAAGTAGCAGGAGCATTGCATAAACCAAACGGCATACGTCTATAAGCATAAGTTCTATAAGGACAAGTAAAAGTGGTTTTCTCTTGATCTTCCTTTTTAACAGCAATCTAAGAGAAACCAGAGTAACCATCCAGAAAAGAAAAGAGCGTCTTCTTAGACAACCTCTCTAGCATCTGATCTATAAACGGTAAAGGATAATGATTTTTCTTAGTAACCTTGTTAACTTTTCTATAGTCAATGCACATCCTATAACCAACTACTACCCTTTGAGGAATAAGCTCGTTATTCTCATTAGGCACGACAGTCATACCTCCTTTCTTAGGAACACAATGAACAGGGCTAACCCATCTACTATCAGCAATAGGATAAATAATACCGGCATCAAGGAGCTTCAATACCTCATTTCTTACCACATCCTTCATCTTGGGAATTAAGCGGCGTTGATGCTCAACAACTGGCTTTGCGTCTTCCTCCATGTTAATAGCATGCTGACATAAAGTGGGGCAAATCCCTTTTAAATCATCAAGAGTATATCCCATAGCTCCTCGATGTTTCCTCAATATCTCCAATAACCTTTTTTCTTCCTTTCCTGAAAGCTTAGAACTGATAATAACAGGATATATTTTCTTATCATCTATATAAGCATATTTAAGATCATCAGGTAAAGGTTTTAATTCAAAAACAGGATCTTCTTTAGGTGGCAAAGTGGTACCAAGATCCTCCACAGGTAAATTGTGCTTGATCAACGGTTGTTGACGAAGAAAAATATCGTCAATCTTTTCTGTTTCCTTCCTGAAAACATCACTTTCATGGTCTTCCATGAATTGCTGCAAAGCATTATTAGGAGCAACGGCAATAGAAGCAAGCTGTTCAACTCGAAAATTTTCATTAGGCAAGTCATTTTCATAAGAAGTCTTAGCAAACTTAGAAAAATTAAACTCATAAGATTCTCCATTAAACTTAGTGAAAATTTTCTCCTTCTTACAGTCTATCACAGCGCCACAAGTATTCAAAAAGGGTCTACCAAAAATAATAGGACAAGTTTTACTAGCTACCTTACCTAGTACTAGAAAATCAGTGGGATATTTAGTCTTACCGCATAGAACTTCCACATCTCGAACAATACCAAGAGGCCAAACAGTCTCTCTGTTAGCAAGCTGAACAACCACATCAATATCTTCTAGTTCACAAGAGCCAATCTCATGCATAATTTCTTTGTAAAGCTCTAAAGGAATGGCACTTGAACTCGCACCAATGTCACATAAGCCATAATAGCAATGATCTCCAATCCTGACAGAAATAACAGGAACACTTATTTTCCTACGCCTATTAGGATGTGAAATAATGTTAGTAGCATCTTCACAAAAGATAACATGTTCATCCCCTACATCTTTAGTAACAAGGTCCTTCATAATAGCCACAGGAGATTTAATAGTAATTTGCTCATCAGGTTCTACAGCTTTCTTAGTACTTTTATTAGACACACTTACCAAAGTAGAATGTTCTTTTACCTTAGCAGGGAAAGGTGCCTTCTCAAAATAAGGTTCAGGCAAAATGCTATCAACAGTACAAACTTTAGTAGCTGCAGCAGGAATGTGACTAATGGAATCTTTATAAGGCGCATGATATTTGTTCCAATCTTTCTTTGGAACATCAAGATAAGAGGCAAAGGCCTTAAAACAGTTAGCAAGTATTTGAGAATCAAGACCATAAGCAGTGCTAACATTCTGAAAGTCATCGGTTCCCATAAAAGTTTTAATGCATTCATAATCATAATTTATACCCGACTTCCTACCTTCGTCGTTTTCCCATCCTTCAGCATTCTCTTGGATACGGTCAAGAAGTTTCCACTTAGCATCTTATTTCATATGAGTAAATGATCCAAAACAACAAGCATCCAAATAATCCTTATCAGGAAGAGTAAGCCTCGCATAAAAATTATCAATAACAATATTTTAGGGAGCTCATGAATGGGGCATCTGAGCATTAGTAACTTCAATCTCCCCCACGCTTGGGCAATACTTTCTCCATCATGAGGCCAAAAGTTATATATCCGGTTATGATCTTTATGAATTTCACTTGGAGGATAAAACTTGGAATAAAAGAGAGGTACAATTTCCTCCCATGCAATAGATGGACCATCTTTAAGCAGCCGATACCACTCCTCAGCTCTGCCTTTCAGTGACAATGAGAAAAGCTTCCTCTTAACCTGGCTCGGCGAAATACCTGCACACTTGAACAACTCGCATAATTCATGTATAAAAAGTAAGTGATCACCCGGATGGACAGTTCCATCTCCTGAATAGCAGTTATCCATAACACGTTCAACAATTTTCATAGGTATTTTAAAAGGATCTAACTGAACGGGTGGTGGTGGTGCTTCATCCACATGTGCAGCAGTGGTAGTAGTGTTCCCGAATAGGAAACCAAATGGAGAACTCTCCATAGCAGGATAAAATAAAAATAAAAGACAGAAATAAAAACAATACTCACAGCGACGGTTACCTTTAACAATTCTACTCTTCAATAGCGCTTCACTCCCCGGCAACGGCGCTAGAAAATAGTATTGATGACCCACAAGTATAGGGGGTGTATCGTAGTACTTTTGATAAATAAGAGTGTCGAACCCAACAAGGAGCAGAAGGTGTTGACTAGTGGTTTTGATCAAGGTTTCACTGTAAATACTAGCAAACGGGTCTTCACGGGTATTTGGTAATGCAAATAAATAAAGTGCGAGTAAATAAAAGACAGTAGTAATAATTGTAGCAAGCGGCCCAATCCTTTCTTTAGCAAAGGATAAGCCGGTTGTGTAACTTATGATGACCAAACATTCTCGAGGACACACGGGAGTTTCTGTCAAGAGCTTTCGCTTCATGCCGCTAAATAATCTTTATTGGTTTGATAAGTGTTATGGGGGTGAACCTGTGCTAGCGCACTACCCTTACTAGGATAAATACACACTTGTGATTATACCCCTTGCAAGCATCCGCAAATACAAGAAAGTAATTAAGATAAATCTAACCACAACCTTAAACTCTAAGATCCTACGCTCCCTGGTGCAATGGTTTCCCAACGGAGGTTTAGGTTTCTGTCACTCCAGCAACCCCACAATTGGTAGCCAAATACACAATGCATCTCACTAGGCCCATAAATGGTGAAGTATCATGTAGTCGACATTCACATGACACCACTAGTGAAATAACACCACAACAAATAAATATCAAACCAGTAAATATTACTCAACAGTAATTCACTACTAACATCTTGACTTCTCCCATGTCCTCAAGAACTAAACGAAATACTCACAAGACATCATATGGATCATAATCAGAGGTGAAATAATGGTAAACAACAATCTGAACATAAACCTTAATTCAACGGTTACACTCAATAGCATCAACCACAAGGGTAATCAACATCGGGAAAGTTTCCCCTAAGAATTTAACAAGATTCAACTCAAGATGTTACAGCGGGATGGCGTGGTGATGGTGGAGATGAAGGTGCTGGTGATGGAGATGATGATGATGATGATGATCCCGATGAAGTCCGGTGCGATGGTGATGACGATGGCGACGATCTCCCCTCTCCGGGAAGGAATTTCCCCGGCAGATTTCTGCCTGCCGGAGAGCTTTTCTCTCTCTGGTGTTTTCCGCCCCGCAGAGGCGGCGGTGTCTATCTTTGAGCCCCCCCTTGACTTAGGTTTTCGGGGACGATGAAATACGTGAAGGGGCGATGGCAGAAGTGGGCCAGGGGGCTCTCACCACAGGGCGGCGCGTCCAGGGGCTGGGTCGCGCCCCCTGGTGGTGAGGCTGCCCTGTGGCCCCTCTCGCCTTCTCCTTCTGGCTTCTTCAGGCTTCTGGGAAAATATAATTTTCTGGTATTTTTCTGGAATTTTCCTGATCTTCCAAATATGGTGCCTTGACGGTCCTTTTTCTAGCAGAATCCTGACTCCGACAACAAATCCTCCAATGATCATCAAACATGCAAAAACAGAGGAAACAACATAAGTATCATCTCTAAATATGAAATATATCAATGAATAACAGTAAATTATGATACAAAATAGTGATGTAAAATGGACGTATCAAAAGACAACGTGATATATCAAGAGGATCACTATAAGATTTACTCTGGGCATTACAACAAGATATATAGACCACCATCCAACTGCATCTATGACTAATAATCCACTTGTGGCGAATCAATCCGAGAACTCCACAAGTATTAAGTTGCGAACAACAGATAACTGCATTAAGCAAAGTATGTAATGTAAACAAAGCATATGCCCTCGAGCATATGAATGTTGTTTCCCCCCTAGTAGCAACAACACCTCTACAACCTTAGAGGTTTCTGTCACTCCCCCAGATTAAATAGAGCCATGAACCCACTATCGAGCATAAATACCCCCTCTTGGAGTCACTAGCAACTACTCGACCAAGATAGCTGATATGTCTCAAACGTATCCATAATTTTTGATGCTCCATGCTTGTTTTTACACCATTTATTTAGTGTTTCGTTACACTTCGTGGCATTTTTATGCATTTTCCGGAACTAACCTATTAACGAGATGCCACAGTGCCAGTTCCCTGTTTTCTACTGTTTTTGTGTTTCAGAAATGCTACACAGGAAATATTCTCAGAATTGGACGAAACAAAAGCCAGTCATCCAGATATTTCAAGGAGCTTCCAGAAGACCGAAGAGGAGACGGAGCCAAGCTAGAGGGCGGCCACACCACCAGGGGGCGTGGCCTGGCCCTAGCCTGCGCCGGCCTGTGGTGTGGGCCCCTTGGTCCACCTCTGACGCTGCCCCTTCGCCTATAAAGACCTCCCGATGGGAAAAACCTAAATACCCGATCACTTTTCTAGAACACATCGCGATCCGCCACTGCCGTCGACCCGAAGATCGGGAGGGTCCAGAAGCTCTTCCTGGCGCCCTGCCGAAGAGGGGAATCGCCACCGGAGGTCTTCTTCATCGCCATGCTTGCCTCTGGCGCAATGAGTGAGTAGTCTACCTTGGACTATGGGTCCATAGCAGTAGCTAGATGGTTGTCTTCTCCACCATGTGCTTCATGTTTAGATCTCGTGAGCTTCTTTACATGATCGAGACTACCTTTATGTAATTCTACATGTTGTGTTTGTTGGGATCTGATGAATATTGGTGTTATGATTGAGTTGATATACTGAAATTTATCTTATGTTATCTCTATGTTGTTTATGATCTTGCATGCTCTCCGTTGTTAGTAGCTATCTTGGCCGAGTAGTTGCTAGTGACTCCAAGAGGGGGTATTTTTGCTCGATAGTGGGTTCATGCCTCTATTTAATCTGGGGGAGTGACAGAAACCTCTAAGGTTGTAGATGTGCTGTTGCTACTAGGGGGAAAACAATATTCATATGCTCGAGGGTATATGCTTTGTTTACATTACACACTTTGCTTAATGCAATTATCTGTTGTTCGCAACTTAATACTTGTGGAGTTCTCGGATTGATTCGCCACAAGTGGATTATTAGTCATAGATGCAGTTGGATGGCGGTCTATGTATCTTGTTGTAATGCCCAGAGTAAATCTCATAGTGCTCCTCTCATCATATGCACGTTGTCTTTATTCTATCAATTGCCCAACTGTAATTTGTTTACCCAGCATGTGTTATTTTATCTTATGGAGAGACACCACTAGTGAACTGTGGACCCCGGTCCTATTTCCATTATATTGCTATCACCTGTTTACTTTACTCGCACTGTTTACTTACTTGCATACTATTACTATTTTCCACTCGATACGCTCATTCCTTTGTTTACAGCAAACCGGTGAGATTGACAACCTCATCGTAAGTTGGGGACAAAGTATTTGGTTGTGTTGTGTGCAGGTTCCACGTTGCTACTAGTTGAAGACGCGCTAACCCGTTATCGATCGTTAACGGCGCCCTTGTTGGAGTGTCACTAGACTAGCAAACATCACCTTCAGTCGTATTGGCTTCTTCCTCTCCTGATCGACATACCTTGGTTTCTTACCGAGGGAAAACCTTGCTGCTATATTCATCATACCTTCCTCTTGGGGTTCCCAACTGGACGGTGATTCACATTAACCGTACCGCAAGCATCAAGAATTTTCTGGCGCCGTTGCCGGGGAGGAAAAAGAAGACTTCTGCAAGGGGAGTTTCGCACGCACATCCTTTACTTTGTTTTAAGTTTTGATTTACTTTATTTTTACTTGCATCGTTTTATCAAAAACCCAAAAAAATAGAATCCTTGATACTTGTTTTTACTTGTCTGCTTTTAGTTTTGCTAGAATGGCTACTCCTGAGAACACCAAGTTGTGTGATTTTACTAGCACTAATAATAGTGATTTTATCTGCACTCCTATTGCGTCACCTGCTCCTGCTGCAAATTTTTATGAGATTAAGCCTGCTTTATTGAACCTTGTTATGAAAGAGCAATTTTCTGGTGCTGGTACTGATGATGCTGCAGCTCATCTCAACAATTTTGTTGAGCTATGTGAGATGCAAAAATATAAGGATGTTGAAAGTGATATTATTAAGCTTAAGTTGTTTCCTTTTTCTTTGAGAGGGAAAGCTAAGGATTGGTTGATGTCTTTGCCTAAAAATAGTATTGATTCATGGGCTAAGTGTAAGGATGCTTTTATTGGTAGATACTATCCTCCTGCTAAGATTATAGCTTTGCGTAGCAATATTATGAAGTTTAGTCAGTTTGATAATGAACATGTTGCTCAAGCTTGGGAAAGAATGAAATCTATGATAAA